>CAOLEZ010000009.1:0-1222031 GCA_948474765.1 Patella depressa | reverse complement strand
AACAACATCAAGAAATGAAATGCGTATAAGAACGCATATATGTAACTACATGTAGGCCTACACCATGTGTAAATCCATATTAAGACCTACACTTAAAGTTACATTATGGGAGATAAGATAAAGAGCTCTTCATAACTTGTTTAGGGACGCTTTAGAAAGTGACAATTTAATCATATAAAAAATATATTAAAAGCCAATATAATTAATTTGTTTTAAATATCCTTTTATTTAGAGAATAAAGATATTTGCAACATCTTAAACTAAGTAAATGGTAGATCATTCCATAAAACAGATACACCTGTATCAAGAGAGAGTTAGTTACTGGTTGCAGTAATTTTTACAATACATGCTTCTATATATGTATTCTATTTACATGCCATAAAAGTTTTAACCATAAATTACCTTGTTTTTTATTTTGCACGATCTTTTAAGTTATCGCAAACATTTAATTAATAAATCTATAAACAAAATTAACAACTGTAATTCAGACAGCAAATTCTAATACACATTTTAGTTGAAGTAAATAATCCATGTAGCTTGTTGATTAGTTTATTACTTTATGACACCAATCAAGTGTTACGCAACACCTATGTAGGTCAACGTTTTCAAACATTCTGATCAATCAACCAAAACAAAAAGATGACAATACTTTCCCCCAGTTTGACTGTATATACAAGATACAAGTGCTTTAATATTGTATTTTAGAAAACGGTAAGAAATATAGGCGGTGTTATTGATGAACTATTTAAATGTTCGCAACACATCCCAAGTATTAATATCGTCTAGTTCTATCGGGAGCAGATTTATAATTTTTGCTGGATTAACGCGACAGATACAATACCATGCTGATTTCTATTTTTCATGTTGGCCCCAACGACTCGGCCTTAAATGCATACTATCAATCGTAAGTCAATATGTAAACTTACGGGAACAAGTTGTTTCGACATCGAGCGGATTCGACACCCACTACTGGAGTTGTTTCAACACCATCTATTTGGGTAAGTTTGACTAGGATTTGATTCGATTGATTATTTAGTGCAGTGTATCAATATCCATTCTTAAACTTTCATACACTGTTATGTATTAACAGTAACAAAATTTCGATTTATAGTATTATTATTAATTTGTTCCCGTTATTTGCAAAACATCTCCCCGATGTTGATAATAAATTTGAGTTGAATTATTTTTCCGTGCCTGTTGGAAACATAATTGTCTAAGGTCTAATTGGACTGTGAAGTTTAAATCAAATATTAAATCGAATTAGGAAACAGGTAAATGTATTTTTGCATAAAATTACAATGCTGTTTGTTTCAAATCTGCATTGGACTAATCATGGTCTATCTATTTTGATTTATATTTGATATCTGAGAATGATATCCGACTATCAGAAAAAAAAGTCTTTTAAAAACTGATAACGAGATATATGTTCATTCAGAAAGTATTCAGATATCCTAAAATATTTCCTAGCTATTATAAAAACTTACAACACACACAAACAGTTTAAGTTATATGATTAGCGCTTCCCGAAGAGCTACCAATTTATCAGAATTTTCAAAGAAAAATTGCCAAAATTCTCAAATAAAGCAACCGAACGGTTTTCTAATACGTGCGAATAAGCTCGTACACGCCTCTATAAACAGAAGTGTTGCTTTGATCAAGGAGACGTAATTGAGATTGTCGAATCTGCACGGACAATGCATGAACCGGGGAGACGTGAAGTCTGAAATGCCAATGGATGGGTTAACATTGAATTGAATTATATTAATTTTTTTGATCATGAACACAAATAATAACTTGTCGGAAGTATATTTACGAGAATATGTATTTTTACATACGGTAAAGTTACAAGTTTAGTTCTGGAATGAGGATCGTTGGATTGATGCAATGTAAATTTAGTGAAAAGCTAAAATAATTTCAGTTTAAATACCATTTGCGTGGGAATTACCACTGTTCAGTTGGTTGTTGTGTCGTAATATTTATCAACAAGGAGATTTCTGTTTGATGGATATTGCTATTGAAGGTAAGATGCACAATTTACGCATTGTGGCCCGTTTTTGCTGGATTTACTCTCTATTTCACGTTGACTGCTTGGTATTTATAAATGACATTACATTCGCCTTTCCGTATACGATAGATTAATTCATATTTTTATTTCATAAAATGCAACTTTATATATATGGTACGTAATAGGCCTACAATAGACATAAGAGAAACGTAGATCATAGCGAGCACACACGCCTATCTAAAGACCTCATTATTTTACAAAGACCTGCGTAAAACACACGGCCGAATGATTAATCGCACGGTTAAACAGTTTTACTTCTCAAATTTTGATTTAACACGTACGTGTCAGATAAAGCATGTTGGTCCTTGATTATACTCCTTTTGGTGCAGTTATCGCAACTAGCGAGAAAACACGCCAATTAAACAATACACAACATTGACATTCATTTTTTACCGGTCGGTTAATAAACACACCTCTACAGAAAACGCACCTCGCGTTAATTAACCCACCTCTCGGACCGTTTTTCTCCCTCGTTAATTAACACACCTTTTTACAGTTTTAAACCGGTAATACCGAGTAATAGTCTGAAAATTAATTATCTTCCGACATACGTAGAAATAACAACCAGGATTAAGATTTCTATACGGGCTGTGCACCTTTTAACTCCTTAGCAGTTCTCAGTGATAACATACATGAGATATCTTTTAGGCTTACTTTACAATTACTCCTGTTAAACGAATATTGGTTATGCAAAATATCTATTTTAGATAATTCCGTAATACATTTATAAGTATCATTATTGGTGTTAGGCCAAAGTCCGACTTCGGTAAGGATATTTTTAATATAGTACATTTTACAGATAAAGGGCCAATGTTATTATAATTACTAGCCTTATCAACAGGTGTTAGAACAAATCTCTCTTGAAGAGCAGCAAGACATTCAGCTGCAGATGCGTTTTTTAGGACTTCGGGTGGTGAGTGTCTTGGGTTAAGTTTTATATATTTGATTCTCTTTGACAAGAGGTCAAAAACAGTGTTTCTCCATTCTCCAAAAGATTCTAACGGTGCACGAAATTTATCAGACCAAGCTACAATGCATTTCCGGATTTGTGATTTTAGATTATTATGTAATTTTTTGAAGTTAGTTTTACTTGGTTGTTCTCGAAATTGTGGCTCAAAGCGAAATAGTTTTCTAAGATTTTTGTCTTCAACAATATCGAAGTTTCCTGTCAATATATGGTCATGAAACTTATCTTTAAAAGGAGAGTTATTGCATTGACAAGTGGTGTTATCGTAACTGTCAATAAATTCTTGAACGTTAAGATTTGCAATAGTTTCATGGTAGTTAAAAATTTTATTACGAATTGGAGGTAAGAATTTGTATATGACTGTAGGTGAAATTTTTGGGATAGTATCTGGTATGGATTTTATTACTGATCTATCTCGAAAGATTCTATTCAATCCTATGTCTTGTATATGTTTATCTGTAAAAAGTATTTTGCATAATACCTCAGGTTTTTTCTTATGTACTTTACGAGGTTGTGCTGAATGTTTAGGTGAAAATTTACTATTTATCAAATCGGTAATAAAATCGTAATATTGAGGAAGAAAGCTTTCATTAAGTTGATTAGAATATATAATATTCTGTATGAGGACACCAAGTTTCTTAGCTGTTGATTTTTTCAAAGTATGTACAATTTGTCGGGCAAGATTAAGTACACAAGATGCACAAGACAATTTGTCAGGAGTATGGCATTGGCATACAGAATACAAATCGTTAAGAATACTTTCCGAATCTTTTTGAAATTTCGATTTTTTTATAGAACGTTTTTTATTTTGAAAATTATGGTCAAGTTTTTTGTAACAATTTCTGGTGATTAAAGCGTTTTCATTACGGTTGTTGTAATCGTTATTTTTAAATCTATCATTAAGGCCATAAGGGAAAATGGTTTGTAGTTTGATAATCCAATTTTCTTCTGCGTGAGTTCTTTTTTGTGTAACAGCAGGATCAATTTTGCCATTAGTGAGGTGTCCAGAACCGGGAAGTTTTTCAATTATTTGTATACTATATCCAAGTTCTTTACAGGGATTTTGTTTAAAATGTTGATATAATAATTTCTGTGTATTTTCATAATTTCCTGCAGATCTATGATTATTAAATCTAGTTTTACATGATTTACTTGTTTCCCCAACATACTGTAATTTGCAGTAATTGCAGGTTAATAAATATTTTATATTTTGTGTATTACAATTAAGGTTTTGATCTGTAGAAATAAAGTTAATATCCGATTGACTTTAAATTTATACACAGAGTTTAAGGTCTTGAGATGAACAAGTATATTAATTTTCAATGAATTTTGATAACTGAACAGCTAAATCCATGATATGAAATGTTTTGTTTACAAAATCTTAGCATGGGACAGAACTTTATAAAAATTCTAATGATATTCTGATAATTACTTTTAATTACTCTTAATCAGATTTTATTGTATTATAAATGTTTCATTATCGAAAAAAGTAAGAAATTATGCGACAACTCTTGTTGGCTGCCCAGACGATTTAGCTGCTGTGGGCGTATGTTTCATTGCCTGGCAACCTATCTTTATTCAAGGTAGGGTATTGTGAATTTACGTGTCTATATTACTTTGTCAGCATGGGGTACACAAAAAATTATATACATGTATTGGATTTAAGAATGAAATATTTATAGTAAGGCTTGTAATAATTGTCTCCTGCCTGTCTGTCTGTCTGCCTGTCCGTCACTTTTTTTGGGACACAATAACTCTTTCTAATTGAGCTAGAATGTTCAAACTTGGTGTGGGTGTTTATTAGGTCAATGCCTTGATGGAGTTCGAAGATGAGCATTTTCTGCTTCGGGTCATATTCCTGAAGCAATGGCCCGAGAAATCCCTCTCTGGCCATTGCTGGAATGGCGTCTGTTTCTTGAACATATGTGGAGTGTGTCTATTCTTTTCGTTCAATGAAAGCTATCACTTAAAAGTACAGCAACATGACAGTCCTTCGTTTAATCTGGGTCTTCCCTGAAACTTTGGGCAATGATTTAAGGTATTAAAAACGGTGAAAGTATGTTCGTTTCCAAACAGTATTGTTTGCATTTCATTCGACTTGATAGCCTCGTTTGTCACGCAATTAGTTTTACTGCAGTATTCTGCTATGCACGGGTTAATTAGGCATAATAAAATCGTGAGCCATGACGTAACGTTATGTAAACATATTTGGTCCAATATTGGCACTCGTTTGATTGGTTGGTAGATGTACTACTGACCAATCAAAATTTAAAACAACAATATCCACTCATAAAAGCAGTGTGTAGTTACCTCTAATCAAACGCAACACTGCGCGGAGTATGGCTTCGGGTAAGCTGAGGTAAGCAATTTGATTGGTTGATGCTTTGGGACACGATAACTTTAGTTATAATTAAGTGAGAGTGATGAAACTTGGTGTATCATTTCATTACATCAATACCTTAACTAAGTTTGATAATGAGCATTTTTTGCTCAGGGTAAGCAGAGTATTGCCACCATTTCCCTGTATTAAATCATTCGTGTGTTTCAATTTAAGAAAAGAAGATTTTGTTACAAATTCGTTAACATTTATTACCAAGTTCCTCTTATAGAATACACATCAATCGTTAATACACTACTCATCAATCGTTATTACGATACGTTACTTTTATACGATACGTTAATATAATGCGTTAATCGTTAAGGTAAATCGTTCATTATTATAACGCTAACAGATAAACACAATAGTTACGTTGGATGACTACATTTTCGTTTGATGAATACGTTTGGTGATCATATTATGCGGTGATGATAATAACTATGTTTGATGATATAATCATGATGATGACGACGTTGTCGTTACATTACCGTTTG
Organism: Patella depressa; assembly: GCA_948474765.1. Lineage (NCBI taxonomy): Eukaryota > Metazoa > Mollusca > Gastropoda > Patellidae > Patella > Patella depressa. Next base: position 1,216,128 of record CAOLEZ010000009.1, on the reverse strand, counting down.
ATGATGGTGATGGTGTGATGGACTTTTAATGGTTTTTGATGGTTTGATGGTTTCTCTACAATAAAAATAATACATCGTTACAACCAAATGATAACATGAGTTTAACCTTCTAATATTTGAACATCGTTACAAATAAAACATAATCGAGTACTAGAGGGAGAGTTGTCCCTTTAAGCGTGCTGTCCCGCGTAGACTACTTGCAGGAAAACCACGTGCGTTAAGACATGGGCGCTATGAGTGTCGTTAATCGATACATAACCATTAATTCATGCAGTAAAGACATAAAATATGTAAAGAACTATACAAATATCTTGACCAGAAACATCTATATAACAAAATATAATTATAAAAAGCTCACTTACATCTTGTGAGGAACTAAAGGGCAAAAAGAAAATACGTTTTACATTTTAAAAACAACAAACAATGGCGACAGCGTTAACTATTATGACCTTGACCGAAAATGCATTAATATAAGAAAATGACAAGGATCATAACATTATAAAATAAAGGATCGGATCCAACACAAATGAAAACAATGCGAATTCTGACGATAAGCAATTTGAGCGATAAGCAATTTGATTGGTGGAGACTTTGGGACCCAGTAACTCTCTTTCTAATTGAGTTAAAATATTCAAACTTGGTGTATGTATTTATTAGGTCAATGCCTTGATGGAGTTCGAAGATAAGCATTTTCTGCTGAGGGTATAAGCGCAGATAAGCAATTTGATTGATTGATGTATTGGGACACGATAACTTAACATTTAACTATGTGGTTACTTGTGTAGCGAAATTTATACAACAATATGCTTGCATTCGTAATTCTTGCAACATATAATAGATCATGACTCATGCTGACACTATATAATTATTTCTCTGGGTTGCATTCCCAGTTGTTTTCAAATATGAGTGAAGTCTGTGTCACCACAGGCCCGGGACTGTACAGCGCAGTGGACGCTTACGGCTAGCCCCCGGATCCATTCACTCTCTTTGATTTGTTTATGTTTGTGGTTTTTTGAGTATGATGTCTTGTCCTTATATTTGTTTTTGTGTAAGATTGTGTGTGGTGCAACCCTCCTGCACTTACTATTAAGTTCTAATTAAGTGAAGGTGATGAAACTTGGTGTATAGTTTCATTACATCAATACCTTGATAATGAACATTTTCTGCTCAAGGTAAGCATAGCGATAAACAATTTGATTGGCCGAGACTTTGGAACACAATGACCCTCCTTCTAAATGAACTAGAATGTTCAAACTTAGTGTAGGCTTTCCTTTGGTCAATACCGTGATGGAGGTCGATGATGAACATTTTCTGTTTACAGTAAGCAGAGATATGCAATCTGATTGGTTGATGCTTTGGGGCACGATAACTTTGTTTATAATGAAGTGAGAGCAATGAAACTCAGAATATGGATTTTTTATATCATTACCTTGACTAAGTTCGATAGTGAGACTTTTCCATGGGGGGCTGGGTAGGTCACGGTGGCTAAGTGGATAAAGCACAGGTTCGCTACCCTGGAGGTCGGGTATTCGATCCCTGCATTGGCCGAGAAAGTTAATCTCATTTTTCGGGCATGATTTCCCCTTGTCAGTGATGCAGAAGGAGGGCCTGACAAGGACAGCTGCGTAGTCATTTGGATGGCCCAAAAGATCCTGCATGTAAAAGATCCTGTGGCAGTTGTAATTCGATATAAGAGAAGGCCGTTGTGCCACTGCCTGGGCAAAATTTCCCTCATAGCACACTGTATGGCGTATGCCCGTCTTCCATTAGCCCAGGTTAGGTGCAAAAGAGTAGGACGTTAAACCTGGTCAGCCAGGTAGTATACATTGGACCAAATTGAAGTTGCAGTATTCACAGACTGGAATAGCCGGAAAAAGCGTATGCGGCAGTTAAATTTTCGTGTACTGTAAACGATTGATTGGAATTTGAGTCAGTCACCTTAATTAGGCTATTGTAGACCACATTGAAGGTGCTTTATTGACGGGTTGAAAAAGCAGGAAAAACAAGTTTGGAGCCGTCAAATATTCCGAAATTTTCCTTGAGGTGGGGGGGGGTCCATTCAAGGTAATCTCCACTTCTTCGCCTCTCGAGGAAGACCGCAGCTGCTCTCTGTAAACCCGAAAATTTTTTCGGTATATCGGGCTCTGCCCCCCTAATGTCATGGAGCCATCAAATATTCCGAAACTTACTTTGGAGAGTGGGGTGTCCATTCAAGGTAAGCTGCACTTCTTCGCCTCTTGAGGAAGACCGCAGCCGCTCTCTGAAACCCAGAATTTTTTCAGGCATTTCGGGCTCCCCCCCCCACCCCAAACCGTCATCGAGTCTGTACGCCTATGGACTTTTCTGCTTAGGCTAAGAAGCAATAAGCAATTTGGTTGGTCAAGACTTTGGAACATAACAACTCTGCTTTTATTTGAGATAGAATGTATAAACTTGATGTAGATGTTCATTAGGTTCAATGATTAACATTTGGAGCTGCACCTAAGCATAGACTAATCAATTTCATTGATCGATGCTTTGGGACAAGATAATCTTGATTATTTCTGATAGAGAGTGATGAAACTTAGTGCATAGTTTGATTGCTCGATACTTTTGAAAAAATAAATGTGCGATTAATTAACTAATCTCTAGATTTTATTTCTACAAGGCTGTAATATCACTATGAAAAATTATAATGCTTCTCCGAACACGTACGTTGTTGAGGATTGAAATAATTCCTATGCTGTTATATTTGATATGACAGTTGGTTGGATTTGAAAAGCAGTACTTCATATTAATTGCCCTTTTTTTCGAAGATCATAATAATCTTGTTTACATCATGCGTAACTGTAAAAGCGGTAACGGCTTTGTTCTACAAATACGTGATTGAGCATGTAGCAGCTGAAGACTATTTTTCTTTGGTTTAATGGATTCATTCTCTGGTATTGTTACAACAAAAAATGAAAGTGACAATTTTGAACCAATTTTGATGAAACTTGACATGTATGTTTATAACCCAAAGATCTTGGTTCCTTTCGATATTTGCGACCATCAGATTGTAACTTCCTGAATTATGGCCCCTGATTGTCCAAAAAATCGCCCTTTTTAGCTTGTGGTCCCTCTGGAGGTCAAAATTGTTATCCGATTTAAAAAAACGTTAGATTATATCACCATTCCATGGTTATGAAGGTTGAGTATGAATTTTGTGAAAATTGGACCAAAATTGACGGACAAAATGGCCGCCGTTTGTACGTGAATATTGTGAAAATATGTTATATAAAGGTTGTGGACCTTATAGAGGTCACAATTTTGAATCGATTTTGATGAAACTTGACATGTATGTTTATAACCCAGAGATCTTGGTTCCTTTCGATATTTGCGCCCATTGGATCATAACTTCCTGAATTATGTCCCCGGATTGTCCGAAAAATCGCTTTTGTTCGCTTTTGGTCCCTCTGGAGGTCAAAATTATTATCCGATTTAAAAAAAACGTTTGACTATATCACCGTTACATGGTAATGAAGAGAGAGTTTGAATTTCGTGAAAATCGGACTAGAATTGACGGACAAAATGGCCGCCGTTTGTACACGAATAGTGTGAAAATATGTTATATCAAGGTTGTGGACCCTATAGAGGTCACAATTTTGAATCGATTTTGATGAAACTTGACAGGTATGTTTATAACCCAAAGATCTTGGTTCTTTTCGATATTTGTGCCCATCGGGTCATTACTTCCCGAATTATGTCCCCTGATTGTACGAAAAATCACCCTTTTTAGCTTGTGGTGCCTCTGGAGGTCACAATTATTATCTGATTTTAAAAAAAACGTTTGATTATAAAAACCAAACAAATTCTAATGATTTTCTGATAATTCCTTAATATGCGATAACTCTTGTTGACTGCCCGGACGATTTGGCTGCTGTGTGGGCGTATGTTTCGTTGCCTGGCAACCTATTTTTATACGCCCACATTTTTATGTGGACGTATATTGTCGTCGCCCCCGTCCGTCCGTCCGTCCGTCCGTCCGTCCGTCCACATTTTTTTGTGAACAGTCTACAGGTCACAATTTTTATCCGATTTCAATTAAACTTAAAATATAGGTTTATCACCATAAGATCTCGGTTCCTTTCGATATTGGCATGTATCGGACTGTAACTTCATGGGTTATGGCCCCTGATTGTACGAAAAATCACGTTTTTTAGCTTGTGAACAGCGTAGAGGTCACAATTTTGAACCGATTTGGATGAAACTTGACATGTGTGTTTATAACCCAAAGATCTTGGTTCCTTTCGATATTTGCGCCAATCGGATCGTAACTTCCTGAATTATGGCCCCTGATTGTCCGAAAAATTGCCCTTTTTAGCTCGTGGTCCCTCTGGAGGTCAAAATTGTTATCCGATTTAAAAAACCGTTTGATTATATCACCGTTCCATGGTTATGAAGGTCGAGTTCGAATTTCGTGAAAATCGGACCAAAATTGACGGACAAAATGGCCGCCATTTGAACGCGAATAGTGTGAAAATATGTTAAATCAAGGTTGTGAACAGTGTAGAGGACACAATTTTGAACCGATTTGGATGAAACTTAAAATGCATGTTTATAACCCAAAGATCTTGGTTCCTTTCGATATTTGCGCCAATCGGATCGTAACTTCCTGAATTATGGCCCCTGATTGTCCGAAAAATTGCCCTTTTTAGCTTGTGGTCCCTATGGAGGTCAAAATTGTTATCCGATTTAAAAAACCGTTTGATTATATCATTGTTCCATGGTTATGAAGGTCGAGTTTGAATTTCGTGAAAATCGGACCAAAATTGACGGACAAAATGGCCGCCATTTGTACGCGAATAGTGTGAAAATATGTTCTATCAAGGTTGTGAACAGTGTAGAGGACACAATTTTGAACCGATTTTGATGAAACTTGAAATGCATGTTTATAACCCAAAGATCTTGATTCCTTTCGATATTTGCGCCAATCGGATCGTAACTTGCTGAATTATGGCCCCTGATTGTCCGAAAAATCGCCCTTTTTAGCTTGTGGTGCCTCTGGAGGTCAAAATTGTTATCCGATTTAAAAAACCGTTTGATTATATCACCGTTCCATGGTTATGAAGGTCGAGTTCGAATTTCGTGAAAATCGGACCAAAATTGACGGACAAAATGGCCGCCATTTGTACGCGAATAGTGTGAAAATATGTTAAATCAAGGTTGTGAACAGTGTAGAGGTCACAATTTTGAACCGATTTGGATGAAACTTGAAATGCATGTTTATAACCCAAATATCTTGGTTCCTTTCGTTATTTGCGCCAATCGGATCGTAACTTCCTGAATTATGGCCCCTGATTGTCCGAAAAATTGCCCTTTTTAGCTTGTGGTCCCTATGGAGGTCAAAATTGTTATCCGATTTAAAAAACCGTTTGATTATATCATTGTTCCATGGTTATGAAGGTCAAGTTTGAATTTCGTGAAAATCGGACCAAAATTGACGGACAAAATGGCCGCCATTTGTACGCGAATAGTGTGAAAATATGTTATATCAAGGTTGTGAACAGTGTAGAGGACACAATTTTGAACCGATTTGGATGAAACTTGAAATGCATGTTTATAACCCAAAGATCTTGATTCCTGTCGATATTTGCGCCAATCGGATCGTAACTTCCTGAATTATGGCCCCTGATTGTCCGAAAAATTGCCCTTTTTAGCTTGTGGTCCCTCTGGAGGTCAAAATTGTTATCCGATTTAAAAAAAACGTTTGATTATATCACCGTTCCATGGTTATGAAGGTTGAGTATGAATTTTGTGAAAATCGCACCAAAATTGACGGACAAAATGGCCGCCGTTTGTACACGAATATTGTGAAAATATGTTATATAAAGGTTGTGGACCTTATAGAGGTCACAATTTTGAACCGATTTTGATGAAACTTGACATGTATGTTTATAACCCAAAGATCTTGGTTCCTTTCGATATTTGCACCCATTGGATCATAACTTCCTGAATTATGTCCCCGGATTGTCCGAAACATCGCTTTTGTTCGCTTTTGGTCCCTCTGGAGGTCAAATTATGTCCCCGGATTGTCCGAAACATCGCTTTTGTTCGCTTTTGGTCCCTCTGGAGGTCAAAATTATTATCCGATTTAATAAAACGTTTGACTATATTACCGTTACATGGTAAAGAAGAGAGAGTTTGAATTACATGAAAACCGGACTAGAATTGACGGACAAAATGGCCGCCGTTTGTACACGAATAGTGTGAAAATATGTTATATCAAGGTTGTGGACCCTATAGAGGTCACAATTTTGAGTCGATTTTGATGAAACTTGACAGGTATGTTTTAAACCCAAAGATCTTGGTTCCTTTCGATATTTGCGCCCATCGGGTCATTACTTCCTGAATTATGTCCCCTGATTGTACGAAAAATCACCCTTTTTAGCTTGTGGTACCTCTGGAGGTCACAATTATTATATGATTTAAAAAAAAACGTTTGATTATAAAAACCAAACAAATTCTAATGATTTTTTGATAATTCCTTAATATGCGACAATTCTTGTTGACTGCCCGGACGATTTGGCTGCTGTGTGGGCGTATGTTTCGTTGCCTGGCAACCTATTTTTAAATAAAAATTCAAACACTTAAATATAAAACTCTAAGGTCATTTTCGTTTTGGTCTTCTCCAACTAAACACTGAAACCGGTCGATATAATAAAATCGATAGAAATAAAAGATTATGCAAATGTTGAAGATGATATCACTTTCTGCTGTGCTGTCCCGCTTATATATTCATCCGTAGAAAATATTTTGGGTCTTTTCGATCACTTCAAAAATTAAAATTAAAAATCTCACGAATCTCAGTGATAACTAGACCTGCATGCAGGAATGACGGGTTTCACTGGTGCCAAGTTACCCTTTAATATGTCACTTCCGGTGCCACGTTACCCTTGAATATATGTCACTTCCGGTACTAATGAAACCATTACACAGGTTTCCCCATAAGCATTGCACACATCAAATAAATTGGACGCAGAATCAACCAAATCCAGCAAATATCAATTCATTTGTTACTTGTAAGTGATCCTGACAAAATTACATTACTTCCGGTGATAATGAAAATATTCAATTAGTTTTATGAAATCGGAAATGGCATATGACATCATATAGTGAAAATTTTATGTAAATAGAATAATAATTGCCACTTTTATAGACCAAAAACCTTGAAAAGTGACTTGTAGACAATCAACTATTTCTCTGCAGCCGCACAAGTTAGAAACCATTTTGTGGTGTCTGTGTGATCATATGGGATCAATCTATTTGTTGAATGGAATCAAATATCATAATTTTGAAAACATTACAAATCGGACGCATTTGAATAAAATATCCGTTTTGCAGGCTAAAAATTCAGTTTTTGACAAAAATGACATCACTTCCGGTGATACTAAAACAGTTAAATTAGTTCTATGAAATCGTAAATGGCATAAGACATCATATGGTGAAAATTTTATGAAAATCAAATAACAACTGATTCTTTTAGAGCCAAAATGAAGTAAAAAGTGACTTGTGGAAAATCGTCCATTTCTCTGCAACCATACAAGTTAGAAACCATTTTGTGGTATCTATATGATCGTATGGGTTCATTCTATTTGTTGATGGGAACCAAATTTCATAACCCTAAAAATATTACAAATAATACTCATTTGAATAAAAAATGTATTTTTAAGGCTAAAAATTCAGTTATTGCCTAAATGACGTCAATTCCGGTAACAGTGAAAGTGTTAAAATGGTTTGGAATAGTCGACTGTGGCAATGGGCAACAGACAGTGAAAGAAAATTGAAAATCAAATATTAATTGCTTCTTTTACAGCCAAAATAACGTGAAAAGTGACTCATGCAAAATTGCCCATTTCTCGGCAACTGCTTATATTACAAACTAAATTTCACATACATTCTCTTTGTATGGATTATTGCTACAAGTTTATGAAAGTATCGAAGAAATATTTTAATATATGAAGACACTGGATGGGTTGTAAATAGCTTATTTTTACCCCTTTTTTTTACCTTTTAACCGAAATGGCCCGAAAACAAAATCGAAATTAAAAAAACTGAGTCCAAGATTTTGTGCACCTTAACAGGGCGCATCTTTTGAGTAAGATCAGATTAGTAGAAAATAGTATTTGCTTACAAAAAGTGGTACCGAACTGTCAATATTGTAGTTTTTGCTGAATTTACGCCACTTCCGGTGCCTACAGGAAACTTTACCGGTAACAAAAAAAATGGCATTTTGAACCACGGAACATATGAACATGGTTTAATACAAATCGAACAATAAATAATTAATGTAGGACTGAAAAACTGAATTAGCCAATGGCGGCCAAGGAAAATTACGGAAACAAAAAATGTTGACATTTTTGTTCAAATCAGATGACTCTTTAACCTTGGTTAAAATGTCATATAAAGATATTAATAAATAAAAAAGTTTTTTGTAAAAATTTAAATTTTCAAAATTTGGCGCCTAATATCTTCCAAGATTCGTCGAAAATCAAAAATCAAAAGTAACATAGCTATTATGTCCCCTGTTTCTGGCTATGTCAAAATGCATCATATGCTAAAATCCAATGATTATTGTTAATATTACGGCAATATTTCAAAAAACGACATTTTCGGTGATTTCGGATATTTCGCAATGTCGCAGAATGCCGGGAATAGCTTTAATCTCTAAGTCACACCCACTTTTCCAGTAAAACTGAAGAAATTGTATCGATCCGACAAGAAGTTGCTGAGATATAAGCAAATTGGAAAAAAAAAAATAATAAGAAGAACTAGACCTGCATGCAGGAATGACGGGTTTCACTGGTGCCACGTTACCCTTGAACATGTCACTTCCGGTGCCAACTAACCCTTGAACATATGTCACTTCCGGTACCAACGAAACCACTAAACAGGTTTCCAAATAAACATTGTTCACATCAAATAAAATGGACGCAGAATCAACCAAATCCAGCAATATCAATTCATTTTATACATTGTTACTTGTAAATGATCTTGACAAAATTACATTTCTTCCGGTGTTAATGAAAATGTTCAATTAGTTTTATTATACGCCCACATTGAAATGTGGTCGTATATTGTCGTCGCCCCCGTCCGTCCGTCCGTCCGTCCGTCCGTCCGTCCGTCCGTCCGTCGGTCCGTCGGTCCGTCGGTCCGTCCGTCGGTCCGGCGTCCACAATTGCTTGTGGACGCTCTACAGGCTAAAGTTAATATCCGATTTACTTTAAATTTATACACAGTGTTTAAGGTCATGAGACGAAGAAGCCTATTGTTTTTCAGCGATTTCCGATAATAACTACCAGAGTTATGGCCCTTGATCACTTCAAAAAATCTTGTGGACGCTCTAGAGGCCAAAGTTAATATCCGATCGACTTTAAATTTATACACAGCGTTTAAGGTCATAAGACAATGACGCCTATTGATTTTCGGCGATTTCCGATAATTAGTGCCAGAGTTATGACCCTTGATCTCTTTAAAAAATCTTGTGGACGCTCTAAAGGTCAAAGTTAATATCCGATTGACTTTAAATTTATACACAGTGTTTAAGGTCATAAGACGAAGAAGCCTATTAATTTTCAGCGATTTCCCATAATTAGTGCCAGAGTTATGGCCCTTGATCACTTCAAAAAATCTTGTGGACGCTCTAGAGGCCAAAGTTAATATCCGATTGACTTTAAATTTATACACAGTGTTTAAGGTCATAAGACGAAGACGCCTATTGATTTTCAGCGATTTCCGATAATTAGTGCCAGAGTTATGGCCCTTGATCACCTAAAAAAATCTTGTGGACGCTCTAGAGGCCAAAGTTAATATCCGATTGACTTTAGATTTATACACAGTGTTTAAGGTCAGGAGACAAAGAAACCTAGTGATTTTCGGCGATTTCCGATAATTAGTGCCAGAGTTATGGCCCTTGATCTCTTTAAAAAATCATGTGGACGCTCTAAAGGTCAAAGTTAATATCCGATTGACTTTAAATTTATACACAGTGTTTAAGGTCATAAGACGAAGAAGCCTAGTGATTTTCAGCGATTTCCGATAATTAGTGCCAGAGTTATGGCCCTTGACCACTTCAAAAAATCTTGTGGACGCTCTAGAGGCCAAAGTTAATATCTGATTGACTTTAAATTTATACACAGTGTTTAAGGTCATAAGACGAAGACGCCTATTGATTTTCAGCGATTTCCGATAATTAGTGCCAGAGTTATGGCCCTTGATCACCTAAAAAAATCTTGTGGACGCTCTGGAGGCCAAAGTTAATATCCGATTGACTTTAGATTTATACACATTGTTTAAGGTCATGAGACGAAGAAGCCTATTGATTTTCAGCGATTTCAAATAATTACTGCCAGAGTTATCTCCCTTGATAACTTTAAAAATTCTTGTGACGCTATAGAGGCCAAAGTTACCATCCGATTGACTTCAGATTGATACATAGAGTTTAAGGTGTTGAAACGAACAAGTATTTTGATTTTCAATGAATTTAGATAACTGAACAGCTAAATCCATGATATTAAATGTTTCATGTATATACTAATTGTTAGCGTGGGGTAAAACTTTATAAAAAGCAATCAAATTCTAATGAATTTCTGATAATTACATAATGAGTTGTTACTCTTAATCAGTTTTTAGTGTATTACAAATGTTTCATTACCAAAAAAAGTAAAAATATGCGACAACCCTTGTTGACTGCCCGGACGATTTAGCTGCTGTGGGCGTATGTTTCGTTGCCTGGCAACCTATCTTGAAATCAGAAATGGCATACGATATCATATAGTGAAAATTTTATGTAAATCGAATAATAATTGCCACTTTTAAAGACCCCAAAACTTGAAAAGTGACTTGTAGAAAATCGGCTATTTCTCTGCAACCGTACAAGTTAGAAACCATTTTGTGGTATCTGTATGATCATATGGGTTCATTCTATTTATTGATTGGCATCAAATACCATAATTTGAAAAAGATTTCAAAACAGACTCATTTGAATAAAATATCTGTTTTGAAGGCTAAAAATACAGTTTTTGCCAAAATGACGTTACTTCCGGTGATAATGAAAATCTTAAATTACTTTTATGAAATCCTAAATGGCATTAGGTATAACATGGTGTAACGTTTATGAAAATCGAATAATAAGGCCACCCATTTTTGATTATTAGGTTCACGGATTTTTAGGACATAGAATTGATGATGTCGGTCGAAATAAAAAAAAAAAAAAAAGATGTCAGTGTCTTATTTTTTTTATTTTTTAAAGAGCAAAATTTTGATGTTGGGCTATAATAAAAAAATAATTTTTCGACTAATGATTAATTTTACCAGATCATATATATATACTTAGTTTAATACAGACTTGTTCTTTTCATTATACTATTAATCTTAATATATGTTTTTTTACACTTTAACTTTGATACTATTTAAGGGGATTTTAAAATCCTGTATATCTTTTTTTCTCTATAATCGGTTTATTAGAGAATAAGGCAGATATCAATGAGTTTAAAGTCAAATTACACAATTGATCTTTTTACTTCTGTATGGTTCTATTCAGGAAGACTTTGTAAATTTATGAACGGTTAAATTTTATTATAGACAGATAACCTAATTGGTCTATGAACGTCTTTCATCTCATTATTCTTGATTTGACCATTGTCAAGCGGTATCACGTCATTTGGGACTCACGTCATTTGGGACTCAACACAAACGACATTTTGGGACCCAGTTGACGACGTTTGGGACTACATTGGCGTCATTTGGGACTTCATTGGCATCATTTGGGACTCAATATAAAACGACATTTGGGACTCAATATAAAACGACATTTGGGACCCAATATAAACGATATTTGGGACCAGTGTACGACACAAACGTCGGTCCGTTGGCCCGATTTATCGGAGGGCCGCTGCTTGCCTACTTGTGCATTTCGCTCGGGAATCGTGCTTCTTTGACGCTCCGTATGAATTCCAGGTACCGGTAGATATTAAGTTAATAATTAGATCATACATTTAATGGTTTTGCTGACCAGTTGTTAGTGAAATTTAAATCTTAGTTGAATATAATCCTCTGATAGAACACCAAAATACGCCGAGAAACAGTCATTAATAATAATATATTTTTTCCGCCATTGCCAAATCCGCCGATGACACGTGACATTGATTGGAATTTCTAGGTCAATAAGCCGGCGATGCTACGTTTAATTTTAAGTATCATCTAGTTCTACCATTATAATTTTTTATATACACGTGCTGACAGAGGCTTAGTTTTAAACATATTGTCGTTATTATTATTGAAAGGTAGGACTATCTGGTATAGTCGTACTCGTACGGAATTTTATTTTAAAGCAATTTCAATTATGGTTGTCACATGACCACTGTGCCGTACGTGTGTCTATCATGGACGAATGAATAAAAACATGCCCGTAAGTCGCAAATTGGTTAATTCCCGCCTGAGCCATGCCCGACCTGCCGTGCTCGTATACTGTCGTAAAATATTACCAGAAAGTGACTGCCGTGATTATAATCTGCCAAAACTCCGGTATGGCGGTATTTTAAAACAAAAAGAAGCTTCGATGTAATTGTAAGCAATTTTTTTCAGAATCACGTTTCGTTATATGCTTCGGCGGTTTAAATAAAAATAAAAAAACACACGCATTTTTTATTTTCCCAGCGGCAGTTTTGAACTGTCTTCGGCGGATCCGTGAACCGAATAATCAAAAATGGGTGGCCTAATTGACACTTTTATGGCCCCCAAACCTTCAAAAGTGACCTGTAGAAAACCGTCTATTTCTCAGCAACCGAACAAGTTAGAAACAATTTTATGATATCTATATGACCATATGAGTTGTGTTTATATGTGAATTTAAACCAAAAGTTAAAATTATTAATACATATTAAGTAATTCTTGGTTGAATAAAACATTGATTTAAAAAGTTTAAAATGCAGTTTTTGACAAAATGACGTCACTTCCGGTGTCAATTTTAAATTTTAATCAACTTGATATGACGCTACATGATTTTTGAATCAAATGATGTCACTTTTATAAAAATCCAATAATAATTGACTATTTTACAGGCAAAATAAGGAAAACAGTGACTTATGCAGAACTGCCCATTTCTTGGCAACTGCTTATATTACAAACTAATTTTAACATACATTTTCTTCGTATGGATTATAGCTACATGTTTATAAAAGTTACGAAGAAATATTTTAAAATCTGAAAAGCCTGAATGGGTTGTAAATAGGTCAATTTTACACCATTTTTAGCCTCTTAATCCAATTTGCTCAAAATTGAAATTAAAAAAACTGCTTCCGACATTTTTTGCGCCTTTAAAGGACACACTCTTTGAGTCATATAATTTTTAAAAAAAATAATATTTGTTTTCGAAAAATGGTACCTAACTGTCAAAATTGTAGTTTTTGGTAAAATTATGCCACTTCCGGTGCCGACAGATAACACTTTCGGTAATAAAAAAAATGACAATTGAGACAACGAAGCATATGAACTTTGTTTTATACAAATCGAACAATTAAAAATTTATCTAGGACTGAAAAACTGAATTAGCCAATGGCGGCCAAGGAAAATTACTGAGACAAAATTTTTTAAAATTTTTGCGCTAGTCAGATGACTCTTTATTTCTGTGCACAACACGACTAAAAAATATTCATAAATAAAAAAGTTTTTTGTAAAATTTTAAATTTTCGAAATTTGGCGCCCAATATCTTTGAAGATTTGACGAAAATCAAAAATCGAAAGTAGCGTAGCTATGTGCTCTGTCTCCGGCTATGCCAAAATGTATCGACAGTTAAAATCCAATGATTATTGTTAAAATCAATGCAATATTTTTAAAAACGATAACTTCGGTGATTTCGGAAATTTCGCATTGTCACAGAAAGTTCAAAATAGCTTTATCCTCTAAGTCACACCCACTTTCCCAGTAAAACCGAAGAATTCGTAACGATGCGACAAGCAGTTGCTGAGATCTACTCAAAACAAAAGAAGAATAATAATAATAATAATAAGAATAATAATTTTAACAAAAACAATAGTGTTTCACACAAGCTTCGCAGTGTGAAACCCTAATAATAACTAGATCTGCTACTGTCCCATGCAGATATGAAAGCTTTCATATTCATCGTCACGTGTCATCGATTATATCAAGTATCTCAAATAAAAGGATAAGAATAACAAACTATCAAAATTGGTCAAAAACTCGCGAAGTTACAAGTCTAAATATAGTATGAAACATTGCATAATCTGAAAACTAAAGGGAAATAACTGATACTTGTGTTGAAATAATTCATAGAACCAGAAAAACATTTATCCACTATAATAAAAAAGCAACATAGAGAAAATGAAATGAAATTGAATGGGGTTTAACGTCCTACTGTTCTGCTCCTAAAATGGGCTAATGAAGACGGGCATACGCCATAAAGTGTGCAATGAGGGAAATTTTACCCGGGCAGCGGCGTTACGGCCTACGAGGTTGGACAGGCGACCATACTCCTTGTCACGTACAACCAAGAAATCGAAACAACGCAAGTTGACTCAATGACAGACGTTATGATACAGAGCGCACGTGCTAACCATTCAGTCACGCAACCTCCCTAAAATCGGCAAATTGCTGACCTACAGATAGAAACATTTCAACCGGGCGAAATCTTCTATTGTATTAGTTTAATTTGCACGATACCTTTAGTTATCAACCGAATATTACAAAAGTTTTAAATATAAGCTCCCCCTGACCAGCTAAATCATTCGCAATAAACGTTTTCCCCTTAAAATCGGCAAATTGCTGACTTTAAAGTGAGAAACATTACAACCGGGCGAAATTTTCTGTTTTATCACTTTTACAGTATCTTTGATTACCAACCGATTATTACAAAACTTTAAAAATAAAAAAGAAAGAAAGAAATGCGGCTAAACGTCAATGACAGACGTTACGATACAGCGCGCACAAGCTAACCATTCAGCCATTCAGCCTCCCTTAAAAATAAGCTCCCCCTGACCAGCTTAATTGTTCGCAATAAACGTTTGCACTCTAAAATCGGCAAATTGCTCACTTTAAAGTGAGAAACATTACAACCGGGCGAAATTTTATGTTTCATCACTTTTACAGTACCTTTGATTACCAACTGATTATTACAAAACTTTAAAAATAAAAGAGAAAGAGAGAAATGCGGCCTAATGTCCATTTGACGCAAACTAGGTCATTTCGGGACTAACATATGTTTTTTAATTTTATTTATAAACTTCCCTTGCGCGTACGGGTCTTTAGCCATGGGAGGAAACCGAAGGACACGGAGAAAACCCACGAGGTTGGACACCATACTCCATGTCACGTGCAACTTGGAAATCGAAACGACGCCGGTTGACTCAATGACAGACGTTACGATACAGCGCGCGTATGCTAACCATTCAGCCTCCCTAAAATCGGGAAATTGCTGACTTATAGCAAGAAACATTTCAACCGGGCGAAATTTTCTGTTTTAACAGTTTAATTCACACGGTATTTTAATTACCAACCGATTATTACAAAACTTTTGAAAATAAGCTCCAACTGACCAGCTTTATCGTATGCAATAAACGTTTGGCCTGAATTGAAAGATCTGCAACGAGAAAATTCATCTCGATTTTCCGGCATGGTTCCCCCTTGTCAGTGAGGCAGAGCGGAGGGCCTGACAAGGACAGCTGTCTAGTCGTTCGGATAAAGAAGTTGTCAAATTGGTCTAAACTTCCGGTTCGAAATCACAGCGACGAATTTTCGAAATTCGAAAATGTGAAACTGCAGATGAAAATGATTTTTTTCGAGGTATTCAAAGAAAAAAGAATTAGTAAAATCGGTCAAAAATTAACAAAGTTACGACTATGCATTGTCCATTTTGTCGTTCGTAAATTTCGATGATTTCGGATTCGTAAAACGTTTTGAAAATATATTTAATCAAGGTTCGCACCCCATTTTTGGGGGGGTAGGTCAAAATTTCAGAAAGATCCTACGGATAGATTCTGAGAAATCCGATTTGCAGAAAACACACACAAAAAAAAAATAATAATAATAATCTTAACAGAAACAATAAGCTTTCATATGTAATATGAAAGCTTAATAAGAATAATTTTAACAAAAACAATAGTGTTTCACACAAGCTACGCAGTGTGAAACCCTAATAATATAAAACTGCTAAATCTTGGAAAATATTTGTACCACTCAATAAAAAATAAGAGAAAACCCATACCTAATGGCAAATGGTTTGGGGTTGGGTTATGTATATATCTATCTATATTTCAGTTTACAAGGGTGAGGGGGGGATTATATACTGTTATTGTTATCTGTAGGTATATTTATATTACAATGCATAATATTTATCAATCCGTTTCACAGAGAATTACTTACGAATTATCTCTGTAAGTAAAATAGCAAAAAAGCCTTAGGGATTTTTCACGTTTCAAGATGGTGGCACTTCCGGTTCGATCAACAAACTTCATATTTTGTGTACAAATCGGTAATTACTTATCTAGTATCCAAAAAAAAAATCAGGTCATTCTGACGACTGTCCACAACAGGTGCGTTGACTGCACGCGCCGTTAGTCATTGGCTCAACGGCTCGTGCAATGTTTACTTAACACCTAACTGCTTCGGGCAAAATGATGCATTTTACTCATTTTAATACCCATTTACACTAAATAGGTAATATTTTTTAACTTCAAATACTTCAAACGTCTTTATTTATTTTTCTTTTACCTCAAAAAAATGTTTGAGAATTTAATTTGTTGGAGTAAAAAAGTTAATATGCCGTACTCATTAAGCCTCGTCGATGTCATGCTTATCAGTGATTGTAGCGGCCAAGCGAATATTCACTGCGGGATCAGTTTGAATATTTATATCTGTATATAATATTGGGCAATAGCAAACTTTTTGCTTCGCCTGTAATAAAAGTTCAATTAATTGTTATGGATTGGCAATAAAAACATGATTAACTGAGTGGGTTGTATGAAACAATTCTTTAAAAACAAATGGTTTTCTCAAATTAGCTTAAAGTTCATATAGACACAAATCATTAAATGGTTAAACAGCTGTGATACCTGACAAAAAGTTACTACACTAAAAAACAATGACTTCGGATTGTAATTCATGTAAATTTAGTGAAATTCCACGTGACGCTCTTTCTATTATTCTTAATATTTTAACAGATTGTGTTATATTTTAAATGATTCATATTCATGTAATTATCAATGTATACAATTCGCTTTTTGTTATTACATCATCGTAGCCAATTCAATTTCGGGGAACTAATTAAACAATGCGATATACTTTATTATTACTAAAACATCGGTGAACTGACCTAAAAAATTTAATTAAAACGCCAATTCAAAAATACTAATATACAGCCGTGAACTAATCTCGTTCGTGATAGGTAATCGACAAAAATCAAAGTGTAAAACTTATTTATTCCATACATTATTGTTTATTTAACAATAAGTAAGCGTTTAACAGTTTATTTAACAATAAGTGCAACTTGGTTAATACGCCCAAGTCTTGTCAGTCTCAATTTAAGAATCCACATAGAATTTCGTATCTGAAATGACACTTGCGCATTTTCTCTGCGGGATAGAAATCTTAGCTTACCATCTTTGCACTGCTTATTATAAAAAGAGTAAGTGGTTTCGCATTATATTATATGTAACGCCACGTAAAATCAATTACACTATATACGAGTAGCTTTGTTGATCTCCTTGTATCAGTGTTCAAATATGCCGTTTATACTTTGATGTTTTAAATTTATTTAATTTCTGTCATTGGTGTTATTTTAAATATAAAGAAAAGTCATAAATGTCAGTTATTACAATATAGATTAATATTTGATTGGACGAATACTATTGTTTTATTAATTCCCACCTGTGATCACATGTCTGGGTGCCATCATACTCCTGCGCAGTGTTTCGTTTGATTAGAACTAAGAGAGGGATTTCTCGCGCCATTGCTTCAGGAATATGGGGTGCCATATGAAACCATGTTTTTGAATACGCACGCCGTTATTACAGTATGGATTAATTGTTTGATTGCTGGAATGCTTTTGTTTTATAACTTCTACCTGCATTATTTGTGATAAATGCACCTGTGATATAATGCAATATGGTTTGATTTAGGTGTAACAAAAACCGTTGTACTCAAGTCAACATTTTATTGACCCAAATCCCGCGATTACGTAACATCAAGGCACCAATCATTGAAGCGTATTTCCTTGGTGACTTCTTTTGGCGCCAGTACATGTCTAACTATCTCGCGGGTCTATCGCACCGCCATTGTGGGGTTGACTTCTGACCACATGTACACGTTAATTCATTTGTGATTTAATGAAGATACATTACCTATGTGATTTACCGAGTTCTGATTGTATAATTACCCGGGACAAGATTTACCAATTTTTGACGTATTTGTCAATGGTGGAATACTATTTTTAATAGGATAATGGATAATAGTACGGCCACGGTAAGGTGAATATCGTGATTTACCGATTTTTGACGTATTTCTCAATGGTGGAATACTATTTTTATAGGCTAATGGATAATATATAGTACGACACGGCAAGGTGAATATCTATGTGTGCGCATTTTTTTACACTCAAATTTTTATTCGTACTTCGTTTATAATCGTAATCAAAATGAATTGATCGGATAAACGGCACGCGGGGAAATTACAAGTTTTATCTTGTAATAAAACACCATAGATAAATTATTCGCATGTTGATTTATATACGTATCTCGGGAAATCCGACGCCTCGTCTAATAACTGGACATCATAGATAAGTGAACGGGAAGTCCATTTTTAAACCCATCTCGGGGAAACTCAACCGCTCGGCCAATAAATGATCGCCATAAATAAGTGCATGGATCGTCCATTTTTAAACGCATCTCGGAGAAACTATTAATCTAAACCATGGTACTAATTAAACCATTTTTGTTATTTTCAACGAGTTTGAAATTACACAGTATGAATAGAAACTTATCGCTAAAACTACCATTTTAGACGATACCATACTTGTAGTGTATAGATGCCATCTCTTGCGTAAATCATTACCGTACATTGGCCTTACTATCTCGCCTAGTCCAAAGTTGTCATTTTGAAAAACACTGAAAATCGACCAACCCTAATGGGTAATATAACACATTATGATGATAAATGGATAATAATCATGGAAAATAACACCCTTGTAAGGGATTGTTGAAGTCCTACAAATTGTAACACAACTTTAATGATTAAAATGGATTATAAAACATCATCGTTGTCCTGGGTAAACTGAGTTATCCATCCTTTACGTTTGATATCTGCCGAAACGGCTGCTTTACGACGTGGACGTATGGTTTCTGGTTCAGTGGTTTTAGCTTCTTGGTTTCTGTCTTATGATACAACAATTGGACTGGACGGCGTAGATTAAACGATTTTCCATTAGTAATGAATTTTACTATGTAATGAGTTTCTCCACCTTTCTAAGTTTCCAAAGGCTACATGTTTGATTTTCGTCGTTAACGATAACGTCACCTTCTGAAATGATATTGGAAGTATTGGATGAATGACTTCGATGAGAATTACGAAGTTCTAAAAGATATTCCTTCTTCCATCTTGACCAAAAGTGACTTAATATCATGGATAAATGGTTAAGTCTTTTGCGCATTTTGTTTGGTTTCACTGGATTAAAGTCTTTGATTTCGCTTGGTAATCGTAAAGTAGATGTGAGGGGGTTAAAGGTTCTTCACAGTCTTCGATTGACACATATGATAGTGGTCTGCAATTAAGAATGGTTTCGATCTCTACAATAATGGTTAATAGTTCATCGAATGATAATTTGGCATTTCCACGAATTTCCGTAAACATCTTTTAGTGGACTTTATGAGTCTTTCGAAATGCCTCCCCACCATAGAGCTTTCTCGAGATTAAAAGACCATTTAATTCTTTCCTTGGAAAAATGATTCCTAATGACCCAGATCATCTGTGAATTTATGGAGTTGTTCTGACGGGCATATGAATGTTTCCGCGTTGTCTGGGATGACTTCATTTGGAGTTCCATGTCTGGCAGCAAAACGTTTGAAACAGCAAAGAAATGATTCTGTGGTTAGATCTGGTAGTCCTTTAACCATAAGTTCTTGAAATTATTGAGCTCGTCTGGCGTCAAATGAGTTCTTAGTAGCGATGCCAAACGCCGCTAGGGGCGCTGACTGTACTATTGTCAAACATTGACCACCCGATGTTTACTATCGAGAAAAATGAATGAACTTGCTGTCGAGTAGGATTTGGAGAAACTGAGGTAAGATTTTCTGATATTTTTCATCATATGAAAATTTGAAGTTGATAGAAATTTTTGAAAAAGGCCCTTGACGCTCAAGATTTTGGTATATTTGGAAAGCCCAATTCATTAACTACTTAGTTTGACCGTTTGTTAAGTCTGTATCCCATGTAGGAATCCGTAAATTGTCAGAAATCGAATCATGTGGTGTTAAAGGGAGGTAATTCGTGGTTGATCAGGTTTCAGACCACAATTGATAACACCACAGACTTCAGTGTAAAAAAAAATAATGATAGATTTGGACAGGATTTTCCTTATATTGAATGTCTATAGTGGAGACTTAGCTACTTTAATAACAAGAATAATAATTTTATGGTTTCTAATACGGGAGAGTTTTTAAAAGGACAGTATTATAGTCTTGGTTATATTAGTCTCTCTAACAGAGTAAGAATGGACTGTTTCACGCCTTTGATAAGATTCCCGAACATCAGTTAACTTTTATTGTTCTACTACACGACAATCGTCATTAATTATCAACACAATACCCAGTATACTCTATTGACGACTATGTACACAACTGTATAACACCAATCATGAGATTATTTGACTTCTTTTATCTTTACATACGCATTATTCTGCATTTGCTGTAGTTATTGTTACACAATGGATGTCGATCATAGCCATGTTTGAAAATTGGGTTTTGAAAAAAAGGGCTGTTTTTTCCAGCGTGGGTCACATCTTATTACAGTTATTTTCGATAGCCCTCAGTCCCGATGGGCATATACGGCTGATATGGAACCCATGTTGTAGACCCTGTAGAGGTCACAATTTTAATCTGATTTTGATGAAATTTTAAATGCACGTTTATAACCAAAGGATCTTGGCGCCTTTCGATATTTGTGCATATCGAATGGTAACTTCATGAATTATGGCCCTTGATTCTATGAAAAATCACTTTCTTTTTAGCTTGTTCTCTATCTATCCATGTCTCAAAAATGTGGGTGTATGGGAGAACGGGGATGATTCTGACACTTTGGGTTTTTTTTTTCACATTTCTGCAAATAATGCACTTGCCTCTGAACTTAAGAATGGAAAATAGACTTTACCTTATTGGCTATATTCAGTTAGTGGTACAGCTGTGTAGCTATAAAAGTTTTTGTGTTGGACTGTTTCTTAGGGGGTTAGTAAAATGTCCGGATTTACCCCATTAGCAGGGAGACACCGGTCACTACTGGGGGGATACTTTGGACAAGTGGGGTAGGATTGGACAAATGCAAATTGAAAAGATTTCTTTCACAGTTTATTAATAGATTTAATTCATAATATTCTTTTGACAATAAATACAACGTAGCGCTAAATTTAAATCTCAATGCCATCTATCTAAGGCATTTTTTTAACATAACTGGACGGAAATGAATGAATGTATTCAAAAATGGAATTAATTGATAGTTCTAAAGCTTTAATGCTTCTTGCTTTTCAAAACTTAAATCCAAAATCCAAATGCTAACGGATGTTTTATTCCCGCAAATGAGAGACCAAATTTGTTATAATTACTCATCCGCTTGTTACTATTGGACAAGGGCTTTGGAAGAATTGACCGAATTTGATTAAATGGAAGTAAAGCAGTATCCGGAATTTCAGGAAACCTAAAAGATCCCATAACTTTTGAACTTTTTCGTAAATAGGAGACCTCATAGTCTTCAATGTTTGCCCCGTTTTTCATTACTTTTGCAATATAATGAACATTTCCAGGAAATTTAACCAGAATAAAATCATTTTCATCTGGGTCCCTCTCTATACTTTCATTAAAAAAGATTTCTTTCATTTAGGTCTTCATCTAGGTCTTCGTCTTCTGTGTCACACATTTCAACACAAATTTCGTCACCATCACTACTTTCTTCATCCTTCTCTGTCTCAAAGAGCTTTTTCTTTGGCTTCTTTTTATTTCTTTCTTCACTTATTCTATCTTTCTCAGGCGTATCTGTGGCTATCATATAGCGTCCTTTCTTTCTGCCTCCTTTCTTTCTGCCTCGATAAGTTGCAGTTTTTCTTTCTCCTGCCGTAGGATATGGTACAATTTCTTGTGAACATTTAATAACTCCCTTTTCCTGGTGCTGTCTGTTTAGTTCATTTTCATTTTCTCTTGATGAAGTAGCCTGTTCAATCAATGAATCACTTGATGATTGGCCTCGATCTTCTTCAGATGATGCATTTAATGGATCTGGTCTGTCTGTAACAGCAGACATTAAAAAGCCGCTGTCTGTACTCCTCTATTAAAAGGATAAATTCCTGTACATCTGAAAGCAGATTTAACGTTGGTTGATGTAGCTGCCCTGTCCCATGCTGTGGCTATAAGTGCAGGTAAATCATAAATGGATGAGTTTTCCCTGGGTGGGCAATCATCCAAGAATTTGCAGCTTGGCTATAGAAGGCTTTAAATGGTGCATATACAGCTCTGTCCAGTGGTTGCAATTTATTTGATGTGTGAGGAGGCAGTGTGAGAATCACAATACCGTTATCTCTCGAGAATTCTATGGCAGCTAGGGATATATGTACTCATGATTATCCATAATCAGCAGTGCTTTGTTTTCTTTACTGCATTTGACATACTTATTGAAAAACTCTAGGACAAGTATGAAGATTTAATAACTCCCTTTTCCTGGTGCTATCTGTTTAGTTCATTTTCATTTTCTCTTGATGAAGTAGCCTGTTCAGTCAATGAATCACTTAATGATTGGCCTTGATCTTCTTCAGATAATGCATTTGGATCTGGTATATCTGTAAAGCTGTCTGTAAATACTCCTCTATCAAAAGGATAAATGCCTGTACATCTGAAAGATTTAACGTTGGTTGGTGTAGCTGCCCTGTCCCATGCTGTGGCTATAAGTGAAGGTAAATCATAAATGGATAGAGTTTTCCCTGGGTAGGTAATCATCCAAGAATTTGCAGCTTGTCTATAGAAGGCTTTAAATGGTGCATATACCGCTCTGTGCAGTGGTTGCAATTTATTTGATGTGTGAGGAGGCAGTGTGATAATCACAATACCGACACTGTTATCTCTCGAGAATTCTATGGCAGCTAGGGATATATGTGACTCATGATTATCCATAATCAGCAGTGCTTTGTTTTCTTTACTGCATTTGACATACTTATTGATAAATTCCAGGAAAAGAATGACGTTGAATGAACTAAACCAAGACTACCCTCAGCAGTGCCAGTCATCATTCTTTTTTCATCAAATCTGACTTTTGGAAATACATAACAGGGAGGAAGAGCGTGGCCAGTGTCCGAAACAAACATTTTCCAAGCACAGGT
The DNA here is from genome assembly GCA_948474765.1 of Patella depressa. Lineage (NCBI taxonomy): Eukaryota > Metazoa > Mollusca > Gastropoda > Patellidae > Patella > Patella depressa. The sequence continues at coordinate 1,192,528 of CAOLEZ010000009.1, read as the reverse complement.
CCACAGGGGCACCTGATCACGTGGGCTCTTCAGGTGACACACGGGCCTAACCAATAATTATTATATTTATAGTTTCGAAGCTAACGTTCAGAGGAAATGAAGCAGTGATGGGATTTCGCCCGTATATTCCGGACTTGTCCGAAACTATTTTCCAAACGCCCAAAATTGTCTGGTCGGGAATATGCCCAATCGAACATCAAGACATGGTGAATAATATTCAAAATTCCAAAATTAATATGGTTTACTGAGTGTATAACAACCACTGGATTGATTAGGTAATTAAGTGATCAACATATTTAACGTGTTATATACCGGCAAGCAACTACCTTAATTAACTAGTTAATCTGCCTTAATCCTTTATCGGACAGGGGGGGGGATGGCCTAGTGGTCTAGAGTGTCGCGCTTCGACCTCTAGCTGGCCAGTCACCTCTGGCTTGCGGCTGTGGTTTCGATCCCTGGTGTGAGCGTATGTTGCATGGAGATAAGGGCGCCTTCAAAACCTCGTGGGTTTCCTCCGGGCACTCCGGTTTCCTCCCGCTGCTAAAGACCCCTACTTGCAAGCGAATTATTTGAAATAAAATTTAAACCATATGTTAGTCCCAAAATGACCTGGTTTGTGGACGTTAAACCCCATTTCTCGCTCTCCTTTATCGGACAACTCATCAATCCAATCCTGAACAGAAGTCATTGTTTCTCCTTTGTTGGGATATGTATCAATACAATAAGAGTAATTATAAACTTACTCTATGCCACGTGATTGACCATGATTTTTCCATTGTCGGATTTTTAATCTCCTTGATGTCGGCTGACAGCACGTAGAATTTGTCTTAAATGTCACATGCCCTAATTATACAAAACACTCCAAATAAATCAATATGTATGCGATATAACTCGTCTGCGATATCACTTCGGTGGAAGCGAGAGTTAAATAAAGCTATTTCACACACAAACATATCCGTTTCTGATCACACGCGGTTATAGCACTCGGCAAATCTTGGTGATTCCGTTACTCTACATGTACACCTAGCCTTGGCTGTATGACGCTAAGTGATGCGGTAACGGTTTACTTATTAGGAAAACTTGCCGGTTTTAAAAAAGAAGTTATCATAGTTGCACCGTTCGAAGAGTGTTTAGAATTTTTAGAGCAAAGTTTGAAAGAAAAACAGCTTCAAGCTTTGAAATATGTGTATGAAAAATCTGGAATCTGTTGAGGTTTGCCGAGTGGCGTTCATAATCTAAATCTCGCGAGACGTGTGAAACGGTAAAATGAATGATTTTCAGCGATTTCCAATAATTACTGCCAAAGTTATGACCCTTGATCACTACGAAAAATCCTGTGGACGCTCTAAGGGCCAAAATTAATATCCGATTGACTTTAAATTTACACACCGTGTTAGGTTATGAGACAAAGAAGCCTATTGATTTTCAGCGATTTCAAATAATTACTGCCAGAGTTATGGCCCTTGATAATTTCAAAAAATCTTGTGACGCTATAGAGGCCAAACTTATCATCCAATTGACTTCAGATTGATACACAAAGTATAAGGTGTTGAAACAAACAAGTATTTTGATTTTCAATGAATTTTGATAACTGAACAGCTAAATCCGTGCTATTAAATGTTTCGTATACTAATTGTTAGTGTGGGGCAAAACTTCATGAAAAGCAAACAAATTCTAATGATTTTCTTATAATTACATAATGAGATGTTACTCTTAATCAGATTTTTGTGTATTACAAATGTTTCATTACCGGAAAAAGTAAAAATATGCGACAACCCTTGTTGACTGCCTAGACGATTTAGCTACTGTGGGCGTATGTTTCATTGCCTGGCAACCTATCTTTAATGAGGCAAATGTACAGTTTAACCCTTACCTATTTCTCGGTGTAATAGTAATACTGTGAATAAAAGATGAATCTTTGTTTATAAATTTTCTAAACATTAATATTTATTGCCATTAACACTATAAACCTCAGAATGCCTCGTTCGGCATTTCTGTCCAAACGAGGTAAAAAAAAAATGCCTTGTTGTCTGCAGTTACAAAACGAGGTTTTTTTTAAATTGCCTTGTCTTTGGAACGAGGTATTTTGTTCAGGTAAAAATGCCTCGTTTACTAGACGTGTTTTTTTTTCATCAGCAAATTTGTACAAATTAAAATTTATGTTATTTAATATGAAAATAAACCAGTCCTAACTATGATATTATAATCAGAGAAATGGACAAGACAAGAATACACGCCATAGGTGGAGGTGTAAAACTATTGCAGACACACAGCTACATACCTTGATTGATTTATTGCCCAATCAGGTATAGGTGTTAAAGGGGAAGACCAACGATTTTCAACAAGGTTTCCATAAATCTTAAATATATATTCAGAAAGAATTCCCTCTGTAACAAAAGTTAAAAAGTTTTTGTAAAAGAGAAATTAATTTTATTAAAACCGGAAGTGACATAGTTGGTTCAACACTCCCACTGGACTCTATAGAAAGCATACAAATTTGGCATAAGTTTACTGCTGTATTGTGTTCACGCCTCATCCTTGGGCCAAAAATCTTATGAAATGGACTGTTTGTTAGGATATTATAAACACGAATTTATGGTGTTTTAACGTTTAGTACACAAAGCCGTCGCATAAATTCACTGGCACTGAACAGTACGCTGTGGCCCAATTCACCCCGCATGGCTAAATATTTACATCACATGGTTTGATTGTCAGCTTACAAGTGACATATATATCGTCTGCTTCGATGTTTTTGTGCTTGATGACAGCGTTTTTCAACATAAACAGACCAAAATTATGGGCATGTGAGGCATATATTATAGTGCATTATGGCACATAATGTCGACATGAGCTGCTTTTCCTTTTTTCTTCTATTTCCTCTTGAGAATGAGTGGGCTCGAATGTTTATACGGCATTACCGTAGACCCATAGAAGAGATATCTTATATTACAATACGTTGGTGCCAGACGTTGACAAACTTTGGAAATTAATATATTTATTTGAATATGCATGTGTCACAATTCCGTTAAAATAAATACAAACACTGTCAGCAGACTCAGCACGTATAAAAACACCGAAGCAGACGACATACATGTCACATGTAAGCTGTCAATCAAACCACGTGATGTAAATATTTAGCCATGCGGGGTGAATTGGGCCACAGCGTACTTGTTCAGTGTGAGTGAATTTACGCGACGGCTTTGTGTACTAAACGTTAAAACACCATAAATTCCTGTTTATAATATCCTAACAAACCGTCCATTTCATAAGATTTTTGGCCCAAGGATGAGGCGTGAACACAATACAGCAGTAAACTTATGCCAAATCTGTATGCTTTCTATAGAGTCCAGTGGGAGTGTTGAACCAACTATGTCACTTCCGGTTTTAATAAAAATTAATTTCTCGCTTACAAAAACTTTTTTACTTGTATTACAGAGGGGATTCTTTCTGAATATATATTTAAGATTTATGGAAACCTTGTTGAAAATCGTTGGTCTTCCCCTTTAAGTAACAACTGAGGTGTTGTGAAAATTAAATTGGGGTTGTAAATCAATCAAGGTAGCTTTACACTTCCACCTAACTGATATTGCAGACAACAAATTAGTGTTTATCTGATCTAAATACAACAAATAATCCATTATTAATAATAAAAAAAAAAGCATTAAATTTCATCTCATATTTCCAATACGCCAGTTTATTTTTTTATATTTATTGTAAAAAAAAATTAACTTGACCATAGCATTGACTGTTTCTGTTGAAACCCCATAATATTGCACAAAATATTATTGGAGCAAAGTTATATAAATGCACAGCGATAAATTTGTCGACTTTATACCAATTGTCAATTAAATGGGAAATAAAGCACACCCCATACATTAAAATTTAATTAAAACCTTTTATTATGAAGACAGATGGGTCTTGATAATGATAAAATAATTTATGGTATGACGTGTATTCTTGTCTTGTCTATTTCTCTGATTATAATATCATAGTTTGGACTGGTTTTATTTTCGTATTAAATAACATAAATTTTAATTTTTACAAATTCTCTGATAGCAAATACTGTTAATAACTAACTTGAAAAAAAACAGGTTTAATAAACGAGGAATTTTACCCAGCCTCGTTCTGAACAAAATACCTCGTTCTAAAAACAGGGCAATTTTAAAAAACCTTGTTTTGGAACTGCAGACAACGAGGCATTTATTTAACCTCGTTTGGACAGAAATGCCGAATGAGGCATTCTGAGGTTTATAGTGTAAATTTCTTTAAAATAATGTCTATTCTTGATTAGGAGAGGTTAGCACTATAACTGTAGTAGGGCCTACATGTTTTATTGTGTAAGCTAACAAATTTTTAATATTTAAGCATGGGAAACTCTGGGTGTTCCTGCTAAACGAAGATCATTTGATAGTGTAGACCCAGAGTTCGAGGATGACGTGCCACCCAACAATGCATTGGCCAAGGAAAAATTCTTTAAAGTATTCCGACCCATCTTTGAAATGAATGCAAGGTAAAAAAAAAAACCAGGTTACTTCATTATTGACTTTTAATGTAATTTAAAAAAATTAATTGAAAAATGCTCAGTGTTCAAAATGCTATTGTTCAGATTTTATGATCATAAAGTGGTTTTCTGTGAATAAACTATGGCGGTTAACTGTAACCCCATTAAGCAAACCTAATGATCATTTCTGAATGATACAATTGTTTGATATAAAAATTTCAAGACATTTGTTCACAATTTGATGTTAGTACGTATATCAACCATTATCGACGGACAGTCCGAGACTTGCTCTCTGTCAGACCGTCTGTGGAAGAGAAAGATGGCTGAATTATCAGAAGGCAAATGTATGTTTTGAAATTAAAAGTTATGATTTGAATACAGAGTTGCTGGGTAGTAAAGTTGAATATGATTCTGATCAAATTTATGTTAATTTTTTAGATGGTCGAAGAAACCAAAAGTCCCTGAACTTGGTGATGAAAATACACCTTATGATGATGTTGATGATTTTTATGGATTTTGGTAGGGAATAGTTTTTATACAAGACGAAATTTCCGTAATGAATTTCATTTGTTGGTGAGATTCTGGACGAACCTTAAAGACTATATTGAAAAGTAGTTATTACTTTCAACGAGGAAACAAATGTTATACATTTTTGTCCCCAGCCTTTCGAAGATAGTGGGGGACTATTAAAATGGGGTTGTCTGTCTGTCTGTCCGTCCGTCCATCTGTCCTTCCTGCTGTCTGTCTGTCCGTCACACTCTTTGGGACACAACTCTCCTCCTAATTGAGCTAGAATGTTCAAACTTGGTTTAGGTGTTTATTAGGGCGATACCTTGATGGAGTTCAAAGATGAACATTTTCTGCTGATGGTAACACTGAGAACTGCTAAGGAGTTTTAATTAACGAGGGTGAAAAACTGTCTGAGAGGTGGGTTAATTAATGCTAGGTGCGTTTTCTGTAGAGATGTATTAATTAACCGACCGGTAAAAAATGAATGTCAATGTTGTGTATTGTTTAATTGGCGTGTTTTCTCGCTAGTTGTGATAACTGCACCAAAAGGAGTATAATCAAGGACCAACATGCTTTATCTGACACATACGTGTAAAATCAAAATTTGAGAAGTAAAACTGTTTTACCATGCGATTAATCATTCGGCCGTGTGTTTTACACAGGTCTTTATATGATGATCTATGTTTCTCTTATGTCTATTGTAGGCCTATTACGTACCATATATATAAAGTTGCATTTTATGAAATAAAAATATGGATTAATCTATCGGATTAATCTATCGTATACGGAAAGGCGAATGTAATGTCGTCATTTATAAATACCAAGCAGTCAGCGCCCAAATAAGAGTAAATCCAGCAAAAACGGGCCACAATGCGTAAATTGTGCATCTTACCTTCAATAGCATCTTACCTTCAATAGCAATATCCATCAAACAGAAGTCTCCTTGTTGATAAATATTACAACACAACAACCAACCGGACAGTGGTAATTCCCACGAAAATGGTATTTAAATTAAAATATTTTAGCTTTTCACTAAATTTACATTGCATCAATCCAACTATCCTAATTCCAGAACTAAACTTATACCTTTACCGTATGTAAATATACTTATTCTCGTAAATATACTTAATCTCGTCTTCCGACAAGTTATTATTTGTGTCTTCAAATTTGTACCATATAACCGTATTCATGATCAAAAAAATAATATAATTCAAATGTCAACCCATCCATTGGCACCTCAGACTTCACGTCACTCCGGTTCATGCATTGTCCGTGCAGATTCAACAATCTCAATTACGTCTCCTTGATCAAAGCAACACTTCCTTTTACATGTAGAGGCCTGCACGAGCTTATTCGCACGTATTGGAAAACTGTTCGGTTGCTTTATTTGAGAAGATACTAATGATAAACTATAACATTTGGCAATTTTTTTTCTTTCAAAATTCTAATAAATTGGAGTTCTTCGGGAAGCGTTCATCATATAGCGTACCCTGTTTGTGTGTGTAGTAAGTTTTTAAAAATAGCTAGCAGATAATTTAGGATATCTGAATACTTTCTGAATGAACATATATCTCGTTATTAGTTTTTAAAAACACCTTTTTATACGCCCACATGGAAATGTGGTCGTATATTGCCGTCGCCCCCGTCCGTCCGTCCGTCCATCGTCCACAATTTCTTGTGAACGCTCTAGAGGCTAAAGTTAATATCCGATTGACTTTAAATTTATACAGGGTGTTTAAGGTCGTGAGATGAAGAAGCCTATTGATTTTCAGCGATATCCGATAATTACTACCAGAGTTATGACCCTTGATCACTTTGAAAAATCTTGTGAACGCTCTAGAGGCTATAGTTGATATCCGATTGACTTTAAATTTATACACAGTGTTTAAGGTCATGAGACGAAGAAGCCTATTGATTTTCGGTGATATCTGATAATTACTGCCAGAGTTATGACCCTTGATCACTTTGAAAAATCTTGTGAACGCTTTAGAGGCTAAAGTTAATATCCGATTGACTTTAAATTTATACACAGTGTTTAAGGGCATGAGACGAAGAAGCCTATTGATTTTCGGTGATATCCGATAATTACTACCAGAGTTATGACCCTTGATCACTTTGAAAAATCTTGTGAACGCTCTAGAGGCTAAAGTTAATATCCGATTGACTTTAAATTTATACACAGTGTTTAAGGTCATGATATGAAGAAGCCTGTTGATTTTCAGCAATATCTGATAATTCCTGCCCGAGTTATGACCCTTGATCACTTTGAAAAATCTTGTGAATGCTCTAGAGGCTAAAGTTAATATCCGATTGAATTTAAATTTATACACGGTGTTTAAAGTCATGATACAAAGAAGCCTATTGATTTTCAGCAATATCCGATAATTACTGCCAGAGTTATGACCCTTGATCACTTTGAAAAATCTAAAGTTAATATCCGATTGACTTTAAATTTATACACACTATTTACGGTCATGATACAAAATAGCCTATTTATTTTCAGCGATATCCGATAATTACTGCCAGAGTTATGACCCTCGATCACTTTGAAAAACCCTGTGAATGCTCTAAAGGCTAAAGTTAATATCCGATTGACTTTAAATTTGTACATAGTGTTTAGGGTGATGAGACGAAAAATCCTTTTTGATTTTCAGTGATATCTGATAATTTCTGGCACTTGATCACTTTGAAATATCTTGTGGACAAAGGCCTTGAGACAAACCATCAAAACTATTCTAATCATTTCTGATAATTATTTAATGGGCTATTACTCGTAATAAGATTATCATGTGTTGTAAATGTTCTCCTTACTGATAAAAGAAACAATATGCGACAATCCTTGTTGACTGCCCGGACGACTTAGCTGTTGTGGGCGTATGTTTCGTTGCCTGGCAACCTATCTTTTATGATAGTCGGATATCATTCACAGATATCAAATATAAATCACAATAAATAGACCATGAATAGTCCAATGCAGATTTGAAACAAACAGCATTGTAATTTTATGCAAAAATACATTTTCCTGTTTCCTAATTCTACTTAATATTGATACACTACACGTGTATATATAATTATAGTGTGCTCTTCATAACTTGTTTAGGGACGCTTTACAAAGTGACAATTTAATCATATAAAAAAATATTAAAAGCCAATATAATTAATTTGTTTTAAATATCCTTTTATTTAGAGAATAAAGATATTTGCAACATCTTAATCTAATAGTAAGTGCAGGAGGACCGCACTACACGAAAAACAAAAACCTATCAGATTAACCTGCGGAAAACATCAAATCAAGTGAATGGATCCGGGGGCCAGCCGTAAGCGTCCACTGCGCTGTACAGTCCCGGGCCTGTTATGGTACAGGCTTCACTAAAAATGATTTGAAAAAAAAAGAGGTAACAGAAATAATGCGACCGATCGTGACAATGGTCGCCTCTTCAATGGCGATAGTCTGCCAGTTGACGTCAGATGTTAGAACGTCAAACAATTTCAACAATAAGGGCGATAATCCGGATAGAATCTCGGAAAACGCTAAAACAATAAGTGTAGTGAGCAATCAGGAGCAAAACCCGACAACGAGAACATTCTGCAGTACGAAGGGTTAAAACTCTACTCTAATAGTAAGTGCAGGAGGACCGCACTACACGAAAAACAAAAACCTATCAGATTAACCTGCGGAAAACATCAAATCAAGTGAATGGATCCGGGGGCCAGCCGTAAGCGTCCACTGCGCTGTACAGTCCCGGGCCTGTTATGGTACAGGCTTCACTAAAAATGATTTGAAAAAAAAGAGGTAACAGAAATAATGCGACCGATCGTGACAATGGTCGCCTCTTCAATGGCGATAGTCTGCCAGTTGACGTCAGATGTTAGAACGTCAAACAATTTCAACAATAAGGGCGATAATCCGGATAGAATCTCGGAAAACGCTAAAACAATAAGTGTAGTGAGCAATCAGGAGCAAAACCCGACAACGAGAACATTCTGCAGTACGAAGGGTTAAAACTCTACTCTAATAGTAAGTGCAGGAGGACCGCACTACACGAAAAACAAAAACCTATCAGATTAACCTGCGGAAAACATCAAATCAAGTGAATGGATCCGGGGGCCAGCCGTAAGCGTCCACTGCGCTGTACAGATCATTCCATAAAACAGATACGCCTGTATCAAGAGAGTGTCAGTTACTGGTTGCAGTAAATTTTACAATACACGCTTCTATGAATTCTATTTACATGCCATAAACGTTTTAAACATAAATTACCTTATTTTTCATTTTGCACGATTTTTTTAAGTTATCAAAAACATTTAATTAATAAATCTATAAACAAAATTAACAACTGTAATTCAGACAGCAAATTCTAATACACATTTTGAAGTAAATAATCCATGTAGCTTGTTGATTAGTTTATTACTTTATGACACCAATTAAGTGTATAACCGCACCTGTTCACAACACATATATAGGTCAACGTTTTAAAACACTCTGATCAATCAACCAAAACAAAAAGATGGCAATACTTTCCCCCAGTTTGACTGTATATACAAGATACAAGTGCTCTAATATTGTATTTTAGAAAACGGTAAGACATACAGGCGATGTTATTAATGAACTATTTAAATGTTCACAACACATCCCAAGTATTAATATCGTCTAGTTCTATCGGGAGCAGATCTATCGTTCAGTGTCATAAGTTTTATAATTTTTGCTGGATCAGCGGGACAGATACAATAACGTGCTGATTTCTATTTTTCATTTTGGGCCCAACGACTAGGCCTTCAATGCATACTATCAATCATAAGTCAATATGTGAACTTACGGGAACAAGTTGTTTCGACATCGAGCTGATTTGACACCCACTACTGGAGTTGTTTCGACACCATCTATTTTGGTCAGTTTGACTAGGATTTGATTCGATTGATTATATAAGATTTGTGCGTGGTTGATTTAAATAATAAAGATTTTATAATTTTAGTGGCTGTCTTTTCTTTCATAAACATCAAATATACGTTTTACGCAGATCAGTCTTTGTTAAGTGTAAGTCTTTATATGGATTTATACCTGGTGTAGGCCTACATGTAGTTACATATATGCATTCTTATACACATTTCATATGCATTCTTATACACATTTCATTTCTTGATGAATACAACGTGTTTTATACTTACAATTTAATTATCTGATATATTATAATCTCCATTGTCAAATCTCAGAGCCAGCTAAGAAACCATAGGTTTCTGTGATTGTGAATCCAGCCTTTGTTTTACAATACTGTCGATTCATGCACGCTTTTCACGCGGAATTGCCCTTTGCCAGTTAGCTCTGCTCTTTGATGTTGACAGGGGTGTCACAGTTAGTTAATTCGTGCACTAACGGACTAGCTGAAATAGGTGGTTGGAATTCGGCAATTGTTACAGTTTATTCTAATAAGTTGAAATGTTTGTAAACTTTTAGAAATATTTTTTTTTTACTTGTCACTTGGTCATTTCAAGTTGTCACCTTTGATTTTCGTTTTTATATGCCCACATTGAAATGTGGTCGTATATTGTCGTCGCCCCCGTCCGTCGGTCCGGCGTCCACAATTGCTTGTGGACGCTCTAGAGGCTAAAGTTAATATCCGATTGACTTTAAATTTATACACAGTGTTTAAGGTCATGAGACGAAGAAGCCTATTGTTTTTCAGCGATTTCCGATAATAACTACCAGAGTTATGGCCCTTGATCACTTCTAGAGGCTAAAGTTAATATCCGATTGACTTTAAATTTATACACAGTGTTTAAGGTCATGAGACGAAGAAGCCTATTGTTTTTCAGCGATTTCCGATAATAACTACCAGAGTTATGGCCCTTGATCACTTCAAAAAACCTTGTGGACGCTCTAGAGGCCAAAGTTAATATCCGATTGACTTTAAATTTATACACAGTGTTTAAGGTCATGAGACGAAGAAGCCTATTGTTTTTCAGCGATTTAATATAATAACTACCAGAGTTATGGCCCTTGATCACTCCAAAAAACCTTGTGGACGCTCTAGAGGCCAAAGTTAATATCCGATTGACTTTAAATTTATACACAGTGTTTAAGGTCATGAGACGAAGAAGTGTGTTGATTTTCAGCGATTTCCGATAATTAGTGCCAGAGTTATGGCCCTAGATCACTTAAACCAATCTTGTGGATGCTCTAGAGGCCAAAGTTAATATCCAATTGACTTCAAATTTATACATAGTGTTTACAGTCATGAGACGAAGACGTCTATCGATTTTCAGTGATTTTCAATAATTACTGCCTGAGTTATAGCCCTTGATCACTTCGAAAAAATTCTTGGGAAGCTCTAGAGGCCAAAGTTAATATCCGATCGACTTTAAATTTACACACAGTGTTTAAGGTCATGATACGAAGAAGCGTATTGATTTTCAGAGATTTCAAATAATTACTGCCAGAGTTATCTCCCTTGATAACTTCAAAAAATCTTGTGACGCTATAGAGACCAAACTTATCATTCGATTGACTTTAGATTGATACACAGAGTTTAAGGTGTTGAAACGAACAAGTATTTTGATTTTCAATGATAACTGAACAGCTAAATCCATGATATTAAATGTTTCATGTATATATACTATTCAAAAAAAGTAGGGGATATTTGATTTTTAAGTGTTATTAAAGTCACCTAATGAAACTGACGAAGAAACAAATGACAAAATGAAATGAAGTTCACATTCATCGATTTATTCCAAATGATCGTTAGACTAAGTAAGGCACAGACTGACCATTATAAGGGTAAAATGATACCCGGGGTCAAACAGCAAAGTTACCACAGCATCACAACAAAGTCAGTAACGGGTAAATCCTCCTCTGTTTGCCAAACAAGCATTGATCCGACGTGGCATACTCCCAATGAGACGTCTAAGGTCATTTTGGTCCAGATTGTCCCATTCCTGTTGCAATGCAGTAGCAAGTTCTTGGACATTGGCAGGACGTTGTTGACCATTATAAGGGTAAAATGATACCCGGGGTCAAACAGCAAAGTTACCACAGCATCACAACAAAGTCAGTAACGGGTAAATCCTCCTCTGTTTGCCAAACAAGCATTGATCCGACATGGCATACTCCCAATGAGACGTCTAAGGTCATTTTGGTCCAGATTGTCCCATTCCTGTTGCAACGCAGTAGCAAGTTCTTGGACATTGGCAGGACGTTGTTGACGTTGACGTAACCTCTGTCCAAGCATGTCCCAGACATGCTCGATGGGGGAGAGGTCGGGACTCAGTGCTGGCCAAGGTAATGTGGCGATGTTCTGTTGTTGGATGTAACTTGTAACAATCCTGGCCCTGTGACATCTTGCGTTGTCATCCTGGAAGATGAAACGGCGGCCATGACGTCGTGCGAACGGCACAACATGGACTGCCAAGATGTTGTCCCGGTAGTACTGGCCTGTAACGCCCTGCAACAACATGTAAAGCCGTTCTTCCAGCAACAGTGATGCCTCCCCACACCATAACAGAACCCCCCCAAATCGATCATGTCTGATGACGTTAACGTCTTGGAAGCGCTCGTTTTGACGACGCCACACCCTCCTACGTCTGTCCAAAAAATCAACAGTGAACCTTGAATCATCTGAAAACATCACATTGCTCCAGCGTCGATTATACCAGTGTTGACGATCCCTACACCAACGACGTCTTGCCTGAATGTGATGATCTCAAACAAGGGATCACGCGAGGACGTCGGGCGCGAAGGTGACCCCTATGCAGTCGATTCCGAATCGTCTAGCCACTCACTCTCACACCAGTGTCTGTTTGAAGACGAGCACTGATCTGATTTGCTGCGATGACACGATTTCTCAAGGCCAAGGTACGGATAAATCGATCATGGGCTTGAGTTGTCGCCCTTGGTCGACCTGAGCATGGTCTGTCCTGTACAGATTGTGTATCACGGTATCTGGACCATAGCCTGCTTATGACAGACTGAGAAACATTCATCGTCCGCGCCACAACCGCCTGTGTTGTGCCGATCTGTAGCATGCCAAGGGCACGTAACCTTTCATTTTGGGTAAGCCGACGCATATCAAAATTTGTTTTCTGGTCACTAAAACAATTAAACTGATGTTTCCACCCTGGAATTCAATGCCACAATGACTGTAACATTCAAAGTCAGAGTCGTGCAAATCTTGGGTTGGACCTCCATGATGATTAGGGCTGGGTATCGATAGTGATTTTTACTATCGATAATCGGCAATGAAATGTCGGTCGATAATCGATAGTATTGAAAACAAACTTATTTTCACGGTCGTCATCAAGACTGGATACAGTGTAAGTTCAAAGTTCAAAACCATACGATAACGAAGTGGCGAAAGATCGTTTGCTCCTGTCTAAGGAGATTTCCTTGGAAAACATTAATAAAACTTGTTATATCACGTATATATACGTCAATCCATGTTGTTTATTATTAAAATAATGCATCCGTGATTCCGAATGAAGAAATATCGTAAATAATTATGTTAAGGGACCAAACTGAACTTGTTCCGATTCAAAACATTGCGTACGTGCGCGCGAAAATATCAATATGGCGGACAATTCTGTGTCATTTCGTGTGCCATTAGAGAACCATTATTCGTATAATATATAAGTAAATCAACAAAAGTTTTGTCGTCCATGTGTGCTATTTATTGTACCGGGTACTCATTACTAAGGCACACGTAGAGAAATAGTGAACTGTACAGACGAATTCTGAAGCTTGCAAAGGGAAATAACTCTAACTTTATTTACACATCCGGATATCTCCGATTTAGCGATATTCAACAATAATTTATTCAAAACTAAAGTAACGTTTCAATGAGAGTGAATTGATGAAAACGGCTGTTCAATAGGCAGACACAATTTTGTTATGTGTTACATTGATACTAGATAGTAATTAAAGTGAGCGGTGTATTATAATTAACTGAAAGAAAACATTGACATTTCAGACGCAAGAAAAATAGACGAAGAGCGATAATTGATAGTAACCCACCGCTATCGATAGTGCTTTTCTGGGCCGCCCAATCGATACTATCGATTTATATCGATATTTTACCCAGCCCTAATGATGATCCCAAGCATCACCTGCATTCCATGCGGTAGCTATTGGTGCGTTTGGGCGTCACATGTAACTGGAAATGTTTCTTCTGTTAGGTTCTATAGTGACTTTTTTCGTAGTCATTTGCATATTTTAGTATTATGCACCCAAAATCAAATATCCCCTACTTTTTTTGAATAGTATACTTATTGTTAGCATGGGGTAAACTTTATAAAAAGCAATCAAATTCTAATGATTTTCTGATAATTACATAATGAGTTGTTACTCTTAATCATTTTTTAGTGTATTACAAATGTTTCATTACCGAAAAAATATGCGACAACCCTTGTTGACTGCCCGGACGATTTAGATGCTGTGGGCGTATGTTTCGTTGCCGGGCAACCTATCTTTAACTTTAATAATAAAAAAAAAATAATAAACTCAGCGTTCACCTTCGCACATTTTGGCGGAAGTAATGAAACAAATGACCCCCGTTTTCTCACTCGAGAATCGTCGCTATTCCGATTCGTTCGCTGTACACACGTTTCCGACCCATTCGATGGTCATGCCGATAATATTAATATATAATTTCAATTAACATCGTTACTGGTTGTATATTTTACATTCTAAATGAACCACAGTAGACGGGAATTCATCTGTTTATGATATATGCTTTGGTAGACCAAATAAGGCAATGTTCTCCCCCTGGTCTGGGGGGGGGGAACGGGGTGGTTTATTCCATTTGGCCTGGAAATGAAAGTCAAGGTCAGACTATAGGACGTGCAGAAAAAAGGGGATTATAAAAGAGGGTGTTGAGCGAGACTGATAAGAGCTCACCAGGTATTCCGAGCAGCTATCATTTATTGAGAACGAGGGTTCTTCGAATCCAATCCAGCTTGATAACAAAGTTGTAGAAACGAACTGGCCTGTAGTTTTATATGTTACGATCACGAAGAAAACATAACCAGGAAATCCAATATTACCACGAAGTCTCGAAAAATGATTACGTGTCAATCGGGCCTATGTGTTTCTTCTGTAATTGCATAAAAACAGCTATTGAAAGTTAAAAGTTCTGGAATGAGGATCGTTGGATTGATGCAATGTAAATTTAGTGAAAAGCTAAAAATAATTTTAGTTTAAATACCATTTGCGTGGGAATTACCACTGTCTGGTTGGTTGTTGTGTCGTAATGTTTATCAACAAGGAGATTTCTGTTTGATGGATATTGCTATTGAAGGTAAGATGCACAATTTATGCATTGTGGCCCGTTTTTGCTGGATTTACTCTTATTTGGGCACTGACTGCTTGGTATTTATACGATAAATTAATAGATATTTTTATTTCATAAAATGCAACTTTATATATATAATACATAATAGGCCTATAAGTTATAAGAGAAACTTAGATCATAGTGAGCACACACGCCTATCTAAAGACCCCTTTAGTTTACAAAGACCTGCGTAAAACACACGTCCGAATGATTAATCACACGGTAAATCAGTTTTACTTCTCAAATTTTGATTTAACACGTACGTGTCAGATAAAGCATGTTGGTCCTTGATTATACTCCTTATGGTGCAGTTATTGCAACTAGCGAGAAAACACGCCAGTTAAACAATACACAACATTGACATTCATTTTTTACCGGTCAGTTAATTAACACACCTCTACAGAAAACGCACCTAGCGTTAATTAACCCACCTCTCAGACAGTTTTTCACTCTCGTTAATTAACACACCTTTTTACAGTTTTAAACCGGTAATACCGAGTAATAGTCCGAAAATTAATTATCTTCCGACACACGTAGAAAAAACGAGGATTAAGAAGAAAACTATGGGGTCTGTGCACAAAGTAACTCCTTAGCAGTTCTCAGTGTAAGCAGAGATAAGCAATTTGATTGGTTGATGCTTTTGGACACGATAACTTCAGTACTTATTGGGAGTGGTGTATAGTTTAATTACATCAACACCTTGACTAAGTTCGATAATGAACATTTTCTGCTCAGGATAAGCAGAGCGATAGCAATTTGATTGGTCAAGACTTTAGGGCACAATATAACTAACTCTCTTTCTAATTGAGCTAGAAATTTCAAACTTGGTGTAGGGTGTTGATTAGGTTGATGCCTTGATGCAGTGTCATGCAACTTTTGAAAAAGATAAAGGTGCAATTAATTGATATGTGTCCTCTATTTATTTCGGCATTTCGGCGGGGGACATCAGCCTCACTGTTGGCTTATTTATGATAATTAATACATTAAAAGTAACCTGAAATTCACTTATGTTAGTATCAAAAATACAAGTTCTCCCATACTTACAGTTAATAATAAAACACAACACAAGGTATATATGGATATAACTACTTCTCTATAATTTAATAACAACGTTTTGTAACACATATATATATATACTGGTCACATTTTCAAATTAATGATAAATATCCATCTAGTATATGGAAGACCAAACAGCTATTTATTCAGTGTTCTTAATTCTTAGTTATTAATTCATAGTCCTTAATTCTTATTTCTTCATTTGTTGTCATATTTCAACATTTGTATACTAAAATTAATATTTGTATCTTAGAATCAATATTTGTTTACAAATCAGACATTTGTCGTATCAAATTTGTAAAATGTATTTTGTTTTAATTTAATTTTATTTTAGTATAAACAAAAAGATTATTTTAGTAAATCAAAAAAATAATCTACATTTACATTTCTTCATAGACATACAACAAAAAATAAATCTGGAACAATAAATTTCTAATTACAAATCTCTAGTAGGGGTCTAACTCCCATATCTGTGACCAATTTCCGGGGAGAAAGGTTTGGCGATTGATTCTGGTAGGGGGGGGACTGTTCTGAGGATTTGTGCAGTTTGCAACATCTCAAAAGAGTGGGCAACTCTCAGGAGAGGCAAAATTCGAAGATGGCGGCTGAACTAGCACAGAGACTTATAGTTGAGTGGAACTGTCATCAAACCGCCCTTGTAATATGTCATTTTTATAGTTTTCAGGGTCGCTGAATCCATTAAGATCACCCCAAGTCATTTTGATGCACCCATATCCCAATATGGCGGAAATCTAGCGGAGATGGTGGAATTAACGGAAAATAATGTCATATATTCTAGTAAGGCAAATATGGGCTTGTAATATATCGTTTTTAGGGTTTTCAGGGATGTTTAGTTCATTTTTGATGGTATTGTGTTAATGAAATCTACATTAGATGTTAAATATGAAAATAAAGTCAGCGCACAGACGATACAAAGATATGGAAATATACGCAATACGTCATTCATATAGCACTTACTAATATCATAATTTCTAAACATTCATAGGCATCTACGTTTCACACATCTTTTAAGATGACAGCCTTCAATCAGAGTCCGTGTCAGAAAGTTTTGAATCTAACGCACTGTCTGACTAAGATGTGTCACTAACAGAGGTATCATTATCCTCATCATTACCATCATCAATGTCTGATGATGATCTGAACTTAAGTGGCAAGGCCGGGTTCGGGTTTATATACCGCACAGGAAAACACATTCCCTCTTTCAACTTCCATCCATGTCGGAGTAGATCAGCTACAAGCTACAGTTGTGGATTATTTTTCATTATAGATACATCTCAGCACAAATTGTTCCATGGGGGCTACCAGGTTATCGGATAAAGTTAATGCGACACCTAAACCATCTTACACTAATGCATCTGCACTAAATGTGGACTTTAATAGAGTTTTTTTGGAATGGCCAAAAAATCCTGACACTGTATATCACAACCGGTTATCGAGTGGAACTGAACGATACGTAGCGCAATATCACGTGGCAGTAAAACAAAATAGTGTCCGCCTTTAGTGTTTCTTATTGGTTACATTCGAAAAGTTGAAACCTACAATTGTAATACAATAACATAATAACAGTTCTTTCGGATAGAGTAAATGAACTGAATACCTGGGTCTGTTTTACTAATTCATCGAACTCTTTATGTAGAAACACTTGTAGTCTCACTTTATAAGCTTCGTTTGAAAGGAAATTGAAGAATTCTCGAGCGTTCAGAAATCGGCCTTGATATCGGCCTTGATATAAATGTTCTTGGTACCACCTGCGTTCAGAATCTTTTGTCGAGATCGGAAGATTGTATGGGTCATTCACAAATACGGTCGTTTTCGCTTTTGGGTGTCGTTGCAGAGCTAGATTTAAAATTTTCACTGCATAATCCTACCATGTGTATACACTACCATCAACAAGTGTTTCTACATAAAGAGTTCGATAAATTAGTAAAAACACACCCAGGTATTCAGTTCATTTACTCTATCCGAAAGAACTGTTATGATCTAACAGCTGATTGACAACTATAGGTTCCAACTTTTCGAATGTGACCACTTTGTTTTACATTTATGCACAACTGAGATCAATTAGAAATGATGAACTTGTAGTTAGTTATAGACGCAGAAGATACTGATGTTTTGGTTTTATCAAGCTATGTTTCTCAGATGTAGCCGGGGTCTCTAGCAGTTTGACGAAAGGGGCAGTTTTTTGATGCACAATGATTACTGCTGCGTGATGTGGCACAACGTATCGTACAGTTCCACGCGATAACCGGTTGTGATACAGTATCAGGATTTTTTGGCCATTCCAAAAAGACTATGAGTCCACGTTCAGTGTAGATGCATCATTGGTAGATGGTTTAGGTGTTGCATTAACTGTATGCGATAACCTGGTAGCCTCCATGGAACAATTTGCGCTGAGATGTATCTGTAATGACAAATAGTCCACAACTGTAACTTGTGGTAGAGCTAGCAAATGGCTAAAGATGAAAAACAAATGCACACGCCATATCCCACCTGATCAAGATAGTCTGGAACAGCACATAAAAAGAGAGAACTATCAAGCATATATCATGGTAAGTTACAATGTCAGTAACGTAGCTGATCCACTCAGACATGGATGGGAGTTGAAAGAGGGAATGTGTGTTCCTGTACGGTATATGAACCCGGCCTTGCCATTTAAATTCAGATCATCGTTAATGATGATGAGGATAATGATACCTCTATTAGTGACACATCCGAGTCAGACAGTGCATTAGATTCAGAACGTTCTGATTGAAGGCTGTCGTCTTGAAAGATTTGTGTGAAACGTATATGCCTATGAATGTTTAGAAATTATAATATTAGTAGGTGCTATATGAATGACGTATTACGTATATAATGATGTTTTCTGTATCCTTGTATCTTCTGTGCGCTGACCCTTGTTTCATATTAAAAATCTAATGTAGATTGCATTTCATTGACACGAGACCATCAAAAATGAACTAAGCATCCATGAAAACCCAAAAAACGATATATTACAAGCCCATAATTTGCCTTACCAGAATATATGACATTATTTTCGTTTTTATATGCCCACATTTTCATGTGGACGTATATTGTCGTCGCCCCTGTTCGTCCGTCCGTCCATCCACAATTGTTTGTGAACAGTCTACAGGTCACAATTTGTATCCGATTTCAATGAAACTTAAAATATAGGTTTATCACCCTAAGATCTCGGTTCCTTTCGATATTGGCATGTATCGGACGGTAACTTCATGGGTTATGGCCCCTGATTGTACGAAAAATCGCGTTTTTTAGCTTGTGAACAGTGTAGAGGTCACAATTTTGAACCTATTTGGATGAAACTTGAAATGCATGTTTATAACCCAAAGATCTTGGTTCCTTTCGATATTTGCGCCAATCGGATCGTAACTTCCTGAATTATGGACCCTGATTTTCCGAAAAATCGCCCTTTTTAGCTTGTGGTCTCTTTGGAGGTCAAAATTGTTATCCGATTTGAAAAAACGTTTGATTATATCACCGTTCCATGGTTATGAAGGTTGAATTCGAATTTCGTGAAAATCGGACCAAAATTGACGGACAAAATGGCCGCCATTTGTACGCGAATAGTGTGAAAATATGTTATATCAAGGTTGTGGACCTTATAGAGGTAACAATTTTGAACCGATTTGGATGAAACGTGACATGTATGTTTATAACCCAAAGATCTTGGTTCCTTTCGATATTTGCGCCCATCGGATCGTAACTTCCTGAATTATGGCCCCTGATCGTCCGAAAAATCGCCCTTTATAGCTTGTGGTCCCTCTGGAGGTCAAAATTGTTATCCGATTTAAAAAAACGTTTGATTATATCACCGTTATATGGTTATGACGGTTAATTTCGTGAAAATCGGACCAAAATTGACGGACAAAATGGACGCCGTTTGTACGCGAATAGTGTGAAAATATGTTACATCAAGGTTGTGGACCTTATACAGGTCACAATTTTGAACCAATTTTGATGAAACTTGACATGTATGTTTATAACCCAAAGATCTTGGTTCCTTTCGATATTTGCGCCCATCGGATCGTAACTTCCTGAATTATGGCCCCTGATTGTCCAAAAAAATCGCCCTTTTTAGCTTGTGGTCCCTCTGGAGGTCAAAATTGTTATCCGATTTAAAAAACCGTTTGATGTTATCACCATTTCATGGTTATGAAGGTTGAGTATAAATTTTGTGAAAATCGGACCAAAATTGACGGACAAAATGGCTGCCGTTTGTACGCGAATAGTGTGAAAATATCTTATATAAAGGTTGTGGACCTTATAGAGGTCACAATTTTGAACCGATTTTGATGAAACTTGACATGTATGTTTATAACCCAAAGATCTTGGTTCCTTTCGATATTTGCGCCCATCGGGTCATTACTCCTGAATTATGTCCCCTGATTGTCCGAAAAATCGCTTTTGTTCGATTTTGGTCCCTCTGGAGGTCAAAATTATCATCCGATTTAAAAAAACGTTTAACTATATCATCGTTACATGGTAATGAAGAGAGAGTTTGAATTATGTGAAAATCGGACTAGAATTGACGGACAAAATGGCCGCCATTTGTACACGAATAGTGTGAAAATATGTTATATCAAGGTTGTGGACCCTATAGAGGTCACAATTTTGAATCGATTTTGATGAAACTTGACATGTATGTTTATAACCGAAAGATCTTGGTTCCTTTCGATATTTGCGCCCATCGGGTCATTACTCCTGAATTATGTCCCCTGATTGTACGAAAAATCACCCTTTTTAACTTGTTGTGCCTGTGGAGGTCACAATTATTATCTGATTTAAAGAAAAAACGTTTGATTATAAAAACCAAACAAATTCTAATGATTTTCTGATAATTCCTTAATATGCAACAACTCTTGTTGACTGCCCGGACGATTTGGCTGCTGTGTGGGCGTATGTTTCGTTGCCTGGCAACCTATTTTTTTCCACTATCTCCGCCAGATTTCCGCCATATTGGGATATGGATGCATCAAAATGACTTGCGAGTGATCTTAATGGATTCAGCGACCCTGAAAACTATACAAATGACATATTACATGGACGGTTTGGTGACATTAGCACCCAACTATAGGTCTCTGTGCTATTTTGGCCGCCATCTTGGATTTTTGCCTCTCCTGAGAGTTGCCCACACTTTCCAGAGGTTGCAAACTGTACAAATCCTCAGAACAATCCCCCCTACCAGAATCAATCGTCAAACCTTCCTCCCCGGAAATTGGTCACGGATCTGGGAGTTCGACCACTACTACTCCAAATACAAATCTTGCAAAACATTTCTCCAAAAACATTTCTTCAATAACATTTCTCCAAAAACATTTGTCGAAGTTCATCGAACCCTGGCATTATGACAACATGAGCGGAAGTCAACCTGGCATACAATAAGTCACCATACAACAGAGGAGAATCCATCACCATGAAATGACATGTGTGAGTGTTTGTTATGTCTCTCTCTTTCTCTCCCCCTCCCCCCCCCCCCCCCAATGCTAACACTAAAGATATGGTATCGTCTAAAACGGTAGTTTTACCGCTAGGTAATATTCATATCGTTTACTTTCAAAACAACGTTTGATAATTGATAAAAATTGTTTAAGAATAACAAAAATGGTTTAATTATTACTATGGTTTAGATATGGTAAGGGCTTTAGTTTCTCTGAGGTACGTTTAAGAACTGACGATCGTTCACTTATCTATTGCGTTCACTAATTAGAAGATGCGTTTAATTTCCCACAATTCATATAGTTATACAATCGGAAATTGGTAAATCACATCCCAGGTAATGTATCTTCTTTCATTCACAAATGAATTAACGTAGTCAGCCTCACAGTGGCAGTGCGATAATCTCGCGAGACTGTTACAAGGCGCCAAAAAAAAAAAAGGTCGCCACAATCTCTATAGACAAGCTGTCAGTTCAAACAGGAAATAGGCTTCAATGATTAGTGCCTTGACGTTACGAAATCACAGGATTTGGGTCAATGAAATGTTAACTGCAGTATGATTTTTGTTACACCTAAATCAAACCATATTGCATTAAATCAGAGGTACATTTATCACAAATAATGCACCATTTTCTCGGCCAATACAGCGATCGAACATGCGGCCTCCCAGGAATCAAGACAGCGTCTTACCCACTTAGTCACCATGCCCTTCCCTACTTAATAAAGTTAAGTACCGTGGAACTTTTGTCTTTTTTATACGCCCACATTTTCATGTGGATGTATATTGTCGTCGCCCCTGTTCGTCCGTCCACAATTGTTTGTGAACAGTCTACAGGTCACAATTTTTATCCGATTTCAATGAAACTTAAAACATAGGTTTATCACCCTAAGATCTCGGTTCCTTTCAATATTGGCATGTATCGGACTCTAACTTCATGGGTTATGGCCCCTGATTGTACGAAAAATCACGTTTTTTAGCTTGTGAACGGTTTAGAGGTCACAATTTTGAACCGATTTGGATGAAACTTGAAATGCATGTTTATAACCCAAAGATCTTGGTTCCTTTTGATATTTGAGCCAATCGGATCGTAACTTCCTGAATTATGGCCCCTGATTGTCCGAAAAATCGCCCTTTTTACATGTAGCTTGTGGTCCCTCTGGAGGTCAAAATTGTTATCCGATTTAAAAAACTGTTTGATTATATCACCGTTCCATGGTTATGAAGGTCGAGTTCGAATTTCGTGAAAATCGGACCAAAATTGACGGACAAAATGGCCGCCATTTGTACGCGAATAGTGTGAAAATATGTTATATCAAGGTTGTGTAGAGGACACAATTTTGAACCGATTTGGATGAAACTTGAAATGCATGTTTATAACCCAAAGATCTTGGTTCCTTTTGATATTTGCGCCAATCGGATCATAACTTCCTGAATTATGGCCCCTGATTGTCCGAAAAATCGCCCTTTGTAGCTTGTGGTCCCTCTGGAGGTCAAAATTGTTATCCGATTAAAAAAACGTTTGATTATATCACCATTCCATGGTTATGAAGGTTGAGTATGAATTTTGTGAAAATCGGACCAAAATTGACGGACAAAATGGCCGCCGTTTGTACGCGAATATTGTGAAAATATGTTATATAAAGGTTGTGGACCTTATAGAGGTCACAATTTTGAACCAATTTTGATGAAACTTGACATGTGTGTTTATAACCCAAAGATCTTGGTTCCTTTCGATATTTGCGCCCATCGGGTCATTACTTCTTGAATTATGTCCCCTGATTGTACGAAAAATCACCCTTTTTAGCTTGTGGTGCCTCTGGAGGTCACAATTATTATCTGATTTAAAAAAAAAAACGTTTGATTATAAAAACCAAACAAATTCTAATGATTTTCTGATAATTCCTTAATATGCGACAACTCTTGTTGACTGCCCGGACGATTTGGCTGCTGTGTGGGCGTATGTTTCGTTGCTTGGCAACCTATTTTTTAAAACTTTGATCCTTAATTTCACCAAGGGGAGATAATTTAGAAAAATTTTGGAAATCACATCGGTAAGATCTACTTGTATACTAAAATTCATGAAAATCTTAAAACTATTAAAGAAGTTGTCAAATTGGTCTAAACTTCCGGTTCGAAATCACAGCGAAGAATCTTTGAAATTCGAAAATGTGAAACTGCAGATGAAAATGATTTTTTTCAAGGTATTCAAAGAAAAAAGAATTAGTAAAATCGGTCAAAAAATAGCAAAGTTACGACTATGCATTGTCAGTTTTTTCGTTCGTAAAATTCGGTGATTTCGAATTCGCAAAACGTTTTGAATATATATTTAATCAACAGCCACCACCCATTTTTGGGGGGGTAGGTCAAAGTTTCAGAAACATCCCATGGTTAGATTCTGTGAAATCCGATTTGCAGGAAAAACACAAAAAAAAAATAATAATAATCTTGACATAAACAATAAGCTTTCATTTTAGTAATCACAATAGGCTTTCAGACGAAAGTCTGAAAGCCTAATAATAATAATAAGATAATAATTTTAACAAAAACAATAGTGTTTCACACAAGCTTTGCAGTGTGAAACCCTAGTAAAGTAAAATAAAATAAGATAGATTAAGAATGCAAAATTTAAAGAGAGTAAACCTTATACCTTGTGAAGGTATAAGAATAAAAATAAAGACAACCTTAAATCTATTTTGGACTAGATGATCTTTGTAGTATCTAGTAGTCTTTCTGGATTTGAGAAGTCTTTTTTGGAGTCTTAGCTAGGCTACTTTATCAAAGATAAATTTAGTCTATAGCTTTGGAGCTCTGGTGCAGTAGGTGTTATCAGTACGAGTACTAATTGCCTGTGAACAAATGTTGGATTTTTTATGGCGATGGGACGGTTCCTAAGCAAAGCTTTCTTGAGATCCACATATCGTTTCGTCTCCAATTATAAAAAGTTTATATATATATCCATTTAAATTTTATTTCCCACGCTGACATAACACATCCACGAATGATAAATCTTGTGCATCTGATTTTCGTGTGTGTACACGTCGACTCCCTGTCCTGATAAAATCCTATTCTTTAAATGTCTTCGCAATTAAGACTAGCTGCAGCTTGGATATTGCACCTGCTTAAATTCACATTGGCCGCTGCCATCTTGGTGGACAACAGACAACACGTGGTCCGATAGTTACAATGTGATTGCAGTTGGAATTATGAATGTAGCGCTTCTGTCATATGTGATATTTATGTTGAATAAAGATTTTGTCTATGTATTTTAAAGTTTACATTTATTTTCTATTAATATCCATTTAAATTTTATTTCCCACGCTTACATAACACATCCATGATAAATCTTGTGCATCTGATTTACACGTGTGTACATGTCAACTCCCCGTCCTGATTAAATCCTATTGTTTAAATGTCTTCGCAATTAAGACTAGCGGCAGCTTTGATATTGTACCAACCATATATTACATAGGATCTGTAGAAAGCATTTTGGGTTGAAGGGTAGTGCGATTATCTTCGGCAATAAACATAGAACATTTGTGGAATTAATACACATGTGTCTGAAGCTAACAATATGTCTATTGCGTAAGGCAATACATGAAAATAAACTAAATAAAAACAGAATGCTTATACGTCACAAAAGCCGTTTCGTGTCGTACTTTACTTCGTACCTCAAATTTATTCGTACCTTTCCTTTATTGTTGAAAGAAATTGAATATTAATATACCGAACCAGAATACGTACCGCAAAGTCATTAGTTCCCAAATGTAATTGAAAGAAATTGAAATAAAGGCTATACATACTTCGATTTGATCAAATCCAACGGCCGCGCTAAATTTCTGCCGAACACGAATTAGAATATATACGTGATCTATATACATCAACTGAATCATATCTTTTCCTATATCCTGTCGAAATACATTGAAATTATAGACGATCACCTGCTTATTGTTTAATGTGGTTTTGATATTGAACCAATTCTGCTCATTGACAATTGATTGGTGTTTATTAAAGCAGGTTAAAAAACGACTGAGAAATATTGTATCTGGTGTTGATTATTGCACCCATTCTGCTCAGTGAGTTGTGATTATAGAAGATAATTAACTGGAGGCTGTTCTAAACGATTGAATATACTAAGAATTCCAAAATGCGACACATTGTTGTATTATTTATATCATTGTAAGGTGGGACTGCATGCTTTCTTCATTCTAAAAATAGAACACAGCAAGTATCAAAGGTGCCTACGTGCAAATATTGGCGTACCAGTTTCTGTTAATATGCGCCGTATATACATGTACTGTTATATCACGGGGTATTAACAATACAGAATCTATTTGATGGATTTGCATCGTGATGCGTTTTTTTTTTTAATTTCGTAATATTTCAACAGACTGTGGATACTTTAAATGTCTCATTTTCATGTTATTATATCAATGCATACAATTTGCTTTTTGTTATTAAATCATCGTAGCTAATTCTCGTTCGGCAGCCATTTTTATAAATTTAGCATAGCCTTGGATTTGATCAAATCATTTATTTATGCTTAATCAATTTGAGATTTAAATTTTGTGCATATTCGAATTCTGGCTTAGTGGCTCAGCAGGCATTTTTATAAATTAAGAATAGCTTCAGATTTTCTAGGCCCAAATAGCTCTTTGGAATTAATGTCTTGGTTAGAAATTTCGGCATTTAGCTGTGACAATAATTTTAGCGATATATAAGGCTATAGAATGGTTGATGCGTCACGCAAAGGTCTGTATGTGTGAATATTGGTGACGATTTGATGTTGATATTTAGTAATAAATTTGTTTTTTTAAACCGCCTAGGATTTATTTTAAATATTACATAATAAAAACAGACGGACATCACAAGGTAAGGCATATATAACTTTGTTTCCGTTACTACTACTACTACCTGGTGTTTTAACGTCCGCTTCCACAGAAGTGATATCGCAGACAAGACATAGGAGAGCCAAGGCTTCTTCCTGTTTTTAGAATATGGTTTTGCAATCTTTCCATTTGCGGCCTTGAGCCATGGAGTAGGTTTAGTGAGAAGTTCTTCCCTTTATTTAATAAAAAAACATATTGTTTGGAAGTTGATCTGTAGAGACAGCATTTATGCAGACATATGCGTCTCGTCGCTGAATTGGTAGGAAGTCATCTTTTGGGGTTTAGTGTTTAGATGCTAGACCCGTCTTATCGTGGCCTCCCCTTACTCCACTTACCCCACTTTGCAGGTTTGGTGTCTTTGTAGTGGATTAGTGTTTAGATGCCGAGCCTGTCTTACCGTGACCCTCCCTTACTCCACTATCCTGCTACTTTGGTGTATATCCCTAATGTAGTTTAGTGTAGATGCCGAGCTCGTCTTATCGTAGCCCCCTCTTACTTCACTATTCTACTTAATCCAACGGTGTTCATTACATCGTGAATTAGTTAGAAGATTTGCAGCTTCAGATCGGGTCTTGGAAAGTGTAGGTTCTTAGTGTTGAGCGGTATGTTGTTGCTCTCCATCATCTCCACTAGTTCCGTTCTCTCTTCCTTGTATACCTCGCAGTCTACCAGGACATGGTTGATGGTACGTTCTTCTCCGCACTCACAGACGATGACTTGTTGTTTGTAGTCTCGCAGCCGCTCTTTCACCCTTAGTTTCGATATAAGTTTGCATATATCTCTTCTGGGGTGATTGATAGCTGTCTTCGTGTAGATCTTGTCATCCAGCCGCAATCTGTATGTGTCGAGTTCAACGAGCTTTAATTCCCAGAGTGAATTGACCTGTCTTTTTACCATACTGTAGATTTCCGTGGTGCTGTATTCTATGGTGCTGTGTCCTTGAGACCTTCGTTGGCGAGTCGATCTGCCTCTTCGTTTCCTCTAATGTTCACATGTGATGGAATCCACACGAGCTCTAATTTGCTTCCCTTTTCTAGGACCCTCTGGTACAGCTGTCTGATTTCCAAAATGACTTCTGGTCTTGAGTCCCGACTTGTCATTTTGGATTGAAATCAGACTGCTCAGAGAGTCGCTTGGGATGACGAACTTACTAGTCTTTACTACTAGTATATATCAATAATATGTATATTGATATCGCACACAGTTCCATAGTGTATATGCCGTACCGTGTCATTATTCGACTTGTGAAAAAACAATTCTGTCTTGTACCGGCCCTTTTTTCTTTTGAAGTCTAAATAATGGAATGTTGATTGACAGTTTGGGATTGGATCCAGATGCCTTGGCGTCATATTGTAAAATCGGCACAGTCTATCTGCGTTTATCTTGTGTTGAAAGTGGGGTGAGTGTTTGTGAATACAGGCGTTTATTCAATGTTGAACTTTTGCACTTTTTAATAGCAATGTCAATACATTGATGGTTTTAACCAATAATAATTTTCGATGT
Source organism: Patella depressa (assembly GCA_948474765.1). Lineage (NCBI taxonomy): Eukaryota > Metazoa > Mollusca > Gastropoda > Patellidae > Patella > Patella depressa. Next base: position 1,164,281 of record CAOLEZ010000009.1, on the reverse strand, counting down.
ACTTTTCTCTGATATACTTTATAAGATGGACAAACTAACAGAGCATGAACCCGACTTCAATTTCATCACAGTTACAAAAGTTACATATGCTATTACTTGTCTGGATGTTGTTATACCTTCTTGTGGCTATTTGTAAATTGTGAGCACAAATTATGTATATATATCAATGTTTTAGCGGCAAAATATGATATCAACGCTGTCGGCATTGAGGGGTTAGAGCTGCATACAACTAAATATTTTGCGATTTTCCCATTTGCAATTCACGATATAATGACTAAAGAAATAAAATAAAACCAAGTACGAACAATCCAAGCAAAGCAGTGTAATCTGCAAATGGTCTTGATTGGGCAATAAAACTAAAAACATGCGACATGTAATCGTTCAAGCAAATGAACCAAGAATGTTTTACAATCAACAATCAAGCTACAGCTAGTCTTAATTGCGAAGACATTTAAACAATAGGATTTAATCAGGACAGGGAGTCGACGTGTACACACACGAAAATCAGATGCACGAGATTTATCATTCGTGGATGTGTTATGTCAGCGTGGGAAATAAAATTTAAATGGATATATAGATAAACTTTTTATAATTGGAGACGTAAAGTTATGTGGATCCCAAGACAGCTTTGCTTCGGAACCGTTCCGTCGCCATTAAAAATCCAGCATTTGTTTACCGCAGTAATCTTGGAAAATAACCCCAGGACAATGACAGGCATATATAAATACCTGCCGTCGTTGAAATCTGGCAAAATTACTTTACTTCCGGTGCCAAAAGAAATCATTATCGGTAACAAATAAGTTGAGAATTCGCAATTGAGAATTGTTTTATATATATCAGGCAATAAATAATAAACTTAGAACCCATAAACTGAAATTAAAAAGGTAAAAAACTTAAAGGGAGACAAAATATACGTCTACCGAGTTGAGAGAAATGGACTAGACACAAACTATGTCATTTCGGGACTAGCATGGTTTAATTTTATATCAATAATTCGCTTGCGCAAAATAGCCCATTCATCGAGCTACCAAACGATACTTTAACTGTTTTGATTCAGTGACCAATTGTTTTACTGTATTTTCTTTTCTTTCTTTTTTTTAAACTTCAGTGTTTTTATACGCCCACATTTTTATGTGGACGTATATTGTCGTCGCCCCTGTCCGTCCGTCCGTCCACAATTGTTTGTGAACAGTGTACAGGTCACAATTTTTATCCGATTTCAATGAAACCTGAAATATAGGTTTATCACCCCAAGATCTCGGTTCCTTTCGATATTGGCATGTATCGGACTGTAACTTCATGGATTATGCCCCCCGATTGTACGAAAAATCAAGTTTTTAGCTTGTGAACACTGTAGAGGTCACAATATTGAACCGATTTTGATGAAACTTGACATGCATGTTTATAACCCAAAGATCTTGGTTCCTTTCGATATTTGCGCATATCGGATCATAACTTCCTGAATTATGGCCCCTGATTGTACGAAAAATCGCCTTTTTATACGCCCACATTTTCATGTGGACGTATATTGTCGTCGCCCCTGTTCGTCCGTCCGTCCGTCCGTCCGTCCACAATTGTTTGTGAACAGTCTACAGGTCACAATTTTTATCCGATTTCAATGAAACTTAAAACATAGGTTTATCACCCTAAGATCTCGGTTCCTTTCGATATTGGCATGTATCGGACTGTAACTTCATGGGTTATGGCCCCTGATTGTACGAAAAATCACGTTTTTATACGCCCACATTGAAATGTGGTCGTATATTGTCGTCGCCCCCGTCCGTCCGTCCGTCCGTCCGTCCGTCGGTCCGGCGTCCACAATTGCTTGTGGACGCTCTACAGGCTAAAGTTAATATCCGATTGACTTTAAATTTATACACAGTGTTTAAGGTCATGAGACGAAGAAGCCTATTGATTTTCAGCGATTTCCGATAATTAGTGCCAGAGTTATGGCCCTTGATCACTTCAAAAAATCTTGTGGACGCTCTAGAGGCCAAAGTTAATATCCGATTTACTTTAAATTTATACACAGTGTTTAAGGTCATGAGACGAAGAAGCCTATTGATTTTCAGCGATTTCCGATAATAACTACCAGAGTTATGGCCCTTGATCACTTCAAAATATCTTGTGGACGCTCTAGAGGCCAAAGTTAATATCCGATTGACTTTAAATTTATACACAGTGTTTAAGGTCATGAGACGAAGAAGCCTATTGTTTTTCAGCGATTTTCGATAATAACTACCAGAGTTATGGCCCTTGATCACTTCAAAATATCTTGTGGACGCTCTAGAGGCCAAAGTTAATATCCGATTGACTTTAAATTTATACACAGTGTTTAAGGTCATGAGACGAAGAAGCCTATTGATTTTCAGCGATTTCCGATAATTAGTGCCAGAGTTATGGCCCTTGAACACTTGAAAATATCTTGTGGACGCTCTAGAGGCCAAAGTTAATATCCAATTGACTTTAAATTTATACACAGTGTTTAAGGTCATGAGACGAAGAAGTCTATTGTTTTTCAGCGATTTTCGATAATAACTACCAGAGTTATGGCCCTTGATCACTTCAAAATATCTTGTGGACGCTCTAGAGGCCAAAGTTAATATCCGATTGACTTTAAATTTATACACAGTGTTTAAGGTCATGAGACGAAGAAGCCTATTGATTTTCAGCGATTTCCGATAATTAGTGCCAGAGTTATGGCCCTTGATCACTTCAAAATATCTTGTGGACGCTCTAGAGACCAAAGTTAATATCCGATTGACTTTAAATTTATACACAGTGTTTAAGGTCATGAGACGAAGAAGCCTATTGATTTTCAGCGATTTCCGATAATAAGTGCCAGAGTTATGGCCCTTGAACACTTGAAAATATCTTGTGGACGCTCTAGAGGCCAAAGTTAATATCCAATTGACTTTAAATTTATACAGAGTGTTTAAGGTCATGAGACGAAGAAGTCTATTGATTTTCAGCTATTTCCGATAATTAGTGCCAGAGTTATAGCCCTTGTTTTTCAGCGATTTTCGATAATAACTACCAGAGTTATGGCCCTTGATCACTTCAAAAATCTTGTGGACGCTCTAGAGGCCAAAGTTAATATCCGATTTACTTTAAATTTATACACAGTGTTTAAGGTCATGAGACAAAGAATCCTATTGATTTTCAGCAATTCCCGATAATTAGTGCCAGAGTTATGTCCCTTGATCACTTCAAAAAATCCTGCGGACGCTCTAGAGGCCAAAGTTAATATCCGATTGACTTTAAATTATACACAGTGGATGCTCTAGAGGTCAAAGTTAATATCAGATTGACTTCAAATTTATACATAGTGTTTACAGTCATGAGACTAAGTCGTCTATCGATTTTCAGTGATTTTCAATAATTGCTACAAGAGTTATGGCCCTTGATCACTTCGAAAAAATCCTGTGGAAGCTCTAGAGGCCAAAGTTAATATCCGATCGACTTTAAATTAACACACAGTGTTTAGGGTCATGAGACGAAGAAGCCTATTGATTTTCAGAGATTTAAAATAATTATTGCCACAGTCATCTCCCTTGATAACTTCAAAAAATTTTGTTACGCTATAGAGGCTAAACTTATCATCCGATTGACTTTAGATTGATACACAGAGTTTAAGGTGTTGAAACGAACAAGTATTTTGATTTTCAATGAATTTTAATAACTGAACAGCTAAATCCATGATATTAAATGTTTCATGTATATACTAATTGTTAGTGTGGGGTAACACTTTATAAAAAGCAATCAAATTCTAATGATTTTCTGATAATTACATAATGAGCCCTTACTCTTAATCAGTTTTTAGTGTATTACAAATGTTTCATTAGCAAAAAAAGTAAAAATATGCGACAACCCTTGTTGACTGCCCGAACGATTTAGCTGCTGTGGGCGTATGTTTCGTTGCCTGGCAACCTATCTTTTAGCTTGTGAACAGTGTAGAGGTCACAATTTTGAACCGATTTGGATGAAACTTGAAATGCATGTTTATAACCCAAAGATCTTGGTTCCTTTCGATATTTGCGCCAATCGGATCGTAACTTCCTGAATTATGGCCCCTGATTGTCCGAAAAATCGTCCTTTTTAGCTTGTGGTCCCTCTGGAGGTCAAAATTGTTATCCGATTAAAAAAAACGGTTGATTATATCACTGTTCCATGGTTATGAAGGTTGAGTTCGAATTTCGTGAAAATCGGACCAAAATTGACGGACAAAATGGCCGCCATTTGTACGCGAATAGTGTGAAAATATGTTATATCAAGGTTGTGAACAGTGTAGAGGACACAATTTTGAACCGATTTGGATGAAACTTGAAATGCATGTTTATAACCCAAAGATCTTGGTTCCTTTCGATATTTGCGCCCATTGGATCATAACTTCCTGAATTATGGCCCCTGATTGTCCGAAAAATCGCTTTTGTTCGCTTTTGGTACCTCTGGAGATCAAAATTATTATCCGATTTAAAAAAACGTTTGACTATATCACCGTTACATGGTAATGAAGAGAGAGGTTGAATTTCGTGAAAATCGGACTAGAATTGACGGACAAAATGGCCGCCGTTTGTACACGAATAGTGTGAAAATATGTTATATCAAGGTTGTGGACCTTATAGAGGTCACAATTTTGAACCGAATTTGATGAAACTTGACATGTATGTTTATAACCCAAAGATCTTGGTTCCTTTCGATATTTACGCCCATTGGATCATAACTTCCTGAATTATGTCCCCGGATTGTCCGAAAAATCGCTTTTGTTCGCTTTTGGTACCTCTGGAGATCAAAATTATTATCCGATTTAAAAAAAACGTTTGACTATATCACCGTTACATGGTAATGAAGAGAGAGTTTGAATTTCGTGAAAATCGGACTAGAATTGAAGGACAAAATGGCCGCCGTTTGTACACGAATAGTGTGAAAATATGTTATATCAAGGTTGTGGACCCTATAGAGGTCACAATTTTGAATCGATTTTGATGAAACTTGACAGGTATGTTTATAACCCAAAGATCTTGGTTCCTTTCGATATTTGCGCCCATCGGGTCATTACTTCTTGAATTATGTCCCCTGATTGTACGAAAAATCACCCTTTTTAGCTTGTGGTGCCTCTGGAGGTCACAATTATTATCTGATTTAAAAAAAAAACGTTTGATTATAAAAACCAAACAAATTCTAATGATTTTCTGATAATTCCTTAATATGCGACAACTCTTGTTGACTGCCCGGACGATTTGGCTGCGGTGTGGGCGTATGTTTCGTTGCCTGGCAACCTATTTTTTTAGCTTGTGGTCCTTCTTGAGGCCAAAATTAATATCCGATTTAAAAAACCGTCTGATTATATAACCGTTACACCGTATAGAAGGTCGTGATAGAATTTCGGACAAAATTGACGGACAAAATGGCCACCTTTGTACGCGAAAAGTGTAAAAATATGGTATGTCAAGGTTGTGAACACTGTAGAGGTCACAATATTGAACCGATTTTGATGAAACTTGAAATGCATGTTTATAACTCAAAGATCTTGGTTCCTTTTGATAATTGACGGACAAAATGGCCGCCGTTTGTACGCGAAAAGTGTAAAAATATGGTATGTCAAGGTTGTGAACACTGTAGAGGTCACAATATTGAACCGATTTTGATGAAACTTGAAATTCATGTTTATAAGTCAAAGATCTTGGTTCCTTTTGATAATTGACGGACAAAATGGCCGCCGTTTGTACGCGAAAAGTGTAAAAATATGGTATGTCAAGGTTGTGAACACTGTAGAGGTCACAATATTGAACCGATTTTGATGAAACTTGAAATTCATGTTTATAAGTCAAAGATCTTGGTTCCTTTCGATATTTGCGCATATCGGATCATAACTTCCTGAATTATGGCCCCTGATTGTACGAAAAATCGCATTTTTATACGCCAACGTTTTCATGTGGACGTATTATGTCGTCTCCCCTGTCCGTCCGACTCTATTCAGGTCACAATTCTTATCCGATTTTGACGAAACTTGAAATATAGGTTTATCCCCAAAAGATCTCGGCTTCTTTCGATATTGGCATGTATCGGATCAAAACTTCATGGATTATGGCCCCTGATTGTACGAAAAATCACGTTTTTAGCTTGTGGACCCTATAGAGGTCACAATTTTGAACCGATTTTGATGAAACTTGACATGCATGTTTGTAACCCAAAGATCTTGGTTCCTTTCGATATTTGCGGCTATCGGAATGTAATTTCCTGAATTATGGCCCCTGATTGTCCGAAAAATCACCCTTTTTAGCTTGTGGTCCCTCTGGAGGTCACAATTACCCTCAGGAAGGTTGAGTTCGAATTTCGGGAAAATTGGACGAAAATTGACATACAAAATGGCCGTTGTTTGTACGCGAATACTGTTAAAAAATGGTATATCAAGGTTTTGGACCCTGTGGAGGTCACAGTTTTGATTCGATTTTGATGAAACTTGAAATTCGTGGTTATAACCCAAAGATCTTGCTTCCTTTCGATATTTGCGCATATCGGATCGTAACTTCCTGAATTATGGCCCCTGATTATACGCAAAATCGCCTTTTTTTTTAGCTTGGAGGTCACAATTATTATTCAATTTAAAAAAACGTTTGATTATATCACCGTTACATCCTAAGGAAGGTTGAGTTTGAATTTCGGGAAAATCAGACCAAAATTGCCATACAAAATGGCCGCCGTTTGTACGCGAATACTGTTAAAAAATGGTATATCAAGGTTGTGGACCCTGTGGAGGTCACAATTTTGATTTTGATTTTGATGAAACTTGAAATTCATGGTTATAACCCAAAGATCTTGCTTCCTTTCGATATTTGCGCATATCGGATCGTAACTTCCTGAATTATGGCCCCTGATTATACGCAGGTCACAATTATTATCCGATTTAAAAAAAAAAGTTTGATTATATTACCGTTACACCGTAAGGAAGGTGGAGTTCGAATTTCGGGAAAATCAGACCAAAATTGTCATACAAAATGGCCGCCGTTTGTACGCGAATACTGTTAAAAAATGGTATATCAAGGTTGTGGACCCTGTAAAGGTCACAATTTTAATTTGATTTTGATGAAACTTGAAATTCATGGTTACAACACAAAGATCTTGGTTCTTTTCGATATTTGCGCATATCGGATCATAACTTCCTGAATTATGGCCCCTGGTTATACGCAAAATCCCCCTTTATTATCCAATTTAAAAAAAACGTTTGATTATATCACCGTTACACTGTAAGGAAGGTTGAGTTTGAATTTCGGGAAAATCGGACCAAAATTGACAGACAAAATGGCCGCCGTTTGTACGCGAATACTGTTAAAAAAATGATATATCATCGTTGTGGACCCTGTATAGGTCACAATTTTAATTCGATTTTGATGAGGAAGGTTGAGTTCTAATTTCGTGAAAATCGTACCAAAATTGCCGGACGAAATGGTCGCCGTTGGTACGCGAATAGTGTAAAAATATGGTATATCATGGTTGTGGACTCTCTACAGGTCACAATTCTTATCCGATTTTGATGAAAAGTCACATTTCTAGGTTGTGTACCGTCACACCATAATCATTGTCGGTTTCGAATTTCATTAATATCAGACTGGAACTGACCAACTAAATGGCTGCTCCCAATACAGTATGAAATACAGGACTTAAAGATGTAGGAAAAATCACTTTCGGTATTGCTTGTTCTCTGTCCATCTCTCGAAAATGTGGGCGTATTCTGCCTGGCAGTGCCAGCCTATCTTTTAGCTTGTGGTACTTCTTGAGGCCAAAATTATTATCTGATTTAAAAAAAACGTTTGATCATATCACCGTTGCTTGGTAATGAAGGTTGAGTTCGAATTTCATGAAAATCAGACTAAAATTGACAGACAAAATGGCCGTCGTTTGTAAAGATATGTTATATCAAGGTTATGGACCCTATAGAGGTCACAATTTTAATTTGATTTTGATAAAACTTAAAATACATGTTTATAAACTAAAGGTCTTGGTTACATATTTGCGCATATCGGATTGTAACTTCCTGAATTATGGACCCTTATTGTTCGAAAAATCGCCTTTTATTGCTTGTGGTCCCCCTGGAGGTCGCAATTATTATCCAATTTAAAAAAAAACATTTGATAATATCACTGTTACACTGCTGCTTGTACGCGAATAGTGTAACAATATTGTATATCAAGTGGACCTGTAGAGGTCACAATTTTAATTTTATTTTGATGAAACTTGAAACAGAGTTTAAGGTCTTGAGACCAACAAATATATTGATTTTCAATGAATTTTTGATAATTATACAGCTAAATCCATAATATTAAATATTTCGTATACTAGACATTAGTATGGGCCAGAACTTTATAAAAAAAAAAAACAAATTCTAATGATTTTTGATAATTACTTAATATGCGACAACTCTTGTTGACTGCCCGGATGATTTAGCTGCTGGTGGGCATATGTTTGGTTGCCTGGCAACCTATTTTTTTCCCCTTATACCTGACATTTTTTCGACTACTTGCGGTTTTTTGATCATTGTTGGAATAGCTTTAACAAGTTGTTTAGATACTTAACTTTCTGTCCCTGAAGTGTCAGAAACATCTATTCAGTAGTTTTTTGTAAAAAAGATAAATATAATTAAACGATTTTTCAACTTTTTTCAAAGATGAGTCCATTTTTGGTCCCCTTATATTATTTCAAACCTTTTCCTTTTGGATTCACGCCACAGACCACCAATATGACTCAGAAAAATCGTAGGCATCGTTTTCGAGAAAAGGCTACAAAAACGGAAAATACTAGATTTTCGGCGTACCATAATTTATTTTCTAACCCTCGTAATCGTACCATTGAGATGCCGTATGATAGTCCATTAATGGGGCTATCCAATGACACTTTACTTTTTTTGGTCAGGTAATATCTGACAGAGAAATTCAGCTTTTCGCAAGAGCGCACATTTTTTTTAACCTTTTCTTTCATTTTTTGAATACTTCCGGTATGGTGATTATTGTCGAGATAGTTTTAATAACAGGTTTGGGCAATTAAATAGCCGCAGGGCTCTGTAAGGATGTATTAGATTATCTAATCAGATAAAATACTATGTTCAAAAGTGCCAAAAATATCAAAAATTAAATTTCAGTATTTCAATACATGTTATACATCATTAGAATCGGATTTAGGTCAGCTATCCGAATTTGTAACCATTTTTATACGCCCACATTTTCATGTGGACGTATTATGTCGTCGCCCCTGTCCGTCCGGACGTCCGTCCGTCCGTCCGGACGTCCGTCCATCCACAATTTGTTTGTGGACTCTCTACAGGTCACAATTCTTATCCGATTTTGACGAAACTTGAAATATAGGTTTATCCCCAAAAGATCTCGGCTGCTTTCGATATTGGCATGTATCGGATCAAAACTTCATGGATTATGGCCCCTGATTGTACGAAAAATCACGTTTTTAGCTTGTGGACCCTATAGAGGTCACAATTTTGAACCGATTTTGATGAAACTTGACATGCATGTTTGTAACCCAAAGATCTTGGTTCCTTTCGATATTTGCGGCTATCGGAATGTAATTTCCTGGATTATGGCCCCTGATTGTCCGAAAAATCACCCTTTTTAGCTTGTGGTCCCTCTGGAGGTCACAATTATTATTTGATTTAAAAAACCGTTTGATTATATCACCGTTACACCCTAAGGAAGGTTGAGTTCGAATTTCGGGAAAATCGGACGAAAATTGCCATACAAAATGGCCGCCGTTTGTACGCGAATACTGTTAAAAAATGGTATATCAAGGTTGTGGACCCTGTGGAGGTCACAATTTTGATTCGATTTTGATGAAACTTGAAATTCATGGTTATAACCCAAAGATCTTGCTTCCTTTCGATATTTGCGCATATCGGATCGTAACTTCCTGAATTATGGCCCCTGATTATACGAAAAATCGCCTTTTTTTTAGCTTGGAGGTCACAATTATTATTCGATTTAAAAAACCGTTTGATTATATCACCGTTACACCCTAAGGAAGGTTGAGTTCGAATTTCGGGAAAATCGGACGAAAATTGCCATACAAAATGGCCGCCGTTTGTACGCGAATACTGTTAAAAAATGGTATATCAAGGTTGTTGACCCTGTGGAGGTCACAATTTTGATTCGATTTTGATGAAACTTGAAATTCATGGTTATAACCCAAAGATCTTGCTTCTTTTCGATATTTGCGCATATCGGATCGTAACTTCCTGAATTATGGCCCCTGATTATACGCAAAATCGCCTTTTTTTTAGCTTGGAGGTCACAATTATTATCTGATTTAAAAAAACGTTTGATTATATTACCGTTACACCGTAAGGAAGGTTGAGTTCGAATTTCGGGAAAATCAGACCAAAATTGCTATACAAAATGGCCGCCGTTTGTACGCGAATACTGTTAAAAAATGGTATATCAAGGTTGTGGACCCTGTAAAGGTCACAATTTTAATTTGATTTTGATGAAACTTGAAATTCATGGTTATAACCCAAAGATCTTGGTTCTTTTCGATATTTGCGCATATCGGATCGTAACTTCCTGAATTATGGCCCCTGGTTATACGCAAAATCCCCCTTTCTTTAGCTTGTGGTCCCTCTGGAGGTCACAATTATTATCCAATTTAAAAAAACGTTTGATTATATCACCGTTACACTGTAAGGAAGGTTGAGTTTGAATTTCGGGAAAATCGGACCAAAATTGACAGACAAAATGGCCGCTGTTTGTACGCGAATACTGTTAAAAAAAATGGTATATCATGGTTGTGGACCCTGTATAGGTCTTAATTTTAATTCGATTTTGATTAGGAAGGTTGAGTTCTAATTTCGTGAAAATCATACAAAAATTGCCGGACGAAATGGTCGCCGTTTGTACGCGAATAATGTAAAAATATGGTATATCATGGTTGTGGACTCAATACAGGTCACAATTCTTATCCGATTTTTATGAAAAGTCACATTTCTAGGTTGTGTACCGTCACACCATAATCATTGTCGGTTTCGAATTTCATTAATATCAGACTGGAACTGACCAACTAAATGGCTGCTCCAAATACAGTATGAAATACAGGACTTAAAGATGCAGGAAAAATCACTTTCGGTATTGCTTGTTCTCTGTCCATCTCTCGAAAATGTGGGCGTATCCTGCCTGGCAGTGCCAACCTATCTTTTGAAAATCTTTTAAAATAAAAAAAAAGTAGAGGATTTTCAAAAAAATTACGATTTATCGACTTTTTTCGATTTTCAGTCCCTTTTATATCCTATTCCAGACATTTCAAAGTCTTATTGGATGGCTTCATGCAAAATACCTCCAAAAGGACTTTCGATAGAAAAAATTTAAAAAAAATTTGTGGTTAAGTTTTCGAGATACAGGCATCCAAAACGCGCCAAATCAGAAAATACTTGGATTTTTCAGCGTGCCATATTTTGCTTCCTGCTCATCGTATCCGTACGAATTGGGTATCATACGATACTGCAATTGTCATGCAACCCAACGATACCTTGATTGTTTTAATCTGTTGATATCGGAGAGCGAAATCATGTTTATCCCCAAAGCATTCATTTTTTGCGTTTTTTTCAAAATATTGGACATTATTTCGACTACTTCCGGTTTATAGATGTTTTTCGAAATAGCTTTATAAGTTGGTTTTGAACTATAACTTCATGTTCCAGAAGATTCAGAAACGTCGATTCGGTCGTAAAACGAAACTCGAGCTCAAAATGGGCAGAAAATTCTAAAAAAATCGAAAAATAAAGGGCGATAACTTTGAATGAAACTTATATCTGGAATCGGATGGTTTTCAGGTATCCAAAAATGTAGGTAAAATTTGAAAATTTTTAAAAATAAAAAAAATTGTCTCTTAAACAACATTTTTATACGCCCACATTTTCATGTGGACGTATTATGTCGTCGCCCCTGTCCGTCCGGACGTCCGTCCGTCCACAATTTGTTTGTGGACTCTCTACAGGTCACAATTCTTATCCGATTTTGACGAAACTTGAAATATAGGTTTATCCCCAAAAGATCTCGGCTGCTTTCGATATTGGCATGTATCGGATCAAAACTTCATGGATTATGGCCCCTGATTGTACGAAAAATCACGTTTTTAGCTTGTGGACCCTATAGAGGTCACAATTTTGAACCGATTTTGATGAAACTTGAAATGCATTTTTGTAACCCAAAGATCTTGGTTCCTTTCGATATTTGCGGCTATCGGAATGTAATTTCCTGAATTATGGCCCCTGATTGTCCGAAAAATCACCCTTTTTAGATTGTGGTCCCTCTGGAGGTCACAATTATTATTCGATTTAAAAAAACGTTTGATTATATCACCGTTACACCCTAAGGTAGGTTGAGTTCGAATTTCGGGAAAATAGGACGAAAATTGCCATACAAAATGGCCGCCGTTTGTACGCGAATACTGTTAAAAAATGGTATATCAAGGTTGTGGACCAGGTGGAGGTCACAATTTTGATTCGCTTTTGATGAATCTTGAAATTCATGGTTATAACCCAAAGATCTTGCTTCCTTTCGATATTTGCGCATATCGGATTGTAACTTCCTGAATTATGGCCCCTGATTATACGCAAAATCGCCTTTTTTTTAGCTTGGAGGTCACAATTATTATTCGATTTAAAAAAATGTTTGATTATATCACCGTTATACCCTAAGGAAGGTTGAGTTCGAATTTCGGGAAATAAGGACGAAAATTGCCATACAAAATGGCCGCCGTTTGTACGCAAATACTGTTAAAAAATGGTATATCAAGGTTGTGGACCCTGTGGAGGTCACAATTTTGATTTGATTTTGATGAAACTTGAAATTCATGGTTATAACCCAAAGATCTTGCTTCCTTTCGATATTTGCGCATATCGGATCGTAACATCCTGAATTATGGCCCCTGATTACACGCAAAATCGCCTTTTTTTTTAGCTTGGAGGTCACAATTATTATCCGATTTAAAAAAACGTTTGATTATATTACCGTAAGGAAGGTTGAGTTCGAATTTTGGGAAAATCAGACCAAAATTGCCATACAAAATGGCCACCGTTTGTACGCGAATACTGTTAAAAAATGGTATATCAAGGTTGTGGACCCTGTAAAGGTCACAATTTTAATTCGATTTTGATGAAACTTGAAATTCATGGTTATAACCCAAAGATCTTGGTTCTTTTCGATATTTGCGCATATCGGATCGTAACTTCCTGAATTATGGCCCCTGGTTATACGCAAAATCCCCCTTTCTTTAGCTTGTGGTCCGTCTGGAGGTCACGATTATTATCCAATTTAAAAAAACGTTTGATTATATCACCGTTACACTGTAAGGAAGGTTGAGTTTGAATTTCGGGAAAATCGGACCAAAATTGACAGCCAAAATGGCCGCCGTTTTACGCGAATACTGTTAAAAAAATGATATATCATGGTTGTGGACCCTGTGTAGGTCACAATTTTAATTCGATTTTGATGAGGAAGGTTGAGTTCTAATTTCGTGAAAATCGTACCAAAATTGCCGGACGAAATGGTCACATTTCTAGGTTGTGTACCGTCACACCATAATCATTGTCGGTTTCGAATTTCATTAATATCAGACTGGAACTGACCAACTAAATGGCTGCTCCCAATACAGTATGAAATACAGGACTTAAAGATGTAGGAAAAATCATTTTCGGTATTGCTTGTTCTGTCCATCTCTCGAAAATGTGGGCGTATCCTGCCTGGCAGTGCCAGCCTATCTTTCATTTTTCGATTGCAAGAAGTCAGCGATGAAGTTTCGAAATATCGAAATTTTCAACTGCTATCGTCCGAGATAAGACTCAGGGTTTCCGAAAATGTAATTTGTATGAAATAGGTACAGAATTGACGAATCTACAACTGTTTTTTAATTTTTTGACACCGCACGAAATTTGGCCACTTCCGGTCTGCGCAGAAGTTTCAAAAATAGTTTATCAAGTAGCCAACACATGGTTTCCCAATAGAGAATTAGGTCCCAGATCGGTATCTGTTACAGGCACTGAGAAATAGGCTCCGGCGAAAAAAAAAAATAATAATAACTAGACCTGCAGACCTGCAGTGCTGAATCGGCTTTCAGGAATCAGACAGGAAGTGCGTCATACAATAGCCGATCCATCGAGCTACCAAACGATACTGTAGTTGTTATGATTCAGTGACACCCTCTATCAGATTTGTAAGTAATATTTGGCAATCTGGCAAAATTACTTCACTTCCGGTGCCATAAAGAAATCATTATCGGTAACAAATAAGTTGAGAATTCGCAATTGAGAATTGTTTTATACACACCAGGCAATAAATAATAAACTTGGAACCCATAAACTGAAATTAAAAAGGTAAAAAACTTAAAGGGAGACAAACTATATCTCAAATTAACCGGCACTATCGAGATGAGAGAAATGGGGTTTAACGTCAACTAGACACAAACTATGTCATTTCGGGACTAGCATGGTTTAATTTTATATCAATAATTCCTGTGTAAAATATCATCAAAAAATATTCATAAATAAAAAAGGTTTTCGTAAAAGAATTAATTTTTTTCAAAATATCGGACATTTTTACGACTACTTCCCGTTTTACGATCGTTGTTGTGATAGCTTTACGAATTTCTTTGGATACTTAACTTTACGTACCAGAAGTATCAGAAACATCCATTGAGTAGTTTTGGAAAAAAAGATAAATTAAAGAACGTTTCCAAAAATTTAACGATTTTTCAATTTTTTTCAAAGTTTGAGGCCATTTTTGGACCACTTATATTATTTCAACGCTTTTCATTTTGGATTCACTATATAGACAACCGATAGGACTTTGAGTAAGAAAAATTTAAGAAAAATCTGTGGCGTCGTTTTCGAGAAAAGGGCGTCTCAGAATGTTAATCGGAAAATACTAGATTTTTGGCATACAATAATTTATTTCCTTACCATCGAAATCGTATTATTTAGCAGGCCTTCACGTGAATAAATACTTGGAGAGTCAAAAAAAGCTCTCCTAAAATTGCAAAAAGGGTAAATCGCTCTCCTGAGAAAACTCTCCTGAATCTCTTAAGGAGAGCTTTTTTTCATTTTTGATTAGGGGCCTAAATATCTGGTCTGTGGTGGATTATATGAGAAGATAAGAGTATTAATTGTCATCAAGAATGAGTATTTATTATCGTGTGTTAAAATGAACCATAAATAAAAGTTAGGAACACATGTCTTGTGTTATGAAGAGTAAAAGAGTCAGCTTTTAATAAGAGACATTTCCACAAAAACTAAAAACCACAGTCAAGTAATTAACAACAACTGGCAGACTGTTCATTTACAAGTCAATCAATGAGTCTGTCCCACAAACTGTCAATGTCTGAACAATTATCATGCTCATCAATTTCATCATCTGTATCACTGTTGTCACACTCAGTGTCCATACATGTATCTGTATGATCATGATCATTCACTTCCATTGTACTGGTTGATGCAAGGGGGTCCAATTCACATTTTCTTCTTTTACTACTTATATAAGACTTTACAGCCGATTCTAGAATTGCATTTCTTTCTTTTTCTGTCCATACAAGATTGTTGATTTTAATCAATAACAAGTCTTCCATAGAACTGTGATGAAGGCTAAGCCTTCTATCTGACAGCATCCCAGTTAAATGACTGAAGCCTGCCTCTACAGTACTGTTACTGGGACCCAAACACAACAAAATTTCCACAATTTTAATTAAGTTTGGAAATTGTAACTTCCTATAAGCACAAATCTTTTGCCACAGTTTAACAGCACTTGTAACACCTGAATAGAAATGACCTACAGTTCTCTTGAAATCTTTCCATTCACTTTTAACTCGGCTAAAATCAATCTTTCCATAGTCTAGTGTAACTTGGAAACGTTCATAACACCAACGGATAGCATCCATCTCAGTGTCTATATCAGACCAGTTAGCTGGGTCTACCCAGAACATGTATTTGTAAATATCCTGGTTCCTAAAAGAAGAAAATCTCTGCGTTAAACAATTTATAACAGAATCAATTGCAGTACTGTTGCCTCTACCACAACCAGGGGATGACGATTTCTCAATATTCTTAATTCTAGTCAGTGTAACAACAGTTTTCTCCTGTTTATCAGCCTGCAGTTTACCATGATTCAATCTTAGACCATCTTTACTTATAGAATATTCTGTGGTGCCTGAAAAATATAAATTGATAGAACTTTTTAATATATATATACAACATGTATCAAATTAAGCCTACTGTCACTAAACATCAGTCAAGAATGTACTCAAAGAGGCTTTCTTCCTTCAATCATAGACATGAATACTAGGAAATTTACTCACATGTTTTTGAAAGACCTTGCTTACTGGTCTGATATACTAACACTGAGATTACCAATATTATCATTCATTAATTAGTAGCAACTGCTATACTTTTGTCATTAGAATGTCTCCAGATGCAGAAAGACAAATAAAGAAAGATAATTACCAAAGGCTGATACCGATGAATTTAAATGAAAACCTCTTGCTTCACAAACTCCTTTCTGGTAATCTTTTTGATTTTCTTGAATAAAACTGTCTTTCAACTCTTCTAATTCACTTACTGTTCTCTCTAATGAAGGCATCACCTCAGTCACAATAACATCACCTTTCTCCAAACACAAAGAGAGAGCTGACAAAGGTTTAATAATATTATAGTAGTTCACACATAAACACAGAAATGAATAATCTTTAAGTTTATTTAGAATTCCTTGTAATTTGGCTGTGGTCTTGGCACATTTGTTCGTTTTGATACAGTCTTCTAATGTCAAGCCTAAAATTACCCAATTTTCAATCAAAATGTTTAGTCCACGAAGCTGGTGGCTAATAAATCTTGTGCCGTGCACCTTTGGAAATCTCAGCACTCTTGTATCATAAATCTCTGACATTTTCGTAAAATGTCTTGTAAGTTTTCCTGATCTCTTAAACTGGTAATAAATTAAAACCATAAAATCAAACACACCACAAAATTCACTTTTTTTCATAAGTGAATCTTTTACAGATAATTCAAGTCTATGCAGAACACAGTGAATGTCAATCAACCAGTTCCTGTTATCATCTCTCATTTGTTTTATGAGACCATTTTTAGTGCCTGTATTAACAGAGGCGCCGTCACTTGTAAAGCTTATTAACTTTCGTTCATAGTCATCCTTACTGAGATTAAGAGTCTTTAGAAATATATCATCTATGGATGTTTTCAAATTATCAGAAGTTGCATCTCCGTATTCATCAATGTTACACAGTGCAGCACACAAAAAAGTTGGATTACCGTCGTGAATGACTTTGATAAATGCTAGTTCTTTTTCACTCCCCGTTTTTCGTGCTTGGGACCCATCCGTGAGTAGAGAAAAGCAAGTAACTGAGTTAAGAACATTGGTAATTTTTTCCCGAACAGCATCGGCTAGGAAATTTACAAATTCCCTAGCCCGGTTGGAATTATCATATTTCGATATCAGTCTTGCTCCACAGTTTTTCATAACTTGAACTAAAGTTTTAAAATGGCTAAATGGCAATCCATCAACAGCCAGTGTGTAAGCTGCATCTAAAAGTTTTCTATATGCATCATTTGACAGGTCTTGAAATGATTTTGTAATCGTTGGTTGTCGTAGGGGGATTTCAAAATGGGGTTTACTATTATTGCTGTCAGTGTCCCTATCATCTAGATCAAGATCAATTATTTTATCTGTTCCAGAACAAAGTTTTTCATATTCAATTGCAGTCTTGTGGGCTGCTGAGCCCAAATGTCTCATCACATTATGTTTAGTTATAAAGTCAGTTCCACAAATATATTTTTGCACATCAGATTTTGCCTGTCCTCTTATTTTCGTGTCTTTGATAACTTGTTCACAATGTTTGGCACAAAGTTTACACCAAACGCTTGTAAGATGCCCATTTGTGTCCGTCTTGACACCGATTTGTCCCCCCGTATTCCACCGCAAAAATGTTTTCAGTTGGACTGAACGAGAATTTGGACTTGGTGTATTAGTTGTGTCACTTTCAGCAGAGGCAGACATTTTATCCAAACAGTTCCATACCAAAAACGTAACGAAACGTAAGTATAAAGCAGAAAGAATGAGAGACTTCATTCAGAATATTTGAGAGCATGCAACCATGCAACCATTCATTTTTTTACGAGACAGGAAGTGAGAGTTGCCAAGACGACAGTCGTCAACTAGAAGGGTCATTCTGATTGGCTATTTTCGTCAAGTGACCCAATGAATAGACTAACTTAACCAGACGCATATTTCTATGGTATAACCGCTGGCTATTTCATATATCCGACGGTAAGACTAGTAAAGGAGAGTCAAATTAGCTACAGAGGCGAGCAATAAAAAGTGCACCTTGACCGACATCCAGGCGCGCCCAGGAGAGCGAGAGCGATCGCGCTCCTTTTACGTGAAGGCCTGATTTAGATACCATATGGTGGTCCATTAATAGGGCTATCCAGCGACACTTTAGTTCTTTTGGTCCGCTATTACCTAAAGGAGAAATCAAATTTTTCACAAGTGCGACAATGTTTTTAACCATTTTTTTTTATACGCCCACATTGAAATGTGGTCGTATATTGTCGTCGCCCCCGTCGGTCCGTCCGGCGTCCACAATTGCTTGTGGACGCTCTACAGGCTAAAGTTAATATCCGATTGACTTTAAATTTATACACAGTGTTTAAGGTCATGAGACGAAGAATCCTATTGTTTTTCAGCGATTTCCGATAATAACTACCAGAGTTATGGCCCTTGATCACTTCAAAAAATTCTTGTGGACGCTCTAGAGGCCAAAGTTAATATCCGATTGACTTCAAATTTATACACAGTGTTAAAGGTTATGAGACGAAGAAGCCTATTGTTTTTCAGCGATTTCCGATAATTAGTGTCAGAGTTATGGCCCTTGATCACCTCAAAAAATCTTGTGGACGCTTTTGAGGCCAAAGTTAATATCCGATTGACTTTATAATTATACACAGTGTTTAAGGTCATGAGACGAAGAAGCCTATTGATTTTCAGCAATTTCAAATAATTACTGCCAGAGTTATCTCCCTTGATAACTTCAAAAATTCTTGTGACACTATAGAGGCCAAAGTTACCATCCATGATATTAAATGTTTCATGTATATACTAATTGTTAGCGTGGGGTAAAACTTTATAAAAAGCAATCAAATTCTAAAGATTTTTTGACAATTACATAATGATTTGTTACTCTTAATCAGTTTTTAGTGTATTACAAATGTTTCATTACCGAAAAAAGTAAAAATATGCGACAACCCTTGTTGACTGCCTGGACAATTTAGCTGCTGTGGCCGTATGTTTCGTTGCCTGGCAACCTATCTTCATTTTTTGAATACTTCCGGTATGGTTATTATTGTCGGAATAGTTTTAATAGCCGGTTTGGGCACTAAAATAGCCACAGGGCTCTGTAATGATATATTACATTATCCGATCAGATAAAATCCACCTGAGAAATCCTATGTTCAATAGTGCCAAAAATGCAAAAAAATTAAAATATCGGAAATTAAATTTCAATAACTACATACATATTATACATCGTTAGAATCGTAATTAGGTCAGCTATCTGAATATGCAATCTTTTTTTTGAAAATCTCTTAAAATAAAAAAAATAGCAGAGCATTTTCCAAAATTTCACGATTTTTCGACTTTTTTCCAATTTTCAGTCCGTTATTTTACCTATTCCAGATATTTCAAAGTCTTACTGGATGGTTTCATGCAAAATAACTCCGAAAGGACTCTCGATAGAAAAATTTTTAAAAAAAGTTGCGTTAAGTTTTCGAGCTACAGGCATCCAAAAACGCTCCAAATCAGAAAATACTTGATTTTTAGGGTGCCATATTTTGCTGCCTGCTCATCGTATCCGTACGAAATGGGTATCATACGATAGCACAATCCTAGTGCAGACCAATGGTACCCTAATTTGTCTAATCCATTGATATCGGACAGAGAAATCGCGTTTTTTTCCAAAAATACCCATTTTTTGCATTTTTTTTCAAAATATCGGACATTATTTCGACCACTTCCGGTGTACAGATTATTGTTGAAATTGCTTTATTCCTTGCAATGGTCATTTGGCTTCATGCCTCAGAAGTTTCAGAAACGTCAATTCTGCCATAAAACGAAACCCGAGCTCACAAAATGGGTAGAAAATTCGAAAAAAATCGAAAAATAAAGGGCGGTAACTTGGAATGAAACTTATATTTCTGGAATCGGATGGTTTTCAGGTATCCATAAATGTAGGTCAAATTTGAAAATTTTGAAAAATAACAAAAATTGTCTCTCAAACCACATTTTTCATTTTTCGATCGCAAGAAGTCAGCGATGAAGTTTCGAAATATCGAAATTTTCAACTGCTATCGTCCGAGAAAAGACTCAGGGTTTCCGAAAATGTCATTTGTATGAAAATAGGTACAGAATTGACGAATCTACGGCCGTTTTTTAATATTTTGACACAGCACAAAATTCGACCACTTCCGGTCTGCGCAGAAGTTTCAAAAATAGTTTATCAAGTAGCCAACACATGGTTTCCCAATAGAGAATTAGGTCCCAGATCGGTATCTGTTACAGGCACTGAGAAATAGGCTCCGGCGAAAAAAAAAATAATAATAATAAATAATAATTTTAGTAATCACAATAGGCTTTCAGACAAAAGTCTGAAAGCCTAATAAATAATAATTTTAGTAATCACAAAGAATGTTAACAAAAACAATAGTGTTTCACACAATCTACGCAGTGTGAAACCCTAATAACTTCTTATTTTTTCCAACCCTCGGACACAGATATTCCGGTGAGATTGTTCCTGGTGTGTGTTTACCATTTAGCGCATGAGCAGTTGTAGAAGTAAGCTCACACCGTTATGGACACAGTGTGTGTTGACTCCCTGTAATAGGATTTCCCCTAAGATTTTCTTACGGACAAATAGGTTTCTACACTATTATCTACCAATATTAAATTTTACAGGAAAGGGTGTCGAGTTTGTTTATTTCGATAAAAAGTGGACCTACAAATTGACTATGGCGCAGATTCACCAATAAAGTGAGTCGTAGCAATTCACGTTGATTGAAAGTCTTCGGTCGCATGATGTCAGAGCTATATTTACCGGCGAGCATCTCTCATATATAAATGGTAAATTTGCATACATTTCATATCTTTGCAGATGTTAAGATTGATATTAACATAACAGCATAATTGCTATATAGTAATACATTTGAATAAAATAGTAATTCAGAATCGTAGATTGAAGTGGGCTCAATTTCAGCCGCTGGCTGTCATATTTCACGTTTTAAAGTCAGGTGACCTTAAACCCCAAAATGAGTAATAAAACTGATTGCCTATATTGTGAAGTAGTAAAATTTGTAATAATAGGAAGTAGAAAATAAAAATAATAATGATGCAAAGTGGTTAATTTTTATAACATCAAAAAGTGTAACGAGTGATCACTGGAAAAAAACCAACAAATCACGAACAATAGAACTATCAATTCAAGCCAATCAACTTAGATCCGTTGATTGTGTAACTCATGATCACTAAAACAACAGCTACTAATCACGATAGCAAGTATGTGACGGGACGGCTGATTGATGTCGTAATCTGGAATTTACCAGAGATTTTTTGGTTAAAGTAATAAGGAAATAAATCGGGACATTAAAATCATGTCGGATGTCACAGAGATCCGGATTTATCAGAGATCGGATGTCACAGAGTCCACTGTATGTTTATTAATGGCAAAACTCAGGAACCAACACACACTACAGGAAGTAGATACAGCTGTGTTGTTAATACAAACAACAGTCTCGGCAGTGCGCAAGTGCCCTGGAGCAAACACACACCGAGAGTCAATTCAAACTGATACACTGGCTAGTGGGACCGTTCCAGAAAATTCAAAGACCGGTACTGTGTCTAATCTCTCATTACGGAAAATGCTACCATAGGGTGGGAAGTAGCATGCAAAAATATACAGAGTTTCTGCATATCCAAATATTTTAATAACCCCATTAGTGACATACAAATTTTCAACTATGGTACATTTATGTATTATCACATTTTTATACGCCCACATTGAAATGTGGTCTTATATTGTCGTCGCCCCAGTCAGTCCGTCCGTCCGGCGGTCTGGCGTCCACAATTGCTTGTGGACGCTCTAGAGGCTAAAGTTAATATCCGATTGACTTTAAATTTATACACAGTGTTTAAGGTCATGAGACGAAGAAGCCTATTTTTCAGCGATTTCCGATAATAACTACCAGAGTAATGGCCCTTGATCACTTCAAAAAATCTTGTGGACGCTCTAGAGGCCAAAGTTAATATCCGATTGACTTTAAATTTATACACAGTGTTTAAGGTCATGAGAAGAAGAAGCCTATTGATTTTCAGCTATTTCCGATAGTGCCAGAGTTATGGCCCTTGATCACTTAAACAAATCTTGTGGATGCTCTAGAGGCCAAAGTTAATATCCGATTGACTTTAAATTTATACACAGTGTTTAAGGTCATGAGAAGAAGAAGCCTATTGATTTTCAGCGATTTCCGATAGTGCCAGAGTTAAGGCCCTTGATCACTTAAACAAATCTTGTGGACGCTCTAGAGGCCAAAGTTAATATCCGATTGACTTTAATTTTATACACAGTGTTTAAGGTCATAAAGCCTATTGATTTTCAGCGATTTCTGATAATTAGTGCCAGGGTTATGTCCCTTGATCACTTAAAAACAATCTTGTGAACGCTCAAGCGGCCAAAGTTAATATCCGATTGACTTCAAATTTATACACAGTGTTTACGGTCATGAGACGAAGAAGCCTATTGATTTTCAGCGATTTCCGATAATTAGTGCCAGGGTTATGGCCCTTGATCACTTCAAATAATCTTGTGGACACTCTAGAGGCCAAAGTTAATATCCGATTTATTTTAAATTTATACACAGTGTTTAAGGTCATGAGACGATGAATCCTATTGATTTTCAGCGATTTCCGATAATTAGTGCCAGAGTTATGGCCCTTGATCACTTCAAAAAATCCTGTGGATGCTGTAGAGGCCAAAGTTAATATCCGATTGACTTTAAATTTATACACGGTGTCTAAGGTCATGAGATGAAGAAGCCTTTTGATTTTCAGCGATTTCCGATAATTACTGCCAGAGTTATGGCCCTTGATAACTTCAAAAAAATCTTGTGGATGCTCCAGAGGCCAAAGTTAATATCCGATTGACTTCAAATGTATACATAGTGTTTACAGTCATGAGACAAAGATGTCTATCGATTTTCAGTGATTTTCAATAATTACTGCCAGAGTTATAACCCTTGATCACTTCGAAAAAATTCTGTGGAAGCTCTAGAGGCCAAAGTTAATATCCGATCGACTTTAAATTTACACACAGTGTTTAAGGTCATGAGACGAAGAAGTCTATTGATTTTCAGAGATTTCAAATAATCACTGCCAGAGTTATCTTCCTTGATAACATTAAAAAATCTTGTGACGCTATAGAGGCCAAACTTATCATCCGATTGACTTTAGATTGATACACAGAGTTTAAGGTGTTGAAACGAACAAGTATTTTGATTTTAAATGAATTTTGATAACTGAATAGCTAAATCCATGATATTAAATGTTTCATGTATATATACTAATTGTTAGCGTGGGGTAAAACTTTATAAAAAGCATTCAAATTCTAATGATTTTCTGATAATTACATGAGTTGTTACTCTTAATCATTTTTTAGTGTATTACAAATGTTTCATTACCGAAAAAAGTAAAAATATGCGACAACCCTTGTTGACTGCCTGGACGATTTAGCTGCTGTGGGCGTATGTTTCGTTGCCTGGCAACCTATCTTTAATTACGTTGACTAATCTCCCACCCTTAGCACACTCTCTTTCAAAAGCAAAAGCCATATAATTTATGAGCCTAATCTCATCGTGTACAGAAATCCAACACACAAAATTATTATATCATATTCAACAAGCAGATCGACAAAACCGTTCTCTATTAATTTTCCACATAATCCTTTACCAAGGTTCCATGATAAAAAAGATAACTCAAATCTACTCTCCAGAATTTCCTACACATTGGGATTGTTTTCCGTAGAAGTATACTACATGTCATGGTTTAAAGTAACTCAATATCATCCTAAATTTTTAACATTGAAAACAAGAATTATTTGTCAGTTTAAATCAAAATTTACCGGAAAAATATAGGTTTCTGATATCCAATATTTAAGACAAAATAATATTTTACCATTGGTACACGAATCGTGTATCATACTGCATTTCAGCCCCAGTTCTAGCAAGAGAATTGAGGAACGAGACTAGAAACATTGCACCAAATCAAACGGCGCATGTAGACTGGAATAATTAGACGTTAGAAATTTGCATTCGATTGACACTGCTGGCTTATTTCACCGAACATAACTGATTTGAAATTAGAGTAAAAACGGAAACCATTGAATGTAAATCGGTTTATATACATTCATATTAGAGTATTATATGCGTTTGACACACTTGTGTCAATTTCTAGGTCCCAAATGTTAGCGATTTTGCTCCTTTAATATGAGAAGGAGATCCACTACTCAGACATCGTCTCTTACTTCAATAATAATACATAATACTAACCGTAGAAATATAGACTAGAATAGCAATCATGTGACTTTTGACGTCGGATGACGCGACTATCAGGCGCCATCTTGGAAGGTGTAATCAGTGTAAACAATATGGCGAGTCACTCGTATCCCTCCACTCAGCCACACGCGAAAAACGATCTGCGTAGACCACAGTGTTTTGCTTTTTGGTGTTTTCTCCACAAAAATCCCTCGACGATAGCACAGGGTGTTTGTTTTCACAAGTAAGTATGAACATTTAATTAATTTGGTTTGGAAAAGCCTATTCAGTATTAGTATTACTAGTATTAGTTTTAATTATTCATTATACATTATACTATTAATTATTATTAGTGTCACTCACAAGGACACGGCCTAGGCCTAGTGCAATTTTACCGTGCAATCGTAATAACTAGTTACTTAGATTTTTAAAAAATAAATCTTAACAGATAGCATTGCTAACTCTATAGGCTACATCTCGGCCTATATGCGAGGTTTCACATGATGGTACCACAATTACAATACAATGTCAATAGGCCTAGCGGTTATCATGAAATTAGGAGTAGGCCCAATGAATATCGATTATGAAGTTATGCTTAAATTTTAAATTTAATGAATTTCTTTTGAAGTGTTGCCTAGTAGGTATACGGTGGTAGGGCCTACTACTAACGGAGTCTATTCTTAACTCTAGCTTTTTCTATGTTAGGCCTATTAGGCCTTGGCCTATACTATTTTAATTTTAAGTAAACTTCTTTTTATACGCCCACATTTTCATGTGGACGTATTATGTCGTCGCCCCTGTCCGTCCGGACGTCCGTCCGTCCGTCCACAATTTGTTTGTGGACTCTCTACAGGTCACAATTCTTATCCGATTTTGACGAAACTTGAAATATAGGTTTATCCCCAAAAGATCTCGGCTGCTTTCGATATTGGCATGTATCGGATCAAAACTTCATGCATTATGGCCCCTGATTGTACGAAAAATCACGTTTTTAGTTTGTGGACCCTATAGAGGTCACAATTTTGAACCGATTTTGATGAAACTTGACATGCATGTTTGTAACCCAAAGATCTTGGTTCCTTTCGATATTTGCGGCTATCGGAATGTAATTTCCTGAATTATGGCCCCTGATTGTCCGAAAAATCACCCTTTTTAGCTTGTGGTCCCTCTGGAGGTCACAATTATTATTCGATTTAAAAAACCGTTTGATTATATCACCGTTACACCCTAAGGAAGGTTGAGTTTGAATTTCGGGAAAATCGGACGAAAATTGCCATACAAAATGGCCGCCGTTTGTACGCGAATACTGTTAAAAAATGGTATATCAAGGTTGTGGACCCTGTGGTGGTCACAATTTTGATTCGATTTTGATGAAACTTGAAATTCATGGTTATAACCCAAAGATCTTGCTTCCTTTCGATATTTGCGCATATCGGATCGTAACTTCCTGAATTATGGCCCCTGATTATACGCAAAATCGCCTTTATTTTAGCTTGGAGGTCACAATTATTATTCGATTTAAAAAAACGTTTGATTATATTACCGTCACACCCTAAGGAAGGTTGAGTTCGAATTTCGGGAAAATCGGACGAAAATTGCCATACAAAATGGCCGCCGTTTGTACGCAAATACTGTTAAAAAATGGTATATCAAAGTTGTGGACCCTGTGGAGGTCACAATTTTGATTCGATTTTGATGAAATTTGAAATTCATGGTTATAACCCAAAGATCTTGCTTCCTGTTGATATTTGCGCATATCGAATTGTAACGTCCTGAATTATGGCCCCTGATTATACGCAAAATCGCCTTTTTTTTTTTAGCTTGGAGGTCACAATTATTATTCGATTTAAAAAAACGTTTGATTATATTACCGTTACACCGTAAGGAAGGTTGAGTTCGAATTTCGGGAAAATCAGACGATAATTGCCATACAAAATGGCCGCCGTTTGTACGCGAATACTGTTAAAAAATGGTATATCAAGGTTGTGGACCCTGTGGAGGTCACAATTTTGATTCGATTTTGATGAAATTTGAAATTCATGGTTATAACCCAAAGATCTTGGTTTTTTTCAATATTTGCGCATATCGGATCGTAACTTCCTGAATTATGGCCCCTGGTTATACGCAAAATCCCCCTTTCTTTAGCTTGTGGTCCCTCTGGAGGTCACAATTATTATCCAATTTAAAAAAACGTTTGATTATATCACCGTTAGACTGTAAGGAAGGTTGAGTTAGAATTTCGGGAAAATCGGACCAAAATTGACAGACAAAATGGCCGCCGTTTGTACGCGAATACTGTTAAAAAAATGATATATCATGGTTGTGGACCCTGTATAGGTCACAATTTTAATTCGATTTTGATGAGGAAGGTTGAGTTCAAATTTTGTGAAAATCGTACCAAAATTGCCGGACGAAATGGTCGCCGTTTGTACGCGAATAGTGTAAAAATATGGTATATCATGGTTGTGGACTCGCTACAGGTCACAATTCTTATCCGATTTTGATGAAAAGTCACATTTCTAGGTTGTGTACCGTCACACCATAATCATTGTCGGTTTCGAGTTTCATTAATATCAGACTGGAACTGACCAACTAAATGGCTGCTCCCAATACAGTATGAAATACAGGACTTAAAGATGTAGGAAAAATCACTTTCGGTATTGCTTGTTCTCTGTCCATCTCTCGAAAATGTGGGCGTATCCTGCCTGGCAGTGCCAGCCTATCTTTTATATATAATAAGAGAACAAACTTGGCAAATTAATCTATATAGATGAACACAACTTCTACTTTTATTTAATAAAATAATTTATAATGTCACGTCCCTTTTATTGTCGCAAATAGTAATTTTATTCCCTTACCTCACCCCCAAACACCCCACCTCCCCATTCCAATTTGAATAAGATCAGACATCTTTAACAAAAGTTTTTGTTTATATTTTGTAGAAAACCACTGGTCAGACTATGACACCTGAATAACAGATCGACAAACAGACATTATTTTTATTCAGAAAAGAGATAGGTTTGTTCGTAGTCACAGTTATAAACATTTCCACACTTGATTCGACAACCAAATCATAAAGTCAAGTGTAGCCTATTCAACGGCGGCCCGGTTCCGGTAGTGACACAACAGATTGAAGATAGGCTGGCACTGCCAGTCAGGATACGCCCACATTTTCGAGAGATGGATAGAGAACAAGCAATACCGAAAGTGATTTTTCCTACATCATTAAGTCCTGTATTTCATACTGTATTGGGAGCAGCCATTTAGTTGGTCAGTTCCAGTCTGATATTCATGAAATTCGAAGCCAACAATGATTATGGTGTGACGGTACACAACCTAGAAATGTGACTTTTCATCAAAATCGGATAAGAATTGTGACCTGTAGAGAGTCCACAACCATGATATACCATATTTTTACACTATTCGCGTACAAACGGCGACCATTTCGTCCGGCAATTTTGGTACGATTTTCACGAAATTAGAACTCAACCTTCCTCATCAAAATCGAATTAAAATTGTGACCTATACAGGGACCACAACCATGATATACCATTTTTATACGCCCACATTTTCATGTGGACGTATATTGTCGTCGCCCCTGTTCGTCCGTCCGGACGTCCGTCCGTCCAGAATTGTTTGTGAACAGTCTACAGGTCACAATTTTTATCTGATTTCAATGAAACTTAAAACATAGGTTTATCACCCTAAGATCTCGGTTCCTTTCGATATTGGCATGTATCGGACTGTAACTTCATGGGTTATGGCCCCTGATTGTACGAAGAATCACGTTTTTTTACCTTGTGAACAGTGTAGAGGTCACAATTTTGAACCGATTTGGATGAAACTTGAAATGCATGTTTATAACCCAAAGATCTTGGTTCCTTTCGATATTTGCGCCAATCGGATCGTAACTTCCTGAATTATGGCCCCTGATTGTCCGAAAAATGGCCCTTTTTAGCTTGTGGTCCCTCTGGAGGTCAAAATTGTTATCCGATTTAAAAAACAGTTTGATTATATCACCATTCCATGGTTATGAAGGTCGAGTTCGAATTTCGTGAAAATCGGACCAAAATTGACGGACAAAATGGCCGCCATTTGTACGCGAATAGTGTGAAAATATGTTATATCAAGGTTGTGAACAGTGTAGAGGACACAATTTTGAACCGATTTGGATGAAACTTGAAATGCGTGTTTATAACCCAAAGATCTTGGTTCCTTTCGATATTTGCGCCAATCGGATAGTAACTTCCTGAATTATGGCCCCTGATTGTCCGAAAAATTGCCCTTTTTAGCTTGTGGTCCCTCTGGATGTCAAAATTGTTATCCGATTTAAAAAAACGTTTGATTATATCACCGTTCCATGGTTATGAAGGTTGAGTATGAATTTTGTGAAAATCGGACCAAAATTGACGGACAAAATGGCCGCCGTTTGTACGCGAATATTGTGAAAATATGTTATATAAAGGTTGTGGACCTTATAGAGGTCACAATTTTGAACCGATTTTGATGAAACTTGACATGTATGTTTATAACCCAAAGATCTTGGTTCCTTTCGATATTTGCGCCCATTGGATCATAACTTCCTGAATTATGTCCCTGGATTGTCCGAAAAATCGCTTTTGTTCGCTTTTGGTCCCTCTGGAGGTCAAAATTATTATCCGATTTAAAAAAAACGTTTGACTATATCACCGTTACATGGTAATAAAGAGAGAGTTTGAATTACGTGAAAACCGGACTAGAATTGATGAACAAAATGGCCGCCGTTTGTACACGAATAGTGTGAAAATATGTTATATCAAGGTTGTGGACCCTATAGAGGTAACAATTTTGAATCGATTTTGATGAAACTTGACAGGTATATTTATAACCCAAAGATCTTGGTTCCTTTCGATATTTGCGCCCATCGGGTCATTACTTCCTCAATTATGTCCCCTGATTGTACGAAATATCACCCTTTTTAGCTTGTGGTGCCTCTGGAGGTCACAATTATTATCTGATTTAAAAAAAAATGTTTGAATTTAAAATCCAAACAAATTCTAATGATTTTCTGATAATTCCTTAATATGCGACAACTCTTGTTGACTGCCCGGACGATTTTGGCTGCTGTGTGGGCGTATGTTTCGTTGCCTGGCAACCTATTTTTTTTGTTACGGTGAAATTTTTCTGTCGGCAACGGAAGTGACGTAATATTAACAAAAACTACAATTTTGACAGTTCGGTACCACTTTTTGAAAGCAAATATTTTTTTTTTCAAAACTGATATAACTAAAAGGATGCACCCTGCAAGGTTGTATAAAATCTTTAGCTCAGATTTTTTAATTTCAATTTCATTTTCGGGCAATTTCGAATAAAATGTAAAATAAAGTGTAAAATTCAGTTATTTACAATTCATTCAGCGTCTTCATATTTTGAAATATTTATTTGTAATTTTCATAAACACATAGCAATAATCCAGACGAAGAGAATGTATGCGAAAATTAGTTTGTAATGTGAGTAGTTGCCGAGAAATATGCAATTTTGCATGCATCACTTTTCACGTTATTTTGCCTTTAAAAGAGTGAATTATTATTCGATTTGCAATATTTTTTTTCCATTTGATGCCTAATGCCAATTTGGACTAGGTCAAGCCAATTTTACATTTTCACTGTGACCGGAAATGACGTCTTTTGGGAAAAAACTGTATTTTTAACCTAAAAAACAATTATTTTATTCAAATGAGTCTGCCTTATAATATTTTTAAAATTATGATATTTGATTCCCATCAACGAATAGAATGAAGCCAAACAACCATACAGATACCACAAAATGGTTTCTAACTTGTACGGTTACAGAGAAATCGGCGATCTTCTTTAAGTCACTTTTCAAGGTTTTAGGTCTATAAAAGTGTCAATTATTATTCGATTTTTATACGCCCACATTTTCATGTGGACGTATTATGTCGTCGCCCCTGTCCGTCCGTCCACAATTTGTTTGTGGACTCTCTACAGGTCACAATTCTTATCCGATTTTGACGAAACTTGAAATATAGGTTTATCCCCAAAAGATCTCGGCTGCTTTCGATATTGGCATGTATCGGATCAAAACTTCATGGATTATGGCCCCTGATTGTACGAAAAATCACGTTTTTAGCTTGTGGACCCTATAGAGGTCACAATTTTGAACCGATTTTGATGAAACTTGACATGCATGTTTGTAACCCAAAGATCTTGGTTCCTTTCGATATTTGCGGCTATCGGAATGTAATTTCCTGAATTATGGCCCCTGATTGTCCGAAAAATCACCCTTTTTAGCTTGTGGTCCCTCTGGAGGTCACAATTATTATTCGATTTAAAAAACCGTTTGATTATATCACCGTTACACCGTAAGGAAGGTTGAGTTCGAATTTGGGGAAAATCGGACGAAAATTGCCATACAAAATGGCCGCCGTTTGTACGCGAATACTGTTTAAAAATGGTATATCAAGGTTGTGGACCCTGTGGAGGTCACAATTTTGATTCGATTTTGATGAAACTTGAAATTCATGGTTATAACCCTAAGATCTTGCTTCCTTTCGATATTTGCACATATCAGATCGTAACTTCCTGAATTATGGCCCCTGATTATACGCAAAATCGCCTTTTTTTATACGCCCACATTGAAATGTGGTCGTATATTGTCGTCGCCCCTGTCCGTCCGTCCGTCGGTCCGTCGGTCCGTCGGTCCGTCGGTCCGGCGTCCACAATTGCTTGTGGACGCTCTACAGGCTAAAGTTAATAATCGATTGACTTTAAATTTATACACAGTGTTTAAGGTCATGAGACGAAGAAGCCTATTGTTTTTCAGCGATTTCCGATAATAACTACCAGAGTTATGGCCCTTGATCACTTTAAAAAATCTTGTGGACGCTCTAGAGGCCAAAGTTAATATCCGATTGACTTTAAATTTATACACAGTGTTTAAGGTCATGAGACGAAGAAGCCTATTGATTTTCAGCGATTTCCGATAATTAGTGCCAGAGTTAAGGCCCTTGATCTCTTTGAAAAATCTTGTGGACGCTCTAAAGGTCAAAGTTAATATCCGATTGACTTTAAATTTATACACAGTGTTTAAGGTCATAAGACGAAGAAGCCCATTGATTTTCAGCGATTTCCGATAATTAGTGCCAGAGTTATGGCCCTTGATCACTTCAAAAAATCTTGTGGACGCTCTAGAGGCCAAAGTTAATATCCGATTGACTTTAAATTTATACACAGTGTTTAAGGTCATAAGACGAAGACGCCTATTGATTTTCAGCGATTTCCGATTATTAGTGCCAGAGTTATGGCCCTTGATCACCTCAAAAAATCTTGTGGACGCTCTAGAGGCCAAAGTTAATATCCGATTGACTTTAGATTTATACACAGTGTTTAAGGTCATGAGACGAAGAAGCCTATCGATTTTCGGCTATTTCCGATAATTAATGCCAGAGTTATTGCCCTTGATCTCTTTAAAAAATCATGTGGACGCTCTAAAGGTCAAAGTTAATATCCGATTGACTTTAAATTTATACACAGTGTTTAAGGTCATAAGACGAAGAAGCCTATTGATTTTCAGCGATTTCTGATAATTAGTGCCAGAGTTATGGCCCTTGATCACTTCAAAAAATCTTGTAGACGCTCTAGAGGCCAAAGTTAATATCCGATTGACTTTAGATTTACACACAGTGTTTAAGTTCATGAGACGAAGAATCCTATTGATTTTCTGCGATTTCAAATAATTACTGCCAGAGTTATCTCCCTTGATAACTTCAAAAATTCTTGTGACGCTATAGAGGCCAAAGTTACCATCCGATTGACTTCAGATTGATACATAGAGTTTAAGGTGTTGAAACGAACAAGTATTTTGATTTTCAATGAATTTAGATAACTGAACAGCTAAATCCATGATATTAAATGTTTCATGTATATACTAATTGTTAGCGTGGGGTAAAACTTTATAAAAAGCAATCAAATTCTAATGATTTTCTAATAATTACATAATGAGTTGTTACTCTTAATCAGTTTTTAGTGTATTACAAATGTTTCATTACCGAAAAAAGTAAAAATATGCGACAACCCTTGTTGACTGCCCAGACGATTTAGCTGCTGTGGGCGTATGTTTCGTTGCCTGGCAACCTATCTTTTAGCTTAGAGGTCACAATTATTATTCGATTTAAAAAACCGTTTGATTATATCACCGTTACACCCTAAGAAAGGTTGAGTTCGAATTTCGGGAAAATCAAACGAAAATTGCCATACAAAATGGCCGCCGTTTGTACGTGAATACTGTTAAAAAATGGTATATCAAGGTTGTGGACCCTGTGGAGGTCACAATTTTGATTCGAATTTGATGAAACTTGAAATTCATGGTTATAACCCAAAGATCTTGCTTCCTTTCGATATTTGCGCATATCGGATCGTAACTTCCTGAATTATGGTCCCTGGTTATACGCAAAATCCCAAAATCACAATTATTATCCAATTTAAAAAAACGTTTGATTATATCACCGTTACATTGTAAGGAAGCTTGAGTTTGAATTTCGAGAAAATCGGACCAAAATTGACAGACAAAATGGCCGCCGTTTGTGCGCGAATACTGTTAAAAAAATGATATATCATGGTTGTGAACATTTTAGTCATGAAGAACTGATTTAAATAAGCCGATAAGTAGCCGTCTATTTCGTTAATGAATGCTACAAACTGTACTATAACAATGATTTTTTTATTGTCAAAAGAATAAAATTAATTCTGTGTTCTTTGTATTATTTCGATCATCTACATCATCAGCGGTTGATATGAGCCGAATATATTGATCTGGGATGACGTCATCAGCGGTTGATATATGATATATCAACCTGTCATGACGTCATCAGCGGTTGATATGAATCGAATATCAACCTATAATGACGTCATGAGAGGTTGTTATGAGATATAACTGCTATGGACATCAAAGAAAAAAACTACACCCAGTTGTGTATACACCATTAGCAACTTGAAGAAATGTTGAAAGATGGGTACATTTTTTCACCTTTTGAAGAAGCAGGGGTTCATTAAAATGGGTTCCTCTGTCTTGTAAAATGTTCAAACTTGGTGTGTGCGATGATGAACAATTTCTACATAGGTTATATAAACAGCTGTTCATTTGCATCTAATTGAGGAGAATATTCAAACTTTGTGTAGATGTTGATTATCAATACCTTCGCACGCCAAATTCCTCTCATTCCTGATACTAGTTTTTGTACGCCCACATTTACATTTTCATGTGGACGTATAATGTCGTCGTCCCTGTCCGTCCATCCGTCCACAATTTGTTTGTGGACTCTCTACAGGTCACAATTCCTATCCGATTTTGACGAAACTTGAAATATAGGTTTATCCCCATAAGATCTCGGTTCCTTTCGATATTGGCATGTATTGGATCGGAACTTCATGGATTATGGCCCCTGATTGTACGAAATATCATGTTTTTAGCTTGTGGACACTATAGAGGTCACAATTTTGAACCGATTGTGATGAAACTTGACATGCATGTCTATAACCCCAAAATCTTGGTTCCTGTCGATATTTGCGCCCATCGGATCGTAACTTCCTGAATTATGGCCCCTGATTGTCCGAAAAATCACCCTTTTTAGCTTGTGGTCCCTCTGGAGGTCAAATTGTTATCCGATTTAAAAAACCGTTTGATTATATCACTGTTACGTGGTAATGAAGGTTGAGTTCAAATTTTGTGAAAATCGGACCAAAATTGACAAACAAAATGACCGCCGTATGTACGCGAATAGTGTGAAAATATGTTATATCAAGGTTGTGGACCCTATAGAGGTCACAATTTTGAACCGATTTTGATGAAACTTGACATGTATGTTTATAACCCAAAGATCTTGGTTCCTTTCGATATTTGCACCCATCGGATCGTAACTTCCTGAATTATGTCCCCTGATTAAAAAACCGTTTGATTATATCACCGTTTCATCGTAATGAAGCTCGAGATCGAATTTCGTGAAAATTGGACCAAAATTGACAGCTGTTCTTGTCAGGCCATCCATCCTTCATCACTAACAAGGGAAAATCTAGATGAACATATTAGTCTGGATGGGTCCTCAAAATTTGACAGAAAGTCGGTCACTGTCTGGATTATCCAGTCTTTTAAGTTACCACGTGCTGAATCTATCAAAACATCTCGCTTGTCAACAATGACACTCTCTAAAATTTTGTTTTAAAGTTTTTAATTGAAATGGTAATTTTCTCTCGTCATGAATCAAACGTATGGCTTCACACAATCTCCTTAATCACGATTCATGCTGTTGTATCGTCTCTATTTTGTTTCTAATAATAGATGTGCCAAGTGAATTGTGGGATATATTTTATCCTCGCCTTATAGAATCTATCAAAATCGGCCCGGCTTCATAATATCTATCACTTACCGAGACTTTAGCCAAAGGGTTCCATTGCCCATGCGTAACCGGGAGTTTGGTTTTTTATGTGGTAGATTATCCAGTAATTTTCGTCAATAATTGAGAACTGACCCAGACCCTCCGTGCGTTGAAGACTAGGGGGGTCTGGGTGACCGAGACTAGGTTGTGGACTCTGTATAGGTCACAATTTTAATTCGATTTTGATGAGGAAGGTTGAGTTCTAATTTCGTGAAAATCGTACCAAAATTGCCGGACGAAATGGTCCCTGTTTGTACGCGAATAGTGTAAAAATATGGTATATCATGGTTGTGGACTCTCTACAGGTCACAATTCTTATCCGATTTTGATGAAAAGTCACATTTCTAGGTTGTGTACCGTCACACAATAATCATTGTCGGTTTCGAGTTTCATTAATATCAGACTGGAACTGACCAACTAAATGGCTGCTCCCAATACAGTATGAAATACAGGACTTAAAGATGTAGGAAAAATCACTTTCGGTATTGCTTGTTCTCTGTCCATCTCTCGAAAATGTGGGCGTATCCTGCCTGGCAGTGCCAGCCTATCTTTATAATTTTTTTTACCATTTGATGCCTTTATGCTATTTATGACTTCTATGAACTAAATTAACATTTTCAATATCACCGAAAGTAATGTAATTTTTGCTAAAAACATATTTTTAGCCTTCAAAACAAACATTTTTATACGCCCACATTTTCATGTGGACGTATATTGTCGTCGCCCCTGTTCGTCCGTCCGTCCGTCCGGACGTCCACAATTGTTTGTGAACAGTCTACAGGTCACAATTTTTATCCGATTTCAATGAAACTTAAAACATAGGTTTATCACCCTAAGATCTCTGTTCCTTTCGGTATTGGCATGTATCGGACTGTAACTTCATGGGTTATGGCCCCTGATTGTACGAAAAATCACGTTTTTTAGCTTGTGAACAGTGTAAAGGTCACAATTTTGAACCGATTTGGATGAAACTTGAAAGGCATGTTTATAACCCAAAGATCTTGGTTCCTTTCGATATTTGCGCCAATCGGCTCGTAACTTCCTGAATTATGGCCCCTGATTGTCCGAAAAATCCCCCTTTTTAGCTTGTGGTCCCTCTGGAGGTCAAAATTGTTATCCGATTTAAAAAAACGTTTGATTATATCATCGTTCCATGGTTATGAAGGTTGAGTTCGAATTTCGTGAAAATTGGACCAAAATTGACGGACAAAATGGCCGCCATTTGTACGCGAATAGTGTGAAAATATGTTATATCAAGGTTGTGGACCTTATAGAGGTCACAATTTTGAACCAATTTTGATGAAACTTGACATGTATGTTTATATAACCCAAAGATCTTGGTTCCTTTCGATATTTGCGACCATTGGATCATAACTTCCTGAATTATGGCCCCGGATTGTCCGAAAAATCGCTTTTGTTCGCTTTTGGTCCCTCTGGAGGTCAAAATTATTATCCGATTTAAAAAAAACGTTTGACTATTTCACCGTTACATGGTAATGAAGAGAGAGTTAGAATTTCGTGAAAATCGGACTAGAATTGACAGACAAAATGGCCGCCGTTTGTACACGAATAGTGTGAAAATATGTTATATCAAGGTTGTGGACCCTATAGAGGTCACAATTTTGAATCGATTTTGATGAAACTTGACAGGTATGTTTATAACCCAAAGATCTTGGTTCCTTTCGATATTTGCGCCCATCGGGTCATTACTTCCTGAATAATGTCCTCTGATTGTACGAAAAATCACCCTTTTTAGCTTGTGGTGCCTCTGGAGGTCACAATTATTATCTGATTTAAAAAAAAACGTTTGATTATAAAAACCAAACAAATTCTAATGATTTTCTGATAATTCCTTAATATACGACAACTCTTGTTGACTGCCCGGACGATTTGGCTGCTATGTGGGCGTATGTTTCGTTGCCTGGCAACCTATTTTTCGTACAATCAGGGGCCATAATCCATGAAGTTTTGATCCGATACATGCCAATATCGAAAGCAGCCGAGATCTTTTGGGGATAAACCTATATTTCAAGTTTCGTCAAAATCGGATAAGAATTGTGACCTGTAGAGAGTCCACAAACAAATTGTGGACGGACGGACGTCCGACGACATAATACGTCCACATGAAAATGTGGGCGTATAAAAATGGAATAACTGACATACTCACAGCACCACAAATCAACAGGAAGACCCTCTCCATCGCAGATGTAAGAGCGGGGCAGACGTTCACAAATTGACAAGGCTAGGGCGGCCTTTTTGTCTGCTGTACAGAACATTGACAAATTCCTCACAGAAATAGAAACTCGTTTGGATGAATTAAAAGTCCTGACAGAACTTAACGTCCACAGAATTTAATTTACTGAAAGTTTGAGTAAAATTGAATATCTAATACATGAAGACGAGACCGTTCTTAACCTGTTAAGCGCGTAGGGCGTTATATTACGCCCTGGCAAACTGTCACTTACTGTGTGTATGACGTAATATTACACTAGGGACCGGGTATCATGGAGATTTGATGAAAAAAGGTAAGAAACTGAGCTTACCATCTAGAATCTAATACACATATTCAGTTAATAGATTGCCATCCAGAAAGTGTTAAATACCACCAAGTTTCATCAAAAAACTCCCAGTTTGTGCTACCATTTAGTTTGACATCATTTGTCTAGTTTATGAAACTAAAGGGTTATAAACTGGATGACCAATATCAAAACTAAGCTAAATGGTCATAAACTAGATGATGGATGTCAAAACTAAACCGTATTTCTAAAACTAAATGGTAGCACAAACTGGGCGGTTTTTGATGAATCTTGATGGTATTTAACACTTTCTGGATGGCAATCTATTAACTGAATATGTGTATTAGATTCTAGATGGTAAGCTCAGTTTCTTACCTTTTTTCATCAAATCTGAATGTTACCCGGTCCCTAGTGTTAAGTCTTGGGAGGTATTTTCCCCACATGGTTGCTGTACGAGAAAGCAACCTGTAAGGGAAATAACTCCAGTTAACCTGTAAGGGGAATAACTCCATTTAACAAGCTTTGGAATGAGACCAGCCATTATTAATTATCTTCAAATTTACGTTTTTTCCAAGCTGGACCCTTTCTTGACTGACACTGACACAACTATCATTAATTACGCAATGGGGGGAAGTTAACGTTTTAAAAAGGACACACTTAACAGGTTAATGAAGACACTACGCTGTATGATATTACTGCAGAAAGAATATTCCATGCGTACACGCTGTGTAGCGAAGCCACATGGAATTAACCATCTGTGTCGTACTTTTGGTTTTGACCCCTCTGACTCTGTACCGTTGATTACAGATTAAACATCCATAAGTGTACAAATGTGTTGTTATTTATGTGATCCCATTTGAATATTGTTCACAATAAGAAGCAAAATAAATAAGTATGTTTACAGGATCATTTTGTTATACGAAAAACTAAGTGATGCGTTTTCTGTGGCGCTCAGTATATTTGTCAAAACACGAACCCCCAAACGTAAAACAATCTTCGAATAATTGGAATTTCGGTTTCGGCCCGCAGGAAAATATCGCTAAATTTGATTCCGGGTGCTGGATATGTGATTTTTGTATATAATGGCAAGTAAATATTTTTGTTCGCGTGAAAAAATCCCTTATTTTTATTGTATATAATGACAAACTAGGTAGCACAATAATAAAAAGTTGAGGTTATCGATCCAACCATTATTCTATAAAGTATGCAATATGCAAATAAGATGATTTGATTCGTGCATGCATGCTGTCAGCCAATAGTAACGGTACATTTTCCGCGGTTAAACGCCTCTGACCAATGAAAGAAATAGTTGTTCGATCGAGTTTCTCGTGCGATATTCTATAATTAGCTGTATGACTCCCGACTTGAAGATTTATGCAATTTCATAATCCGAATTGATGTGGATTCCGCTAAGTAAAAGCATGCGTCTCAAATTATGCTTTAAATTTAATGTGCAGGTCTATGAAACTGCTGTTGAGAAATATGTATACTTTGGATTCTAAAATATTTAAAGAAGCCTCCTCAATATCGCAAATATGATCAAATTATATGTGCATACCTCGAGAACGCCACACCTCGCACCAACCTTTTATTTGGACTGTAGCTGGCTATATGTTCCATATTTCCTGTCTTAATATTTGTTTAATACATAATGGACAGTCTGAGGCTTTTATCAAACTTAAAATATAGCACCATAGAGATACAAATAATGGATAGTTTTCTAAAAGGAAAAAGTGATTAAAAACATAATGGATGGATTCGTAAATCATGCACACCAATGCATGCGACAAAACACCCCAGTCATATATATATATATGTCTTCAAGTGAAGACACCATGTTTATAATACAGTCGAATATTAATGGTGAGAATATTGATACGGATTACATGTGGTGATGAACTCGATATGGAGGGAGACTAGCCGTAAAATTTGGGATGTTCTTGATAGGGGGCATAATAGTCGTCAAAGTTGTGATGGAGAGGGTTCTCACGAAAATGATATCGATATTGATAATATTCTTAGTACTGTGGTTAATATAGAGGGTTTTTAGCCGTCCAAATTTTAATTTGAAATTTCATATTGATATAAGTAACAGACTCACAGGGTGAAGGACGCAAACAAATTCACGAAATTCAAAGTCAACCGTCATTATGGTATAACAACAGTGATATATTTGAACGATTTTTAGAATCGGGTAAAATTGTGACCTGTATAGGTTCCACGAGTTATAAACGCGATTTTTATTCAATCAGGGGCCGTAATCCAGAAAGTTACCGTAGTTCGGATATTTAAAACCTATATTTCAAGTGATGACCTGTAGAGTGTCCACTAACACAATTTGAACGGATGGACGTCCGGGTGGACATAGGTGGCGTCAATATCAGT
This sequence comes from Patella depressa, assembly GCA_948474765.1. Classification (NCBI taxonomy): domain Eukaryota; kingdom Metazoa; phylum Mollusca; class Gastropoda; family Patellidae; genus Patella; species Patella depressa. The sequence continues at coordinate 1,124,326 of CAOLEZ010000009.1, read as the reverse complement.
GACATGCAACAGGCTGATTTATGTTGAATCCATTTTGTATGAAAAAACCCCAACTAAAATATGCTGACAACAAAATAGACAATATGGAAACCGTCAATTCTACACATTTACAAACATGTGAAATCAAGATATGGTTATCTGACATTTATATAACTATAATTGTTTTATAAATAATAGACGATTGTTAAAGAATCTTGGTTTAAAACATCAAAGGATGAGCGTCATATCTATGTTTTAATGTATTTTAATGTTCTTTTTACATTTTGATGGTACCATGCTCCCTTATTTTAACGATCTTCTAAATCGTATATAAAATCTGTTCCATGGATTTATTGTGTTTTAATGTACTGTGAACATTTTGATCAAACCATGTTTCCTTATTTTAACGATATTCGAATTCGCATATGAAATATATTTAGTGATATTCACGTATTTTAATGTTCAATTTATAAAATGGTGACACCTTGCTTCCTTGTTGCTACAATATTCTACATTAAACTGCATCAAACATCAAAAAATAAAATTATTGACCATAATCAACATACTCGGTCATCCGACCGAATACAACACACTCGGTCATCCGACCAAAAACAACCACAAATTCTGCGCCAAATGTTGAAATAAGGGTACGTGCAAGATAATATAAATTAATTGGCACTATTTAATCAATTACATTCATTAGAAATTGTAACGTCAATGTGAAAACAAAATTGTCGCACGATCAAAGTTCAAGATAATAGGTTGCACTATCATAAAGACCCAAAGAATAGAAAGCGCCTCGCACTTTATAGCGCGACTTGCAGTGATTACTTTCACGTCATACAACTTCCAATATGGCCGACTTATGACGTCGTTGTAAAACACGTCATTGCTATTCTAGTCTATATTTCTATGATACTAACAATAATAATAATTGACTCTTAGTGGGATAATAACAATTAATAAGTACTCAAGATCAAAGACCAACCTCAATAGGGTTTCACCATAACTAGTGATGGGTCGATAATCGGTTTTAATATCGGTAATTGACCAATATGTGGCCTATCGGGAGACATCGGTATCGACCGATATGTGACAATTTTGCCGATATTGGAGTTGCCGATATCTGTTCAAAAAACGGCTTGGTAAATACCTTCAATATATTATCCGAGTTGTGAATAAATCATTATTTTGCTTGAACCACGGTACATTTAAATAGCTACGTGCATTTATTACTGTTCCTATGAGAGCCGTGTAGGCCTATTACCCGTTACCTAAATAGCCACACACAGAAACCGAAACAAAAGTTTTATTTCAGTTGCTGCGTGCTTTGCTATTTAGACTTACGGGTAATAGGCCTACACGGCTCTCAAAGGAACCGTATTAAATGGAAAGAATACACAGTATTACCGATCTACGTTATTTTTTAAATCCTTATTCACATACTGTTTAGGAGTTATGGTCTCTCGGTGCGATTTTTTTTTTGTTTTAGAATAACATAACATTTCTGTGCATGTGCCAACAGACATTCAACGTGCAACCCGATAAAACTTTTGATTGGAATATGGAAAAAGCCAATTGCATTATGATCAAAATCATAGAATTGGACAACACAGTATGTCGCAGAGGTCCCCCTTCGAAATATTTTCAATACGTACTGATATTACAAGATCACAAACTAGAATAATGAATTTTTTTATTTAGATTTATTAACTGTAAAATAAACAATAGCATTGTCGTCTGATCTCTCTTTTCGATGTTTCTGCCTCTTTTTGTGCTGCTTGGAATTCCACATATTCTATCCCGTTGTTTGAGCGTAGATGGCTCATCAAATTTGATGTCGTGTAATTCTGTACTTTGGTACCACCACGGGAAATTGAAGCGTCGCAAGTGTTGCATTTATCCTTACTTGGATCACTATGGCTAATCGTAAAATAATTCTAAATTTTGCTACTACGTGGCATTTTCTTTTCTTGGTCTTATCTACTGGTTTTGTCTGCACACTATTATAATGAGTAGGAGTTTTGAGAAAGACTGGAAAATATCACGTTTTACCCATGATTTTGATGAAAAATGAAAGGAAGGATATCCCTTTGATGTCTCAGGAGTTACTGTTAGTCATTCCGGCTTGTAGTTGCCGATAAATATTTAGAAATAATTTAGTGATTTGTATGGTTATGCTTGGCTACTTTAAGAATTTTGACATAAGTTGTATCAACAAATAATAACCCATAGTGTAGATCATATTTTATTAATTGATAATATTACCAACAAATAAGTTCCGATTTAAGATGGTTTTATTTTTAACAATAGCTGTATATAAATGGCAGGAGAATGTCACGTGGTTGCAATTGTTGACAGACAGATCGAATCTGTTTTACGGAGAATTACTTACGAATTATCTCTGTAACAGATGACTGTCCATAACATGTGCGTTGACTGCACATGGCGGTAGTCATTGGCTCAAGAGCTCGTGCAATGTTTACTTAACACCTAACTGCTTCGGGCAAAATGATGCATTTTACTCATTTTAATACCCATTTACACTAAATAGGAAATATTTTTTTAACTACAAATACTTCAAATGTCTTTGTTTATTTTTCTTTTACCTCAAAAAAATGTTTGAGAATTTAATTTGTTGGAGGTAAAAAAAGTTAATATGCCGTACACATTAAGCCTTGTCGATGTCATGCTTATCAGTGATTGTTGCGGCCAAGCGAATATTCACTGCGGGATCAGTTTGAGACAGATCATGAAGCTTTTCCCTTTGATGTATCATTAATTACCAAACGCAATGTTCTGCCATATATTTTAGACATACAGGTGCCGATCACTTTAGGGAATTATATCATAATCAACACTTAAAATGTGATAATCTTGACTTTATTATACAGCAAATAATTAAGTTTGTAATAGATAGTGATTATTTTTGATTGCGTAGGAAGCGTGACCCAATAATATTTTACTTCTAAAACAGCGGGTCCATGTTTGATTCCTGAGGTAAAATAGTACCAACTATGACATATATCTACATAGATTATAATTATCATGCCATTCGAGGTATTTCAGTGTGTAATAGTGTTATATCCTCCACTATCGGTAATTGTATCTGTATCAGCCGATATATTTCGCTGTCAATATCTGATATTGGTAAAACCGATAGGTGCCATATCGGACCATCACTAACCATAATACTTCTCATATTCCTGAAGCAATGGCCCGAGAAATCCCTCTCTGACCATTGCTGGAATAGCGTCTGTTTCTTGAACTTATGCGGTAGTGTGTCTATTCTTCCCGTTCAATGAAAGCTATCACTTAAGTACAGCAAGTTCCCTAAAACTTTGGACAGTGATTTAAGGTATTAAAACGGTGAAAGTATGTTCGTTTCCAAACAGTATTGTTTATATTTCATTCGACTTGATAGCCTCGTTTGTCACGCAATTAGTTTTACTGCAGTATTCTGCTATGCACGGGTTAATTAGGCATAATAAAATCGTGAGTCATGACGTATACGTTATGTAAACATATTGGTCCAGTATTGGCAGCTCGTGATTGGTTGGTAGACAGACTACTGATCAATCAAAATTTAACACAACAATATCCACTCATAATAGCAGTGTGTAGTTGAATTACCTCTAATCAGACGCAACACTGCGCGGAGTATGAATACTTCTTAATCAGACCCACACTAATAATCACAACTGTTGGATTATAACCGGGCAGTATAACGAAAATATATGATGTTACAAATAATAGAGAAAACCCATAAAACCAGCACGCGAGATACTAAGGTTATACCCTGTGTTGTGTATTATTATTAATAGATAACTGTGCTTTTAGATGTCATTTAAAGAATTAATTACCTACTACAACTAAGTCTGTTTCTCAAGATTTTGTTAAATCAGTCAAATTTTGACCACAATCAATTTGGAACACACCAGATTAAAATGTGTAGTCAAATCTTCGGTCTTTTTGATGTTTATTGAATAAAAATGATATGTATTTTTTTCGTCAGGTATGACTTTGATTCCTGGAGAGAGTTTTCTTACTTAGATGAAGAAGAAAAGGAAAAGGGAGAAAAGTAAGACAACATATTACTGTCAACACATAGTTGTGTACAGACCTGCATGTTAAAAAAAAAAATGAAGTCATTGAAAAATTGAAACTAAATTGGTTCTAAAGTATTTCCTACTGTTATTAGAGTGGTTCAGGCTGAAAATGTTTTAAAACAGACACTATTTCGGGATAGTAAAGACATTATATGATAAGACTTACTATAAAAACTTCATTCATCAACATTGGAAGTCTGGCCACGTCTGATTTTTGAGGATATATTTGGACATACGTTATAAATGGCTCAAAATCTTCCCGGCTTCCATAATCAAAGGAGTTAGCTCTTAGTGAGAATAAGAGCTATATATCCCTTGGTTGTACCAAAAAAAAAATATGCTCCAAGCTATGCACGCCCCTGAAACGAAATAACTTTATCGCTGTTGGAAAACATTGTTTATTTCGTTGTTGCGATTGGATTTGACATATGTACGCATGCGCAAACGCTTAGTTGTTTTAACAGTAGACCCATGCCTTCAAATGTCTTTATATTAACTGTGTTTAAAATCCATGTTAAGCTGGAGATGAAAAGATCAACACTTGACATGAATTATTTCAAGATTAACCAATACATGTATTAAAATGAACAGTGCGTTTACTTATTTATACCCACAGACACTGGTCTGTTTATAATGGCATGTTATACAGAGGGAGAGAGAGGTCTATAAATCTAATAATGTAACACTTTAATGTTAGTCCCAAAGATAACTACATGTAAATTATTATATTGTGCAGTATGATGTTTGTTATGAAAAATAAATTGCGGGATAAAGTACATGGAAAATATAATGACATGTAATACGGCGAGTGAGAGAGGGATAAACACCTCAATATAACTATTAATTTAAGACGTTTTTATTTTTTGTCCCACAGATAAATAAATATATTGTACTGTGTGATGATAATGAAAATCTTAAAATAATCTAGGACTGAAAAACTGAATTAGTCAATGGCGGCCAAGGAAAATTACTGAGACAAAATATTTTAACATTTTTGCGCAAGTCAGATGACTCTTTAATTCTGTGTACAACACGACTAAAAAATATTCATAAATAAAAAAGTTTTTGTAAAATTTTAAATTTTCAAAATTTGGCGCCTAATTTCTTTGAAGATTTGCCGAAAATCAAAAATCGAAAGTAGCGTAGCTAAGTACCCTGTCTCTGGCTAAGCCAAAATGTATCGAAAGTTAAAATCCCATGATTATTGTTAAAATTACTGCAATATTTTTAAAAACGATAACTTCGGTGATTTCGGACATTTCGCATTGTCGCAGAACGTTCAAAATAGCTTTATCCTCTAAGTCACACCCACTTTCCCCGTAAAACCGAAGAAATCGTAACGATGCGACAAGCAGTTGCTGAGATCTACTCAAATTGGAATCTGAATAATAATAATAATAACTAGATCTGCTACTGTCCCATGCAGATATGAAAGCTTTCATATTCATCGTCACGTGTCATTGATTGTATCAAGTATCCTAAATAAAAGGATAATAAGAAAAAATTATCAAAATTGGCCAAAAACTCGCAAAATTACAAGTCTAAATATAGTATGAAACATTGCACCCAGGCATAACAATAATCTGAAAACTAAAGGGAAATAACCGAAATTTGTTGCTGTAATGAGACGGATGAGAAAATGAAATGAAAATTGCCGGAAAAAAAATTAAAAATGGCAAAATTACAAATCAAATCAAAATTGGTCAAGAAGTCGCAAAATTACAAGTCTAAATATAGTATGAAACATTGCACCCAGGCATAACAATAATCTGAAAACTAAAGGGAAATAACCGAAATTTGTTGCTGTAATGAGACGGATGAGAAAATGAAATGAAAATTGCCGGAAAAAAATTAAAAATGGCAGGTTGGACAGGCGACCTTACTCCTTGTCACGTACAACCGGGCATTCGAAAACACGCTAGTTAACTCAATGGCAGGCGCGCGTGCTAACCATTCAGCCGCCCAACCCCTCTTTGAAATCAGAAACGTGCAATATGTCATATAGGAAGAATAACAAGCTGCTCACAACAAAATGGTAAATTAATGAGTTTAGGGGCAAAAAGGCGTCTACAGCACCGGTGTTCCCAGGCGGTCACCCATCAAAGTACTAACCGGGCCCGACGTTGCTTAACTTCAGTGATCGGACGAGAACTGGTGTTTTCAACATGGTATGGCCGTAGACGAGAGAAGGTGGACAGAACCCGTAGTTATACTTACTTGAATTGACCCGCTTATTGATTTTTTGGGGGGTTTTGTCGGTTTTAAAAGGGCGTCTACAGCACCCGGTGTTCCCAGGCGGTCACCCATCCAAGTACTGATCGGGCCCGCCGTTGCTTAACTTCAGTGATCGGACGAGAACTGGTGTTTTCAACGTGGTGTGGCCGTAGACGAGAGAAGGTGGACAGAACCCGTAGTTATACTTACCTGAGTTGACCCGCTTATTGATTTTTTTGGGGGGGGGGTTGTTTGTCGGTTTTAAAAAGGCGTCTACAGCACCCGACGTTGCTTAACTTCAGTGATCTGACGAGAACTGGTGTTTTCAACGTGGTGTGGCGTAGACGAGAGAAGGTGGACAGAACCCGTAGTTATACTTTTCCTGAATTGACCTGCTTATTGATCTTTTTTTTTGGGGGGGGAGGGGTTGTCGGTTTTAAAAAGGCGTCTACAGCACCCGGTGTTCCCAGGCGGTCACCCATCCAAAGTACTGACCGGGCCCGACGTTGTTTAACTTCAGTGAACGGACGAAAACTGGTTGTTTCAACTTGGTGTAGCCGTAGAAGAGAGAAGGTGGACAAAACCCGTAGTTATACTTACCTGAATTGACCCGCTTATAGATTTTTTGGGGGGGGGGGGGTTGTCGGTTTTAAAAAGGCGTCTACAGCACCCGGTGTTCCCAGGCGGTCCCCCATCCAAGTACTGACCGGGCCCGACGTTGCTTAACTTCAGTGATCGGACGAGAACTGGTGTTTTCAACGTGGTGTGGCCGTAGACGAGAGAAGGTGGACAGAAACCATACTTGTGCTTACTCAAATTCTTTTTGTGTCTTTTTCCCTGGGGAGACGGGCCGAGCGGAGAGCTGGAGTGGTGCAAAAGAGTGCGCGCTGTGGTCTGATTGGCGGAAAATTGATTTTTTCACGAAGAATCAGGGCAAAAAGGCGTCTACAGCACCCGGTGTTCCCAGGCGGTCACCCATCCAAGTACTAACCGGGCCCGACGTTGCTTAACTTGAATGATCGGACGAGAACTGGTGTTTTCAACGTGGTGTGGCCGTAGACGAGAGAAGGTGGACAGAACCCGTAGTTATACTTACCTGAATTGACCTGCTTATTGATTTTTTTTTTGTTTTTTGTCGGTTTTAAAAAGGCGTCTACAGCACCCAGTGTTCCCAGGGGGTCACCCATCCAAGTACTGACCGGGCCCGACGTTGCTTAACTTCAGTGATCGGACGAGAACTGGTGTTTTCAATGTCGTGTGGCCGTAGACGAGAGAAGGTGGACAGAACCCGTAGTTATACTTACCTGAATTGACCCGCTTATTGATTTTTTTTTTGTTTTTTGTCGGTTTTAAAAAGGCGTCTACAGCACCCGGTGGTCACAGGCGGTCACCATTCCAAGTACTGACCGGGCCCGACGTTGCTTAACTTCAGTGATCGGACTAGAACTGGTGTTTTCAACGTGGTATGGCCGTAGACGAGAGGGGGTGGACAGAACCCGTAGTTATACTTACCTGAATTGACCTGCTTATTGATTTTTGGGGCCGATTTTGTCGGTTTTAAAAAGGCGTCTACAGCACCTGGTGTTCCCAGGCGGTCACCCATCCAAGTACTGACCGGGCCCGACGTTGCTTAACTTCAGTGATCGGACGAGTACTGGTGTTTTCAACATGGTGTGGCCGTAGACGAGAGACGGTGGACAGAACCCGTAGTTATACTTAACTGAATTGACCTGCTTATTGATTTTTGGGGCCGATTTTGTCGGTTTTAAAAAGGCGTCTACAGCACCTGGTGTTCCCAGGCGGTCACCCATCCAAGTACTAACCGGTCCCGACGTTGTTTAACTTCAGTGATCGGACGAGAACTGGTGGTTTCAACGTGGTGTGGCTGTAGACGAGAGAAGGTGGACAGAACCCGTAGTTATACTTACCTGAATTGACCCGCTTATTGATTTTTTTTGGGGGGGGGGGTTGTCGGTTTTAAAAAGGCGTCTACATGACCCGGTTTTTCTCAGGCGGTCACCCATCCAAGTACCATTTCACCCATTTCAATCTCTTTTTTTCGGCTATCCCTGATATTTAAAAAAAATGATACAATGATTTCACACAACAGGCTAGCTATTAGACTCTCGATTGACAAGAGTTTCACCACCCTCCCTCCATTATAACCGAAGTTATTGTGCCCTAAAGAATCAATTCATCAGCATGCTTATCTCTGCTTACCCTAGGCAGAAAATGCTCATCTTTGCACTCAATCATGACATTGACCTAGTGAACGTCTACACCAAGATTGAACATTCTAGCTCAATTAGAAGGAGAGTTATTTTGTTTCAAAGTCTCGGCCCTTCAAATTGCTACTACTTTTCATATTCACTTCAAAATGGCAACCATCAGTTGACCTTAAACCAAATTCTGCTCCCTGCGATTTTTGGGCCATCCTTCAAGGATTCAGAAAATATATGAAATATGAAAGCTTAACTAGATCTGCTACTGTCCCATGCAGATATGAAAGCTTTCATATTCATCGTCACGTGTCATCGATTATATCAAGTATCTCAAAATCGGTCAAAAACTCGCGAAGTTACAAGTCTATAAATATAGTATAAAACATTGCATAATCTGAAAACTAAAGGGAAATAACTGATACTTGTGTTGCTGTAATCGGAAAGACTTCCCACTTCAAAACTTTCAGAAAAATGAAATGAAAATGGTAAGAAAACATCGAAAAAATTTTCTATTTCAACAGTTTAATTTGCACGGGACCTTTAATTATCAACCGAATATTACCAAATTTTTAAAAATAAGCTCCCCCTGACCAGCTTAATTGTTCGCAATAAACGTTTGCCCCTTAAAATCGGCAAATTGCTGACTTTTAAAGTGAGAAACTTTACAACTGGGTGAAATTTTTTGTTTTATTACTTTTACAGTACCTTGATTACCAACCGATTATTACAAAACTTTAAAAATAAGAGAGAAATGCGGCTTAACGACCATTCGACACAAACTAGGTCATTTCGGGACTAACATATGTTTTTTAATTTTTTTTAAAAACTCCCCTTGCGCATACGGGTCTTTAGCCGTGGGAGGAAAGCGAAGGACACAAAGAAAACCCAAGAGGTTGGACACCATACTCCATGTCACGTGCAACCTGGAAATCGAAACGACGCCCGTTGACTCAATGACAGACGTTACGATACAGCGCGCACATGCCAGCCATTCAGCCATTCAGCCTCCCTGAATTCGGAAAATTGCTGACTTACAGCAAGAAACATTTCAACCGTGTGAAATTTTCTGTTTTAACAGTTTAATGTGCACGGTACTTTAATTACCAACCGATTATTACAAAACTTTTGAAAATAAGCTCCAACTTAATCGTATGCAATAAACGTTTGGCCTGAATTGAAAGTTCTGCACCGAGGAAGTGAGGCAGAACGGGGAGGGCCTGACAAGGACAGCTGTCTAGTCGTTCGAATGGGACAAAAAACCAAGGTCCTGTGTACACATTGGAGTGCACGTAAAATATCCCTAAGCAGTTGGAATTCGATACTGTTGAATAAGCTCTATACGTTGACTAAATGTGCAGATTGTAGTCACCCACACTGCATGTTTCGCTTAACAATGAAAGGGTGCCCTTTTCAATGTTCCATCCTTTTGTTCTTCTACTCCGGATATGTTGGACTGTTGATCAATGGTTTGATATAAAAGGCTACTGATAAGACTCTTTGTAGAAGAAGTTCCAAAAAAATATCATGTTTACTTTAGAGAAAAAGACCTCTAAAAATGCTCCAAATCGTAAAAATACGACTTTTTGGATTTTCGATCTCTTTTTTTCGGCTACCCCGAACATTTGAAAAAAATGATACAATTATTTCACACAACAGGCTAGCTATTAGACTCTCGATTGACAAGAGTTTCATCGCTCTCCCTTCATTATAACCAAAGTTAACGTGCCGTAAAGAATCAACAAATCAGCTTGCTTATCTCTGCTTACACTAGACAGAAAATGCTCATCTTTGAACTCAATCATGACATTGACCTAGTTAACGTCTACACCAAGACTGAACATTCTAGCTCAATTAGCAGGAGAGTTATTGTGTTCCAAAGTCTCGGCCCTTCAAATTGCTATTACTTTTCATATTCACTTCAAAATGGCGACCATCAATTGACCTAAATCAAAATTCTACTCAAAACTTTTTTTAGCCATTCCTTCAAGGATTCAGAAAATATAACTCCTGTGTCTGTAAGTACAATATCGCAAAAGTTTTATTGCACTTTTTTTCAAGATGGTGGCACTTCTGGTTCGATCCACAAACTCCATATTTTGTGTACAAATCAGTAATTACTTATCTAGTATCAAAAAAAAAAATCAGGTCATTCTGACCTATATTTCGACGATTTTTTTGAAAAATTTGACCCTTAATTTCACCAATTGGAGATAATTTAGAAAAATTCTGAAGACATCATTGGAGTCGCAATTGGCAAATTCTACTTACATTCTAAATTTCATGAAATTCGCACAACTATTAAAGATATTGTCAAGTTGGTCTCAACTTCCGCTTCGAAATCACAGCGACGAGGTTTCGAAATTCGAAAATCCGAAATTGCTTATTTGAAGTAAATGTCTTAGGATACTCAAAGAAAAAAGAATTAGTAAAATAGGTCAAATAGTCACAAAGTTACAGCATTGTAGGTCAAATGCCTTCGTTCGTAAAATTCGGTGATTTCGGATTCGTAAAACCCTAATAACTAGACCTGCATGCAGGAATGACGGGTTTCACTGGTGCCACGTTACCCTTGAACATGTCACTTTCGGTGCTAAGTTACCCTTGAACATGTCACTTTCGGTGCTAAGTTACCCTTGAACATATGTCACTTCCGGTACCAACAAAACCACTAAACAGGTTTCCAAATAAACATTGCTCACATCAAATAAAATGGACGCACGTGCAGCATGAGAACATCTCAGAAGTCGGGTTGCATTTGGCAAGTTTTATGCAATGTGTCTATTCAGAGTAACGTACCAACCTTTTTCTGCTTAGTATACATGAAACAAGTTAATGATTGGTTACATGATTTTCTGCAATTGAACAGAATGTTCTTTTATTTTGCTTCAGCCGTGATGAAAGAAGATGGATTGAAAAACAGAATAAAGCAGCTCGACAAAAGAGAAAGAAGGAAGAAACAAGCAGGATAAGACAATTAGTAGGTAAGTATTGGATATCACTATCCAAAAAACATATTACAGTGAAATCCTGCTTAACGACCAAATCAGAATTACGGGCAACTTGCGTATACGACCACATAAAGAACCAATTTTTTTTTTCTATATTCCTTATAAATTGAACTTAGTATTACGGGCAACTCACTATTACAGATTACTACCACCGAAACCAGTCCCAATCAGTCAATTTCATTGTTTTTGTGACTCGCGATAACGACCACTGATTGGTATTAATCAGCTCACGACCGAGATGAAAGCGATAACGACCACTGACAGGGATTAGTCAATCAAACGACCAACATCAAACAGTCGTGGTTGACTGATTTATCGCCACAATTTAACGAGCTGCTAATCTTTCTTTGTTGATTTCTTTTTTTAAACAATGGCATTTCTCATTGTTTGTTTAATTTAAATGAAGAATTTGATCATGATTAATAATTAATCTTGCTATTTATACGAGTAAACTTTGTCAAGATTGGCATTTCATATTCGGCCTACGTCTGTTAGTGCTGTGGTAGAGAGTGATTTTATTTATTTTATGGGTATTTTAATGGGATCACAATACTAATTTAATCTTAGATAATATGTTACACATCACTGCTTCTTTAAACTATCCTGTCCTATACACTCTTCTTAAAGGGGTTTCCAGTGAGTTCCAGTACACTCAGCTCACTGGTAGTTTATTTCAACTTTGAGGTTTTCTTAGTTTTGTATCATCATCACTATGGTCACTTCTTAGGAATGATTTCATGAAGGTCAGAGGATATTTTCATTCTCTGTAATTCATGGTTAGTTTGTGTTTAATTTTATAGAGTTTTGTAGTTGAATCTTCTTCAATTTAGTCTAATATAGTGTATTATTGAGAGCAGGTGTTTTAATAAAGTTCCAGTGATAGAATTTAAAGGTATGTGTTGCTATTTGTTTTAATAGTTTTTATATTTCATTGTGTAATTGGTCTTTGTTAAAGTGGCGGCCATGTTAGTTTTATTGGTAAAGTTTTCAAATAAGTTAAAGTTAGTCTAGTTTTTATTAATTACATTGTGCAACTACATCTTATTTATACATATAGTCAATAATAATAACGCTATTTAAAGCATTTCGCTTTAAATCTACATTTATTACTTTCATACAACTTATATTATTTTATTACAGACTTCATAAGGTACTTCACCTTTGTTAAAGTCTGGTAAGCCAGGAAAACCCCTTTTCAGGGTAAGATATGTTATGATTTTATTAATTAGCTTTATAATAATTAGGAGCCTACGAGTTTCTGCATATGTTAACAGGAGGTAGTTTTACCTTTATAGATCAATATTATAGATTAAGTATAAGTAAATAGTAATTAGAAGTGTTTTATTATTAATATGTAATATATTATTTTAATGAATATGAACGCATTGATTTTTATATGTTTGATTGTATTACTTATATTATAAATGTATACTTTCAGGGTTTTTCTTTACTGGAATAAAGTTGTTAAACTGAACCCTTGTGTGGTCGCTTTGTATAATAATTTGACCCCCTACAACAGTACGATTAAATTTTGTCTAAAGGGTATCATTTCTTATTCGACCTTCACCTGTGTAATGGAAAAAAAACGTAGTAATAAGCGTACTCGTGTAGAATTAAGCCTAAAAGCAAAAGTAGAACTTATCAAAAAGAGTGAGGGTAGAAGCCAAAGACAGTTGGCCGAAGAATTTGGAATTGGTAAGACCCAGGTACAGACAGTTTTGAAAGAAAGGCAGAAATTCTTGATGGATACGAAGAAAATAGAGACAATGACAGGAAACGTCTCTGTGTTTGCTCGCCTATGGAAGAATGTGGGCGTGGTTTTGATGTGCCGATCTCCGAATATACTCTTGACACCAGAACAAGTTTCGCCACGAACAGAGAGCGTTTTATCAGGGAGGCCATGATGATAATTCACTCCTGTCTCTTCCAATTGCTGGCTCTGCAGATTTAGAGAAAGACACATTTCATTTTTCAAGATGTGCTTGAAAGTGGTAGCCTAGATGTCGACGTTGTGAAAGAGTGGACTGATAGGGCACCTGACATTGTCATTTGTTACGAGGCACAGGATATCTACAACATGGATGAGACAGGAGTGAATTATCATCGTGGCCTCCCTGATAAAACGCTCTCTGTTCATGGCGAAACTTGTTCTGGTGTCAAAATATCAAAATGTTTAGAAATTTGAACATTTCTCGTCTGCCAGTTATGTGGAGATCCAATAATAAAAAAGCATGGATGACAGGATTATTATTTGAACATTTCTCGTCTGCCGGTTACGTGGAGATCCAATGATAAAAAAGCATGGATGAGATAATTTTTGTTTAAAGGATTTTAATTGAAAAATGAAGATAAATAAAGGAAGCATTATCAATTAAAAATTATAACCTGATCAAAGACATTATTACATGTATGATTATTATTATGTTTTCATGATGTGTTTTAACATTACATCTGTTATTAGTAATAAAGTGCATATCTTTACTGTATATAATTTACCTAACACTGTCTGTTTTTCTTTGAAATTGCCTCAAGCATGCTCACTCAGTAATGAGACCAACTCACTATTAAGACCATATCTAGACAGTCGCGCATGTGGTCTTAGTAGAGGGATTTCACTGTATTTATATTTTACTAATATAATTTCACACATATTAACTTTGCACATAAGTGTAGTCAGTATGTGCCAACATTGTACCTGTCCAACCATGCTTTAGAAGATCAAAGTTAACCAGTACATGTATGTATGTATAGGATATTAACCTACCCAAGTGTTCTCTATCATATCAATCCGAGGGAGAGTAGGTTTATATCTGACATATACAACGGTTCACCTTTAAATTTAATGGGCTCTTCTAAAAAAGGCAACAGTGATTGGATAATTGCTCGACAGTTTCCGCCAAAATGCGAAAATTACCGAAGCTGTCACGTGGAAATGTTTATTATTCACGTCGCCATTTTGGAGAAAGCAAAAACAAAAGGGATAGTAAAACGAAGCCAGACGAATAATCAATCCATTTTAGTCATGAAGAACCGATTTAAATAAGCCGATAAGTAGCCGTCTATTTCGTTAATGAATGCTACAAACTGTACTATAGCAATGATTTTTTTTATTGTCAAAAGAATAAAATTAATTTCTGTGTTCTTTGTATTATTTCGATCATCTACATCATCAGCGGTTGATATGAGCCGAATATATCGATCTGGGATGACGTCATCAGCGGTTGATATGATATATCAACCTGTCATGACGTCATCAGCGGTTGATATGAACCGAATATCAACCTATAATGACGTCATGAGAGGTTGTTATGAGATATAACTGCTATGGACATCAAAGAAAAAAACTACACCCAGTTGTGTATACACCATTAGCAACTTGAAGAAATGTTGAAAGATGGGTACATTTTTTCACCTTTTGAAGAAGCAGGGGTTCATTAAAATGGGTTCCTCTGTCTTGTAAAATGTTCAAACTTGGTGTGTGCGATGATGAACAATTTCTACATAGGTTATATAAACAGCTGTTCATTTGCATCTAATTGAGGAGAATATTCAAACTTTGTGTAGATGTTGATTATCAATACCTTCGCACGCCAAATTCCTCTCATTCCTGATACTAGTTTTTGTACGCCCACATTTACATTTGTATTTAGTTTTCTTTACCTTGAGGAAGTTAGTATTATTATACGCCCACATTTTCATGTGGACGTATAATGTCGTCGTCCCTGTCCGTCCATCCGTCCACAATTTGTTTGTGGACTCTCTACAGGTCACAATTCCTATCCGATTTTGACGAAACTTGAAATATAGGTTTATCCCCATAAGATCTCGGTTCCTTTCGATATTGGCATGTATTGGATCGGAACTTCATGGATTATGGCCCCTGATTGTACGAAATATCATGTTTTTAGCTTGTGGACACTATAGAGGTCACAATTTTGAACCGATTTTGATGAAACTTGACATGTATGTTTATAACCCAAAGATATTGGTTCCTTTCGATATTTGCACCCATCGGATCGTAACTTCCTGAATTATGTCCCCTGATTGTCCGAAAAATTGCCCTTTTTAGCTTGTGGTCCCTCTGGAGGTCAAAATTATTATCCGATTTAAAAAAATGTTTGATTATATCACTGTTACATGGTAATGACAGTTGAGTTCCAATTTCGTGAAAATCAAACCAAAATTGACGGACAAAATGGCCGCCGTTTGTACGCGAATAGTGTGAAAATATGTTATATATATCAAGGTTGTGGACCCTATAGAGGTCACAATTTTGAACCGATTTTGATGAAACTTGACATGCATGGTTCCTTTCGATATTTGCGCTCATTGATTCGTTACTTCCTGAATTATGGCCCCTGATTGTACGAAAAATCACCCTTATTAGCTTGTGGTTCCACTGGAGGTCAAAATTATTATCCGATTTAAAAAAACGTTTGATTATATCACCGTTACATGGTAATGAAGATTGAGGTAAAATTTTGTGAAAATCAGACCAAAATTGACTGAAAAAATTGCTGCCGCTTGTACGCGAAGAGTGTAAAAATATGGTATATCATGGTTGTGAACCCTGTAGAGGTCACAATCTTCATTCAATTTTGATGAAACTTGAAACACATGTTTACAATTTAACAATCTTAGTTCCTTTCGATATTTGTGCATATCGGATTGTAACTTCCTGAATTATGGCCACTGATTGTCTGAAAAATTACCTTTTTTTTTAGCTTGTGGTCCCTCTGGGGTCAGAATTATTATCCCATTTAAAAAACCGTTTGATTATATCACCGTTTCATCGTAATGAAGCTCGAGATCGAATTTCGTGAAAATCGGACCAAAATTGACAGCTGTTCTTGTCAGGCCATCCATCCTTCATCACTAACAAGGGGAAACCACGCCAGAAAATCTAGATGAACTTTGTCACCCAATGCAGGGATCAAACACCCAACCTCAAGGCTACCGAGCCAGCATGTTACCCACTTACCAACATGATCCCCAGTCGAATTTGAAGCCTACTGAAATGAACCTTTATAACCCAAAGATCTTAATTCATTTCGATATTTGCACATATCAAATTCTAACTTAATGATGTAGGAAAAATCACTTTCAGTATTGCTTGTTCTCTATCCATATCTCGAAAATGTGGGCGTATCCTGCCTGGCAGTGCCAGCCTATCTTTTTAAATTGTGGACCCTATAGAGGTCACCATTTTGAACCGATTGTGATGAAACTTGACATGCATGTTTATAACCCCAAAATCTTGGTTCCTTTTGATATTTGCGCCCATCGGATTGTAACTTCCTGAATTATGGCCCCTGATTGTCCGAAAAATTGCCCTTTTTAGCTTGTGGTCCCTCTGGAGGTCAAAATTATTATCCGACTAAAAAAAAACGTTTGATTATATCCCCGTTACATAGTAATGAAGGCTGAGTTCGAATTTCGTGAAAATCGGGACCAAAATTGACAAACAAAATGGCCGCCGTTTGTACGCAAATAGTGTGAAAATATGTTATATCAAGGTTGTGGACCCTATAGAGGTCACAATTTTGAACCGATTTTGATGAAACTTGACATGTATGGTTATAACCCAAATATCTTGGTTCCTTTCGATATTTGCGCTTATCGAATCGTAACTTCCTGAATTATATCTCCTGATTGTCCGAAAAATCACCCTTTTTAGCTTGTGGTCCCTCTGGAGGTCAAAATTATCATCCGATTTAAAAAACCGCTTGCGTATATCACCGTTACATGGTAATGAGGATTGAGTTCAAATTTAGTGAAAATCGGACCCAAATTGACAGACAAAATGGCCCCCGTTTGTACGCGATTAGTGTGAAAATATGCTATATCAAGGTTGTGGACCCTATAGAGGTCACAATTTTGAACCGATTTTGATGAAACTTGACATGCATGTTTATAACCCGAAGATCTTGGTTCCTTTTGATATCTGTGCCCATTGGATTGTAACTTCATGAATTATGGCCCCTGATTGTCCAAAAAATCACCTATGGTCCCTCTGGAGGTCACAATTATTATCCGATTTAAAAAAACGTTTGACTCTATCACCGTTACATCCTATGGAAGGTTGAGTTTGAATTTCGAGAAAATCAGACCATAATTGCCAGAAAAAATGGCCGCCGTTCATACGCGATTAGTGTGAAAATATGGTATATCAAAGTTGTGGACCCTGTAGAGGTCACAATTTTAATTCGATTTTGATGAAACCTGAAATGCATGTTTATAACCTAAAGATTGTAAGAAAAATCACGTTTTTAGCTTGTGAACCATATAGAGGTGACAATTTTGAACCGATTTTGATGAAACTTGACTTGCATGTTTGTAACCCAAAGATCTTGGTTCCTTTCGATATTTGTGCCTATTGGAATGTAATTTCCCGAAAAATCACCCTTTTTAGCTTGTGGTCCCTCTGGAGGTCACAATTATTATCCGATTGAAAAAAATGTTTGATTATATCACCGTTACACCCTAAGGAAGGTTGAGTTCGAATCTTCGGGAAAATCGGACTAAAATGGCCGCCGGTTGTACTCGAATACTGTTAAAAAATGGTATATCAAGGTTGTGGACCCTGTAGAGGTCACAATTTTAATTCGATTTTGATGAAACTTGAAATTCATGGTTATAACCCAAAGATCTTGGTTCCTTTCGATATTTGTGCATATCGGATCGTAACTTCCTGAATTATGGCCCCTGATTATTCGCAAAATCGCTTTTTTATACGCCCACATTTTTATGTGGTTGAAATATATAAAACTGCCATTTAAAACCATCATACATGTCCACTATCCTGACTAGTTTCGTCAAATAAATTTTAACTTTTTCAAAGGAACAGTTCAACAGAAACAGGAAACAAATTTGAAAAATGATGTCATATGTTGATGCTCAGGATAAGCAGAGCGATAAGCAATTTGATTGGCCAAGACACAATAACTCTCCTAATTGAGCTAGAATGTTCAAACTTGGTGTAGATGTTTATTACGTCATTGCCTTGATGGAGTTCGAAGATGAGCATTTTCTGCTTAGGGTAAGCAGAGTTGATCAATTTGATTGGTTGATGCTTTGGGACACTATAATAACTTTAATTCTAATTAAGTCAGAGTGATGAAACTTGATGTATAATTTCATTACATCAATACCTTGACTAAATTCGACAATGAGCATTTTCTGCTCAAGATAAGCAGAGCGATAAGCAATTTGAGGCTTTGGAACACAATGACTCTCCCTTCTTTGAGGTAGAATGTTTAAACTTGGTGTAGGCATTCATTAAGTTAGTGCCTTGAAGGAATTCGAAGGTGGGCATTTTCTTGTTAGCTTAAGCTAAGCTGAGATTCTTTGGGGCACGATAACTTTGGTTATAATGTAGTGAGAGTGATGGAACTGTTAATATAGATTCATTATATCATTACCTTGACTAAGTTTGATGGTGAGAATTTTCTGCTTAGGCTAAGGAGCAACAAGCAACTTAATTGGTCAAGACAATGAAACATAACAACTCTGCTTTTAATTGAAGTAGAATGTTTAAACTTGATGTAGATGTTCATTAGGGAAATGTCTTGACTGAGTTCGATGATTAACATTTCGAGCTAAAGCTAAGCAATTTCATTGGTCGAAGCTTTGGGACAAGATAACCATGATTTTGTCTAATAGAGAGTGATGAAACTTAGTATATAGTTTGATTGCTCCATATTTTTGAAAGAAATAAATGTGCACTTAATTAATATGTGTCATCTATTTATTTTGGGATTTCAGCGGGGGACATCATCAGCCTCACTGTTGGCTTGTTGTTATATATCAAGTTCTTCTGGATTTAATTCCACTTCAGACTCAGTAGGGACATTCACTGAGCGTGTTGCGGGGTCAAAATATTTCTTCAGACGATTGGCATTTGTAAGGTATTTCAAAGGTTTGTCATTAGAACATCTTCTAAGTTGGTAGGTGTATTTCGGTTCAAGGTCTGCAATGTAGTAGGGTCTGAGCCCTTGCAAAATTTTGGTGCTAATCCTACCTTAAATTTTGAACAAAACAACAATACCTTTGTTCCTTTTTCAAAGCTTGGTTCTTCCAATTTCTTATCGATGGTGAGCATTTTCAGCTTAGGCTAAGCTGTTGTATGTTTTCCTGTCTGTCACAATCTTTTCAACACAAAACTCTTCTTCTAATCTAGTATAGTACTTTAGAATTGAACTGCTAAAACTGATTTGGAAACTGAAAGAGTAAATTAATTTGCATGCATTTTCACTTTATTTTCCTAGCAAGTCTCAATAATAACTATCGTCACTTTGAGCATTTCATAATAACAGACTTTCATACACAATGCAAGATAGAAAGCTGCATTCTGTCCAAGATATGGAACATAACTAAAAAATGGAATAAAAAAGTATATGGGTCATTCCATGTCAACATGACCCACTCCAAAAAATTTATAAAAAAAACCACATTTTCGTGTGGACGTATATTGTCGTCGTCACCCCTGTTTGTCCGTCTGTCCACAATTTGTTTGTGGACTTTCTACAGGTCACAATTTTTATGGGATTTCAACGAAACTTCAAATATAGGTTTATCTCCCTTAGAGTTTGGTTCCTTTCGATATTGGCATGTATCGTCTTGAATTATGGCCCCTGACTGTACGAAAAAACACGTTTTCATACACCCAAATTTTCATGTTGACGTATATTGTCGTCGCCCCTGTCCGACCATCCATCTGTCTGTCTGTCCGTCCGTCACACTTTTTGGGACACAATAACTCTCTTTCAAATTGAGCTAGAATGTTCAAACTTGGTGTACATGTTTGTTAGGTAGATGCCTTGATGGAGTTCGAAGATGAGCATTTTCTGCTTAGGGTAAGCAGAGATAAGTTTGATTGGTTGCTGCTTTGGGACACAATAACTAAATGAGAGTGATGAAACTTGGTGTATAGTTTCATTACATCAATACCTTGACTAAGTTAGATAATAAGCATTTTCTGCTCAGTGTTATCAGAGCGAAAGCAATTTGATTGGCCAAGAATTTAGAACACAATAACTCTCCTTCTAATTGAGCTAGAATGTTCGAACTTGGTGTAGGTGCTTTATAGATCACACTGAGAACTGCTAAGGAGTGACTTTGTGCACAGCCATAGAATTCTTGATCATCGTTGTTATTTGTATGTGTGTCGGAAGATAATTAATTTTCAGACTATTTATTACACAATGTCATAGAAGCATCGTGCCATATTATAATATGTGTAAGTGATTGTAACATCAACCGGTTACTATCAACACCCGGCTGGAGATCTTGGTAGCATTCCTTGTGTCATTGTGTACCTTTAACTTGTTGTTGGCATGTCTTATCTAACTTTCTTTGTCTGATAAACTATACTGAATGTTAAACCTGATATGATGCATGATACATTAGACAGGAGTCTAATGAGCTCCTTTGTCTAGAATACTTTTATAAACTCAGAACAGAAACGAATTGTCAGTTAGGTCCAGTCAGGTCTAGGAGTCGAAGGCTAGGCGGGCGTCTAGAACGTACCTCAGGGGTACTAGGCAAGTCGCAAGGAGATGAGTGGAGGCGACAGCTTCTTGAGTTAGCACACTCGCGCTAAGCCAAGTTAAGACATGACGGCCATGACGCCCTCCATATAAGTTAGTTCTGGGGTCGTTTACATTACGATGTTTGTACCTAATAGGTAAGAAGCAGAATAAAAGTATTATTAGAAGTTATACCAGTGTTGTCAACAAAAAACCAGATTAAAGAATAGATACTGTCACATATTACTCGGTATTACCGGTTTAAAACTGTTTTAATTAACGAGGGTGAAAAACTGTCTGAGAGGTGCGTGCGTTTTCTGTAGAGGTGTGTTAATTAATCAACTGGCAAAAAAAGAATGTCAATGTTGTGTATTGTTTAATTGATGTGTTTTCCCGCTAGTTGCGATAACTGCACCAAAAGGAGTATAATCAAGGACCAACATGCTTTATCGGACTCATACGTGTTAAATTAAAATTTGAAAAGTAAAACCGTTTTACCGTGCGATTAATCATTAGGCTGTGTGTTTTACGCAGCTCTTTGTAAAAATAAAGAGAGGTCTTTGTTGTGTATTTTAATAAGCCCGTATGAAGTTTAAGTCTTCAGTTGTTCAAGACATGTTGTTTATTCAACCAAAGAAAAAGCATGGTGCCAGTATGACGTGATACAAAATAGTATGATACAATCAGTGACGCAGTACACATAAGGTGGAGTTGCGCTATTTTAAGTAACGTTGTTTGTAGAGCGCATGCTAACTACAAGCAGATGACAGAAGTAAATAAATATACAACATCTCCTTCCGTCTTAAAATGAAAAGTGTCGCAATTTGTTAATGTACATATCATACTATATGTATATATGTATGTTTTCAAAACATAATAAAACACTATTACTTATAGCAAAATATCAAAATGACATTAATTAATATACATGTATGTATATATGCAGAAAAAAAATTCGACATTAAAAAGTAAATTTTTGAGTAACATAACACACAATGTAAAATGTTGATTATTTAATGATCATACCATTTAGGAATTTTAATCTTTCTGGAAGATTTACGTATTTTAATGTCAGTGTTTTCACTTTTAGAAATATTGTCATTTTGATCAGAATCAGGACTATCATTTAAACTAGTGCTTACATCTGAACTATCATCCTTAATGTTATCATTTCTATTTCGCAACTGATCAATATTTCGTTAAAATAGGCTTACTGCAAGAAAAAATGCCATAATTGGCCTATGTCCACCCCTCTCTAACAAAAGGGTCACAGAATACACAATTTTCACAAATTTGGAAATAGTTCAATGTTATCTCAAAGCTCAGAGGCACCACACAAATCTTTATTGCCTGAGGACTGAAAAGGATCAAAATTAACATTTTACTATTGTATAAGTAACATAAATGCAACAAACACCACAAATCCTAGATTTCGATGAGAAAATATTGACCATTAAGCTGACATTTACACATCTACACCAGTACTGTATCAGGGTGTGGTCTTATTGGCCTGACATGTCTCAGGGTTCTAAGTTTGACTTCAAACAAAAAAGGTTAGAAATCCTTGAAATGTACAAAATAACCATTTATTGGTGAAAAATAACATTCCTAACTGTAATTCAACAACAAATTTCAATTATTATCATTTAATTGTCAACACAGGTGCAATTAAAACTCTCAAAACACATTGATAAAAAAGGTTGGGGTGGGGCATTTATAGCCTCTGTAAACAGAGTGATGGGGTGAAAAATGTCTATAAAGACTGGGATATTGCTTCCTTCACGAAGGAAATGCAAGAATTTAATGTTTCAAAGTAGACAAAAATGCTTTTTCTGGCTAAATTGGTAACCAAATTGAGCCAACCCCTGTTTTGAACATTTTGTATAAACCCATCTGCTGTAAATTATTAGCTCAGTGTTGCTAATTTTCAATTTTCTGTAGGAAAACTGCAGCTATTTCTAAACCTGACAAACTGAGAGATCCCATCTAACTTACATTAGCAATGAAAATAAGTGCATTTTTAGATATTTTGTCTAATTTGAGTAGGCATGAAGGCATTAATTTCTACATCCAAATGGGTGAATTTGCAGATTTTTTGTGAGGTGATACAAAATAGTATGATACAATCAGTGACGCAGTACACATAAGGTGGAGTTGCGCTATTTTAAGTAACGTTGTTTGTAGAGCGCATGCTAACTACAAGCAGATGACAGAAGTAAATATACAACATCTACAATATACAATATTCCTGATTTTTAGACAAAATTAGGTGAAATTACAATGTTGTTCACTTTATCTATGCTTTCTGAGGCTGAATACACCAAAATTGAACATTGAAATATTTTTCTTACTGTTAGAAATTAAAGAAAAACTAAAAATTAAGAAACTTTGCTATTTTTTTTTTTAAATTTAACTTTTTTTTTAGTTTTTCTTTAGTCAAAATTATACATATTTTCTGACAATTTAGTCATCATAGTTTCAAAACTAAGGCCTATCAGTCACAACCTTGTCATACACAGACAGGCCACAGATCACTAATTATTTCCCCATTGACTTCAATGTTAATTCTCGTCTCTTGGACCGGCTGTAACTTTTTCCCAAATATTCGTTGGGTAAAACGCTTTCTGCCACAGAGGGAGCAACATGTGGCAAACTCTTTCCCAAAAGCATGTATGGGGTTCTTCATGAAAAACTTGAGATACACAAGCTGGAAGTAGAGACAGCTAACCAGGCAATTTTCGGTACCCCTTTCAACGTAACCAACCTCATAACTCTTGTATCCTTCCGCCTCAAAATCATGAATATTCACCAAAACCTGCCAGAAAATGTATTTTCAAACCCTTCTCTTTGATTCTACACCAAAAAGTAAACAAAAATCACCATACAAAAGGGGGAAAAAGGGAAAGAGAGAGAAAGACTAAAAATAACTTGGCCCTACAATTTGTGGGTACCGGCGTAGAAATATTTAGTGATCTGTGTCCTATATGCTCAGCAAGTCCATTTGTACCGTAGATGGTTTATATGGAGCAGTAAATATGTGTTTAACTAACACTACAACTATGGTATTGTCTAAAATGGTAGTTTTAGCGATAGTTTCTATTCATACCGTGTAATTTCAAAACATCGTTCAATAAATGATAAAACTCGTTGAAAATAACAAAAATGGTTTAATTAGTACCATGGTTTAGATTAATAGCAACGGGTTTAGTTTCTCCGAGATGCGTTTAAAAATGGACGATCCGTGCACTTATTTATGGCGATCATTTATTGGCCGAGCGGTTGAGTTTCCCCGAGATTGGTTTAAAAATGGACTTCCCGTTCACTTATCTTTGATGTCCAGTTATTAGACGAGGCGTTGAATTTCCCGAGATACGTCGAATTTCCCGAGATACGTATATAAATCAACATACAAATAATTTATCTATGGTGTTTTATAAGATAAAACTTGTAATTTCCCGCGTGCCGTTTATCCGATCAATTCATTTTGATTACGATTATTTACATACGAAGTACGAATAAAAATTTGAGTGTAAAAAAATGCGCACACATAGATATTCACCTTACCGTGTCGTACTATATATTATCCATTAGCCTATAAAAATAGTATTCCACCATTGAGAAATACGTCAAAAATCGGTAAATCACGATATTCACCTTACCGTGGCTGTACTATATATTATCCATTATCCTATTAAAAATAGTATTCCACCATTGACAAAAATTGGTAAATCTCGTCCCGGGTAATTATACAATCAGAACTCGGTAAATCACATAGGTAATGCATCTTCATTAAATCACAAATGAATTAACGTGTACATGTGGTCAGAAGTCAACCCCACAGAAAGACTACTAGATACTGCAAAGATCTTCCCATCCTAAGTAATTTAAGGTTGTTTTTATTTTTATTTTTATACCTTCACAAGGTATAAGCCTTTATTCTCTTTTATTTTTCTCTACTTTCTTTTTGTTTTTTGTTCATTACTAATCTCGTCCCTGGTAATTATACAATCAGAACTCGGTAAATCACATAGGTAATGCATCTTCATTAAATCACAAATGAATTAACGTGTACATGTGGTCAGAAGTCAACCCCACAGAAAGACTACTAGATACTGCAAAGATCTTCCCGTCCTAAGTAATTTAAGGTTGTTTTTATTTTTATTTTTATACCTTCACAAGGTATAAGCCTTTATTCTCTTTTATTTTTCTCTACTTTCTTTTTGTTTTTTGTTCATTACTATTTACCTTTTTTCTTAATTTCATTTTTTATACGTCCACATTCATAATGTGAACGTATTATGCCGTCGCCCCTGTCTGTGTGTGTATGTATGTGTGGGTGTGTGTGTGTATGTGTGTGTGTGTGTGTCTGTGGTTTGCCTACAGGGCGCAATTCTTCATGGATTTTCTTCAAACTTGGTATACTTATTCCTTATACCCCAAGGAAGATCCCTATTGTTTTGGGGGCATGCCCGACCCCCAGGGGCCGAGTCACGCCCATTTCTAGTATTTGTTTGTTTGTCGTCTACAGGCCACATTTCTTAACTTATAATCTTGAAACTTTGCATACACATTCTTTGTACCCTAAGGAACATCCCTATCGTTTGGGGTGTATGCCCCATCCCCAGGGGCAGAGCCACGCCCATTTTCTGTTCGTGTGTCTTTGTGTCGCCTACAGGGCGCAATTCATTTGTTTGTCGTCTACAAGCCACATTTCTTAACGTATCATCTTGAAACTTTGCAGTCGTTGTTTTTTGTATTTTAGAGGAGAGTCGAAAAAAGCTCCCCTTAAATGAAGAAATTGCAAAAATCGCTCTCCTAAAAAAAGCTCTCCCAGTTTCGATAAGAAGTTAAGGAGAGGGATCTGATATTAAAGCCCCAATAACACTCTTGTAACTGAAAAATATGTCCCAATCTTCATTCTGGTCAACAAATCGTATTATTTTAGAATATTCCAATTAAATGATGATATAAATTTCATCTTAACACACCTAATTTAAAAAATTGGAAAAATTCAACCAATTGATTTGAAAAGTCTAACGTAAACCTTTTCAAATGTGACTTGGATTTTAAAATATTTTCGAACCCTCTGGACAAATAAAATAGGTTGTAATGGATAATTTACACAACAGGTAAGACATTTAAACATCTAGTACTTAGAATAAGGGTATTATTTATTTTCTGGAGCTACCAAGCCAGCAAGAATGTTATTGTCCCTATAAGAAGAGTGACTAGTTTTCTGTATATGGAAAAGATCAATAACTTGGTGCAAGGGGTCATTCCTGTTTACATAATTGATAATATACATCGTCTGCTAAATAATATCATTCGTTCGTAGTCGTACGGTCAAGTAAAACTTCTGCTATCGTCTATAACTACTTACGGTATTCCAATAGAAATACTTGTCGAAATTTCTAAATATATTTAGCTTGTATAATTATTTTTATACGCCCACATTGAAATGTGGTCGTATATTGTCGTCGCCCCCGTCCGTCCGTCCGTCGGTCCGGCGGTCCGGCGTCCACAATTGCTTGTGGACGCTCTACAGGCTAAAGTTAATATCCGATTTACTTTAAATTTATACACAGTGTTTAAGGTCATGAGACGAAGAAGCCTATTGTTTTTCAGCGATTTCCGATTATAACTACCAGAGTTATGGCCCTTGATCACTTCAAAAAATCTTGTGGACGCTCTAGAGGCCAAAGTTAATATCCGATCGACTTTAAATTTATACACAGCATTTAAGGTCATAAGACAATGACGCCTATTGATTTTCGGCGATTTCCGATAATTAGTGCCAGAGTTATGGCCCTTGATCTCTTTAAAAAATCATGTGGACGCTCTAAAGGTCAAAGTTAATATCCGATTGACTTTAAATTTATACACAGTGTTTAAGGTCATAAGACGAAGAAGCCTATTGATTTTCAGCGATTTCCGATAATTAGTGCCAGAGTTATGGCCCTTGATCACTTCAAAAAATCTTGTGGACGCTCTAGAGGCCAAAGTTAATATCCGATTGACTTCAAATTTATATACAGTGTTTAAGGTCATAAGACAAAGACGCCTATTGATTTTCAGCGATTTCCGATAATTAGTGCCAGAGTTATGGCCCTTGATCACCTCAAAAAATCTTGTGGACGCTCTAGAGGTCAAAGTTAATATCCGATTGACTTTAGATTTATACACAGTGTTTAAGGTCATGAGACGAAGAAACCTATTGATTTTCGGCGATTTCCTATAATTAGTGCCAGAGTTATGGCCCTTGATCTCTTTAAAAAATCATGTGGACGCTCTAAAGGTCAAAGTTAATATCCGATTGACTTTAAATTTATACACAGTGTTTAAGGTCATAAGACGAAGAAGCCTATTGATTTTCAGCGATTTCCGATAATTAGTGCCAGAGTTATGGCCCTTGATCACTTCAAAAAATCTTGTGCACGCTCTAGAGGCCAAAGTTAATATCCGATTGACTTCAAATTTATACACAGTGTTTAAGGTCATAAGACAAAGACGCCTATTGATTTTCAGCGATTTCCGATAATTAATGCCAGAGTTATGGCCCTTGATCACCTCAAAAAATCTTGTGGACGCTCTGGAGGCCAAAGTTAATATCCGATTGACTTTAGATTTATACACAGTGTTTAAGGTCATGAGACGAAGAAGCCTATTGATTTTCAGCGATTTCAAATAATTACTGCCAGAGTTATCTCCCTTGATAACTTCAAAAATTCTTGTGACGCTATAGAGGCCAAAGTTACCATCCGATTGACTTCAGATTGATACATAGAGTTTAAGGTGTTGAAACGAACAAGTATTTTGATTTTCAATAAATTTAGATAACTGAACAGCTAAATCCATGATATTAAATGTTTCATGTATATTCTAATTGTTAGCGTGGGGTAAAACTTTATAAAAAGCAATCAAATTCTAATGATTTTCTGATAATTACATAATGAGTTGTTACTCTTAATCAGTTTTTAGTGTATTACAAATGTTTCATTACCGAAAAAAGTAAAAATATGCGACAACCCTTGTTGACTGCCCGGACGATTTAGCTGCTGTGGGCGTATGTTCGTTGCCTGGCAACCTATCTTTAGTAAACATAACCCCCATTCAAAATATAATCATAAACGCTTGAAAATTCCATCAAAATATAATCTATTTCTTCCGAAATTATTCGCATTAGAAATTTTTACGTGCCATCTCTTGTAATTTCTCACGTCTCGCGAGAGTTCTACTTTTCATTTCAGTTAAATTAACCAATAATGGCGCTTTGGCGCCATCTATTTTTAGCAATATATTCATCGGAGTTTTATTACCATGTGCGATCACATAATAATCGAATACACCAAATAATTTAATTTCACAATGACAGTATGGCGGAGATCGAATACATGTCTATGATTTACAAATATGGAGAGCGATTTTCAATTTTAAGGCGAGGGAGAAAAAACGCCCCTCGGCCGACATTCAGGTGCGCGGCAGGCGCTCGCGGGCGATCGCGCGCCTCAAAAAACAATGACTGACTTTGAATGATTATTCTTTGTACCCTAAGGAACATTTCTATCATTTGGGGTGCATGCCCAACCCCCAGGGGCCGAGTCACGCCCATTTTCTTTTTGTGTGTCGCCTACAGGCCACAATTCTTAATCGGTCATCTTGAAACTTAAAATACGTATTCCTTATACCCTAAGGATGACCCCTTTTGTTTCGGGTGCATGCCCGACCCCCGTGGGACAGCAACACCCATTTCTTGTATTTGTTTGTCTGTAGTATACAGGCTGCATTTCTTAATGTATCATCTTGAAACTTTGAATACTTATTCTTGGTACCTTAAGGAAGATCCCTATTGTTTTTGGTGCATGCCCAACCCCAAGGGACAGTGCCACGCCCATTTTTTTTGTCTGTCTGTGTGTCACCTACAGCCCACAATTCTTAACCGATCGTCTTGAAAACTT
Source organism: Patella depressa (assembly GCA_948474765.1). NCBI lineage: Eukaryota > Metazoa > Mollusca > Gastropoda > Patellidae > Patella > Patella depressa. The sequence goes on along the minus strand of CAOLEZ010000009.1, from coordinate 1,095,312 downwards.
TTTTTATACTTATTCCTTATACCCTAAGGCTGACCACTATTATTTTTGTTGCATGACTGACCCCCTGGGACAGAGCCACGCCCAATGTTTTTGTGTCTTGTGTTCGCCTACAGGATGCAATTCTTAACAGATCCTTTAAAAACTTTACAAACCTATTCCTTATACCCTAAAGATGACCCCTATTGTTTTTGGTGATTTCCTAACCCCCCAGGGGCAGAGCCATGCCCATTTTTACTTCGTGTCTATGTGCGTTGTCTACAGGCCACGATTCTTAATGGATCGTCTTTAAACTTGGGATATGTATTCCATATAGCCTAAGGACGTCAACTGCATGTCCCGACTCACACAGGCAAGACACGACCATTTTTTGTGTTTGTCGTTTACAGGCCGCAATTCTGAATGAATCAGCTTGGTACTTGGTTTATGTATTCCTTATAGCCTGAGGGCGTCCACTATTGATTTTGATGAATGTCCCGACCCCCAGGGGCAGAGCCACGCCCACTTTTTACCTTTAGTGTTAGGAAGGCACAATTCTGAATGGATTATCTTGGTATAGTTATTCCTTAAACTCTAAGGACGGCAACTATTAATGTTGGTGCACGACCCTCAACGCTAAACAAACCAAACGCCTAGCCTTCTTGACAAAGTACCATATCAATCAAAGCAGGAATGTGGACGTATATTGTAGCGTTAGCGTTATGTTCTTTTGTCAAATTTCCCTTCTTCCTCCCATGCTTTATTATTAGGATAATTTCTCTTTTTACTTATTGAACGTATATAGGCTTTTTTATTATTCTATTTTTACCCATCTCTCATTTATAATCTACGCTATTTAGTTACTTTTTCTTTTTATTTATTCTTTTTGTCTTTCCATCCATCACTCATTAATCGAAAAGCTCAGTGAACAAACCAATCAACTGATTGTATTCAAACAAGAACAAGCTAAACTATTTTTACAGTTAACAAGCCTGACAACTGTTAACCCATTTTTTACGGTAGCGAACCAACTCGCATCACGCGCCTGACGGTAGCGAATCAACTCGCGGACCATTCATACTTGGCAACGGCTTTAGCGAACCCAAGCGAGAAATCAATCAACTTACTTCTATTGTTTCTATTTCATTAATTAATGGTGATTGGGTAATAAAAGTAAAACCCGCGATGAAAAGGAATGATTAATTCGCTAATCATCCAATAAAAAAGATATGTTTCAACACCGGATCTTTCAGTATTTACGTAACAGGTCAGAGGTGAAAATTCACACCGTGTCATTCAATTTGGCACTATTCCAATATTTTCACGCTGTCACTTACGGCTAATAATTATACGATATTGAGAGTGAAATAGAATCAGATTTTATGATTTACTGCCAGGTATATTGTGGAATATGATAATGTCGAAGAAATCAACTATTTATTATTTTTTTTGACGTTATGATGCGAAGAATGTGTATACTTGAGCCGAGATCAAGCGAGTCGCCGCCATCTTGGATTCGCTCGCTCAAACAGATGACAACACGAAACTTACGGTTAATAATTCTAGACTTTGGAAAGCTAAATTGAATCAAAACTTTTAGGGTTTAACACAAGCTAAATAGGGGAATATTACACTGTCGAAGATTTCAAATATATATTTTTATTTTCGACGCAGTGAAGCAAAGAAAACGACAATTCCCGTCATATATCCAAAGAAAGGCAGAAATGTTAAATGCCGTAGGCGATGAAGTGACCGTTATTTGGGGTGATATTTCTTTTTAAAAGTTATATTTATATTTACTTAGAATACTGCTGCCAACACGAGGGATTATATTTTTGTTTTATTTTTTTTTTTAAATCGTAAGGGATACCTTTTCACATTATTTTGCCAATATGATAGAGAAAAGTCATAATTTTAGTGGAACTGGCTTTTCAATATTATTTATAGTAATATACATGCTACTTTGTAAAATTGAATTTTATATCATTGGAAAGAACACGGCAATGTGAACATTTTTGTAACAGAGTATTTTTATGTATAAAAAATATTTTTTAAATTATTTGCAATTTTGTAGAGGGTATTAGGATTAACAATAATCCTCTAATTGGCTTAGGAGATGGGGCCCTGCTGGTTCAATGAGCTTAGGGTTAGGGCAGCTAATCTTTTAATTGGCTCAGGGTTAAATGGGTTAAGTAAACTCACACAAGCAATAAGAGCCCATAGTTAATTAGTTTTAAATAACATTGATTGACTAGCGGCTCTCTGTGGAAAGGGTTAACAACAGTTAAATCAGCTTACGAGCTTAATTAACAACAGCTTTAAACTCCAATCAACACTGTTCGGTCCCTCCTTTTGTTTTTATACGCCCACATTTTCATGTGGACGTATATTGTCGTCGCCCCTGTTCGTCCGTCCGTCCGTCCGTCCGTCCACAATTGTTTGTGAACAGTCTACAGGTCACAATTTTTATCCGATTTCAATGAAACTTAAAATATAGGTTTATCACCCTAAGATCTCGGTTCCTTTCGATATTGGCATGTATCGGACCGTAACTTCATGGGTTATGGCCCCTGATTGTACGAAAAATCACGTTTTTCAGCTTGTGAACAGTGTAGAGGTCACAATTTTGAACCGATTTGGATGAAACTTGAAATGCATGTTTATAAACCAAAGATCTTGGTTCCTTTCGATATTTGCGCCAATTGGATCGTAACTTCCTGAATTATGGCCCCTGATTGTCCGAAAAATCGCCCTTTTTAGCTTGTGGTCCCTCTGGAGGTCAAAATTGTTATCCGATTTTAAAAACCGTTTGATTATATCACCGTTCCATGGTTATGAAGGTTGAGTTCGAATTTCGTCAAAATCGGACCAAAATTGACGGACAAAATGGCCGCCATTTGTACGCGAATAGTGTGAAAATATGTTATATCAAGGTTGTGAACAGTGTAGAGGTCACAATTTTGAACCGATTTGGATGAAACTTGAAATGCATGTTTATAAACCAAAGATCTTGGTTCCTTTCGATATTTGCGCCAATTGGATCGTAACTTCCTGAATTATGGCCCCTGATTGTCCGAAAAATCGCCCTTTTTAGCTTGTGGTCCCTCTGGAGGTCAAAATTGTTATCCGATTTTAAAAACCGTTTGATTATATCACCGTTCCATGGTTATAAAGGTTGAGTTCGAATTTTGTGAAAATTGGACCAAAATTGACGGACAAAATGGCCGCCATTTGTACGCGAATAGTGTGAAAATATGTTATATCAAGGTTGTGGACCTTATAGAGGTCACAATTTTGAACCGATTTGGATGAAACTTGACATGTATGTTTATAACCGAAAGATCTTGGTTCCTTTCGATATTTGCACCCATCGGATCGCAACTTCCTGAATTATGGCCCCTGATTGTCCGAAAAATTGCCCTTTTTAGCTTGTGGTCCCTCTGGAGGTCAAAATTTTTATCCGATTTAAAAAAACGTTTGATTATATCACCGTTCCATGGTTATAAAGGTTGAGTTCGAATTTTGTGAAAATTGGACCAAAATTGACGGACAAAATGACCGCCATTTGTACGCGAATAGTGTGAAAATATGTTATATCAAGGTTGTGGACCTTATAGAGGTCACAATTTTGAACCGATTTGGATGAAACTTGACATGTATGTTTATAACCGAAAGATCTTGGTTCCTTTCGATATTTGCACCCATCGGATCGCAACTTCCTGAATTATGGCCCCTGATTGTCCGAAAAATTGCCCTTTTTAGCTTGTGGTCCCTCTGGAGGTCAAAATTATTATCCGATTTAAAAAAACGTTTGACTATTTCACCATTACATGGTAATGAAGAGAGAGTGTGAATTACGTGAAAATCGGACTAGAATTGACAGACAAAATGGCCGCCGTTTGTACACGAATAGTGTGAAAATATGTTATATCAAGGTTGTGGACCCTATAGAGGTCACAATTTTGAATCGATTTTGATGAAACTTGACATGTATGTTTATAACCCAAAGATCTTGGTTCCTTTCGATATTTACGCCCATCGGATCATAACTTCCTGAATTAACGCCCCTGATTGTCCGAAAAATTGCCCTTTTTAGCTTGTGGTCCCTCTGGAGGTCAAAATTATTATCTGATTTTAAAAAAAAACCGTTTGATTATAAAAACCAAACAAATTCTAATGATTTTCTGATAATTCCTTAATATGCGACAACTCTTGTTGACTGCCCGGACGATTTGGCTGCTGTGTGGGCGTATGTTTCGTTGCCTGGCAACCTATTTTTTGATTATTTCGGCAGCATAAGAACGATGGCGTCAGAGGCTAGCTCAACCATGTCCATGGCTGACGCTTTTAAAAGCAGCCCTGCACCAAAGTTCTTTCCTGTGACAAAAAGGAGAGAGGAACAGACTCATGTCGTTCTAGTGAAGCCACTTGAAGGCAAGTCCTTCCAAGGGACCAAACTTACGGCTGTGGGGAAGGAGATAAAAAGTAAGTGGGGTATCGCCAGCATACCCGATATCAAGATTGCAGTGCCAGGCCATCTCAGACTAGCCCTAAAAAGCAGGTCTGACATGGATATGGCGTTGGGACAGAAGGCACTTCTTGGTATGTCCGTGATGGTGTCCGAACCGATCACCTTGTCAATAGACAAGGTGGTTGTCCATGGGATACCAGCCGAATATACCGGGGAAGAAATTCTGGAAGACTTGACAGAGAGGGGGTACCAGACAACCGAGGTGTACCGGTTTAAAGTGGCCGAGGGGAAGGACCAGGGAAGCATCGCCCTGTCCTTCAAGAAAGGAACAGCGCCCGAGGCCCTAAAAATCGTGTACCTGAATAGACGTACCCACCCGTATGTTCAGAGGGTGAGGCAGTGTGCCAACTGCCAGAAACTGGGACACACAGTCAAGTACTGCAAGGGAAAGACTGTGTGCGCCCAGTGTGGGGGGAGTCATGCGGCGACCGATTGCAGGGCGGGCATACCAAATAAATGTTCGAATTGCAACTCACCCGAATGCCCAAAGATTCAAAACACCAAGGCAGCCTTAAAATTACAGGTGAAAGAAAAAGTAAGTTTTAATGAAGCCTCATTAATCCTGAAACAGAAGGAGGGGAAGTCCAAAGAGGTCCGGAAAAAGGCTCCGGTCGCAAAACCAATCCCGGAGCCGATTCCTTCGACACCGCAAGTACAGCCGAAGGAACAATCGCGGCACCCCGCCCAGAACAACAACCAACCACACCCAAGAAAAAGACAAAACCCAAGATGAAAGAGGAGGAACCGAAAACGAAAGCTGATGAAGGCCACTTCGTCCCGAAATTTAAATCGGAGAGTGGGTTCATGAGCTTCATGATCAAGTTCCTGAGGGTGGCTGTGTCCAATGACGACCAAACAACAAAAATGGCCAGTCTCCTCGTTAAGCTACGTACGTACATGGTCAACGCCGATGTACTGATTGTAATGATTAACTCCATCAATACAGTCAAAAAAAGATCAAGAGGAGAAGACGACGAAGAATCTATAAAAGCCGATCAATCAGCAAATCTCGCGCTCCGTAGAAGGATATCGCATGTTCGTCACTACAGCACTGGCGATATGCCCAGTTGCTTGCCGGTGTTAACGCCAAAGGCGAACACTAATGAGGTACCTACTACGGAATGTGAGACGCCGATAGATCAGTAAACCCACAAGACTGAGAGGCATCCATCCAGGCAGTCATCATGGCGGGCCAGGTAAAAGTCTTACAACTTAATATCAATGGACTGGCTCCCAGGTGTGCTGAGCTGAGAAAATACATCAACCGCAACCCCAAAGATGTAATATGCCTCCAAGAAACCAAGCTACTACCAACGAAGAGCAACATCTACCTACCCGGATATACTTGTCAGAGAAGGGACAGACCGGGCAGCATGACACATGGGGGCGGCCTTGCCATTTACGTCAGTGACAACATAAATTACATTTCTGTTCCACTGAATGTAACCAACCCCCTAGAAGCAATGGGCATAGCCATCACATTGAGCAATAAAACAAAGTTGACAATAGTGAATGTCTATGCACCCCCAGAGGTCACAATAGAACCAGATGACTTCCAGTCACTTCTCGATCAACTTCCACGGGGCGAATCGGTGCTTTGTGGAGATTTCAACGCAAAGCACGCTCTGTGGGGGTCACCGAGGAATGACTGCAGGGGGACTAGCCTATGCTCAATAATAGAAGGGAACGACCTATGCGTACTGAATGATGAGAGCCCTACATTTGTTGGAGGAAATGCCCCACCTTCACACCTAGATCTCACATTCTGCACGCTTGGTATGGCAAACCGCTGCGATTGGCTAGTACATGAAGATGAGACACTTGGCAGTGATCATTTGGTGATAGAATTTAACATCCAAGCTGAAACCAACAGAGAAGTCTATAACGGAAGACCCAATTGGAAAATGAAAGAAGCTGATTGGGCTAACTTCCGTGTAGGCTGCCTCGATTGGAAGGAAGAAGATATCATCGACACCAACATCAACGTGTACTCCACCAATATCACGAATGCAATTATAGGTGCAGCAGACAACTCCATTCCAAAGACTTCTGGCAGAAAACCAAGGAATACAAAACCCTGGTGGTCTTCAGAATGTCAAGAGGCAGTTTACGAAAGAAAGAAGGCACTTCGTCTACAAAAACGCCACTACAATGAAGTCAACCACCAAAATTACTTGAAAGTTGAAATACGCCGCAAGAGACACCATCCAGAAGGCACAAAGTGGGCACTGGAGGACATTCTGTAATGCGTTGAACCAAAACACGCAAACAGGTGTCGTCTGGAAGAAACTGAACGCCATGCACGGAAAACGCAGATCGTTCAACATACCAAACCTTGAAGATGGAGACAAGTACGTTACCAACGGCAATGAAAAGGCAGATTTACTTGCTAAGACATTTGCAGATGCAAGTAAAGATAAAAACCAACCACCAGAATTCATGAAGAGGAAGGAAATCTTTTACTCACAGCACCCTTCATTAGTAATTGAATCTAATGAAGAGGCTGAACCAATCAATCTGCCCTTCTCCGAGGAAGAGTTAAATAAGGCTCTTTCCCTCAAGAAGGATAGTGCGGCTGGTGAGGACAAAGTAAAGTACCCAATGCTCAAACATCTGCCCAGAAATGCCAAAAAGATACTACTGAACTTCTTCAACACATCTTGGTTGACAGGGGAGGTACCTAAAGAATGGCGGAAAGCCAACGTCATCCCTCTTCCGAAACCGGGGAAAGAGAGAACAAAGGCAGAGTCCTATCGACCAATAAGCTTGACATCCACACTGTGCAAAACCTTGGAGACAATGGTTAATATCCGACTTCAGTTCTACCTGGAGAGTAACCGACTGATCGACGAAAATCAAAGCGGGTTCAGGAAGGGACGATCAACAATGGACCACTTGGTGCGACTACAGCAAGTCATGTCTCAGGCACTCCTCTCGGGGTACCTGCTATGTGCCGTGTTTGTAGATTTAACCAAGGCTTTCGATTTAGTTTGGTTGGACGGGCTGCTTTTCAAGCTGGGACGTATCGGAATAACGGGCACAATGTTTCGGTGGATCAAAAGCTTTCTGAGCGATAGAAGGATGCAGGTGAATGTTGACAGATTCCTGAGTGCCGAGCAAACATTAGAAAATGGCACGCCTCAGGGGTCTGTCATCAGTCCCACTCTCTTCAATATCATGATCAACGACATACAGAAATCTTCATATCTCGACGCCAGAACTGAGCTAGCAAAATTTGCTGACGACAGCACAATATGGAGGAAAGGGACGAGGTTCTGAGGGCTTCAAAAGAATAAGCAAAAGGCCTTAGACAAATTCATGACATGGGCAAACGACTGGGGATTTAAGGTCTCAGAGAAGAAAACAGTCGGCATGCTTGTGTGCAGGGATAGAGGGATAAGCAGAATGACTCTGTGTATGAACGGGAAAACCATCGAGTTTAAAAACCAAACCAAGTTCCTTGGCGTAATCTTTGATCGAAGGCTGACCTGGAAACCGCACATCGACTGAACTGTAGATAGATGCTCCAAAGTCCTAAACTTAATGAGAAAAATAACGGGTAGCACCTGGGGAGCCAATAGAGTTACACTTATAATGGTGTATCGTGCTCTAATACGCTCTGTATTAGACTACGGATCTTTGGTCTTCATGAACTGCGCGCCAACACTCTTAAGTAAGCTTGACACCATCCAATACAAAGCTCTGTGTATTACGACTGGCGTAGGGCTTGGGACCAGGAGAGATGCATTAATACAGGAAGCCGGAGAGTTGCCCCTATCCCTAAGAAGAAAAGAACTAGCAACAAGGTATTGGGCTAAGATCTCGCAATTGGGCGAGAGATCCCCGGCCTTTGTCAGCCTAAAGAAGACAAGATATGTAAGAGATCCTAGAAAGAAAAGCTTCGGCCAGGGTATCAGGGAAACAGTCAAGGAACTACGACTAGAGGAGCTCGTGATAAACGAACACGACCCACCATCGATCGCTCCTTGGACACTCCCAATAGCACCGGTCAATCTAGATCTGCTACAGAAAACCGACAAGAAAAACAACCCCACTGCAGCACGGGCTCTCTCTCTGGAAGACAACTGGCCGTCGGATGACTGGGCACATGTTTATACGGATGGCTCACGCAATCCTGAAAGGGGCACCAGCTCGTTTGGTATATACCTGCCAAACGGGGAACAGGGAATAAGCAGGAAACTGCCCAATAACTGTTCGGTGTACACTGCAGAGATTGTGGCCATCCGTGATGCTATATCATGGATCTCTTATCAAAAGACTAGTAAGTTCGTCATCCCAAGCGACTCTCTGAGCAGTCTGATTTCAATCCAAAATGACAACTCGGAATCAAGACCAGAAGTCATTTTGGAAATCAGGCAGCTGTACCAGAGGGTCCTAGAGAAGGGAAGCAAATTAGAGCTCGTGTGCATTCCATCACATGTGAACATTAGAGGAAACGAGGAAGCAGATCGACTCGCAAATGAAGGTCTCGGGGACACAGCACCACTCCGCACCATAGAATACAGCACCACGGAAATCTACAGTATGGTAAAAAGACAGGTCAGTTCACTCTGGGAATTAAAGCTCGTTGAACTTAACACATACAGATTCCGGCTGGATGACATGATCTACACGAAGACAGCTATTAATCACCCTAGAAGAGATATATGCAAACTTATATCGAAACAAACTTATAACTCCACTAGCCCGCTACTTTGGTGTATATCTCCTATGTAGTTTAGTGTTTAGATGCCGAGCTCGTCTTATCGTAGCCCCCTCTTACTTCACTATTCTACTTAATCCAACGGTGTTCATTAAATCGTGAATTAGTTCGAAGATTTGCAGCTTCAGATCGGGTCTTGGAAAGAGTAGGTTCTTAGTGTTGAGCGGTATGTTGTTGGTCTCCATCATCTCCACTAGTTCCGTTCTCTCTTCCTTGTATACCTCGCAGTCTACCAGGATATGGTTGGTGGTACATTCTTCTCCGCACTCACAGACGATGACTTGTTGTTTGTATTGATAGGATAAACGGCACGCGGGAAATTACAAGTTTTATCTTATAAAACACCATAGATAAATTATTCGTATGTTGATTTATATACGTATCTCGGGAAATTCGACGTATTTCGGGAAATTCGACGCCTCGTCTAATAACTGGACATCAAAGATAAGTGAACGGGAAGTCCATTTTTAAACCCATCTCGGGGAAACTCAACCGCTCGGCCAATAAATGATCACCATAAATAAGTGCACGGATCGTCCATTTTTAAACGCATCTCGGAGAAACTAAACCCGTTGCTATTAATCTAAACCATGGTACTAATTAAACCATTTTTGTTATTTTCAACGAGTTTTATCATTTATTGGACGATGTTTTGAAATTACACGGTATGAATAGAAACTATCGCTAAAACTACCATTTTAGACGATACCATAGTTGTAGTGTAACACCATTTGTTTTTAAGAAATACTGGAACTCCTGTGATACAAATTGCGGTCCGTTATCAGACACGACTTGTAACGGCAAACCATATAAAGCAAAATAACTTCGTACACATTTTTTATCTGTGACTTTTGTTTATGGTTTTCATCAAAGTCAATATAGGAGTAAAAGATTGATACTGAAATTTCATTTTTATTTTTTCTAATAAATATTAAAACACATATCTTTATTTTCTAAATTATTAATGGTCAACAAATGCCTTCTTCTATGGTCAAAGTATGCAATACATGAACGGCTCTTCAAAATAATGGATTCCTCCTCTACTTTGAGTGGAGAAGTGCTCTTTTTGCAGAAGCAATTTTCAGCTTTTGTAATTTTAGAAGAGCTTTTTGTGCCTGAGCTCTCTCCCCCTAAAAAAACAAACTCATGGTTGGATGGGGGAAAAAATGTCATTTATTAATGTAAATATCTTAATCTAACTAAAACATAATAAATGACTGTACGTACACAAAGTACTTCAATAACACATAATACATGACTGTACGTACACAAAGTACTTCAATAACCTGATGTTGGGCTTAACAAAATGACAAAATATGGCCCAACCTCAATAATGAAAACAAAGGCAATGCAATTTAAAAGCGGAAAGAATCGAGCATAAAGTGATATCAAATGAAAAACAAATCAGCATAAAGCACTAAAATTCTAAGGTTCAAAATATGGCACAGTATTATAATAAGATTCAAGCATAAAGTTACATCTGAAGTCCCAAAGGAGTCATCATAAAGCACTAAAATTCAAAAGGAATCGACATAAAGACAAAACAATTACAAAAATTAATAAAAATCATCAAAAAGAAATACAGAAAACAATGAAAATGTGTGGAGAAGGGGAAGCAGGTGGGAAATTGAAATCTGCAGCTATTGTTCACATGTGTTCTCTCATTGACATATACGCTTCGATTGAAATCTTGCGAGACCACTGTGGTCACAAGGTCAACTTAAATTACATTATAGTAATAATGTATATTTGTGCCTGAGCTCCCTCCCCCTAAATAAACAAACTCATGGTTGGATGGAGGAAAACATGTCATTTATTAATGTAAATATCTTAATCTAACTAAAACATAATAATGACTGTACGTACACAAATTAGTTTAATAACACATAATACATGACTGTACATACACAAAGTACTTCAATAACCTGATATTGGGCTTAACAAAAAATTTAACGTACACCACACGTCAATACAATCAACGGAAATACTAAGTATACTCTTTGATTTGTTTATGTTTGTGGTTTTTGAGTATGATGTCTTGTCCATATATTTGATTTTGTGTAAAATTGTGTGTGGTGCAACCCTCCTGCACTTACTATTAACTTATGACAATAATTGGTGCAAAAACAATTTCCAAAGGCACTAAACAAAAATTGAAGTCTGCAGCTATTCTTCACGTGTGGTCTCTCGCTGGCATATACGCTTCAAATGAAATCTCGCGAGACCACCATGGTCTCTAGGTCAGCTCAAATTACATTATTGTAATAATGTATATTTATGACTCAATTTTTTTCAAACATGAAGCACTGTGTCGTCCTTGATGATAAAGCCATTGTTTTATTTTTTTTTCATTAGATAATGCATATGCCTGTGATCCCAGAGTAATGAAATTTAAAGAAGATGAAAAAGCTAAAAAGATTGCCATGAAAAAAGCTAAACAAGATGCCATTAAACAGAGACAAGAGGCAGAAGAAAAAGTTTGTATATTTTAAATTAACTCATAATTTTAAAGTGTGAATTTCCTGAGTACAAAATATATCTGTGTTTTTTGGCTATTAACAAGACATGATAGAAAATACTATGTGGGAAATAATATTGTATTAATTGTTGTGTATAGCAAAGACGAGATGCTGAAGAGGAAGAAAGGCTGATAAAACAGAAAGAAGCTGATCAAATAAAAGCAAGGGTAAGACTTTATTTTAAATCTACCCAACCTTATGATCAGTCATATTTTTCAGGGTATAATTCAGATTGGAATATGAATAGTACCATACTGAATTGGTTTTCAACTTAATGATTTTTGTTATTTTTCAAAATTTGCAAATTTGACCTACATTTTTGGATTCCTGAAGTCTATGCGATTCCAGTAATATAAGTTTCATTCAGAGTTATCGCCCTTTATTTTTCGAATTTTTTTGAATTTTCTGCCCATTTTGTAACCCTTATATTTTTTGGAAAGGATAAAACGATATTTCTGAAACACCTGAAACATAAAGCCATATTGCCAGACAGTTGCATAAAGCAATTTTAACAACGATTCGTAAACCGGAAGTAGTCGAAATAATGTCTGATTTTTTGAAAAAAACTCAAAAAATGGGGGCTTGGGGAAAAACGTGATTTCTTTGTCCCATATCAACCGATCAAATGGATTAAGGTATCGTTGGTTTACATCGGAATTGGAGTATCGTATGATACCCAATTCATACAGATACGATGATCCAGAAGTAAAATATGACACGCTGAAAATCAAGTATTTTTTAATTTGGAGCGTTTTGGGACGCCTTTATCTTGATAACTGCTCCAGCGATTTTTCTTAAACTTTATCTATCGATGGTCCTTCCGGTAGTCTTTAGCATGGATCCATCCATTAAAACCTTCATATAATTGGAATAAGAGAAAAAAGGGACTGAAAATTGAAAAAAGTCAAAAAATCGTGAAATTTTGGAAAATGCTCTACTATTTTTTTATTTTAAGAGATTTTCAAAAAAAAGATATATATTAAAAAAGCTGTCCTAATTACGATTCTAATGATGTATAATATGTATGCAGTTATTGAAATTTAATTTTCAATATTTTGACATTTTTAACACTTTTGAACATAGGATTTCTCAGAAGTATTTTATTTGATCGTATAGTGTCGTATATCATTAGAGAGCCCTGTTCCCATGCAAACTCCAAAACTGGATGTGAAAACTACTCGACAATGATTCGTATACCGGAAGTAGTTCAAAAAACGAAGAAAAATGTAAAAAAGATGAAAAAAAATTGGAGCTCTTGCCAAAAGTTCGAATTCTCCGTCACATATTAGCGGACCAAAACAATTAAAGTGTCGTTGGATAGTTCCATTAATAGACGATCGTATAACATCTAAATAACACGAATTTGATTCTTAGGAAATAAATTATGGTACGCCGAAAACTACGTATTTTCCGTTTTGGAGCATTCTGAGACGCCCTTTTCTCGAAAACGACGCCTATGATTTTTCTTAAACATTTTTTACTCAGAGTCCTATCGGTGGCCTAGCGTGTGCATTTAATAATAAAAGCGTTGCAATATTATAGGTGGTCCAAAAATGACCTCAATCTTTGAAAAAAGTTGAAAAATCATTAAATTATTGAAAATGGTCTTTTATTTATCTTTTTTTCGAAAATTACTCAATGAATGTTTCTGATATTTCTGGTACAGGAAGTTAAGTCTCTAATCAACTTGTTAAAGCTATTCCGACAATGATTGAAAAACCGGAAGTAGTCGAAAAAATATCCGATATTTTGAATTTTTTTTACATTTTTACAGAAAACTTTTTTATTTATGAATATTTTTTGATAGTAGTTTACACAGAGTTAATGTATGACCCTACTTGAACAGAAGTGAGAAAGAATTTTGTCTCAGTAATTTTTCTTAGTCGCCATTGGCTAATTTAGTTTTTCGTACCTAGATTAATTATTTATTGTTCGATTTGTGTAAAACAAAGTGCATATGCTCCGTGGTCTCAATTGTAATTTTTTTTGTTACCGTGAAATTTTCTGCACGCAACGGAAGTGACGTAATATTAACAAAAACTACAATTTTGACAGTTCAAATATTATTTTGAAAGCAAATATTATTTTTTTCGAAATCTGATATAGCAAAAAGGATGCGCGCTGTAAAGGGGCACAATTCGTTAGCTCAGATTTTTTAATTTCAATTTCATTTTCGGGCAATTTCGAATAAATGTAAAAAAAAGTGTAACAATCAGTTATTTACAACCTATTCAACGTCTATATATTTTGAACTATTTATTCGTAACTTTCATAAACTCGTAGTAATAATCCAGATGAGGAGAATGTATGCAAAAAATAGTTCGTAATATGAGCAATTGCCGAGAAATATGCAATTTTGCATGCATCACTTTTCACGTTATTTTGTCTATAAAAGAGTAAATTATTATCCGATTTTCAATATTTTTTTTTCATTCGATGCCTAATGCCAATTTGGACTAGGTTAAGCCAATTTTACAGTTTCACTGTTACCGGAAATGACGTCATTTTGGCAAAAACTATATTTTTAACCTAAAAAACAAATATTTTATTCAAACAAGTCTTTTTTATAATATTTTTAAAATTATGATATTTGAATCCCATCAACGAATAGCATGAACCCATACGATCATACAGATACCATCAAAAAGTTTCTAACTTGTACGGTTGCGGAGAAATAGACGATTTTCTACAAGTCACTTTTCAAGCTTTTTGGTCTATAAAAGTGTCAATTATTATTCAATTTTCATACAATTTTCACCAAGTGATGCCTTATGCCATTTATGATTGCAATGATCTGATTTAACATTTCCATTATCACCGGAAGTAATGTCATATTTGCAAAAAACGTATTTTTAGGCTTCAAAACAAATATTTTTTAGAATGAGTTTTATTTATTATTTGCTTAACGTTATAACGTTTCATTCTAATGGCCATTTAGATTGGATCAATATAATCATACTGATATCAAAAAATTGCTTCTAGCATATTCCCTTGTCGAGAAATAACCAATTTTCTAAGGATCACTTTTTAAGTTTTTTACCTTTTTTAATTTCAGTTTATGGGTTCTAAGTTTATTATTTATTGCCTGATATGTATAAAACAATTGTCAATTGCGAATTCTCAACTTATTTGTTTCCGATAATGATTTCTTTTGGCACCGGAAGTGAAGTAATTTTGCCAGATTTTACAATTTTGACCGGTGTATTTGCAAGCAAATATTACTTTCACAAATTTGATAGAGGGTGTCACTGAATCATAACAACTACAATATCGTTTGGTAGCTCGATGGCTTGGCTATTGTATGACGCACTTCCTGTCGGATTCCCGAAAGCCGATTCAGCACTGCAGGTCTGCAGGATAACTAATTTCGCCGAGAATTCTAAGAAATATGACAAATTTAAAAATACGGTACTCTTACAAAACGTTCAAATAAAGGTGTTCTAAAATCTTTTATTGCTATTTTGATCTTTTGTGTTGATAGATAGTATATTTATAGACTCATTTTTGAGAACATCTCATCAATATTTTTACTTTTTTGCCTCTACTCCAAAATTAGATTTTGCGCGATCCGACTCAAGATCACGTGTTCAATGACAAATATTAAGGGACGCTGAAGATCTAGTATTTTCCTTTTTGGACTTTTATATGATATCAGAATGATACAAATTCGATGGCTAGGCAATAGATTATGAGATGCCGAAAATGTAGTATTTTCCTCTTTTTTTTGAGCCTTTTCAGACTCGTTTATCTCGAAAACTACTTCTATTTCACTTCTTAAACTTCTTTTGTCCCGAAATGACCTAGTTTGTGTTGAGTGGACATTAAACCCCATTTCTCTCTCTCTCTTAAACTTCTGTTACCCCGAGTCCTATCGGTCGTTTAGAGTATAAAGGTAAATTTAAAAGCATGGCAATGATATAAAGGACCCTGAAAGCCGATTCAGCACTGCTATGCAGGTCTAGTTGTATTTGATTTTATCTTTGTTGCATATTCTGTATATATTTGCCTACACTATTCACAAATTTGTATCATTGCTTGATAAAGACGAGAGCATCCTCGTCGAAATGTCGCTTAGTATCAAACTCAGTAATTGTGTATCCATAAAATTGTACCTTGTGTTAATATGTTCAATTACTAAATGCCAATCAAAGAAGACAAAGATCTTGGTTCCTTTCGTTATTTGCGTATATCGGATCGTAACTTCCTGAATTATGGCCCCTGATTGTCCGAAAAATCGCCTATGGTCCCTCTGGAGGTCACAATTATTATCCGATTTAAAAAAACGTTTGACTCAATCACCGTTACACCCTACGGAAGGTAGAGTTCGAATTTCGAGAAAATCGGACCATAATTGCCAGAAAAAATGGCCGCCGTTTGTACGCGAACAGTGTAAAAATATGGTATATCAAAGTTGTGGACCCTGTAGAGGTCATAAATTTAATTCGATTTTGATGAAACCTGGAATGCTTGTTTATAACCTAAAGATCTTTATTCTTTTCGATATTTGCGCATATTAAATTGTAACTTAATGAATTATGGCCTTTGATTGTAGGAAAAATCACTTTCGGTATTGCTTGTTCTCTGTCTATCTCTCGAACAATTATTATCTGATTTAAAAAAAAACTCTGATTATATTACTGTTGCACCGTAAGGAAGGTTGAGTCCGAATTTCGTGAAAATCGTACCAAAATAGCCGGACGAAATGGTCGCCGTTTGTACGCGAATAGTGTAAAAATATGGTATATCATGGTTGTGGACTCTCTACAGGTCAAAATTCTTATCCGATTTTGACGAAAAGTAACATTTCTAGGTTGTGTACCGTCACACCATAATCATTGTCGGCTTCGAATTTCATGAATATCAGACTGGAACTGACCAACAAAATGGCTGCTCCCAATACAGTATGAAATACAGGACTTAATGATGTAGGAAAAATCACTTTCGGTATTGCTAGTTCTCTATCCATCTCTCAAAAATGTGGGTTTATCCTGCCTGGCAGTGCCAGCCTATCTTTTTCATTTGAGATACCAACCGAAATTTACTATGAGAAACAAAATAAATCGTATACATGTTAATAAAATAATTAAAATATCAAGCTCAGGGGCGTAACAGCCTCCAAAATAGTCGGTCGCAAAATTAGTGCAGTCGGTCGCAAAATAGGGGTAGTCGGTATCAAAATAAGTACTCACTGTATACGTCAAGCTACGTGCAGTCACTGCAATCAGTCTCCAACACAATGCCAGAATAGATCCCAAATACTATATATTTGCATGAATCCGTGAGCTTAAATTGCATACGTCACTCTTATTCTGTTGTGAGTATGTTGGTCTAACAACAAAATTTCACCAAGGGCGAAAAATAGTCGGTCACAAAATAAGTGCAGTCGGTCCCAAAAACAATGCCAGAATAGATCCCAAATACTATGTATTTGTGTGAATCCGTGTGCCTAAATTGCATACGTCACACAAAACTATAGTATAAAATAACTCTGTATGCTTGTATTTCTTATTCTGTTGTGAGTATGTTGTTCTATGAAATGTTTTCTACCATGGCAAAAAATAGTCGGTCTCAAAAAAAAGTACTCACCGCAGTCGGTATCTGACTAAATGAATTAATGAGATAAACATACAATCACAAAACAGGCGAAATTGACAGATAAGCCTCAAGATTTTGTCCCATTTCTTATCAACGCCAGTACCAAAAATTTAAAAGCTCGGTTACATATCTTCTAACATCATTCTTCTACTGGGTTACATATCTGAAATTTTTTCTGTCCCATTGACTGACATTTCTGGTACACTCGTCCAGAGGAATTTCTCCCAGCAATGACCTCAAATGCCAGGATATTGAATCAATTTTTCAAATTACTCAGTTTTATAGGCACCACCATTGATATGACATAAACTATATGTGAATTAAAATAAAACTACTTTCCGACGAGACAACGATCGGCAAACAACTACACAATTATATAATCTATGTTCTACCGGGACGCTTAATGTTAGAGCTAGTATTTTGTTTACTTTCATTGTGGGGTGGGATTGTGGATGGCGCCCTACATTTAAAAACCGCCCCTACCCCAC
Source organism: Patella depressa (assembly GCA_948474765.1). Lineage (NCBI taxonomy): Eukaryota > Metazoa > Mollusca > Gastropoda > Patellidae > Patella > Patella depressa. The sequence goes on along the minus strand of CAOLEZ010000009.1, from coordinate 1,077,480 downwards.
CCCCATATTCCCTAGAAAATTCGCACTTTGTGCTCGGCTCCTGATTGCGTCACTCGCACTGGGGGGAGGGGTGTATCAGTCGGTCGCATTTTGGCTAAACACCCCCCCAAACGAAATCATTATGTACGCCCCTGATCAAGCTTTATTTAAATGAGATCATAGAAAAGGGAAACATACATTTATGTCATTACAGTAAGACCAACGCTGAATAGACCACAGTATGCACACACATGACAAAATTGTTCTTTTTGTGCTACTTGGTCATCCAGGGAATAAACTGTGACAGGTAAAAATAGTCACACTCTGACCAATCATGTTATCTAATCCATTAGAACAGTGTCGCCTTTCCATCTGAGATCAAAGAGCAAATAGGTCGGAATCGAAAGAATAATTTCGTGTGAAAAGCGTGCTCTCTGGGTAGAATAAACTATACAATAAGAGTGAGACTGGATCCACTGTAGCCGTGGTTTATCAGTGCTGTGGAGTATTATAGTTGTTGTTGGAGTATTATAAGAAATAGCTAGTACTCGTTGACTATTTTGTTATTTGATTTCAGATCGAATCACCGATGATTTTGTTAATGAAGGATCTTGTATTGTTTGTTAACTCACTGTGATATTAATTACAAAACGGTATAATTATATTGACTGTAAAATGTAACATTCATTACCATCATTAGTTCTTACTGATAAAAAAAAATATCATAAATTGAAATCTCACGTACAATTCCGCGTGAAAAGCGTGCATGAATTGACAGTATGAATTGTAAAATAATGACTAGGTCGTTTGGTAGCGGTGTAGTAATATATATGTCTGTATGATTTACATTATTTATTCACGAACGGGCCGCTCAAGCTTGTGGAAGACTTTATCATCGTATTATTATATGCCTAAATTAGGTATATGATTTATCTATTAGTGATGCAATTCTGTTTCCTTGGAAAGCCCTATTTTACGACCCAGTTAAGAAATACACTTATAAAATATAACAGCGACGAAACTTACAGGTTATCATTAGTTGCGAGATTTGTTGTTTATAATTGTGTTTTCGAAATAGATTAGAGCATCTGGTATCAATAGAGATTAAAATACATCGGATAATCAACATGGGGTTGGACCGGATATCGGTAAATAACGATATTGCGTGCAGCCGATTTTAAGACACATGCATTTATAGTTCAGTAGTACCACGGTAATGCTAACAAATGAAACACACAAAAAGACAATAAATATAAATAACTGTAGCAAGACAATGGTATGCAGTATAAGAAACGTAGTATTCATCAACAAATGAAATGCGCATAGACTAAAGAGGACAGACATGTAACTACAGCATGTATAAATCCATGTATAAAGACCTACCCTTAACAAAGACCGATCTGCGTAAAACACACGGTCGATTAAGAAATCGCACAGTAAATTAGATTTGACACCTACGCGTCAGATTTGGCCTTCTAGTCCTTGATAAGACACTTTTGGTGCTGTTATAACACGCTTTCGAGAAAACTCACCAAACGTAGAATACACACCGTGTCAGTTGTTTTTAACCCGTACATTAATTAACACACCCAGTACAGAAAACACACCGTCGCTGAGATTTTCACTCCTAGCAATAATTAAATCATCTTTAGTCAATTTCTCGCCCCTGTTAATTAACACACCGTATATCTACAGAGTTTAACCTCTTTCTATTAGATATATTGCCATAATTAGAATTTTATCGAGTTTCGTACAAATTAAACCAAATTGGTAGTTATATATACTCTATACGTACAAATCACACTATAGCTACTTCTTAGTGATAAAAGCATTCATTTATTTTATACAGCATGGCGTAAAACTATACACACAGTAATCTTTTACATATTATTTGTAATGATGTTCCTATAGATTGTCAATTACACAAAAGATTTTTAAGATTTTATCTTAGTTTATATAATAGCAGTAACACATGTTTAAGCATATGTAGTAAACATGCTCTGTATGGAAGCCAGTCTGCAGTCTCTAATAGTATCAATTTTATTTGTTTTAAATATAATTTCTGTAAATATGACCTGTGTAATTTTAAATTACCTAAAATCGCCACAGCCATTTCATGTCCAATTACTGATAAAGACATCCAACTCGGAAATAGTATAAGAGAATTTATTAAATATAGAGATGTAAACTATGATGATGCTAGAAACCTTGAAGAAATTATCAACTATTTATGTACATCATACAGAAAAGTTTACTTATATTACATATATGTAAATAATTATGTAAATTCTGTATTGTATTGTGTACTATGAGTACGAAATAAAGCATTATTATTATTATTATTATCCGATTTAAAAAAACATTTGTTTACATCACCGTAATGAAAGTTGAGTTCGAATTTCGTCAAAATCGGACCAAAATTGACGGACAAAATGGCCGCCGCTTGTACTTTATGAAAACCAAACAAATCCTAATGATTTTTGATAATTACTTAATATGCGACAACCAAGGCTCTACATGGCGACTAAAACACTCACCATGGCGACCAAATATATTTTCTGGCTAGTTAAAATTTTCACTTGAGTCGCCAGCTGGCGACTGTAAGTTTTTTTTCTCGTTTTAAAATAATTACAAAGTTTTTTTTACAAAATTGAATTTGTTTATTCAGCGCTTCGTAAAACCAGAACTTACTAGGGGAAATAACTCCAATTTAACGACATTATTTACGAAATTCATATATTTTCTTACCATGTGCCGAAAATCGTTCTAACTTCTAACTTATGGCAATGTATACAAAATGTCCGACTACGCATGTAGTTGAGCCATATTTCTAACCCATACATTAAAGTTATTCCCTATATTTAGCATTATGATAAAGATTAATAAAAAACAACGCGTAATATCTAGTAGTGATTTATGTTACAGACTACAGTTAATAGCATTGTAATTTCTGGCTACTAAAATTTTGGTGCTGGCTAGTAAATTTTTAGCATTTAGTAGCCAGTGAAGACTAAATTTTCCATGCCCATATTGACCCTTGGCGACAACTATTGTTGATTGCCTGGACGATTAAGCTGCTGGTGGGCGTATATGTTTCATTGCCTGGCAACCTATTTTTTAAAAATTGATATATCTTGGTGACATTAGTGAGATGAAAAATTCTATTTAATTTAACGTCTAGAGATATGAAATTTACATACATTATTTAAATTAGTGAATCGAAGAAGCCTATTGAATTTTGATGTGGCCCTTGTTTCACTTTATTGTCACCCACTTTTCGAAGAAAGCAGGGGACTATTGAAATGGGTTCGTCTGTGTGTCTGGTTGATGCTTTGGGACAAGGTAATTTTGATTCTATCTGATAGAGAGTGATGAAACTTTGTGTATAGTTTGATTGCTCGATCCTGTTGATAAAAATAAATGTGCGATTAATTAATATGTCATCTATTATATGGGGATTTTGGCGGGGGACATCAGCCACACTGTTGGTTTGTTGAACTTTGTGAACACTCTAACATCAAAAGTTATCTGCCGATTTGTATGAAATTTAAATGCGTAAATGTGTACACAGGACCTTGGTTTTTGTTCCATCCAAATGACTAGACGGCTGACCTTGTCGGGCCCTCTGTCCTGCAGTACTGGCAAGGGGAAAGTTGTGATGAACTTTCTCAGCCAACACCGGGAGTAAACCGGCAACCTCCAGGCTAGTGAGCCAGCGTCTTACTCACTTAGCTACTTATGGAAAAGAAAAATATTGGTCAATGGAGGAACATGGTCTATATTTTAGGCGGAGGCAGCAAAAAAAGAAAGAGAAGAACAAGATAAAGCATTTAAAAGGGAAAGAAAATTATTAATGGCTGCAGCAAAGGTATGAATATTATTAAAAAATTGGTAAATTAAATGACATAATTTCCTATAATTTATATGTCAGAGTGCTTAAAAAAAATTTCTTGTGAACGCTCTACAGACTACATATATCATCTGATTGTTTTGAAAATGATATGTTGTTTACATTAGTGAGATGAAGAGCCTACTTAATTTCAATAATTGTCTGTCTGTCTGTCTGTCCGTCTGTCCGTCACACTTTTTGGGACACAATAACTCTCTTCCTAATTGAGCTAGAATGTTCAAACTTGGTGTATGTGTTTATTAGGTCAATGCCTTGATGGAGTTCGAAGATGAGCATTTTCCGCTTAGTGTAAGCAGAGATAAGCAATTTGATTGGTTGATGCTTTGGGACACGATAACTTAAGTTCTAATTAAGTGTTCCTCCGGGCACTCCGGTTTCCTCCCACTGCTAAAGACCCCTACGCGCAAGGGAATTATTGAAATAAAATTGAACCATATGTTAGTCCCGAAATGACCTAGTTTGTGTTGAGTGGACGTTAAACCCCATTTCTCTCTCTCTCTAATTAAGTGAGATTGATGAAACTTGGTGTATAGTTTCATTACAGTAATACCTTGACTAAGTTCGATAATGAGCATTTTCTGCTCAGGGTAAGCAGAGCAATACGCAATTTGATTGATCGAGACTTTGGAACATAATAGCTCTCCTTCTTATTGAGTTAAAATGTTCAAACTGGGTGTATATGCTTATTAGGTCAATGCCTTGATGGAGTTCGAAGATGAGCATTTTCCACTTAGGGTAAGCAGAGATAAGCAATTTGATTGGTTGATGCTTTGGGACACGATAACTTTAGTTCTAACGAAGTGAGAGTGATGAAACTTGGTTTATACTTTCATTACAGTAATACCTTGACTAAGTTCGACAATTAGCATTTTCTGCTCAGGGTAAGCAGAGCGATACGCAATTTGATTGGTCGAGACTTTGAAACACAATAACTCTCCTTCTAATTGAGTTAAAATGTCCAAACTTGGTGTATATGCTTATTAGGTCAATGCCTTGATGCAGTTCGAAGACGAGCATTTTCTTCTTAGGGTAGGCAGAGATAAGCAATTTGATTGGTTGATACTTTGGGACAAGATAGCTTAGGTTCATCTTGATTGATGATTTTTATGCCAATACAATCACTGCATTCTCATTCAGTAATGGATTCGACAGTAACAGTGTATAGAAACGATTGACTTGGACACGAGGGCCCTTTCACTTGGCCAGAGGGGCCCTTTTGTCAAGTGTGGGGGCCCTTTTGTCTGTCTTTTGGGTCCCCCTAGCTAGGGTACATTTTCATTTTTCTCCTCGGTTTTAGCATTTTTCTTTATAAAACACTTTTGGATGACACTTCGTGTACAGTTTGATTGGTCGATACCTTTGAAAAAAATAAATGTGCGATTAATTAATATGTGTCATCTATTTATTTTGGTTATGTTGGCGGGGGACATCAGCCTCACTGTTGGCTTGTTTCCCTTAATTTCTTCTGAAGTTATTGCCCTTGTTTCACTTTGTTGACTGTTATGAAATATTATTAAAAAATTGGCAAATTAAGTGACATAATTTCCTATAATTTGTATGAGAATGCTTAAAAAAAAAATTCTTGTGAACGCTCTACAGACTACATATATCATCTGATTGTTTTGAAATTGATATATGTTGTTTACATAAGTGATATGAAGAAGCCTACTTAATTTCAATAATTTCTTCTGAAGTTATTGCCTTTTTTTCACATTGTTGAACGTTGTGAACACTCTCACTGAGAAATAGGTAGGGGTTAAAATTAAAATTTGCTTCATAAAAATCTATCTCAAAATGTCAATAACGATGTATCTGGATAAAAACATAAACTTCGGATTATAACTCCTCATTATGGCTTAAAATCTATAGATAAGGTGTGTTAATTAACAAGGGTAAAAAATGGACTGAAAGGCAAGTTAATTATCGCTGGGGTTGAACAACTCTCTGACGGTGCGTTTTCCGTACTGATTGTGTTAATTAACCAACGGGTTAAAAACGAATGACACGATGTGTATTGTTTAATTGGTGTGTTTTCTCGAAAGTTGTTATAATTGCGCCAAAAGGATATAATCAAGGACCAAGAGACATTATCTGACGCGTGAGTGTTAAATCAAAACTTGGGATGGAAAATTGTTTTTACCGTGCGATTTCTCATTCGCCGGTGTGTTTTACGCAAATAGGTCTTTGCATAAGGACAGGTCTTTGTATGTGGAGTTGTACGGGGCTGTTTCTACAGGTTTTTTTTTTGTATTTGTTGATGAACATAAAGACACAGTACATGTTTAATAGTCACGCCACTTATAAAGTTGCATAATAAAATATAAATTTAGACCTTAATCTGTCATAAAAAGGCGAAAACAATGTCGTCATTTATACGTATCCAGTAGTCAGACCCCAATTTGATTATATCCAGGTATATACCGATAAGCTTAATTTTCCGTATGTCTATATATTTTCTTTTGTTCTGACAATTTATTGTTGTGCGTGTTGAAATGAGTACCACGTAAATAGTAACTCATTGTCAGTTTATTGTTTTGCATGTTGAAATGAGTACCGCGCAACCCATAACTCATAGCCATTTTATTGTTTTGCGTGTTGAAATTAGTACAACGTATGTAACACGTACTTGTTTCATTGCAACTTATTATAAAAAAAACTCTATACAAAAAACAATAGAAATGTTAGCTATTCAATAATGATTATTCGCGGGCTGCAGTTATTTATTTTTCTTGTCTTTTTGTGGATTTCGTTTGTTAACATTATTGTGGTACCACTGAACTATAAATGCATGTGTCTTAAAATTGGTCGCATGCAATATCGCTATTTACCGATATCTCGATAAACCTCCATTTGATTATCCGATACATGTATTAGTCCGAAAATATTGCTGACTCTTTAATTTCGGCACAAAAGAGTGTGGGTGGTTGCATACTGTCAATCAGGGTTCTATAATGTGAATTGAAACATGGCAGCATAAGAAACTGATTGACAGAAAATAGACGCCCCTTTATCAACACATGGTTGCCTTGTTATGTTCAAAATCGGTAAATGAGAGTCTGGATGTACGAGTGTGTCTGGTTGAAAGAGACTGAGTGGAAGCATGTGTTGCTAGGCGATTGAATATTATAGGATGTGAAAGCAGACGCATGGTGAACGGTGAGCCAAGCCCTCGTGTGTCTGTTATGGGGTTTTGATATCGTTTTTCACGATGAATTTTCCATTATTATGATGGTGAATTGTGAACTCAATATATATTCTGTGTGCATGAATATGTATGGTGAATCTTCAATAACTTTATAAAGGTGAATTTACTTGGTCATTTGTGTGATGTCATCAAACCGTGAACTCTGTGCCTTTTGCTGAACATGTATGACATTTATTTGATTTATAATATATCATTGTACGAAAATAATATTGGTTAATGTTGATATCGAATCACCAGTGATATAGCAGAACTACGACCCACGGCTCGCCGGTACTATATTAGGTGAAAAACGTCAAAATCTGGTCATTTTGTAAACACATGATGATGAAGTTTACAAACGTGAAGCGGTGACACTTATTGTTATGTACTTTTGTACTGCAGTAGGGGGGTTGGGATGGCCTAGTGGTCTAGAGTGCCGCGCTACGACCTCTAGCTGGCCGGTCACCTCTGGCTTGCGGCTGTGGTTTCGAGCCCTGGTGTGAGCGTATGTGGCATGGAGATAGCGGCGCCTTCTCAACCTCGTGGGTTTCCTCCGGGCACCCCGGTTTCCTCCCACTGCTAAAGACCCCTACGCGCAAGCGAATTATTGAAATAAAATTAAACCATATGTTAGTACCAAAATGACCTAGTTTGTGTTGAGTGGACGTTAAACCCCATTTCTCTCTCTCTCTCTTTTGTACTGCAGTAACTTTTTGTTTTCTACTCTTGTGTATGACATATGGTGAACGTATTGACTATGATAAATTAACTTTAAAAATGTCAACACGTGATAGTACTGATAGTGATATTCATCCACTAGTTTTGGAACCTGTGATAAATATTGTGAATATGAATGAAAATGATGATACTGCTTCTCCAGTGTTGCAGCATGAAGTAAACAATACTGAAACACCAGGTAACAATAATGACCCACAGGGGGCCGGTGCGGATGACAATACAGAGCCACATGGGGCCGGTGTAGACCATAAACATTCTATTGTAAACATTGCCTCAAGTGAAGATAATTATCAATCAGTTGCCAATTTTGTGCATCCTAAAGATGTCATTAGACCCCAAGATAGCATTTCTAACGTACTGAATAATAGAATATGAATATAAAAAGACAATTAGAATTAAAATATCAATTAGAAGTATTTCAAGAACAAAACGAAATTGAAGGAGAGAAGCTGAAATTAGAAAGAATACAGAAAGAAGAGAAGATCAGATTAGACAGAAAACAGAAAGAAATCGCACTTAAAGGAAAACTAAAGGCTGCTACAGATTTAGTTGAAATACAGAATGCGGGTACACATAATAAATGCAAAGAACATATCCACAACTTACCACAACCTACACCGAAACATATTGATATGCCCCCAGCTGTAACAAATACACCCAACTTACCTCAACCTGATCATACAGCTACATGTACAAATATTAGTATGGAATCAGTTCTGAATAAATTAATTGACAATCAAAGGGATCAAGCCTTACCCTTACATGAAATCAAACCATTTGATGGCTTAGATGTTATGACATACAGAACTTTCATTAAAAACTTTGAATTAATAGTAGAAAGAAACACTGAACACAGTGCACAGCGCCTAGAATATTTGTTGAAATACACACATGGTGATGCGCATGAAATTATCAAGAACTGTCCGTTAATTGATCCGTCTTCTCATGCATATAAAAGAGCCAAAGCATTACTAGAAAGAGACTTTGGAAATCTACCCTTATTAGCTGCCTTTTCGTCGAAAGCTGAAAGTTGGCCTAAAATCGTGTCTGGTGATTGTGTAGCTTTAAGAAAATTCTCAATATTCTTGATAAACTGTACTAATTCCAAAATAAACAATAGCGATATGAACTTTATGGATGGATTTGAATTCCTCCATACATTAACATCGAGATTGCCAACCTTTTTACAGCAAGCTTGGATAAATAAAGTCGGTGATATTCGTGATAAAGAAGTAAGATCTCCTAAGCTCATGGACTTTTGTCAGTCATATATCTCGCAATGAAAATGATACACGAATAACAAGCCTAGGTTATCAACAGAAATCCTATCAAAATAAACAGTATAGTATTGTAAGAGAGCCTACGCAAGTGGACGGCATCCAGTAAACCCCAGTTAACAGTACATCACGTGAACCAATCAACAGAGCTTCGACACACCCATGTTTATATTGTGGTAATAACACAAACCATTCCATATTAGTATGTCGTAAATTCGGCAGTTTAAGTCCACACCAGAAATCAGATGTGGTGAAGAAGTCCGGTTTGTGCTTCTCATGTTTAAATCCAGGACATCTGAAACCAAATTGCCCTAATCCCCAATGGTCAAAGTGCATGAACTGTTCTAGATCACACCTGACAATAATGCATGATCCCACCCGTGATTCCTTTCAAAGTAACAATAGAAATATAAATGATGTTTGTAGTAAAGCAGAAAATAAACCAAGAATTACCTCTGGCTGTGCTGAAGTAATAGGTAATGAACCATTAATGGCAGTGATTCCAGTGAAAATCAGAACGACATTGAACAGTTATCCCATTACAACATTAGCATTTGTAGATAATGGTAGCAGTGCTGTTTTTCTTAGTAAAGTGTTATCCGATGCACTTCGTGTTAGAACCAAAACAACTAAAGTCTTATTAAAAACATTAAACTTAGAAGAGTGGACAGATACAGAAGTGATATTAAATAATTTGATCATTGGTGGTGTGAACAACCATGACTACATAGAATTACCACCAGTGCTCACTCTGGGTTCAATTTTTCTTCCGCCAATTTTTCATTTTAATTTATTAGCCATATATTTTTTCCGCCAAAAAAAGAACGAATACGGAATATCTTTTCTATTATATTTTTTCGGTAATTTTTATTTACATATAATATACATATGATATTACAATTTACAAAATTCTTCACTGCTTTGCAGTAGCACATTTTTTTTTTAGCTTTTTCAACATCTGGGGTAACCACACAGTGTATTTATTTTTAATGAATATTTTTCTTTATAACAGAAATTGTGACCACGCACTTGACAATTTTCATTCATCCTTAAGAGATCTACATTTTTCAAATGCACAAACATATATTATGTAAGGATTAAGAGCTGAATCTTTCTTTAGTGATGATGATCGAGGCTGGGCCTAATATCAAACGCTAATAATCTCGGTTCAAAGGAAACAAATTGACTCAAATTTTCAGCATATTCCATTTACGTCATCTATTTTTTAACTATTATATAGTCAGTTCGGGAGTATTTTGGTGGTGAAATACAAAAAAAAAAAAAATAAGTTTGAAATTCTTCTATCGGACGTTGACGAAGGATGTTCAAGTTTTCGCTTACGGCCCATTATTATTAATTGCATGTGATTAGAAAATAACTGACTTTCGTTCGTTCGTTTCTGGCGTTTAATATCAACTTCCATGTAAACTTTAACAACAAACCTGGCTTCATTTATTAACGATACGTGCAACAGGAGTAGGAAAAGGATAAAACAGGCGTCATAGTCCAATAATCTAACACAAATCGAACGAGTATTATTCACGGTGTCCGCCATTTTGAATACATAGAAACCGTCAAAAAAAGCCACCCACCGATTCGTATTTGGAGACAAACAATTAAATCGTTTGTCTCTTGATTAGTTTATTACTACTCTTTCTGTAATCAACGTTAATCCGAGATTGATCAAGAGACAAAGGATTAGTACTTGATTGATTGATAAATGACTCAGCCAAGCATGATAGATTGTAACATGTGTGGACGGCGTGGAAATCAAAACTTGGTGGCAAGAACATTTTTTAGCCATGGTTAAAAAAGAATCGCCAAAACTTTCGCCAGAATGATTATTTTAACGCCAAAATTATATTTTTATCGCAATTGGTGGAAATGGCGATCGACAGCGTGAGCGCTGATTACCACAGTCTTACATTAGAACATCAATGCCTGTGAACAAGTCAGATGCTCCAAGTCAGCAAGATATAAACAAGTATGAACATTTGCGTCATATATACAGGTGCCTGAATTGAGTGTAGAATTTTGCATTCCAGAAGTAACATTAATGATTGGTAGTAACATGCCAGCAGCTACAATGCCCCTCGAGGTTGCGATCGGTGATATCGGAGAACCGTATGCAATTAAATCTCCTCTCGGTTGGTTATTATATGGACTCCCGGGAAAATTACACAATGTAAACAGTTTCAGTGTTAACTTTTGTCTACTTGACTTGCGATTAGAAAAACAAGTTAAGTCTTATTTTGAGTTACAATTTGCTGAGCGCCTTAATGATGATCAATTGAATTATTCCATTAAAGATAAACGATTTATTGATATTATGGATAAATCCGCAAAACTTCTAGATGGACATTATGAGTTAGAATTACCTTTAAGAAATAAAAATGTAAATATACCTAATAACAAATTACAAGCTCAAATGTATGCTGAAAAACTTAAAGAGCACATAAAATGAGTAAACTAAATTCATTGAGCTTATAGACATTGGTTACTATATGCATTTTACGGCAGTTTAACATCGATCTGATGAAAATTAATTCAGATATCGTCACCCAAAGTCGCAAATATAGGCCTCCCGTAAAAACGACTTGGCCAATTATTGAAAACACTCTTAATCCCCTCAGACGCCAGTGACGTCACAGTGACCGAATGCATATTCGGGATGTTTATTCCTTAATTACCTGTATACACTCGGCGTGTGTATTCGTTAACGCCTGACTGATTCCTTAATCCCCCTAATTAAATAACAATTGACTACGGAATAATTTGTTTTGTACTTTATAATTTGTTTTATAAAGACAGTTGTTGTAGCCATATTCCCCATGTGTTTTTTTTTATCAGAATAAGCCGACAGTAAGCAAACAATAATTGGCTTCTGATTGAAACAAGATTGGTGTGAAATTGTTATAGCCGGCGCTACGGACATCTTTTAAGCCGATAGAAATAATCAATTGTCGGCTTTTAAGAAACGAAATGGTTTCAAATAATAATCATATAAACTTAGATCACCAACATTTGTATTATTATTTATTGATCATTTTATCATACACCGAGCGAAATGGAGGCAGAATATTTGGAGTTATCATGTAGCAGTAGTTCTTTTAGCTTGGGCAGTGTATCGGATACAGATACGTCGCGAGAAATGATTAATATAGCGCCATATATGTTTTGAGCCGTATTTATCTGACTGTAGTAGTTCCGTAGAGGATGGCGATGTAGAGAATACGGGATCTAACAATGACAATCATCCGATTGTTGCGAGACTAGATTCTCTGGAATGGTACGTACCGGAATATATAATATTTTACACACTTATTTTTGTGTTCTAATTTATTGACTGAATGACAGTTTTAAAATTTTACTAATTTATAATATCTATTAAATTATAGGAAATCGCACGAGAAGCTCGATTTCTCGATTGAAGGGTGTGAGTGATCAAACAACAATTTTTTGATTGGTTAGAAGTATCTAACCGCGGGAAAATTTACAGTTACTATTGTACACAATTTAATCATATGGAAGAAATAGCTATAGTACTCGTTGACTATTTTGTTATTTGATTTCAGATCGAATCACCGATGTTTTTATAATAAAGTTAATGTTAATAGTATTGTTTGTATGATCGTATGATCATTGTTTTGTTTTTAATGAAGTATTCTTGTATTGTTTGTTAATTGGTGTTATGATTTTAGCAATTTGATTGTTTGATTAGTGTTTATTGTCAGTGTCAGAAAATGCCGAAGTTAAAATCAGAAAATGCCGTGGTATTTCTTAATAACACAATTTGTAGTCCTTCACTTAACAGTCATGTAACTTGCAAACGTTTTTATTCATCCGTCGATGATAGACAATGATCACGTGACAACCATAACTGAAATGGCTATAAAATAAAGTTCTGTACGACTATTACAATACGTACGTAACTAACGTACGAAAATTAAATGGTAATAGGTAGGGTGAGTCTGTCCTTCAGATTGCCTGTCAATAGTGTAATAAAAAAAAATTCGATTTAGAACTGCTTTATTGGCATAATGCCAACCGATATGTCACGTATCATTGGAATTCTCCAATGGAGATTCTGTCGGGGAAAACATCCACTGTTTCTCTCCCCGTGTATTCGATGTTCAATCAGGGAATTATATCCAATGACGATTTAAATTTACCTAACAACTGGTCAGTGAATCCATCAATGTATTATCCAGTTATTATTTTAATATCTACCGGTACCTGAAATTCACACGGACAGAGCGTGGAAGACGTGCAATTCTGAAACCATGCCGAGACTGTCTTCAATGACCACGTGGCTTATTTTAATGTACCTTTTATGAATAATCAACAAGCTTGTTTTAAATATTATAGAAAGAGTATCCATATCCCGACTTGACTGGCATTCATCGTAGGAATGGAACCCGGGAAAAGTTTTATTCTCTGTTTGCGTATTTCGAAAACTTCAATTAAGTTAGGTCGCAGCCCATAGCAAAATGTTCACTGCATATCACTGTTTTGACTGTAGGTTGCCAATCAGGATTTGAATTGTTTACAAACGCAATCCACCTTTTCCGTAAGATTTCATCCTTGGGAAATTTATGAAACGCCGGCACATTATTCCCCTTTTCCTTGCTGGAATTTCCACAACTCTCAATAACACAACGATTATACGGCATCTTGAAATACACTCCGAAATATTCTAGTCACAAATATATAATCTATTACAACTCAAGACGAGAAAGGTCCGCTTTTGAAAATGCTTTGACTATTATAGTATAGTGATATGTAGCTTACGTGTAAAATTACGAGTTAATGATTACGCCAGTCAAATGTTAATTGGACCGCGAAATTCACACGTGTTAACTGGCGGTGTGTATACAGTGATATATCGTACAGATAGTGCTATATTGTATAGATAATGTGTATAGATTATGTGTAGTGCCTGTGACGTCACCAGCCAATCAACCGGATAAAGGTTGTAATTGAAAATTTGAAAACCGTTTTTGGCTGTCTGATGTTTAAACGTTAATATCTCAATTAATTTTAATCAGATTGGAGTGAACTTGACATAAAATGCATATAGTAACCAATGTCTATAGGCTCAATGAATCTAGTTTTCTCATTTTATGTGCTCTTTAAGAAAAAATTGTTAGTAAATTATAAGCTTCATTGTGAATATACTAAGTTTATGAATGATTTAGAATCTAAAAATTATTGTGAATGTGTTCCTATTTATGATATTAATGGTTTAGATAAATCATTATGGTATATTCCCCACCCCTCTGTAAAACACCCTAAAAAAACCCTGATAAAGTAAGAATAGTCTTTAATTGTCCAATTGTATATGATAATTTCTCTTTAAATAACCACTTGTTACAAGGTCCAGACCTAACTAATAGACTTTTAAGTGTATTGTTACGTTGGCGACAAGAATTATTTGCAGTCATGGCAGACATAGAATCCATGTTCTACCGAGTTAGGGTAGCTAAATCTGATTGTGACATGTTACTTTATTTAAGGTGGCCAAAGGGAGATTTGACAAAACCTTTATGTGAATATAGGATGCTTGTACATGTTTTTGGTGCGACCAGTTCCCCAGCATGTGCAAATTACGCTTTAAAGAAGGTAGCCTTAGATAATCAAAATGATTATAACCCTTTTGTCATTGATAATATACTGAATGATTTTTATGTAGATGATTTTCTTAAGCCAGTTAGTGATGAAATTATGGGTATTTCACTTATTCATGATGTTTGTGAACTCTTATCTAAAGGTGGTTTTAAATTAACTAAATGGATAAGTAATAGTCGTAAATTGTTAAATTGTATTCCTGAACAAGATCGTATTGAAGAAGTGAGAGATTTAGATTTATGTAATGATTTACCTGTTAAAAGAGCATGCATGCATTGGTGTGTGGAAAGTGATATGATTGAATTTAAGGTTGATATTTTAAGTTCATTAGGCTGCGTTTCCACCAAATTCGCGTGTCACGTGACAAGAAATAGAAACATATGATTTTGGTAGGAACCGTTTCCATCAATGTCACTTTTCACGTTTCACGCGTGAAATGACACGTTTTTGAAGAATGAACATGTTCATTCTTTTTACCCGTGTCATGTGTCACGTCTGTCCGATCTGGGTTTTTCCCTGGGTTTTCCACAGCTTTTACTTTCCCTTTTGGTAACTCCACGTGTTCGTATCGAATGTAAAAAGAACCTGTGTTTTGATCGTCAAAAATTAGTTATTTACACTTGTCCTAAACATAAATGACTATAAGCACAACTTGATATGCCTTGTGAAGAAGACCCCACTTCTGTGGGACCCCTTTCTGGACGCAATAAGTAATGGTCCTTGCACCATATTGAGCGCCTGCTGCAGTTTCTCTTCCTATCCTAGCTCGCTGGTACAACAGACATAGAGCAAGAATTTCCTCATCAGATGAGTCTGAACCGTCACCCATGGCAAACACAGGACGAATGACATGAGATGTGAAATCCAGTGGAAACCCCTAATGTCATGCATCACGTGACATGCATGACACATGACACGTGATACGCGACACGTGAAATTTGGTGGAAACGCAGCCTTTGCAACTAGACGTAATATTTTGTCTGTAATGAGTTCTATTTTCAATCCGTTTGGTATTGCCTCCCCATTTATTTTAAAGGCTAAAATTATATTACAAAACTTATGTCATGCAAAATTAACATGGGATGAACCCATTCCACCTGAGTGGAATATTAAGTGGTGTGAATGGCTTAGTCAATTAAGTAATTTAGAACAATTAAGAATACAAAGAATAAGCCTGATAATTTTGGTAACATTGTAAATACTCAATTACATCATTTTGCTGATGCAAGTCAGGACGGTTATGGTACTGTGACATATATACTTTTTTTAAATGACATTGGTAGTGTGCATACCGCTTTTGTGTTAGCTATATCGCGTGTGGCACCCTTAAAGCCCCACACTATTGTGAAGTTAGAGCTTTCTGCAGCAACTTCTCTTGTAAGAATAAATACAATGTTGATTTGTGAATTCTCAATTTCAACAGACCGTGAAATATTTTGGACTGACAGTCAAACAGTGCTAAAATATGTAAACAATTATACGTCGCGATATCCAGTATTTGTGAGTAACAGAATCACTGTTATACGTGATGGATCCAATGTTAGTGATTGGAGATACGTTCCTTCTAAAATGAACCCTGCAGATTATTGTTCAAGGGGACTTAGTGCTATTGAACTCTCAAGTAAAAGGTGGATTGAAGCACCAGAGTTTCTACATAATCCTGAAACAGAGTGGCCTGAAAATTACAATGTGAATAATGAGACTTGTGACAATGAAATCAAGGTGAACAGTGTGAAATGTGAAAATGACTGTGTAACTCAGTTATTTCAGAACTACTCTGATTGGGTTAAACTAAAACGTGGCGTGTCATGGTGGATGCGCTTGAAGGCGATTCTTAAACTTATAGCAAAGAAACAACCAATACCCAATGATTTGTGTAAACATTCCTTATCTCATGAAGAAATTGTTAATTCAGAAAGTGTGATATTAAGATATGTTCAAAACTCATGTTTTTCAATGAAATAGATATCCTTAAGAAAGACAGCAGTAAGAAGTGTGTGACGTCGAATAGTGACATTTCCAGTTTAGATCCCGTATTACAGGATAATCTTTTACGTGTCAGTGGACGATTACGAAATAGCAATATTCCTTATAATGCTAAGCACCAAATAATATTACCCAAAAATTGTCATATTGCGTGGTTAATTGTGAAACATATTCACAAAGTTGTAGGACATCAAGGTATGAATCATACAGCATCAGAACTTAGACCAAAATTTTGGATAATAAAAGCTGGAATTCTAGTGAAAAACTTTATCAGAAATTGTGTGACATGTCGAAATTTAAATTCCCGTGTTTGTGAACAGAAAATGGCAGATATTCCTTTGTCAAGACTTACTCCAGATGAGAAACCATTTAGTAGAGTGGGCATAGATTATTTTGGCCTGTTTTGTGTAAAAGTAGGTCGTTCGGTGAGGAAGAAATATGGTGTAATATTCACATGTCTCGCTTCTTGTGCAATACATATAGAGGTGGCAGACACGTTGGACACTGATTCGTGTGTTAGTGCTATTCGCAGATTTATAGCTCGACGAGGTTATCCAGTGGAAATATTTTCGGATAATGGGACCAATCTTATCGCTGCAAACAAAGAATTGAAATCTTCCTTACAACAGTTAGATCAGAATGTGTTAAATCATTTCTCTGCTAGATATAGTTTCAAATGGAACTTTAATCCTCCTGCGGCATCCCATTTCGGTGGCATATGGGAAAGACAAATCCGTACCATAAGAAAGATTTTACAAGCTATTCTATGTGATCAGTATGATAATAATGTATTATTTCCCATAGGTACTTTTAGTGACAGAGATATTTATGCTAAAAGACGGTGGCGACAGGTACAATGCCTGTCAGACTTGTTCTGGAAACGTTGGACTGAAGAATATTTACCCTCCCTTCAGAAACGCCAGAAATGGTTAAAACCTCTTAAGAATATTGCAATAGGTGATATAGTCTTAGTTGTTGATAGTATGTCGCCACGAGCTTTTTGGACTATGGGTAAAGTAGTTGAAACTTATCCAAATAAGCTTGGATTGGTGAGAAGTGTCAAATTGAAAACACAAACTGGTTTTTTAGCAAGACCAATTGATAAGTTGTCTCTTGTTAGAACAAGATAATTAGTGATGTAATTGTAATCATTACTAGTATTAGTTATATTTATACAGTAAACATATAAATATCTTTTGTGAAAGTGTATTGTGAATTTGGTGACTACCTTAATTAGAATCAGAATTTAAATTTTGCTTTAGTACTTTGCAGTTTACTTAAAGGTCCAGTGTGACAGACTTTGATATGATATACTAAAATAACTCAGTATTTGTGTGAAGGTAATAAGACTTCATAAATGCTATTAAGTGTAAAATAATATTTAGTTATTATTATTAACTATAGTATTCATTATCAACAGTTTCTCACCTCAACAATGGAGTAATGCCTTTATAAGTAAAATGTCTTGTACAAAGGAGATAAAATCGTGGATGATGTCAAACATGCTAAAACTAAATTGGTTCGCCAACAGAGTGAACATTGCTGATTCCGTCATAAAAGTACAAGATAGTGTGAAAAATCTTGGTGTCTTTCTAGATTCACATCTGACAATGGAAAGACATGTCAATTACTTACGTAAGATAAGCTATTTTCACCTACGAACCATTGGCAACATCAGACATCTATTAACGAAGGATTCGGCTCATACACTGGTTCGGTCGCTAGTATTCTCCAGGTTGGACTACTGCAACAGTCTTCTGAGTGGTCTAAATCAAACCTCGCTAAAAAAACTGCAAGTAATACAAAATACAGCAGCCAGGATAATTCACCGCTGTTCAAAACGAACGCATACTGCACCTCTTCTGGAAGACCTGCATTGGCTGCCCATTCACTTACGTATCAACTACAAGATTCTATGTTGTGTATATAGATGTCTAAACGGTTCCAGTCCAAAATATTTATCAGAACTAATCCAGGTTCACAATCCTCAACGAAACCTACGATCCCAAGACCAAAAATGCTTAAAGTTCCTAAATGTAACCTTCAAACTTTCGGACACAAATCATTCAAAATCAGTGCTCCTAATCTCTGGAATCCCCTGCCACTGAGTGTTAAATCTGCCCCTTCTATGGATTCGTTTAAAATTAGATTAAAAACGTATTTATTTCAACGTGAATATGACCATTAATGACCATGACAGTTGAATAGTGAATTATTGACAGTGTACATATGTTAGTGCTTTGAGCATGCATTTATGGATGGATATAAGCGCTTTATAAATATACATTATTATTATTATTATATTATTCATACTTATAGTGAAATTTTGAGTAAAGGTATTAACATTTGAATTAAGTTTTAAGTCAATAATGATGATTCATTATTTGTTTATAGTTGAACATATAAATATTTGTATATCATTATGTATAATTCGATAGGGCCGGTTATGTTATGTTCAAAATCGGTAAATGAGAGTCTGGATGTACGAGTGTGTCTGGTTGAAAGAGACTGAGTGGAAGCGCGTGTTGCTAGGTGATTGAATATCATAGGATGTGAAAGCAGACGCATGGTGAACGATGAGCCAAGCCCTCGTGTGTGTGTGTTATGGGGTTTTGATATCGTTTTTATACGCCCACATTTTCATGTGGACATATATTGTCGTCGCCCCTGTTCGTCCGTCCGTCCACAATTGTTTGTGAACAGTCTACAGGTCACAATTTTTATCCGATTTCAATGAAACTTAAAATATAGGTTTATCACCCTAAGATCTCGATTCCTTTCGATATTGGCATGTATCAAACTGTAACTTCATGGGTTATGGCCCCTGATTGTATGAAATATCACGTTTTTTAGCTTGTGAACAGTGTAGAGGTCACAATTTTGAACCGATTTGGATGAAACTTGAAATGCATGTTTATAACCCAAAGATCTTAGTTCCTTTCGATATTTGCGCCCATCGGATCATAACTTCCTGAATTATGGCCCCTGATGGCCCCTAAAAATCGCCCTTTTTAGCTTGTGGTCCCTCTGGAGGTCAAAATTGTTATCCGATTTAAAAAAAAGTTTGATTATATCACCGTTCCATGGTTATGAAGGTTGAGTTTGAATTTCGTGAAAATCGGACCAAAATTGACGGACAAAATGGCCGCCGTTTGTACGCGAATAGTGTGAAAATATGTTATATCAAGGTTGTGGACCTTATAGAGGTCACAATTTTGAACCGATTTTGATAAAACTTGACATGTATGTTTATAACCCAAAGATCTTGGTTCCTTTCGATATTTGCGCCCATCGGATCATAACTTCCTGAATTATGTCCCTGGATTGTCCGAAAAATCGCTTTTGTTAGCTTTTGGTCCCTCTGGAGGTCAAAATTATTATCCGATTTAAAAAAAACTTTTAATTATATCACCGTTACATGGTTATGAAGGTTGAGTTTGAATTTTGTGAAAATCGGACTAGAATTGACGACAAAATGGCCGCTGTTTGTACACGAATAGTGTGAAAATATGTTATATCAAGGTTGTGGACCCTATATATATATATATATATATATATAGAGGTCACAATTTTGAACCGATTTTGATGAAACGTGACATGTATGTTTATAACCCAAAGATCTTGGTTCCTTTCGATATTTGCGCCCATCGGATCATAACTTCCTGAATTATGTCCCCTGATTGTCCGAAAAATCACTTTTGTTAGCTTGTGGTCCCTCTGGAGGTCAAAATTATTATCCGATTTAAAAAACTGTTTGATTATATCATGGTTTCATCGTAATGAAGAGAGAATTTGAATTTCGTGAAAATCGGACCAGAGTTGACGGATGAAATGGCCGCCGTCTGTACGCGAATTGTGTGAAAATATGTTATATCAAGGTTGTGGACCCTATCACTGAGAAATAGGAAGGTGTTAAAATTAAAATTATGGCTTAAAATCTCTAGATAAGGCCACCCATTTTTGATTATTAGGTTCACAGATTTTTAGGACATAGAATTGATGATGTCGGTCGAAATAAAAAATAAAAAAAAGATGTCAGTGTCTTATTTTTTTTATTTTTTAAAGAGCAAAATTTTGATGTTGGGCTATAATAAAAAAATAATTTTTCGACTAATGATTAATTTTACCAGATCATATATATATACTTAGTTTAATACAGACTTGTTCTTTTCATTATACTATTAATCTTAATATATGTTTTTTTACACTTTAACTTTGATACTATTTAAGGGGATTTTAAAATCCTGTATATCTTTTTTTCTTTATAATCGGTTTATTAGAGAATAAGGCAGATATCAATGAGTTTAAAGTCAAATTACATAATTGATCTTTTTACTTCTGTATGGTTCTATTGTCTAATTATACCAGGAAGACTTTGTAAATTTATGAACGGTTAAGTTTTATTATAGCCAGATAACCTAATTGGTCTATGAACGTCTTTCATCTCATTATTCTTGATTTGACCATTGTCAAGCGGTATCACGTCATTTGGGACTCACGTCATTTGGGACTCAACACAAACGACATTTTGGGACCCAGTTGACGACGTTTGGGACTTCATTGGTGTCATTTGGGACTTCATTGGCATCATTTAGGACTCAACACAAACGACATTTGGGACTCAATATAAAACGAAATTTGGGACCCAATATAAACGATATTTGGGACCAGTGTACGACACAAACGTCGGTCCGTTGGCCCGATTTATCGGAGGGCCGCTGCTTGCCTATTTGTGCATTTCGCTCGGGAATCGCGCTTCTTTGACGCTCCGTATGAATTCCAGGTACCGGTAGATATTAAGTTAATAATTAGATCATACATTTAATGACCAGTTGTTAGTGAAATTTAAATCTTAGTTGAATAAAATCCTTTGATAGAACACCAAAATACGCAGAGAAACAGTCATTAATAATAATATATTTTTTCCGCCATTGCCAAATCCGCCGATGACACGTGACATTGATTGGAATTTCTAGGTCAATAAGCCGGCGATGCTACGTTTAATTTTAAGTATCATCTAGTTCTACCATTATAATTTTTTATATACGCGTGCTGACAGAGGCTTAGTTTTAAACATATTGTCGTTATTATTATTGAAAGGTAGGACTATCTGGCATAGTCGTACTCGTACGGAATTTTATTTTAAAGCAATTTCAATTATGGTTGTCACATGACCACTACGTGTGTCTATCATGGACGAATGAATAAAAACATTTGAAAGTTATGTGACAGACAAAAACTACAAATTGTGTTATGAAAAAATAAATGTATTGTTAAAATAAATAATTATAATTATAAGACTCGTACACAATTTAATCATATGGAAGAAATAGCTAGTACTCGTTGACTATTTTGTTATTTGATTTCAGATCGAATCACCGATGTTTTTAATTTTTATAATAAAGTTAATGTTAATCGTATTGTTTGTATGATTATGATAATTAACAGTTTAATATTTCGTTATATGTTTTTAATTTTTATAATAAAGTTAATGTTAATCGTATTGTTTGTATGATTATGATAATTAACAGTTTAATATTTCGTTATATCTTGTCACTGTGAATACTTAAAGGAAATAATAATACAAGATCTACAGTCTATTACACGTAACATTCGGTATTGCAATCGGTAGGCCTACTTACATTTCAGGAGGGATTTTATCGTACGATTGTTGGGATCGCATCAATACATCTAGTGCTGAAATAGTAGACGTAGATTTATCCGGGACAGTATTCTCTAATCTCGGCAGCCATCTTCAATGTTATTATTGTTGATC
Source organism: Patella depressa (assembly GCA_948474765.1). Taxonomy (NCBI): domain Eukaryota; kingdom Metazoa; phylum Mollusca; class Gastropoda; family Patellidae; genus Patella; species Patella depressa. The sequence continues at coordinate 1,055,002 of CAOLEZ010000009.1, read as the reverse complement.
CGATTTTTCGTGTCACCACAAGGTAACGGAAATCGGCATGCCCATAAGTCGCAAATTGGTTAATTCCCGCCTGAGCCATGCTCGTATACTGTCGTAAAATATTACCAGAAAGTGACTGCCGTGATTATAATCTGCCAAAACTCCGGTATGGCGGTATTTTAAAACAAAAAGAAGCTTCGATGTAATTGTAAGCAATTTTTTTCAGAATCACGTTTCGTTATATGCTTCTGCGGTTTAAATAAAAATAAAAAAACACACGCATTTTTTATTTTCCCAGCGGCAGTTTTGAACTGTCGTCGGCGGATCCGTGAACCGAATAATCAAAAATGGGTGGCCTAAGGTGTATTAATTAACAAGGGTGAAAAATGGACTGAAAGTGGAGTTAATTATTGCTGGGGTTGAACAACTCTCTGACGGTGCGTTTTCTGTATTGAGTGTGTTAATTAACCGACGGGTTAAAAACGAATGACACGGTGTGTATTGTTTAATTGGTGTGTTTTCTCGAAAGTTGTTATAACTGCGCCAAAAGGGTATAATATAGGACCAAGAGACATTATCTGACGCGCGAGTGTTTAATCAAAACTTGGGATGGAAAATTGTTTTTACCGTGCGATTTCTCATTCGCCGGTGTGTTTTACGCAAATAGGTCTTTGCATAAGTATGTGGAGTTGTACGGGGCTGTTTCTACGGGGATTTTTTGTATTTGTTGATGAAAATAAAGAGACAGTACAGGTTTTATAGTCACGCCACTTATAAAGTTGCATAATAAAATATAAATTTAGACCTTAATCTGTCATAAAAAGGCGAAAACAATGTCGTCATTTATACGTATCCAGCAGTCAGACCCCTATTTGATTATATCCAGGTATATATCGATAAGCTTAATTTTCCGTATGACAATTTATTGTTGTGCGTGTTGAAATTAGTATCACGTAAACAGTAACTCATTGTCAGTTTATTGTTTTGCGTGTTGAAATGAGTACTGCGCAACCCGTAACTCATAGCCATTTTATTGTTTTGCGTGTTGAAATTAGCACAACGTACGTAACACATACGTGTTTCATTGCCACTTATTAGAAAAAACCTTATACAAAAAAACAATAGAAATGTTAGCTGTTCAATAATAATTATTCGCGGGCTGCAGTTATTTATTTTTCTTGTCTTTTTTGTGGATTTCATTTGTTAACATTATTATGGTACCACTGAACTGTTAATGCATGTGTCTTAAAATTGGTCGCATGCAATATCGCTATTTACCGATATCTCGATAAACCTCAATTTGATTATCCGATACATGTATTAGTCCGAAAATGTGTGTGTGAAATAGCTTTATTTAATGTTCGCTTCCACCGAGGTGATATCGCAGACAATATCCGAAAACATTTTGCTGACTTTTTAATTTCGGCACAAAAGAGTGTGGGTGGTTGCATGCTGTCAATCAGGGTTCAATAATGTGAATTGAAACGTGGCATCATAAGAAACTGATTGACAGAATATAGATGCCCCTTTATCATCACATTGTTGCCTTGTAAACTTTAATTGTAGATTGCCAGTAGTTATATTACAGTAGACCAACAAACAAATTTTGACACATTATTGAACAATCAAAACTGTTACGCTATCGCCAATGATTACTTAAACCCCTTTCCCATGCATTCGTAATTTTATGTCCGGTTAAAATTCATGTCTCACTTAGCAGTGTTATATTCTGCTAAAATGAAAACGCTTTAAGATTTAGTTTTAGTTACAACTCTATTTATAGAGTATCTTACCTTTATCGAAATAAAATCCATAAAATAGAATTTCCATGTATATGAATATCGCATCACTCCTTCCAATATAAGTTTAGATCACAGGAAATTTAAAAATCGCAAATGAATTATCAATAACGTTGCGTTTATCTCCTCACAAAATTTACATTGCTATAAGAGTTGTTAATGCAGAACACAAAGTAATTTGTATGTGATTGGCTTCAAAAGAACTAAGTTGTCAATCAACCTTTGAACTCTCAGTATCCATGTGATCGAAACGAATACAACATGTAAAAATAGACCACTGTTCTTTGATGCGTAGACATGTTGTCTCCCATGTTGAACCAATGCTGTTATAAATGACATTGTGGATTTGATTATGTATTATTATCTGCTACATCGTAGACATTTACCTGTGTTAAAAAAAAAACAAATACAGGTCACGTGTCATTAAGCTATTTGTATTTTGATTTGCATAATAGGTGGGTCCCTTCCTTGTGCAATGTTCGTTTTTTGATATGTGCGACCTGACCTGGGTATAATCTTTGTTGCAGGATCAACCGACGAAATTAATTGGCTGGAAACCTTATAATACCACCATTTTCTTAACATGGCTTCCCTGACTATTAGAGCACGATACACCATTATAAGTGTAACTCCATTGGCTCCCAAAGTGCTGCCCGTTATTTTTCTCATTAAGTTCAGGACTTTGGAGCATCTATCTACAGTCCAGTCGATGTGCGGTTTCCAGGTCAGCCTTCGATCAAAGATTACGCCAAGGAACTTGGTTTGGTCTTTAAACTCAATGGTTTTCCCGTTCATACACATAGTCATTCTGCTTATCCCTCTATCCCTGCACACAAGCATACCGACTGTTTTCTTCTCTGAGACCTTATATCCCCTGTCGTTTGCCCATGTCATGAATTTGTCTAAGGCCTTTTGCATATTCTTCTGAAGTTCACAGAATCTCGTCCCCTTTCCTCCATATTATGCTGTCGTCAGCAAATTTTGCTAGCTCAGTTCTGGCGTCGAGATAATAATAATAATAATAATGTCCTAAAATCCAACCAAAGCTGCTCTTTGGTAACATTATGATCAATTAAAAGAAAACGTTTCTAAAAAGATGGGTTTTAAGATTCCTTTTAAAACTGTCAATTGATGCTTAGTACTTGAGTTCTATGGGAAAATCATTTGAATTCCACAGTTCTGCTGCCGCAAAAGCAAAAGAGCGTCTACCGAAAGAAGAGTTTGCAGTTACTGATTTAATAAGGTACTTAGATTCAGAACGAAGATTTCTGGTAGGGTGGTAGGGTTGTATTAATTCTTTAATATATAGAGGAGAGTCATCACATGACAAAGCACAGAAAGTCAGCATGAGAATTCTAAAATCAATTCTGGTCTTAATCGGTAGCCAGTGGAGTTCTTTCAAAACGGGAGTAATATTATAATTTAGTTCTTGTAACAATTCTTGCAGCTTTGTTTTGAATCTTCTGTAGTCGATTAATTTGATATGCTGGTAAGTTGTAGAGTAACGAGTTGCAGTAGTCGAGACGTGAGGTCACCAAAGAGTTGATTAAAAGTTTTGTAGAGTCAATGTCGAGGAAATTGCAGATCCGTCCAATTTTGTGAAGTTGGAAGCTTTACAGATTGAGGAGATGTGAGCATTCATGTTCATATTCTTATCCAAAATTACACCAAGATTTCGAACGTTATTAACTGGGTTAACAACAAAATTACCGATAGAGATATTACTAACAGATATTTTGGATAACAGATGATTAGAACCGATTTGCACGAACTCTGTTTTTTCATCATTGAGCTTTAAGAAGTTCTTTTTCACCCAGCACTTAATAGCATCAATGCATGATTCAAGTTTCGACACTCGCAGAGATTCATTTTCGGGTTTAATTGAAATGTAGAGTTGAGTATCATCAGCATAGATATTGATAATTCAGATTGAATGATTTCAAAATACACCCTAGAGGAGTGGTATAAGCGGTAAAGAGCAACGGTCCGAGTACCGATCCCTGTGGCACGCCGAATTTAAGTTCTATAGATGCAGACTTAACAGATTGGTGACGGGATGTGAGATATGACCGGAACCAATTCAGCACACTACCCTCAAGTCCGAAAATGTCGTGAAGCCGTTCTATCTAACAGTAGAGACTGGTCGATTGTGTCGAAGGCGGCACTTCAATCAAGAAGAACCAGTAACACAACATTTTTATTGTCAAGACTAGTAAGGATATCATTATTCACACGAGTTAATGCTGTTTCCGTACTATGTTTGCTTCTGTATGCTGATTGGAAGGGTTCGTTAAGATTGTGTAACTTCAGATGGGCTTTGAAACGTGCTGCTACCACCTTTTCAATAAGTTTTTCAAGACATCGAAAGGAACCGAGATCTTTTGGGGATAAACCTATATTTCAAGTTTCGTCAAAATCGGATAAGAATTGTGACCTGTAGAGAGTCCACAAACAAATTGTGGACGGACGGACAGGGGCGACGACAATATACGTCCACATAAAAATGTGGGCGTATAAAAACCCTAAAGAACTTAATAAAATTTTGAACAATATGATTAAAACTAGTGACAGTACCGTTCTACCAGAGCATCGTGACCCTAAGCTACTCGCTGAATCTTTCAGTCAGTTCTTCAACAATAAAATTGTTACCATATACTAGGGCACTTGACAATTGTTCTTTATCGGTATCTGATAACAATACTGGCGTAAACTTCACTGGTTCACCACTATCAACCTTTCCAATAGCTGCTGTAGATGAAATCAAATCATTTCTACATCTTCTTCCTCTTCTTGTGAGCTAGATGTGTTCCCAACCCATCTTGTTAAAAGCTGTTCTACAGAACTTTGTCCTATTCTTTGTAGCATTGTGAATACATCTCTATCTGCTGGAAACTTTTCTGATGTGTTGAAAGAAGCATTGGTCTTTCCACTTCTCAAGAAGAGTACATTAGATCACAATGTCTTGACAATGTCTTGACATTGTGATCTAATGTACTCTTCTTGAGAAGTGGAAAGACCAATGCTTCTTTCAACACATCAGAAAAGTTTCCAGCAGATAGAGATGTATTCACAATGCTACAAAGAATAGGACAAAGTTCTGTAGAACAGCTTTTAACAAGATGGGTTGGGAACACATCTAGCTCACAAGAAGAGGAAGAAGATGTAGAAATGATTTGATTTCATCTACAGCAGCTATTGGAAAGGTTGATAGTGGTGAACCAGTGAAGTTTACGCCAGTATTGTTATCAGATACCGATAAAGAACAATTGTCAAGTGCCCTAGTATATGGTAACAATTTTATTGTTGAAGAACTGACTGAAAGATTCAGCGAGTAGCTTAGGGTCACGATGCTCTGGTAGAACGGTACTGTCACTAGTTTTAATCATATTGTTCAAAATTTTATTAAGTTCTTTAGGGTTTTTATACGCCCACATTTTTATGTGGACGTATATTGTCGTCGCCCCTGTCCGTCCGTCCACAATTTGTTTGTGGACTCTCTACAGGTCACAATTCTTATCCGATTTTGACGAAACTTGAAATATAGGTTTATCCCCAAAAGATCTCGGTTCCTTTCGATATTGGCATGTATTGGATGAAAACTTCATGGATTATGGCCCCTGATTGTACGAAAAATCACGTTTTTAGCTTGTGGACCCTATAGAGGTCACAATTTTGAACCGATTTTGATGAAACTTGACATGCATGTTTATAACCCAAAGATCTTGGTTCCTTTCGATATTTGCACCTATCGGAATGTAATTTCCTGAATTATGGCCCCTGATTGTCCGAAAAATCACCCTTTTTAGCTTGTGGTCCCTCTGGAGGTCACAGTTATTATTCGATTTAAAAAACCGTTTGATTATATCACCGTTACACCCTAAGGAAGGTTGAGTTCGAATTTCGGGAAAATCGGACGAAAATTGCCATACAAAATGGCCGCCGTTTGTACGCGAATACTGTTAAAAAATGGTATATCAAGGTTGTGGACCCTGTGGAGGTCACAATTTTGATTCGATTTTGATGAAACTTGAAATTCATGGTTATAACCCAAAGATCTTGCTTCCTTTTGATATTTGCACATATCGGATCATAACTTCCTGAATTATGGCCCCTGATTATACGCAAAATCGCCTTTTTTTTTAGCTTGGAGGTCACAATTATTATCCGATTTAAAAAAAACGTTTGATTATATTACCGTTACACCGTAAGGAAGGTTGAGTTCGAATTTCGGGAAAATCAGACCAAAATTGCCATACAAAATGGCCGCCGTTTGTACGCGAATACTGTTAAAAAATGGTATATCAAGGTTGTGGACCCTGTAAAGGTCACAATTTTAATTTGATTTTGATGAAACTTGAAATTCATGGTTATAACCCAAAGATCTTGGTTCTTTTTGATATTTGCGCATATCAGATCGTAACTTCCTGAATTATGGCCCCTGGTTATACGCAAAATCCCCCTTTCTTTAGCTTGTGGTCCCTCTGGAGGTCACAATTATTATCCAATTTAAAAAAACGTTTGATTATATCACCGTTACACTGTAAGGAAGGTTGAGTTTAAATTTCGAGAAAATCGGACCAAAATTGACAGACAAAATAGCCGCCGTTTGTACGCGAATACTGTTAAAAAAATGATATATCATGGTTGTGGACCCTGTATAGGTCACAATTTTAATTCGGTTTTGATGAGGAAGGTTGAGTTCTAATTTCGTGAAAATCGTACCAAAATTGCCGGACGAAATGGTCGCCGTTTGTACGCGAATAGTGTAAAAATATGGTATATCATGGTTGTGGACTCTCTACAGGTCACAATTCTTATCCGATTTTGATGAAAAGTCACATTTCTAGGTTGTGTACCGTCACACCATAATCATTGTCGGTTTCGAATTTCATTAATATCAGACTGGAACTGATCAACTAAATGGCTGCTCCCAATACAGTATGAAATACAGGACTTAAAAATGTAGGAAAAATCACTTTCGGTATTGCTTGTTCTCTGTCCATCTCTCGAAAATGTGGGCGTATCTTTGTTATTTTCTTGTATACGGTTTAAAACAAAAGTCTGTTTGGTCTGATTGATGAGGATGTTTGTATCATTACGAGCCTTTGCATATATTTGTCTGTCAATTTCAAGCTTACTCTTGCGCCAGACCTTTTCAGCCTTCCGACATGCCTGTTTGCTTTCACGAACAGTCATTGTACCATTTACGATTTGGTCTGATGGTGTTTTTCTGACAATTGGTGCATGGCTATCAATAATGTTTTGAAGCTCTGTATTATAGATTGGAAGTTGATCCGAAATGTCACAGAAATTGCCAATCTTATTAAGGGCACCGTCATTTAAGATATCAGATTTCAATTTGGTTAAGTTGATATCTCTCAGTTTACGATACGATACAGTCTTCTGCAGTGATTTAGGTTTTGGAAGTGTAAGGACAGCCATGATTGAAAAATGATCAGAAATGAGATGGTTGTCTACTGAACACCAAAGAGTCAGATTTGCGGGTAATAATGACATCAAGTATGTGACCTTTATTGTGAGATATGAAGATTTCTGTATGTCGTTGATCATGATATTGAAGAGAGTGGGACTGATGACCTACCCCTGAGACGTGCCATTTTCTAATGTTTGCTCGGCACTCAGGAATCTGCCAACATTCACCTGTATCCTTCTATCGCTCAGAAAGCTTTTGATCCACCGAAACATTGTGCCCGTTATTCCGATACGTCCCAGCTTGAAAAGCAGTCCGGCAAACCAAACTAAATCGAAAGCCTTGGTTAAATCCACAAACACGACACAGAGCAGGTGCCCCGAGAGGAGTGCCTGAGACATGACTTGCTGTAGTCGCACCAAGTGGTCCATTGTTGATCGTCCCTTCCTGAACCCGCTTTGATTTTTGTCGATCAGTCGGTTACTCTCCAGGTAGAACTGAAGTCGGATGTTAACTATTGTCTCCAAGGTTTTGCACAGTGTGGATGTCAAGCTTACTAGTTGATAGGACTCTGCCTTTGTTCTCTCTTTCCCCGGTTTCGGAAGAGGGATGACGTTGGCTTTCCGCTACTCTTTAGGTACCTCCCCTGTCAACCAAGATATGTTGAAGAAGTTTAGTAGTATCTTTTTGGCATTTCTGGGCAGATGTTTGAGCATTGGGTACTTTACTTTGTCCTCACCAGCCGCACTATCCGTCTTGAGGGAAAGAGCCTTTATTTAACTCTTCCTCGGAGAAGGGGAGATTGATTGGTTCAGCCTCTTCATTATTAGATTCAATTACTAATGAAGGGTGATGTGAGTAAAAGATTTCCTTCCTCTTCATGAATTCTGGAGGTTGGTTTTCATTTCTACTTGCATCTGCAAATGTCTTAGCAAGTAAATCTGCCTTTTCATTGCCGTTGGTAACGTACTTGTCTCCATCTTCAAGGTTTGGTATGTTTAACGATCTGCGTTTTTCCGTGCATGGCGTTCAGTTTCTTCCAGACGACACCTGTTGGCGTGTTTTGGTTCAACGCATTACAGAATGTCCTCCAGTGCCCACTTTGTGCCTTCTGGATGGTGTCTCTTGCGGCGTATTTCAACTTCAAGTAATTTTGGTGGTTGACTTCATTGTAGTGGCGTTTTCGTAAGCAAAGTGCCTTCTTTATTTCGTAAACTGCCTCTTGACATTCTGAAGACCACCAGGGTTTTGTATTCCTTGGTTTTCTGCCAAAAGTCTTTGGAATGGAGTTGTCTGCTGCACCTATAATTGCTATCGTGATATTGGCAGAGTACACGTCGATGTCGGTGTCGATGATATTGTAAGCCACCCAGCACCCTAGTACTGCCAGCGAAGCGTTACGGAAAATACGGAGATATAATTATGTTACCATACACGGAGTGGGGAGGGGAATATTCGTGTCTTTTGTCCATTCCAGCAACAGCAATCCTTCAAGTACTACGGCTTTATATTAAGGCGCTCCTTGTACGGGACAGTTCCACCAATGCCTTAATAATCGCCTTAGCTCCTAATTTAGGTTCTGCATGCCTCCTGCTGTGTCACCATCCTCTCTTAGACAGGTCCTCTATTACTCCATCGTTGCTGCTCCCGGAATGCTGATGCCATTCCTCTCGTGAACAGGTAATTATGCACTAGGGATAAGTACGGTAGTTTAGGGCCTTAACGCGTATAAAGGGACATAACTCCAATGGGCATATCGCAACTCATTAACTAATAACCAACTAACGCCGTATTTACTAAGGCCAATAACATTATTGTCCCCCGCCGTCCGTCTGTCTGTCTGTCTGTCCGTCACACTTTTTGGGACACAATAACTCTCTTCCTAATTGAGCTAGAAGGCTCAAACTTGGTGTATGTGTTTATTAGGTCAATGCCTTGATAGAGTTCGAAGATGAGCATTTTCTGCTTAGGGTAAGCGGGGATAAGCAATTTGATTGGTTGATGCTTTGGGACACGATAACTTTAGTTCTAATTAAGTGAGAGTGATGAAACTTGGTGTATAGTTTCATTACAGTAATACCTTGACAAATTTCGATAATGAGCATTTTCTGCTGAGGGTAAGCAGAGCGATACGCAATTTGATTGGTCGAGACTTTGGAACACAATAACTTTCCTTCTAATTGAGTTAAAATGTTCAAACTTGGTGTATATGCTTATTAGGTCAATGCCTTGATGGAGTTCGAAGATGAGCATTTTCTGCTTAGGGTAAGCAGAGATAAGCAATTTGATTGGTTGATGCTTTGGGACACGATAACTTTAGTTCTAATTAAGTGAGAGTGATGAAACTTGGTGTATAGTTTCATTACAGTAATACCTTGACTAAGTTCGATAATGAGCATTTTCTGCTCAGGTTAAGCAGAACGATACGCAATTTGATTGGTCGAGACTTTGGAACACAATAACTCTCCTTCTAATTGAGTTAAAATGGTCCAACTTGGTGTATATGCTTATTAGGTCAATGCCTTGATGGAGTTTGAAGATGAGCATTTTCTGCTTAGGGTAAGCGGCGATAAGCAATTTGATTGGTTGATGCTTTGGGACACGATAACTTTTGTTCTAATTAAGTGAGAGTGATGAAACTTGGTGTATAGTTTCTTTACAGTAATACCTTGACAAAGTTCGATAATGAGCATTTTCTGCTCTGGGTAAGCAGAGCGATACGCAATTTGATTGGTCGAGACTTTGGAACACAATAACTCTCCTTCTAATTGAGTTAAAATGGTCCAACTTGGTGTATATGCTTATTAGGTCAATGCCTTGATGGAGGTTGAAGATGAGCATTTTCTGCTTAGGGTAAGCGGGGATAAGCAATTTGATTGGTTGATGCTTTGGGACACGATAACTTTAGTTCTAATTAAGTGAGAGTGATGAAACTTGGTGTATAGTTTCATTACAGTAATACCTTGACAATGTTCGATAATGAGCATTTTCTGCTCAGGGTAAGCAGAGCGATACGCAATTTGATTGGTCGAGACTTTGGAACACAATAACTCTCCTTCTAATTGAGTTAAAATGGTCCAACTTGGTGTATATGCTTATTAGGTCAATGCCTTGATGGAGTTTGAAGATGAGCATTTTCTGCTTAGGGTAAGCGGGGATAAGCAATTTGATTGGTTGATGCTTTGGGACACGATAACTTTAGTTCTAATTAAGTGAGAGTGATGAAACTTGGTGTATAGTTTCATTACAGTAATACCTTGACAAATTTCGATAATGAGCATTTTCTGCTCAGGGTAAGCAGAGCGATACGCAATTTGATTGGTCGAGACTTTGGAACACAATAACTCTCCTTCTAATTGAGTTAAAATGTTCAAACTTGGTGTATATGCTTATTAGGTCAATGCCTTGATGGAGTTCGAAGGTGAGCATTTTCCGCTTAGGGTAAGCAGAGATAAGCAATTTGATTGGTTGATGCTTTGGGACACGATAACTTTAGTTCTAATTAAGTGAGAGTAATGAAACTTGGTATATAGTTTCATTACAGTAATGCCTTGACTAAGATCGATATTGAGTATTTTCTGCTCAGGGTAAGCAGAGCGATAATCAATTTGTTTTCCTGAGACTTTGGAACACAATAACTCTCCTTCGAATTGAGTTAAAATGTTCAAAATTGGTGTGTATGCTTATTAGGTTAATGCCTTGATTTAGTTCGAAGATGAGCATTTTCTTCTTAGGGTAGGCAGAGATAAGCAATTTGATTGGTTGATACTTTGGGACAAGATAACTTTTTATGCCAATACAATGACTGCATTCTCATTCAGTAATGGATTCGACAGTAACAATGTATAGAAACGATTGACTCGGACACGAGGGCCCTTTCCCTTGGCCAGGGGGGCCCTTTTGTCAAGCGTGGGGCCCCTTTTGTCTGGCTTTAGGGTCCCCTTAACTAGGGTACATTTTCATTTTTCTCGTCGGTTTTAGCATTTTTCTTTATAAAACACTTTTTACCTGGCCCGCCATGATGACTGCCTGGATGGATGCCTCTCAGTCTTGTGGGTTTACTGATCTATCGGCATCTCACATTCCGTAGTAGGTACCTCATTAGTGTTCGCCTTTGGTGTCAACACCGGCAAGCAACGGGGCAAATGCCAGTGCTGTAATGACAAACATGCGATATCCTTCTACGGAGCGCGAGATATACTGATTGATCGGCTTTTATAGATTCTTCGTCGTCTTCTTCGACCTAGATATTATATAACAACTGCTAATTGTCAGAATTTTTGGGGGGTAATTAAATGATCATCACCGCAGCTCAGCAATTTTAGTGAATGTGTATTGTAAACCTCTTTCAAGATTTTATCTTGATTTTAACAATATTTTATTCAAATAAGATAGATTTATACACTGTCCGTCCATCTGTCTGTCACACTTTTTGGGACACAACAACTCTCTTCCTAATTGAGCTAGACTGTTCAAACTTGGTGTATGTGTTTATTAGGTCAATGTCTTGATTGAGTTCGAAGATGAGCATTTTCCTCTTGGGGTAAGCAGAGATAAGCAATTTGATTGGTTGATGCTTTGGGACACGATAACTTTAGTTCTAATTAAGTGAGATTGATGAATCTTGGTGTTAATCTATTGAAGTAGGTCATTGGTCATAGGTCAATATTATTCTTATGACATGCGCATGCCTTGTAAGATTGTCTAAGCGTTAGTCTAGGGCTGGCGTTTGTACCATAAACATGTACCTGTCAATAAACATATTTACTATAACAATGTCTGGAATTGGCGTTAACAAATGGTAGCAGAGCGTGCAAGTGAAACAGACATGAATAAGAGAACGATCAATTCAGCGTATGGTGTACAATAAATAAACGTAATTGTGAGAAGTCAAGCGGTATCAGTCCTGGACTGCATCAGCGTTGAACGAGAATTACCCAGAATACAATAGTCAAAATGGCGTCGAAATAAAAAAAAATTAGCGACAAACAGTGATTTTTGGACAATTCTACTGGCTATTTTGAGCGTCTGTGTGTAGGAGAAGGATGAAATAGATGAAAAATATTTTGAAGCCTTTCTGTATCAATTTAAGGCGAAAATAGAGAGTGATAATGACATTTTAGTGTCGAATGTGACTGAGAAAGTGCCAACAAAAATGTCGATAAATCCACCGGTGTTTTCAAAATCGAAACCGTATGAACGTTACAAACAAGAACTTAAAGCTTGGAGAGAGATCACAGACTTAACAAAGAATAAACAAGGAGTTGTGATAGTCCTTTCCCTACCAGAGGACGATTCAATTCGAGAAAAGGTGTTTGACCAGATTGATTTAGCAGACTTGAGACGTGACAACAGTTTCGAACTTTTAGTGGAATTTCTTGATGCTCACCTTGGCAAAGATGATTTGGCAGACGGACTTCATAAATTTGAGGAATTTGAGGACTGTGTTAAGCAAGAAAGCAAGACTATGAGAGAATTTATTGAACGATTCGACTCAAAATACAGGAAAATCGAAAAATTGGGCATGCAGCTTCCATCAGAAGTAATAGCATTTAAATTACTTCGAATGGCGAAAATCACCAAGTAAGTAAAGCTGTTAGTATTGACAGGAATGAACTTTGCTGAAAAGAACAATTTATTTAGCCAGGCGAAAACTTCCTTACTTAAGTTTAAAGGTGACACTGTGGGCCTATCAGACGAGAAGCCTTCAGCTTTTAGTGGTATTAGACTTGAACCTACTTACCTAACGGAAGAGGCTTATTGGACTCGAAGTCGACCAAACGCATATAGAGGAAGTCGGGGAAGGCGTGGCAATTTTTTCGGAAACCATCGAAGGCCATCATCAGCACCAACAAGGGAGAGAAAAATGAACTCGCAAGGGCCAAGCGGGCGGCCATATACTTGTAAATCATGTGGGTCATTTAGACATTTTATCAAAAACTGTCCAGATAGTTATGAACGGATGGAATCGGCAAATATGACGGAATACAACGAACATGTTGTGCTTTTCACAGGAAATATTGTGACAGAAAACTGCAAACTTTCTTTTGAAGCAAGCAACTGTGCCGTTCTGGACAGTGCTTGTTCAGCTACAGTGTGTGGTCAGAATTGGTTCAGAAATTACATTGACTCCTTAAGCGAATGTGATAAGAGCAAAGTAATTAAACGCGAAAGCAATAGACAGTTCAAATTTGGAGGTGGTACTGTTCTTCCATCACGTGGCGAGTATCAAATACTGGCACACGTTGCAGGGACTGACATAACAATAACTACTGATGTCGTGGAGTCCAAAATACTCCTTCTTCTATCACGAACAGCTATGAAGAGGGCCAAAGTGAAGTTAGACCTTATCAATGACACGGCAGAGATTATGGGCAAAGAAGTTGTGCTGAACTTTACATCCTCCGGGCATTATTGTATCCCAATTGATAAAACAGGCGAAATACCATTTGAATCTGTCTGTTGTGTGAGTGACTTACTGGATAAAGCGACAATGGTTAAGCTTCATAGACAATTCGCACACCCACCAGAAAAACGCCTGATTGCCTTATTTAAAGATGCCGGAGTTTGGCGTGAAGACCTTAAAAATGAACTGACCTCCATCTATTCAAATTGTGTCCTTTGTAAAATGTATGCAAAAACCCCGCCGCGACCAGTTGTGGCTTTGCCTATGGCTAAATCTTTTAACCAGAAGGTTGCTATGGACTTGAAGCTATGGTCTAGTAAACTCTGGATACTCTATATGATCGACATGTGGTCACGATTTACTGTCTCAACATTTGTCGATAGAAAGAGGACCTCCAATATCATTGATGCTCTCATGGTTAAATGGGTCGGTGTTTTTGGAGTAATGCAGTCCGTCATGACAGATAATGGAGGAGAATTCAATTCTGATGAATTGAGAGAAATCAGCCCAATTCTTAATATAAAAGTCTGTACAACTGCAGGGTATAGTCCGTTCCAGAATGGGTTATGCGAGAGAGTGCACGCGATAACTGACTCAATGCTTTTGAAACTGGAGGTGGAAAACCAAGGCGTCGATTGTGAGACCTTGTTATCATGGGCCAACATGGCCAGAAACTCCCTACAAATGTGGAACGGCTACAGTTCCCACCAACTCGTCTTTGGACAAAATCCGAATTTACCAAATGTCATGAATGAGAAACTACCTGCCCTGGGAGGCCTTACCAGCTCGGAAGTTTCTGCTAAACATTTGAACAGCCTACATAGCGCTCGAGTAGCATTTATTAAGAGCGAAGCAGACGAACGAATCAGGCGGGCATTACGGTCTAAAGTGCAGGCAGCTGAGCAAAATTTTCAAAATGGTGACTCCGTCTTTTATAAACGAGATGGAAGAGACAAGTGGCTTGGTCCAGGGAGAGTAGTGTTTCAGGATGGCAAGGTCATTTTCGTCCGTCACGGAGGAGTATTTGTAAGAGTATCCCCAAACAGGTTGACAAAGGTTGAAGATGGAGCCCTACTGCAGCAACCTAGCAATACTGCCGATAATTTGGACAGAGACTCTCTGACTTTAAACAAAGAAAGTGACGAACCTATGGTCAAGGAGGCTGCTGCACAACATCAGGAGGAGACTACCCGACCTAGGTCTGTGGTAACCGAGATTATCCCTGCAACAAAACGTGAAGAAAAGGAAATGTCAAAAAGGATCTGCCTTAAAAAGGATGACACAATAAGATTGAAGAATGAAGATTCATGGTTTTCTGCAAAAATCATTAGTCGCGCATGAAAAACGTCGAGCAAAACTGCTCACTGGTATAATGTACGACTTGATAATGGTGATGATATCAGCGTCAATCTGGACAGTGTCGAGTGGGAGAGTGTACAAGAAGTAAATGTTGTAACTATGAAACCAAATGAACAAACACATGTTAATTTTTTAGCGAAGAAAGAAGAGCTTGAAAAACTGAAATCGTTTCATACATACGATGAGGTAGAGGACACGGGTCATTCAGTTATTTCAACACGCTGGGTGATCGTCCAGAAGGAAACTGGGGTTGTTAAGGCACGTCTGGTTGCCAGAGGGTTCGAGGAAGAATTTGATAGTAAGTCTGACAGTCCAACTGTAAGTAAAGATATTTTACGATTATTTTTAACGATTGCTTCTCATCGACAGTGGATAGTAAAAACAACAGACATCAAATCTGCCTTTTTACAGGGCCAAAAATTAGAGCGTGATGTGTTCATTTCACCTCCACCAGAAGCAAATTGTAAAGAGAGCATCATTTGGAAACTGAATCATTGCCTTTATGGTTTGAATGACGGCGCCCGTCAATTCTTCTTGAGCGTCAAGCAAGAATTAGTGTCAAAACTTGGATGTGTGCAATCAACCCTTGACCCTGCCCTATTCTTGTCTAAAAACAGCCAAGTCTCCCTTAACGGAATGATTTGTTTACACGTGGACGATTTTCTCCATGCCGGGGAACCCAACTTTGATGAGACTGTCATGAACAAATTAAGAGAGCGTTTCTATGCAGGTAAAGTTGAAGAACGCAACTTTACATATGTTGGGTTCCAAATAAAAAACTTGAACAACGGTATTGTCATTGACCAAAGTGCGTATGTTGATAATTTGACTAATGGAGTGTTATGTCCAAAATGCGCCTCAATGAAAAGTGAACCATTTTCAAAATCCGAACAGACATTATTTCGTCAATTGATTGGACGATTGAATTGGGCTGTCAGGGGCTCAAGGTCAGACATGGCCTTTGAAACCATAGAACTGTGCCGTTCAATTAAAGCTATTCGCAAAATGAAAGAAACTCAGTCTGTTATACTTTTCCCTCAACTTGGACCAGTGAGTGAATGGCGATTCGTTCTTCATTCTGATGCTTCGCATGCTAACATCTGTGACAGCACTGGAAGTATGGGAGCACATGTAATTTGGATAGTCGATAATAAATTTAGATGTTGCCCCATATCATGGCAGGCAAACAAAATCAAGCGTGTTGTAAGGTCCACCATTGCTGCTGAAGCCCTTGCTCTCCAGGAAGGTTTAGAAGCGTGTTATTATTATAAGCAGGTGCTTAAGGAAATTGTTGGACCAATTAATATTCAAATTAAAACATTCATTGACAATCAAAGTGTGGTAGATGCCGTTTATTCAAGTAAGCTAGTGGATGACAAGAGACTTCGAATAGACATGGCGGCTATACAAGAAAGTGTACGAAAAGGCGAAGTTTCCTGTATCAGTTGGTGCTCGACTTCTGAACAGCTTGCGGATTGTATGACAAAGAAGGGAGCCCCAGGATACAAACTTCTCCAAATTCTTGAGTGTGGAATATTCAAATGTGAAGGGCATAATAATCCCTTAGTAGAGCAAGAGTAACACTGAGAAATAGGTAAGGGTTAAACTGTACGTTTGCCGTAATAAAAATGATCACAAAGTGTCAATAAATAAATTTCGGATTATAACTCCTCATTATGGCTTAAAATCTTTAGATAAGGTGTGTTAATTAACAAGGGTGAAAAATGGACTGCAAGCCGAGTTAATTATCGGTAGGGTTGAACAACTCTCGGACGGTGCGTTTTCTGTACTGAGTGTGTTAATTAACCGACGGGTTAAAAACGAATGACACGGTGTGTATTGTTTAATTGGTGTGTTTTCTCGATAGTTGTTATAACTGCGTCAAAAGGGTATAATCAAGGACCAACAGGCTTTATCTGGCGCGTGAGTGTTAAATCAAAACTTGGGAAGGAAAATTAATTTTACCGTGCGATTTTTCATTCGCCGGTGTGTTTTACGCAAATAGGTCTTTGTATAAGGACAGGTCTTCATATTTGGAGTTGTACGGGGCCGTTTCTTCATTGCGTCTTTTGTAATATATGGTTGGTACAATATCCAAGCTGCCGCTAGTCTTAATTGCGAAGACATTTAAACAATGAAACAATATGGCTGACAGAAGCTAGACGTGTACCTGGTCATAGCAAGTTATTACAAATCATGATTGATATACTTTAAATAATGGTTCTAGAAACTGCATAGTTTAGTTAAAATAGCATTATGCAAGAGCAAAATCTGCTTTTTACAAGTCTTTCTTTAAGCCTGAGATGTTATCTAAATAATCAATTAGACATTAACACATCCAGACCGTAATAAACTCTTTATGTCAAGGCTAGCCTTCGATGTTGGCAGATTAAAATCGTATATGCCGCTTAATGGCAGTTGATAATTAAATCAATCAAGTGGATAATCGAGACTATGCTGTTTATATTAATGATTTGAGTAATGATGACCGAGGCTATGAATATTTTAAATGCTTTTTTCTCAGCTAATAGTGAATCAATTTGACTGAAATTTTCAGCAAATTATCTTTACACTATCTAGTTTTTAACTATTATAGTGAGAACTGCTATCTCTTTATCTTATCTCCCATAATGTAACTTTAAGTATGAAGACGGAGTGTTCTGTGAAATTAGAGTAACTTTATGTAAAGTCGATTTTGAAATATTTGATGTTTAAAAGTGAAGATATTTTCCTCGGCTGACATATACTCACCTGTGTGAGATTGTTGTGAGTAGATTTTGTAACAGCCAAGTTCGTTCAACCTTACACTTAAACACCAAACATGCCTAAAGGGAAAGAACAGGTTGTATCGAAACATAGAGGTTGGTCTGTATCTATATAACGTAAACGTGGAAATCTTGAGTCAAGTGCCAGTTCTCACAGCATTTCCGAGTTTTTAGATGATGTTCTTTCGAACAAATCATCCTCAAAGTCGTTTGTTGGAGAATTAGTCAAATGAAATTTGATCATGGATCACTTTATAAAAATAATTCATCCAACATTAACAGACCCTCTACCAGGGATCTTAATCGGCTATTTTTTGTTGGCTTTAGCTGATTGATCTTTAATCTAGCCGGTTTGTAAAACAATGAACCGACCAATATGGTATCATTAATCAATCAACTTTTGGCCGATAACAAAGAGTTAATTATTACTCGTCGATTAAGAAACCCATCAAAGAGTCAGTCAATACAATATGAATACCTTCGGCTTCAATCCGTATCGGCTCATTTCCTAAATAAACAACTTAATTAGTTGAGTCAATCAAGTAAAAGAATGTATATATAATCCAATGTCGGTTCATTCATTTATATCTAACACAATGTTGAAGTACTTGAACACCTCGCAGAGTGACAATAGAAAACGTAAACAAGTTTTAGCCGACGATAGTGATGGCAGCATTGACCTTGAACTTCAAGCATGCACGTCGTCATCGGAAGTTCTAAAAGTCAGAGAAACTCCCACGGCCAATATAGGTCAACCAAAGTCGAAGTCCGGGAGATATTTTAATTCCGAATGGTTAACTACTTTCAAAAGGCTTTCGTTTGACAAACCTTCACAAAAAATGTTTTGTCTCGTAAGTTATTAATTTAGTCTCCTTTTTTAAGTCACGTAATAACCTACTGATCTCGTATATTAATAATTATTATTATTATGTTAGTGTTGAGTAAATTTGGTAATAACCTACTGACCCGTATATAATTATTCAAACTGATCCCGCAGTGAATATTTGCTTGGCCGCTACAATCACTGATAAGCATGACATCGACAAGGCTTAATGAGTACGGCATATTAACTTTTTTACTCCGACAAATTAAATTCTCAAACATTTTTTTGAGGTAAAAGAAAAATAAATAAAGACGTTTGAAGTATTTTAGTTAAAAAATATTTCCTATTTAGTGTAAATGGGTATTAAAATAGGTAAAATGCATCATTTTGCCCGAAGCAGTTAGGTGTTAAGTAAACATTGCACGAGCCGTTGAGCCAATGACTACGAGGCGTGCAAGTCAACGCACATGTTTTAGACAGCCATCCGTTACAGGGATAATTCGTTAGTAATTCTCTGTGAAACAGGTTGATAATTATTATGTCAAGTAATAGCCTCTCATGACAATTGGCCACGTGACTTTTCGCACGTATGGCATCACTCGGCAAACCTCGGCATATTTCTAAGTTCCGATTATACACAGAACTAATTTGTGCTAATTTGTTATTATTGATATTACATTCTTTTTATTTTTATATATTGACAAGTGATCACAATAATACAATTGTAAAAAAGCATATTTATATTTATTGGTAGTTTTTCTTTTTACTAAATTATAACTTCCGTTTGGTTGGATGAAAGCGAAAGTAGGAATATGCATTATGCAAGTTGCTGAAATTTGACTATAAATTTCGATATTATTATCGATGTATGAATACAGGTATGCAATTACAACAAAGGTTTTGTTTATTCGAAGTTTAAGCTATTATTATTCGGAATACGTTATGCAATTATTAACGTGAATAAAGTATGCATAAACCAACATGTCTGTTGTTGAAAATACGACTATCCGTTAGGCTTACCCTTGGCCGGTTCATTTCAAAATGGATTAAGAACCCTGCCCTCTACGCAATCGTATAGATGATTTAGAGAACCGAGTCGATGACTTAGAACAGTATTCTAGGCGAATATGCCTAAAATTAAGTGGCATCCCCGAAACACCTGGAGAAAACACTGATAATATAGTGATAAATGTTATTAACAATGACATACTTCCTGAAAAAGAGACCAAATTGACACTAAGTCAAATTGGCCGAACTCACAGGGTTGGAGCCGAACGCAAAGACAAGGGACGTGACATAATAGTACGCTTTATTAGTTACAGAGACAGAGCAAGGATATATGGTTCTAAACGCAACTTAAAGCAGAGAAACCTCATCCAAAATCACAAGATATTTATCAATGAAGCCCTCACTCGTAAACGCGCTGCACTTTACAAAAGATGTCGTGATATGTTTAAATCAAAGCTGATTAAAAACTGTTGGACGTATGATGGTCGAGTGTACATACGACCTCTAGCAGACGACAGAAATATTGTCATAACATGTGAGTAGGACTTTCATACATCAACATCCGGAGAAAATTCAAAAGCTCATAAATCTTTGTTTAATTACAACGAAGCTACATTATCACATTCTGCAATTAACACATCTTCCGATTGTATAGACGACGATAATAGAGTTGGAACATTAAAACAACAATCCTTACGAGATTTTGGCGGATTTGCCTCAACCCCACAGCCAGATAATAAGAAATAATGATGCACGACTGTATCTTTATAATTTTGAACCAATCAGTATTATTCCCAAACCACTATACCTTATTATATACTGATTTTTGCTGTTTTTCTTAATAACTAAACTTACATTTTATGTATTTAAAATATATATAAACACACATTATGCAAGAACTAAATCTGGTTATTGTAAGTCTTACTTTAGGCCTGAAATATTATCTAAACTATTAATTAAAAGTTACTCAGACCATAATCAACTTTCGATGTCATCGATAACCTGCATTATTTACTGGATTAGGATCTGATTTGCTAATTAGTTTTCATTCATGCTTTAATCATGAAATGCATAACTGATACTATGCCCTTTATCGTACAGACCTTCGTAACGATGATCGAGGTTAGGTCGAAAATTCAATCGCTAAATCCTAGGTTCAGAGTGGATCAATTTGACTGAAATTTTCAGCAAATTCCATTTACATTATTTAGTTTATAACTATTACCTAATCACCCATAAAGTATCTTTAAGTTGATGACAACTTGATAATACCTCAAATTGTTTCATGCATTCGCCATTGCCACAATTATCCTACTTGTAATTATAAGTTTGCCTAGATTTTTAAAAACAATGTCGAAATCTCCCTGTAAAGTAATGTCACATACATGTATGTTACTTGATGGTTCCCTATAGTCCAATTTTACTGAGTTATGTAATTGTAAGCTTAGGCCACTATTTAGTTTATATTATATAATTACATGTATTACATTTATATTATTACACGACTAATTACGATATAAATTTCATCGAATGTATAAACTATGCCCACAATACAATGCTTGTAAAATTAACTACTCAAAGGTTTCATTCAAATATTTATTATTTGGGTTATCATCCCAGTCTAAACTTTTGATTTCGTTATTTATTCCTTTTAACAGATAGATTGTAGACAGCCAGTTATCTAAATAATTGCCAACTATGGAAACTCACTTCTGGTTTCAAAATTATATATCGGATTGTTAATCTGACCACCCTCTAAGTATTATCACTTTAAACTTCCATCTTCATTTTTGTTCAATTTGTCTACTTTAAATATCGTTCGATAATGTTATAATAACTTAATTATGACCGAATCATTCAATGTTTATGTATTATACCTTTGTTTTAACTGTAAATATTTCACTGCTTTTGTGTATTTTGTATTTCTTCTTCTTTTTTCTTTGTCTAATGAACACACGGACATGCTTGCTACAACAACTAATGATTATATGACTGAGACCCATCCAACCCACTTTCACAATCCTTTGATTAGTAGTTATATATACAACTGTTTGCTATTTCAAAAGGACTGATTGTGTGAGAAAGTGGTTTGATGGGTCTCATACATCGAAAGTATTATTGCTTTATATATGTATCCCAAAAGACATTTTCTTATATTCTTCGTTTACTTATCGATTTGATAATGTTTACATTCTCAAATCACTTCTATTAAAATCCGGCGATATAGAACTGAACTAGATCCGCTATCGGTATTCCATCTTAACACACGATTTTTATGTGTGTGGTTTTACTGAAACACATTTAGACGACAAAATAAGTCACAAGTGTTTATTAAGAACTGGTTTCCACAGTCCCTTTCGAAAGGACAGAAATTCAAACGGTGGTGGTATTTTGGTTTATATTAACGAAACTTTATTTTGCAAAAGAAGGAACAATTTAGATAAAGACACAGAAATCATATGGGTAGAAATCAAATTCAAACATAGAATCATCTTTCGTAATGGAATGAGTGATGATCAGTATCTGGAGTTGGTAAAGGATGAAAATAGTGCCAGACTCAAAAATTGTGAGGGGCTCACAATTGTCAGGACCAACCAATTGATATGGAATGTTATTTCTCCAAAGGCTCAAACCGGGGACAAGAAACTCCAGTTCATTGAAAGATCAGTTGTTAAAGCAGCTACGATTCTGTGTAAAACTGTGGATCTAATGGCTCGAGAGGAGTCGGCTGAAAATAAAAGCACCCAAACTTTAAGCAAATATATAGATAGCTGCAATGATGTGCTTGCATTATTAGGACATGCAAACAGACAAATCAACATGACAAGAAGGGAATTCCTAAAACCAGAGCTAATGAATGATTACTTACATCTATGCTCACACAGTGTTCCATACACAAAAAATTTGTTTGGGGACGATGTCTCTAAAACGGCTAAGGACATTGAAGATTGTTTGAAAATAGGAAACAAAATAAGATATGGAAGGGGACGAGGTTCCTATCGTGGTGGTAGAGGCCACAGAGGTGGCAGAAGTGGTCTTCGTGGTGGAACTCGTGGACGAGGCAGAGGACTCAGCCCAGCATATAGAATTCCTAGGTATTCAAAAAACTCCCAGGGAGGAGGAAATTATCAGAACCAAAAGAGAGAACAGAATTAATCAGTTCTAATGAAGTAAGTTGTAACTTCAAAGCAGGTGTATTGAAAAAATTTTCCAATGAATGGGAAAAACTCACTTCTGACGAATTTGTGTTAGATATTGTCAAACACTGCCATATAGAATTTCAAAATGATTTGAAACCAAACACTAGGGACCGGGAATCTTCTAGTTTTTACGAAAAAAGGTAAGAAACTACCCTTATCATCTAGAATCTAATACACGTCAAGAATGTGTTAAATACCGTCAAGATTCATCAAAAAACGTCCAGTTTGTGCTACCGTGTAGATTTAGAAACACCATCTAGTTTTGTCATCGATCGTCTACTTTACGACCGTCCAGTTTCTCGGGATGTTTTAGATTTGAAAGGGGTTTAGTTTTTAGACAAGGCCTTATTTTCCCGTACGTTGTCTAGAAATGAACAGAGTGTTTAATTACTAACGTCGTTTAGTTTTTACGCCAAATTACCACTTTACCGAGAGCCGTCTAGAAACTTACGGGTGATTAGAAATGCAATGCCGTTTTCTTTTCATGTCTTTTAATTAGTTTGCCGGGTGTCATCTAGAAAACGTACGGCGTTTGTTTTTGTGTGAAATATTTAATTTCTATCTCCCAATTTTAGAAACTATGATCCGATTTAGAATCTTGGCATAGTGTCTAAAATTCTCGAATGAATTGCATATCTGTTGAATATCTTCTGTATTGCCGACGTCCGTTGGGAAACGTCAATTTGCAATGAATCGACAATTTTCCCGGCGTAAATAAAACTCAACAATTTATTTATTAGAAATTAACGAAACAAATGGACGTATATCTTGTTTCTTATAATCTTGTTTTCTGGGTTATTTACCCGCTACCGCCATCAATAACAAATGCATTTGTGAATTTACAAATTAATGTGTGAAGTACTCATTTCGACCACGAATGACGCAATTTTCGACATTTATCAAGGCGCATTCGGGGGACTGTTTTCATCAACATTTATTTTTGTATCCCGTGGAAATGTTGAAGAAATGCAGAAGGAGGGGAATTGTTAACAGGCACAGTTCAAAATATAATTACATGTTATTGTCGGCGATATGACTTTACAATTCATACTGTCTATTCATGCACGCTTTTCACACGGAATTGTTCTTTGATGTTGATAGATGACACACAGTGACGTCGGCAATACAGATGATATTCAACAAATATGCAATTCATTCGAGAATTTTAGACACTATGCTAAGATTCTAAATCGGAACATAGTTTCGTTATTTACCGATATCCGGTCCAACCTCATTTTGATTATCCGATGTATTTTAATCTCGATTGATATCAGATGCTGTAATCTATATCGAAAACAAAATTATAAAACAAAAAATCTCGCAACTAATGATAACCTGTAAGTTTCGTCGCCGTTATATTTTATAAATATCTTCTGTATTGCCGACGTCACTGTGTGTCATCTATCAACATCAAAGAACAATTCCGTGTGAAAAGCGTGCATGAATCGACAGTATGAATTGTAAAACAATGACTGGATCGTGCGGTAGCGGTGTAGTAATATATGTCTGCATGATTTACTTTATTTATTTACAAGGCCGCCCAAAAGCTTGTGGCCGACTTTTTATCATCATATTATTATATGCTTATATTAGGTATGTGATTTATCTATTAGTGATGATATATTTCTACCCAGGTAAGAAATATATTTAGATACGATTTGCGGTCCATGTCCGTGTCAATGGGGGAAAACTGTGCCTGTTAACAATTCCTCTCCTTCTGCATTTCTTCAACATTTCCACGGGATACAAAAATAAATGTTGACGAAAACAGTCCCCCGAATGCGCCTTGATAAATGTCGAAAATTACGTCATTGTGGTCGCAATGAGTACTGCACGCATTAATTTGTAAATTCACAAATACATTTGTTATTGATGACTGGAGCGGGTAAATAACCCAGAAAACAAGATTATAAGGAACAAGATATACGTCCATTTGTTTCGTTAATTTCTAACAAATAAATCGTTGAGTTTTATTTACGCCGGGAAAATAATTCATTGCAAATGGACGTTTCCCAACGGACATCGGTCGGCAATACAGAAGATATTCAACAAATATGCAATTCATTCGAGAATTTTAGACACTATGCTAAGATTCTAAATCGGAACACAGTTTCTAAAATTGGGAGATAGAAATTAAATATTTCACACAAAAACAAACGCCGTACGTTTTCTAGATGACACCGGGCAAACTAATTAAAAGACATGAAAAGAAAACGGCATTGCATTTCTAATCACCCGTAAGTTTCTAGACGGCTCTCGGTAAAGTGGTAATTTGGCGTAAAAACTAAACGCCGTTAGTAATTAAACACTCTGTTCATTTCTAGACAACGTACGGGAAAATAAGGCCTTGCTAAAAACTAAACCCCTTTCAAATCTAAAACATCCCGAGAAACTGGACGGTTGTAAAGTAGACGATCGATGACAAAACTAGACGGTGTTTCTAAATCTACACGGTAGCACAAACTGGACGGTTTTTGATGAATCTTGACGGTATTTAACACATTCTTGATGTGTATTAGATTCTAGATGATAAGGGTAGTTTCTTACCTTTTTTCGTAAAAACTTGAAGATTCCCGGTCCCTAGTGAAAGCAGAATATGTTTAATGTAACATCTGTTTTTAATAAGAAAGAATCTCAAATAGTCACAAATGAAATTGGAAAATTATTAGATTTGTCAGTTATTAAGATTGCTGAACCTGAAGAGGGTCAATATTTATCGCCTATATTTATAAGGCCTAAAAAGAATGGTGAATACAGAATGATTTTGAATCTTAAAAAATTTAATGAAAATGTTGAATATCATCATTTTAAGATGAATACTTTTGAGAATGCAATTAAAATCATTTCAAAAAATGGGTATATGGCATCCATTGATTTAAGGCATGCTTACTATAGCGTTCCAATTGCCGAAGAACACCAAACATTTTTAAGATTTAGATGGGAAGGAAAAATTTATCAATACACTTGCTTACCAGTTTATTCTAAGTTAAGATCTCGGGCCTTCACAAATGTAGGCTACATTGTGATAGCCTTCTTTGTGGAGATACCAAAGAAGAATGTGTAAACAATGTTCAGGAAACTGTCAAATTAATGTCAGAATTAGGATTTGTAATCCATCAAGACAAATCAGTGTTTACACCAACTAAGAGAATTGTATTCCTTGGAAACATCATAGATACAGAAAAAATGATTGTTATGTTAACAAATGAAAAGAAACAAAAACTTATTACAGAATGTAAATATTTGATGTTAAAAAACAGAGCAAAAATTAGACAAGTAGCTCAAGTCATTGGCTTAATTGTATCAGCCTTTTCGGCTGTAGAATTTGGAAAATTATTCTACAGAAATTTGGAAAATGCTAAAACAGCTGCTCTTAAAGGGGCAGCAGGTAATTTTGACAGTGACATGTTTATTTCTACTGAAATGAAAGTAGATTTGAGATGGTGGATTGACCGTGTTACTCATGAAATAAGGCATATAGATCATGGGAATCCAGAAATTACTATTCAAACTGATGCATCAATGAAAGGCTGGGGTGCAGTTATGAATGACACTGAGATAGGTGGTCGTTGGCAAGATTTTGAAGGTCAAAAACACATCAATTATTTAGAGTTGTTGGCTATTTATCTAGCATTGAAATCTTTTATTCATTTGATAAGAAATAAACATGTCAAAATTCTGACAGACAACTCAACAGCTGTTTCATATATTTCAAATATGGGAGGTACCAAATCTGCCGATTGTAACAAATTGTCAGGAGAAGTTTGGTTGTTATGCAGAACAAATAAGGTCTGGCTTACATGTACTCATATTGCTGGTAGATCAAATGTACAAGTAGACAAAAAATCTAGAGGATTTGATGACCAATTAGATTGGAAATTAAATGAAAATGTTTTCGATGAAATCTGCTCACTCTGGGGGATACCAGAAATAGACCTCTTTGCTACCAGATTGAACTACCAAGTAGAGAATTATTGTTCATGGAAGCCAGACCCAAAATGTTCACATGTGAATGCTTTTAGTCTTGATTGGGGTAACTTTGATTTCATCTATCTGTTCCCTCCTTTCAGTTTACTGACGAGGTGTATTTGGAAACTATGACAAGACAAAGTCAAAGGGGTTGTGATAGCACCATTGTGGTTGATCCAGTCCTGGTTCCCAAGATTAATGGAACTCCTAGTTACAGAGCCGCTAGTTCTTCCAAAAAGCAAAAATCTGCTACGCTTGTATCACAGTCCAGCTGTGCATCCACTACAGAAAAAGTTAGTTATGATAGCATGTCTTGTATCTGGGAAGATTTCAGACAACAAGGATTTTCTAGACAAACAGCGAACATTCTCATCCAACCTTGGAAACCAGGAACAAGGAAACAATATCAGATTTATTTACGAAAATGGTTTCAGTACTGTCGTCAAAAACAAATTAATTACTTTCAGGATTCTATAAAGCCAGTATTAGATTTTTTGACAGAACTGTTTGAACTAGGACTTAGTTACAGCAGTCTGAATACAGCTCGAGGAGCACTTTCGGCACTACGGATATCAATAGATTACATTCCGATAGGTAAACACCCCTTGGTTATTCGGTTTATGAAGGGCATATTTAACATTCGGCCGTATAGGCCTAGATATCAAAAAATTTGGGATGTAAAGAAAGTTTTGGACTTTTTACGCAGACTTTCGCCAGTGAAATGTTTATCATTGAAAAACTTGACCTTAAAACTAGTAATATTAATTGCAGTCCGGCTGTGCATCCACTACAGAAAAAGTTAGTTATGATAGCATGTCTTGTATCTGGGAAGATTTCAGACAACAAGGATTTTCTAGACAAACAGCGAACATTCTCATCCAACCTTGGAAACCAGGAACAAGGAAACAATATCAGATTTATTTACGAAAATGGTTTCAGTACTGTCGTCAAAAACAAATTAATTACTTTCAGGAATGTGAATTTAAGCAGGTGCAATATCCAAGCTGCAGCTAGTCTTAATTGCGAAGACATTTAAACAGTAGGATTTAATCAGGACAGGGAGTCGACGTGTACATACACGAAAATCAGATGCACAAGATTTATCATTCGTGGATGTGTTATGTCAGCGTGGGAAATAAAATTTAAATGGATATATAGGTAAACTTTTTAAAATTGGAGACGAAACGTTATGTGGATCTCAAGAAAGCTTTGCTTAGGAACCGTCCCACCGCCATTAAAAATCCAGCATTTGTTTACCGTAGTAATCTTGGAAATTAATCCCAGGACAATGACAGGCATATAGATACCTGCCACCGTTGGAATCCTGAAAAATATTTCAACGTACAGGTCAGTACTAAAATTAACACTTATTACAGTATTTACACATCGTGCGGCAAAACTGAAGATTACCCACAACTAAACACATCGTAATATCTGAACATCGCACGTGAAATTGGATGTTTGACAACTAAATTGAACACCTTGCGTAATTGGACACCATGACTAAAATTATTCACGGCTCGGGAAGATGAACGATCCAAGTAATTATTCAACAGTCGTAATAATTAAGCATGACGCTTATTATTCCACACCTGTCAACAAACTAAACGCTAATTAATTAACGCTTGGTAATCAAAATTACACAGTGAGATTTAAACTCCATAGACGTACATATTGGACACTATTAGCATAAATTCAACAATATTTATGAATAATTCTACATATATTAGAAAATAACTCTATTTACCCATAGTTGAACGGTACCTGGGTTACAGTGTTAAGACACATGCATTTATGATTTAGTGGTACCACAATAATGTTAACAAATGAAATCCACAAAAAGACAAGAAAAATAAATAACTGCAGCCCGTGAATAATTAATATTGAACAGCTAACATTTCTATTGTTTTTGTATAGTGTTTTTTTTATAATAAGTTGCAATGAAACAAGTACGTGTTAGGTACGTTGTACTAATTTCAACGCACAAAACAATAAAATTGCTATGAGTTACGGGTTGTGCAGTACTCATTTCAACACGCAAAACAATAAACTGACAATGAGTTACTGTTTACGTGGTACTCATTTCAACACGCACAACAATGATTTGTCAGAACAAAAGAAAATATATAGACATACGGAAAATTAAGCTTATCGCTATATACCTGGATATAATCAAATTGGAGTCTGACTGCTGGATACGTATAAATGACGACATTGTTTTCGCCTTTTTACGACAGATTAAGGTCTAAATTTATATTTTATTATGCAACTTTATAATTAAGTGGCGTGACTGTTAAACATATACTGTGTCTTTATGTTCATCAACAAATACAAAAAAAAACCCGAAGAAACAGCCCCGTCCAACTCCACATACAAAGACCTGTTCTTATGCAAAGACCTATTTGAGTAAAACACACCGGCGAATGAGAAATCGCACGGTAAAAACAATTTTCCATCCCAAGTTTTGATTTAACACTCAGGGGGGTTGGGATGGCCTAGTGGTCTAGAGTGCCGTGCTTCGACCTCTAGCTGGCCGGTCACCTCTGGCTTGCGGCTGTGGTTTCGAGCCCTGGTGTGAGCGTATGTGGCATGGAGATAGGGGCGACTTCTCAACCTCGTGGGTTTCCTCCGGGCACTCCGGTTTCCTCCCACTGCTAAAGACCCCTACGTGCAAGCGAATTATTGAAATAAAATTGAAACCATATGTTAGTCCCGAAATGACCTAGTTTGTGTTGAGTGGACGTTAAACCCCATTTCTATCTATCTATCGATTTAACACTCACGCGTCAGATAATGTCTCTTGGTCCTTGATTATACCCTTTTGGCGCAGTTATAACAACTTTCGAGAAAACACACCAATTAAACAATACACACCGTGTCATTCGTTTTTGATCCGTCAGTTAATTAACACACTCAGTACAGAAAACGCACCGTCAGAGAGTTGTTTAACCCCAGCGATAATTAACTCGCCTTTCAGTCCATTTTTCACCCTTGTCAATTTACACACCTTATCTAGAGATTTTAAGCCATAATGAGGAGTTATAATCCAAATTTTATTTTTTTATCCAGATACATTGTTATTGACATTTTGAGAATTTTTATGAAGCAAATTTTAATTTTGACCCTTACTTATTTCTCAGTGTCTGACAATAAAAGTTATCCGATCTGTATGTTATCTATATATATATATATATATTTTAAATTAGTGAAACGAAAAAGCCAGTTGAATTTCAGCCATTTCCGTTAATACGTCTTGAGTTATAGAACTATTTAGCTGCTGTGGGTGTATGTTTCGTTGCCTGGCAACCTATCTTTATTTGAAATATTTTCAGGAGAAGAATTATTTTGCTAGTAATGATGATGAACGTGTGAAGAATATTTTAGATGTAGATAAATTAGCACGGCTACTATCATTAGTAAGGTAAAATCAAATTTTATGATGTAAATTTAAAAGAAACTAGACCTGCGTAGCAGTTATGACGGGTTTCACCGGTGCCACGTTACCTTTGAACGTATGTCACTTTCGGTGCCATGTTACACTTGAACTCATATCACTTCCAGTACCAATGGAGCCGATAAACAGATTTCCACATAAACATTGTACACATCAAATAAAATGGAAGTAGAATCAACCTATTCCAGCAATATCAATTCGAAGAAAGTTGGGGGACTATTAAAATGGGTTCGTCCGTCTGTCTGTCTGTCCGTCTGTCCGTCACACTTTTTGGGACACAATAACTCTCTTCCTAATTGAGCTAGAATGTTCAAACTTGGTGTATGTGTTTATTAGATCAATGCCTTGATGGAGTTCGGAGATGAGCATTTTCTGCTTAGGGTAAGCAGAGATAAGCAATTTGATTGGCTGATGCTTTGGGACACGATAACTTTAGTTCTAATTAAGTGAGAGTGATGAAACTTGGTGTATAGTTTCATTACAGTAATGCTTTGACTAAAATCGATAATGAGCATTTTCTGCTCCTGGTAAGAGCGATAAGCAATTTGATTTGCCGAGACTTTGGAACACAATAACTCTCCTTCTAATGGAGTTAAAATGTTCAAAATTGGTGTGTATGCTTATTAGGTCAATGACTTGATAGAGTTCGAAGATGAGCATTTTCCACTTAGGGTAATCAGAGATAAGCAATTTGATTGGTTGATGCTTTGGGACACGATAACTTTATTTCTAATTAAGTGAGAGTGATGAAACTTGGGGTATAGTTTCATTACAGTAATACCTTGAATAAGTTCGATAATGAGCATTTTCTGCTCAGGGTAAGCAGAGCGATACACAATTTGATTGGTTGAGACTTTGGAACACAATAACTCTCCTTCTAATTGAGTTGGGTATAGTTTCATTACAGTAATACCTTGAATAAGTTCGATAATGAGCATTTTCTGCTCAGGGTAAGCAGAGCAATACACAATTTGATTGGTTGAGACTTTGGAACACAATAACTCTCCTTCTAATTGAGTTGGAATGTTCAAACTTGGTGTATATGCTTATTAGGTCAATGACTTGATGGAGTTCAAAGATAAGCATTTTCCGCTTAGGGTATCCAGAGATAAGCAATTTGATTGGTTGATGCTTTGGGACTTGATAACTTTAGTTCTAATTAAGTGAGAGTGATGAAACTTGGTGTATAGTTTCATATGACTGCATTCTCATTCAGTAATGGATTCGACAGTAACAGTGTATAGAAACGATTGACTCGGACACATGGCCCTTTCCCTTGAAGATAGCTATTGCATGGGGGAAATGGGAAAACAAGGGGGGTAATTGGTTTATTATTTCCGATATGAAAGATGTTTAAGTTTGGAAAATAATGTCTATGATTGTATAATAGTGAGTTGACAACCTATTGAGTAAAAGACATAGAAATAAATATGTTTTGACTTTCTTTGAAAATATGAAATTCCCGCTTTAAATTGGTTTGACCAAGTTAGAATTGACATTATGCATCAAATGGTGTCACTTTTGTGAAAATCCAATAATAATTAACTCTTTTACAGGCAAACTAGCGTAAAAAGTGACTAATTTGTACATACATTCTCTTCGTATTGATTATTGCTACAAGTTTATGAAGGTTGCGAAGAAATATTTTATAATTCGAAAAGCCTGAATGGGTTGTGAATAGCTCATTTTTTCGCCTTTAAATGGAAATAACCCGAAAACAAAATCGAAATTTAAAAAAATGAGCGCGATGTTTTCTGCGCCTTTACAGGGCACACCCTGCTTTCCAAAAGTGGTATCGAACTATCAAAATTGTATTATTTATACGCCCACATTCAAATGTGGTCGTATTTTGTCGTCGCCCCCGTTCCGTCGTCCACAATTGCTTGTGGACGCTCTAGAGGCTAAAGTTAATATCCGATTGGCTTTAAATGTATACACAGTGTTTAAGGTCATAAGACGAAGAAGCCTATTGATTTTCAGCGATTTCCGATAATTAGTGCCAGAGTTATGGCCCTTGATCACTTCAAAACATCTTGTGACGCTATAGAGGCCAAACTTATCATCCAATTGACTTCAGATTGATACACGGAGTTTAAAGTGTTGAAACAAACAAGTATTTTGATTTTCAATGAATTTAGATAACTGAACAGCTAAATCCATGATATTAAATGTTTCATGTATATACCAATTGTTAGCGTGGGGTAAAACTTTATAAAAAGCAATCAAATTCTAATGATTTTCAGATAATTACATAATGAGTTGCTACTATTAATCAGTTTTTAGTGTATTACAAATGTTTCATTACCGAAAAAAGTAAAAATATGCGACAATCCTTGTTGACTGCCCGGATGCTTTAGCTGCTTTTGGCGTATGATTTTTTGCCTGGCAACCGTTGCCTGGCAACCTATCTTTATGTAAATTCAGTGAATAATTAGAATCATTCATATGGAATCTGAGTGTCCTTTGTATTCAGTTTTTATACGCCCACATTTTCATATAGACGTATATTGTCGTCGCCCCTGTTCGTCCCTCCGTCCGTCCACAATTGTTTGTGAACAGTCTACATATAGATTTATCACCCTAAGATCTCGGTTCCTTTCGATATTGGCATGTATCGGACTTTAACTTCATGAGTTATGGCCCCTGATTGTACGAAAAATCACCATTTTTAGCTTGTGAACAGTGTAGAGGTCACAATTTTGAACCGATTTTGATGAAACTTGACATGTATGTTGATAACCAAAAGATCTTGGTTCCTTTCAATATTTGCGCCCGTCGGATCATAACTTCCTGAATTATGTTCCCTGATTGTCCGAAAAATCACTTTTGTTAGCTTGTGGGTCCCTCTGGAAGTCAAAATTATTATCCGATTTAAAAAAACGTTTGATTATATCACCGTTACATGGCAATGGAAAGAGAGTGTGAATTTCGTGAAAATCGGATCAGAATTGACGGACAAAATGGCCGCCGTTTGTACACGAATCATGTGAAAATATGTTATATCAAGGTTGTGGACCCTATAGAGGTCACAGTTTTGAACTGATTTTGATGAAACTTGAAATACATGTATATAACCTAAAGATCTTGGTTCCATTGCATATTTGCGCATATCGGATCGTAACTTCCTGAATAATGGCCCCTGATTGTACGAAAAAACGGCAGTGATAATTCCCACGCAAATGGTATTTAAACTAAAATTATTTTAGCGTTTCACTAAATTTACATTGCATCAATCCAACGATCCTCATTCCAGAACTTGTAACTTTCAATAGCCGTTTTTATGCAATTACAGAAGAAACACATAGGCCCAAGTTGACACGTAATCATTTTTCGAGACTTTGTGGTAATACTGGATTTCCTGGTTTTGTTTTCTTCGTGATCGTAACATATAAAAGTACAGGCCAGTTCGTTTTCTACAACCTGTTATTAAGCTGGATTGGATTCGAAGAACCCTCGTTCTCAATAAATGATAGCTGCTCGGAATACCCTCTTTTATAATCCCCTTTTTTCTGCATGTCCTATAGGCTGACCTTGACTTTCATTTCCAGGCCAAATTGAATAAACCACCCCATTTCCCTCAAGACCAGGGGGAGAACATTGCCTTATTTGGTCTACCAAAGCATATATCATAAACAGATAGAATTTGATGGATATTTTACCAGAATATCACCATTTTTTTTACATATAAACATGTCGCCCGCTTTTTTAGTACGTCAGATTTGAATCTATAAAAAAGAGTGAACCAACAATTTTTCAAAGACCCATATATATAGTAAGTCACGCTACTTATAAAGTTGCATTAAATAAAATAAAAATATTGACCTTAACCTATCGCACGAAATGCAAGAGAATTTAATATTTTGATTGTTGAATTCCCGTGGTTCATTTGGAATGTAAAATATACAACCAGAAACGATATTAATTGAAATTATATATTATCGGCATGACCATGGAATGGGTCCGAAAAGTGTGTACAACGAACGAGTCGGAATAGCGACGATTCTCGAGTGAGAAAACGGGGGTCATTTGTTTCATTTCTTCCGCCAAAATGTGCTAAGGTGAACACTGAGTTTATTAATTTTTTTTTTATTATTAAAGTTAAAAACGAAAATCAAAGGTGACAACTTGAAATGACCAAGTGACAAGTAAAAAAAAATATTTCTAAAAGTTTACAAACATTTCAACGCCTGACTTATTGGAATAAACTGTAACAATTGCAGAATTCCAACCGCCTATCTCAGCTAGTCCGTTAGTGCACGAATTAACTAACTGTGACTCGTCTGTCAACATCAAAGAGCAGAGCTAACTGTGTCGCCTGACAACATCAAAGGGCAATTCCGCGTGAAAAGCGTGCATGAATGGACAGTATTGTAAAACAAAGGCTGGATTCACAATCACAGAAACCTATGGTTTCTTAGCTGGCTCTGAGATTTGACAATGGAGATTAGAATATATCAGATAATTAAATTGTAACGAAGTATAAAACACGTTGTATTCATCAAGAAATGAAATGCGTATAAGAACGCATATATGTAACTACATGTAGGCCTACACCAGGTATAAATCCATATAAAGACTTACACTTAACAAAGACTGATCTGCGTAAAACGGATATTTGATGTTTATGAAAGAAAAGACAGCCGCTAAAATAATAAAATCTTTATTATTTAAATCAACCACGCACAAATCTTATATAATCAATCGAATCAAATCCTAGTCAAACTGACCCAAATAGATGGTGTCGAAACAACTCTAGTAGTGGGTGTCAAACAGGGTTCTTACTTCATTTTGAAATGAACCGGCCACGGGAGGCCCTAACAGATAGTCGTCTTTATGCATATTCTATTCACGACTATAATTGCATATCGTATTAAGAATAATATTACCTTAAACCCTGAATATAAACCCTTAATAAACAAAACCTTTGTTTTAATAGCATACTTGTATTCATAAGTCGATATATTCACACTTTTACAGTCAAATTTCAGTACTTTGCAAAATGCATATTCCTAGTCCTACTTTTGCTTTCATTGTTTCGTCCAACCAAACGGAAGTTATAATTTAATAATAAAAAAAAATACGAGTAAATACAAATATGTTTTTTAAAACTATTTTTATTCTTAATCACTGGTAAATATATAAAAACAACAAAATATATAAGCACATATCAATAGTATAACAAGTTAACAACGTAGCACAAATTTATTTCCGTGTATAGTCGGAAAGATGCCGATCACGTGACCAATTGTCTCGATTCAGATTAATTTATTTTTAGTGTCACCTGCATACAGTCGCCGGGATCTAATGTCTTTCCACTTTAGTAAACAATTATATGGATCGAAGGAAGATAGAGGGGGGCCTTCTAAACTTATCCGCATCAAGTTATCTAAAGTTTCTACGTTTAGACGGCACCTACGCTTAGTTTTGATAACGTTCTGCTTAGAAAAACCCCTCTCACACTCGACACTACTAACTGGTAGCGTCCTCCCTATTTCCATCAGTTTTATTACATTTGGAAATTGTTCTTTCATGGAATTGTTATGACAGCTCACCAGTAATTCGGAATTAATAACTTAGACAAAACATTTTCTGTGAATTTTTGTCAAACGAAAGCCATTTGAAAGTAGTTAACCATTCGGATTTAAAATATCTTCGTGACTTTGGTTGACCTATATTGGACGTGGGAGGATCTGCAGTTTTTGGAATTTCCAATGACGACGTGCATGCTTGAAGTTCAAGGTCAGCGCCGCCATCACTATCTTCGGCTATATCTCGTTTACATTTTCTATTGTCATTCTGCGAGGTGTTCAAGTACTTCAACATTGTGTTAGATATAAATGATTGGTTCGTTCGTTTATGGGGTTTAACGTCCACTTCCACCGTATAAATGATTGAACCGACATTGGATTATATACATTCTTTTACATACATTCTTTTACTTGGCATGATTAACTCAACTAAATTGTTTATTTAGGAAACAAGCCGATAAGGATTGAAGCTGAAGGTAATCAGATTGTATTGACGGACTCTGTGATGGGTTTCTTAATCGACGAGTAATAATTAACTCTTTGTAATCAGCCGAAAGTTGATTGATTAATGATACCATAGTGGCCGATTCATGATAATTAACTCTTTGTAAATCGGCCGACGTAGATTGATATATGATACCATAGTGGCCGATTCATTGTTTTATCAATCGGCTAGATTAAAGATCAATCGGATAAAGCCGACAAAAAACAGCCAAATAAGATCCCTGGTGTCAAACCAGCTCGATGTCGAAACAACTTAGTTCCCGTAAGTTCACATATTGACTTATGATTGATAGTATGCATTGAAGGCCTAGTCATTGGGGCCAAAATGAAAAATAGAAATCAGCATGGAGAGAGAGAAATGGGGTTTAACGTCCACTCAACACAAACTAGGTCATTTCGGGACTACCATGTTTTTTTTTATAAATTTTTATTTTTTAACAATTCGCTTGCGCGTAGGGGTCTTTAGCAGCGGGAGGAAACCGGAGTGCCCGGGGGAAACCCATGAGGTTGAGAAGGCGCCCCTATCTCCATGTCACATACGCTAACACCAGGGCTCGAAACCACAGCCGCAAGCTAGAGGTCGAAGCACGGCACTCTAGACCACTAGGCCATCCCACCCACACACACACACACACACACACCCACACACACACACACACACACCCGAAATCAGCATGGTATTGTATCTGTCCCGCTGATCCAGCAAAAATTATAAAACTTATGAAACTGAACGATAGATCTGCTCCCGATAGAACAAGACGATATTAATACTTGGGATGTGTTGCGAACATTTAAATAGTTCATTAATAACACCGCCTATATGTCTTACCGTTTTCTAAAATACAATATTAGAGAACTTGTATCTTGTATATACAGTCAAACTGGGGGAAAGTATTGCCATCTTTTTGTTTTGGTTGATTGATAAGCGTGTTTTAAAACGTTGACCTGTATATGTGTTGTGAACAGGTGCGGTTATACACTTAATTGTCCCCCGCCTTTCGAAGAAAGTTGGGGGACTATTAAAATGGGTTCGTCCGTCTGTCTGTCTGTCTGTCTGTCTGTCTGTCTGTCCGTCTGTCTGTCCATCTGTCTGTCCGTCTGTCTGTCCGTCACACTTTTTGGGACACAATAACTCTCTTCCTAATTGAGCTAGAATGTTCAAACTTGGTGTATGTGTTTATTAGGTCAATGCCTTGATGGAGTTCGAAGATGAGCATTTTCCGCTTAGGGTAAGCAGAGATAAGCAATTTGATTGGTTGATGCTTTGGGACACGATACCTTTTAAATGAGCTAGAATGTTCAAACTTGGTGTATGTGTTTATTAGGTCAATGCCTTGATGGAGTTCGAAGATGAGCATTTTCCGCTTTGGGTAAGCAGAGATAAGCAATTTGATTGGTTGATACTTTGGGACACAATAACTCTCTTCCTAATTGAGCTAGAATGTTCAAACTTGGAGTATGTGTTGATTAGGTCAATGCCTTGATGGAGTTCGAAGATGAGCATTTTCCGCTTAGGGTAAGCAGAGATAAGCAATTTGATTGGTTGATGCTTTGGGACACGATAACTTTAGTTCTGATTAAGTGAGATTGATGAAACTTGGTGTATAGTTTCATTACAGTAATACCTTGACTAAATTTGATAATGAGCATTTTCTGCTCAGGGTAAGCAGAGCGATACACAATTTGATTGGTCGAGACTTTGGAACACAATAACTCTCCTTCTTATTGAGTTAAAATGTTCAAACTTGGTGTATATGCTTATTAGGTAAATGCCTTGATGGAGTTCGAAGATGAGCATTTTCCACTTAGGGTAATCAGAGATAAGCAATTTGATTGGTTGATGCTTTGGGACACGATAACTTTATTTCTAATTAAGTGAGAGTGATGAAACTTGGGGTATAGTTTCATTACAGTAATACCTTGAATAAGTTCGATAATGAGCATTTTCTGCTCAGGGTAAGCAGAGCGATACACAATTTGATTGGTTGAGACTTTGGAACACAATAACTCTCCTTCTAATTGAGTTGGGTATAGTTTCATTACAGTAATACCTTGAATAAGTTCGATAATGAGCATTTTCTGCTCAGGGTAAGCAGAGCGATACGCAATTTGATTGGTCGAGACTTTGGAACACAATAACTCTCCTTCTAATTTAGTTAAAATGTTCAAACTTGGTGTATATGCTTATTAGGTCAATGCCTTGATGGAGTTCGAAGATGAGCATTTCCGCTTAGAGTAAGCAGAGATAAGCAATTTGATTGGTTGATGCTTTGGGACACGATAACTTTAGTTCTAATTAAGTGAGAGTGATGAAACTTGGTGTACAGTAATACCTTGACTAAGTTCGATAATTAGCATTTTCTGCTCAGGGTAAGCGGAGCAATACGCAATTTGATTGGTCGAGACTTTGGAACACAATAACTCTCCTTCTAATTGAGTTAAAATGTTCAAACTTAGTGTATATACTTATTAGGTCAATGCCTTGATGGAGTTTGAAGATGAGCATTTTCCGCTTAGGGTAGGCAGAGATAAGCAATTTTATTGGTTGATGCTTTGAGACACAATAACTTTAGTTCTAATTAAGTGAGAGTGATGAAACTTGGTGTATAGTTTCATTACAGTAATACCTTGACTATGATCGATAATGAGCATTTTCTGCTCAGGGTAAGCAGAGCGATAAGCAATTTGATTTGCCGAGACTTTGGAACACAATAACTCTCCTTCGAATTGAGTTAAAATGTTCAAAATTGGTGTGTATGCTTATTAGGTCAATGCCTTGATGGAGTTCGAAGATGAGCATTTTCTTCTTACGGTAGGCAGAGATAAGCAATTTTTTTGTTTATTGATTTATTAATTAAATGTTTTCGATAACTTAAAAAATCGTGCATAATGAAAAATAAGGTAATTTATGTTTAAAACTTTTATGGCATGTAAATAGAATACTACATAGAAGCGTGTATTGTAAAATTTACTGCAACCAGTAACTGACACTCTCTTGATACAGGCATATCTGTTTTATGGAATGATCTACTATTTACTTAGGTTAAGATGTTGCAAATATCTTTATTCTCTAAATAAAAGGATTTGTGTTTCCATTCAACTAACCCCACACCCCCGCAACCAATTAAAGAAAAACCAAAAGAAATGGATGGTGTACAATGTCATTTATTAATGACTAAACAAATGAAATATGATTTATCAATGAATAACAAAGAATACTACATGCATAAACACTAATATTACAAAATAAAATCATATTTCAGTCTTAAAACTGAGGGTTGGGCTTAAAATTAAACAAATAAAAGGCCATCAACGAATACAAATCCTTACCATGTAAGAATACTACATGTATAGACACTAATCATACAAATTAAAATCAAAGTCAAACAAGCATACTACATGTATAAACATAATTGTACAAATTAAAACTCAAATTCAGTCCTGACAATTAAATGGCACAATAAACAGACAATGACATGTTAACAAGGTATACTATACGAGTTAAGTGCAAGGCGGAGCAGGGGAGGTGGCGGGTTATTAACGGAATTATCTAGGATCAACACACACGTCCTGTATGTGGCACTACTAACTCTGTTGTGATGAAGAGCGGGAAAAACACGCGGGAACCTAGCTCATTTACATAATCAGGAATGCATGTATATATGGAGTAGACAAGGACTATGTTGAGAGTAACCAAAATGGACGAGGACTGTTACACAAAATTCATTATTGACAATAATGTGTATTTGTGTTTCCATTCAACTAACCCCACACCCCCGCAACCAATTAAAGAAAAACCAAAAGAAACGGATGGTGTACAATGTCATTTATTAATGACTAAACAAATGAAATATGATTTATCAATGAATAACAAAGAATACTGCATGCATAAACACTAATATTACAAAATAAAATCATATTTCAGTCTTAAAACTGAGGGTTGGGCTTAAAATTAAACAAATAAAAGGCCAAACACATCACAACTTGTGATGTCGTGCCCAAACCTAACGACACCATCCGTATGATAACCAAGAATGTTACAACAAATGATTGACATACCTAAGCTTTCTAGCTAAAGTCACTACATGCAAATTACTGTAACAAAAGTGAGAATTAAAGAAAATAAAATTGAGTACTAAACAAACAAGTGTCAGGACAGCCTACACTGTACCAGTTAAAACGGTGGAAGGTTACATACCCACTTTCCAATCAATAACTAATGCTAACTGCACCGGGGTCAGTTAGCCTATAATGAATATACAAGAAACACCAAAAAGGCTAAAAGCTACTGGAAAACAATCGTGACATACATATATAATTTTTGGCATTTATGTTATGGACAATTTTATGTACAAGTTTATATTATAAAAAACACATCTTATCAGTATAATAAAATATAGAGGCACAGCAACACACTAGCTAATATAATTGAAGCAAAAGGCAAATAACTGTGCAGCTAACCAAACCATACCTACATGGATCTTACTTGTAAGGACTAAGGAGGGCCTGGGAAGGGACCATGTATAGAGTCCTGGGACAAAAAATAGGACTGTTGCGATGTGGTGAGGTACCTGGCCTGAAAGTTTGATGCTGATCGGCCCTCTTGGAGTGTCAGGCGTAGCGATAATCCTAATGAAAAATAGGCGGAAACAAAAAAAAAAATGTTGGCATTCCAGTACCCCATAACTCATCCCCTATGAGCAATAGGTCCATGAAATTTAGAGGGCGGCCAGTGGAGATAGGTGGGGTCAGATTTTATTCAAGTTATCCCGTAAAAGTCAAATTATTGGTAGGTAAGTGTCAGATTAAAACCCTACTCGACCTTATCAGGGTTAGTGGTACATAAACAAATTTACACAGAGTCTCGAAAACATTTTATGAAATGTGTTAAAAATGCCAAATCACAGTATTTCAACAAAGAAATATCATCATGCTCACGGAATCCGAAATTTTGGTTCTCAACACTAAACTATTTACTGGGAAAAGAAAAGAGTGTCATCCTTCCACAGGGAGATGATAGTATTGTTGGTCAAAATTTCAGTGATTATTTCATTGATAAAATCGATAAGATTCGTTATGGTCTTGGTTCTATCAACACACAAGGGTGTGATGACAGTAGGTTCGTAGTTCCATCAATTCAATTTGACTCCTTTAATCCAGTCTCACCTGAGGAGATAAGGAAGATAATATGTCAATCCAAACCAACATCTTGCTCTTTTGATGTCATACCGACACATTTCCTGCTTAAAATTCTTGATACAATTTTGCCCATTATTACTAACATCATATTCATAAATACGAGTTTGCAGTCTGGAATAGCACCGGTATGTTTTAAAACTGCAGTAGTCAAACCACTTATAAAAAAAGTCGACATTTGACCCACAACTACTGAAAAATTATCGATCAGTATCAAATGTGACCTTTCTGTCTAAAATTCTGGAGAAGGTTGTCAAGCAGCAACTTCTTAGTCATTTAGAAAAATTTCAACTTCTTGAGGAGTTCCAGTCCGCTTATCGCTCTGGCCACAGCACTGAGACAGCACTACTATGTGTTCTGGATGCCATAAAATCATCTGTTGATGAAGGAAAGATCGGAGTGCTGGTCCTGCTGGATTTATCAGCAGCTTTCGATGCTATTGACCACGGCTACCTACTGAATCGACTTTCATCAGATTATGGACTAACTGGATCAATTCTAAAATAGTTTTCATCCTATCTCACTGGATGATTTCAGTATGTTGAAGTTAACAACTCCTCATCAAGTCATCAACAACTCTTATGTGGTGTTCCCCAAGGATCTGTCTTGTTATTCATGATGACAATCTGCTGTATCATTTTTATGCTGATGATTCTCAGCTCCTTGACAGCTTCAAGCCACTTCCGATCGATCAAAATGCCGTCATTAAGAATCTGGAAGGGTGTCTTGAAAATGTCAAAAAATGGATGTCATCCAATATGCTTAAACTCAACGATGAAAAGACTGAGTTTCTTCTGGTGGGTCCTGCCAGCAGACTTAAGAAATGTGACATTCGAACTATCAGCATTGGAAACACCGAAATTCCTATGTCTAAATCTGTGAGAAATCTTGGAATTCTTGTTGATTCTCGTCTCAGCTTTGAAAACCATGTGAACAACATTTGTAAAATATGTCATCTCCATCTCCGAAGGATAGGGTCCATTCGTCATCTAATAACTGAAGATGCTGCTGCAACCTTAGTTCGATCCTTCGTCCTGTCCAGAATAGACTATTGTAATTCAGTACTAACTGGTATTACAAATGAACAGATTTCAAAACTCCAAAGATTACAAAACCGTGCTGCTTACATTGTCACAAAAACTAAATCAAGATCACACATCACCCCAGTCTTGAACAAATTACATTGGCTCCGTGTTCGAGAAAGGATCAACTTTAAAGTCTTATCGTTAACATATCAATCAATAAATAAATCCGTGCCAGGTTACCTTCAAAATCTAGTATCACTGTATCAACCTAAACGATCATTAAGATCAGAAGGGAAACTTTTATTGGATGTACCTGCCTATAAATTTAAATCTTTTGGATCTAGACATTCGATACAGTGCATCAATTGTTTGGAATACACTTCCAGAAAATATCCGACAATGTGAATCTCTGTCGGTTTTCAAATCCAAAGTGAAAACTTGGGTTATTTAGTCACTATCATTAACACTTCAAAGTGAGAACATTTTCTAGCGCCTAGTGCATTCCCTAGTGGATTGAATAGTTGTGCGATAAAATATCATTATTATTATTATTATTCCCCCAAGGGGGGGGGGGGTATCACGTGGGCAAGGCGCTTGCTCGCTAGCCTGGAGGTCGAGTGTTCGATCCCTGCATTGGTCGAGAAAGTTCATCTCGATTTTCCGGCGTGGTTTCCCCTTGTCAGTGATGCAGAACGGAGGGCCTGACAACGACAGCTACCTAGTCGTTCGGATGGGAAGAAAAACCGAGGTCCTGTGTACACATTGGTGTGCACGTAAAAGATCTGTTGGCAGTTGTAATTCGATAAAAAAGTAGGCCGTAGCGCCGCTGCCCTGGCAAAATTTCCCTCATAGCACACTGTATGGCGTAAGCCCATCTTCCATTAGCCCAGGTTAGGTGCAAAAGAGTAGGACGTTAAACCCCATTTCATTTCATTTCATTTATCCCCCTGGGGGTGTTAACCCAAGTTTTTCTCTTTTTTCGCGGTTTTGGTGATTTCGGCCTCGTGTCCTAGGGTAGGTACCTAGTGAATTTCACGTGGAAACCCCCGAAGGTACGGATGTCGTGAGTAAACGGGCATGCGTATTTGGATTTTTAGCCAAAATTGGACGAAATTTACTCCAATAAGAGGCCCGTACTCAGCCCCGAGGGATCCCAAATTAGGTTGAGATATGGGCGATGTGGTGAGGTACATGCCCTGTAACTTTGATGCCGATCGGCCCTCTGGAAGTGTCAGGCGTAACGTTAATCCTAATGAAAAATAGGCGGAAACGAAAAAAAAAAATGTTGGCATTCCAGTACCCCATAACTCATCCCCTATGAGCAATAGGTCCATGAAATTTAGAGGGCGGCCAGTGGAGATAGGTGGGCAGGTGTCCACCACACATGATCAGGGTGTCAGATTTTATTCAAGTTATCCTGTAAAAGTCAAATTATTGGTAGGAAAGTGTCAGATTAAAACCCTACTCGACCTTATCAGGGTTAGTGGCCGATTTTATTC
The DNA here is from genome assembly GCA_948474765.1 of Patella depressa. Classification (NCBI taxonomy): domain Eukaryota; kingdom Metazoa; phylum Mollusca; class Gastropoda; family Patellidae; genus Patella; species Patella depressa. The sequence continues at coordinate 1,011,057 of CAOLEZ010000009.1, read as the reverse complement.
AAGTTCTCCCGTAAAATGATTGGTAGGTAAGAGTCGGATTAAAACCCTACTCGACCTTATCCCCCCAGGAGTGTTAACCCAAAGTTTTTCTCTTTTTTCCCGGTTTTGGTGGGTTAGGCCTTATGTTCTAGGGTAGGTACCTAGTGAATTTCACATGGAAACCCCCGAAGGTATCGATGTTCTGAGCGAACGGGCACGCGTATTTGGATTTTTAGCCAAAATTGGACGAATTTTGCTCCGGAAGGGGGCCCGTACTGGGCGATGTGGTGAGGTACATGACATGAAACTTTGATGCCTATCGGCCCTCATGACGTGTCGGGCGTAACGATTATCTTAATGAAAAATAGGCGGAAACGGAAAAAATCGACTTTGGCATTCCGGTACCCCCTAGAAAACGCCCATAACTCATCCCCTGTGGGCAATAGGTCCATGAAATTTGGAAGACGGCCAATGGACATCCCGTAGGCAGGTGTCCACCACATATGAGCAGGGTCGGCCGTGGGATCCCAAATTAGGCTGAGAGATGGGCAATAAGGTGAGGTGTAGGGCGAAGCGATAATCCTTGACCCTTTTCCCATGACCTTTTTCCCAAAAGTCTACATGGTACATCAAGTTTTGGAAGTTTTTCGACGCCAAAGTCAATCGGCAGATCAAAGGTCAAGGTCAGATATGAAAGGTCAATAAATTGTCCATCAAGTGGCATGATATTTGTTGTGCTTAAGGGGGCTGGGGGCGTTTCCGGGATCTTTGAATGTGACGTTTTACCTAAGTTGCCGCCAGGGACAGGGTATGTCAGCCAAGGTCATGACCTTGACCCATGGGACAGCCCCGTCATCAGACTTGTGGGTCGTAAACTTGTCATTGACCTTGGCATTTCTGGCGAATGTCTGAATGGTAGATGAAGGTCAAAGGTCAAGGTCGTACATAAAAGGTCATTGATGTGTCAACCCAAGCTCATGACCTTTGACATGTCATGTGGCTTTGGGACCCGACCAAAGACCCCGGAGCACCCGAGACGTTAGATATTTTGGTGACCTTGACCCTTTCAGATGACCTTGACCTACCGGGGTCATGAGGGTTCCGATGTAATGTCGAAAGGTAAAGGTCCGGTGGTCCTGACTTAATAAGTTGGTCCCCTAGGGGGCAAAAACCGAAATATTTCAGGGGCCTCTAGCAGGTCAAGGTCACGACTTTTGGTTGGCGATTTTATAAAATGAAGAACAAATGCAGGGTCAGTCTATCGAGTCACCAAATCTGGAGCCGATCGGAAGATATTTTTGTGGCAAAATTGTCTGAGAAAGTCAAATAGCTGGCTTTTTAATGCTGTGGTCAAAGGGGAGGTAACTGGCGCCTCCCAAATCGCATCCGATGGCCTTGAGGTTGTGGTCTTATAAACTAAATCGACCCCTGGGAGTTGTGTGGTGACATTGGTTTAACCCTTAAATGTCAAGGTCAAATGACCATCACGTAAAATTTTTGACCCAGTTCCGGTCGCCGCAGAATATTTTCGAGGGCACCATGTGACGCGCAAAGGACGATTTAGTGGGGGTAGCCTCAAGGACAAGTTCCTGAAAAAAAATAGAAAAAATAATTAATGAAACAAGACGTTTTCTGGCCCTTGTGCCACAAAGGGCCCTCGGTCGAGGTTTTAGAGCATCGAGCCAGGTGCGTGTGGCCCTTCAGCATCACGGCACCAAAATTCAGACCTCTCGGACTTCCGGTTTAGCACCTTATAAGTGAATTGTATGTCATACTTTACAAGTAATGGCTGCCAAACGTTATAAGTATTAAGTCTATCGCACCTCACAAATTGAGTGTATAGCACCTTACAGGTATGGCTTTAGCACCTTACAGGTATGGCTTTAGCACCTTATAAGTGCATTTATATTTCGAAATTCAAAAGTAAAACTTGTCTATTCTTCTCATAGGTTTAAAGCATCAAATATTATAAACCTGTTATTCGTTTACTGGGGGCTTATACTAATATATTACCTGTCGTCACTGCTGTCGACGTATGTCGCACCTTAAAATAAAAATGGACGCTGAAGGTGCTACTCACAAACTATATTTGTACTTACTAACACCTCATAAGTCAATTTTAACACAAGTATATCTGGGTGGGTCCGTCCGTCCACAATTGTTTGTGGACTCTCTACATGTCGCAATTCTTACCCGATTTTGACGAAACTTGAAATATAGGTTTATCCCCAAAAGATTTCGGCTGCTTTCGATATTGGCATATATCGGATCAAAACTTCATGGATTATGGCCCCTGATTGTACGAAAAAATCTTGTTTTTAGCTTGTGGACCCTATAGAGGTCACAATTTTGAACCGATTTTGATGAAACTTGACATGCATGTTTATAACCCAAAGATCTTGGTTCCTTTCGATATTTGCGCCTATCGGAACGTAATTGTCCGAAAAATCACCTGTTTTAGCTTGTTGTCCCGCTGGAGGTCACAATTATTATCCGATTTAAAAAAACGTTTGATTATATCACCGTTACACCCTACCTAAGGAAGGCTGACATCGAATTTCGGGAAAATCGGACCAAAATTGCCACACAAAATGGCCGCCGCTTGTACGCGAATACTGTTAAAAAATAGTATACCAAGATTGTGGACCCTGTAGAGATCACAATTTTAATTCGATTTTTATGAAACTTGAAATTCATGGTTATATCCCAAAGATCTTGGTTCCTTTCGATATCTGCGCATATCGGATGGTAACGTCCTGAATTATGGCCCCTGATTATACGCAAAATCGCCTTTTTTTTATACGCCCACATTTTTATGTGGACGTATATTGTCGTCGCCCCTGTCCGTCCGTCCACAATTTGTTTGTGGACTCTCTACAGGTCACAATTCTTATCCGATTTTGACGAAACTTGAAATATAGGTTTATCCCCAAAAGATCTCGGCTGCTTTCGATATTGGCATGTATCGGATCAAAACTTCATGGATTATGGCCCCTGATTGTACGAAAAATCACGTTTTTATACGCCCACATTTTCATGTGGACGTATTATGTCGTCGCCCCTGTCCGTCCGGACGTCCGTCGGTCCGTCTGTCCGTCCGTCCGTCCGTCCGTCCACAATTTGTTTGTGGACTCTCTACAGGTCACAATTCTTATCCAATTTTGACGAAACTTGAAATATAGGTTTATCCCCATAAGGTCTCGGTTCCTTTCGATATTGGCATGTATCGGATCAAAACTTCATGGATTATGGCCCCTGATTGTACGAAAAATCACGTTTTTAGCTTGTGGACCCTATAGAGGTCACAATTTTGAACCGATTTTGATGAAACTTGACATGCATGTTTGTAACCCAAAGATCTTGGTTCCTTTCGATATTTGCGGCTATCGGAATGTAATTTCCTGAATTATGGCCCCTGATTGTCCGAAAAATCACCCTTTTTAGCTTGTGGTCCCTCTGGAGGTCACAATTATTATTCGATTTAAAAAAACGTTTGATTATATCACCGTTACACCCTAAGGAAGGTTGAGTTCGAATTTCGGGAAAATCGGACGAAAATTGCCATACAAAATGGCCGCCGTTTGTACGCGAATACTGTTAAAAAATGGTATATCAAGATTGTGGTCCCTGTGGAGGTCACAATTTTGATTTAATTTTGATGAAACTTCAAATTCATGGTTATAACCCAAAGATCTTGCTTCCTTTCGATATTTGCGCATATCGGATCGTAACTTCCTGAATTATGGCCCCTGATTATACGCAAAATCGCCTTTTTTTTAGCTTGGAGGTCACAATTATTATTCGATTTAAAAAACCGTTTGATTATATCACCGTTACACCCTAAGGAAGGTTGAGTTCGAATTTCGGGAAAATCTGACGAAAATTGCCATACAAAATGGCCGCCGTTTGTACGCGAATACTGTTAAAAAATGGTATATCAAGATTGTGGACCCTGTGGAGGTCACAATTTTGATTCGATTTTGATGAAACTTCAAATTCATGGTTATAACCCAAAGATCTTGCTTCCTTTCGATATTTGCGCATATCGGATCGTAACTTCCTGAATTATGGCCCCTGATTATACGCAAAATCGCCTTTTTTTTAGCTTGGAGGTCACAATTATTATTCGATTTAAAAAACTGTTTGATTATATCACCGTTACACCCTAAGGAAGGTTGAGTTCGAATTTTGGGAAAATCGGACGAAAATTGCCATACAAAATGGCCGTCGTTTGTATGCGAATACTGTTAAAAAATGGTATATCAAGGTTGTGGACCCTGTGGAGGTCACAATTTTGATTCGATTTTGATGAAACTTGAAATTCATGGTTATAACCCAAAGATCTTGCTTCCTTTTGATATTTGCGCATATCGGATCGTAACTTCCTGAATTATGGCCCCTGATTATACGCAAAATTGCCTTTTTTTTAGCTTGGAGGTCACAATTATTATCCGATTTAAAAAAACGTTTGATTATATTACTGTTACACCGTAAGGAAGGTTGAGTTCGAATTTCGGGAAAATCAGACCAAAATTGCCACACAAAATGGCCGCCGTTTGTACGCGAATACTGTTAAAAAATGGTATATCAAGGTTGTGGACGCTGTAAAGGTCACAATTTTAATTCGATTTTGATGAAACTTGAAATTCATGGTTATAACCCAAAGATCTTGGTTCTTTTCGATATTTGCGCATATCGGATCGTAACTTCCTGAATTATGGCCCCTGGTTATACGCAAAATCCCCCTTTCTTTAGCTTGTGGTCCCTCTGGAGGTCACAATTATTATCCAATTTAAAAAAACGTTTTATTATATCACCGTTGCACTGTAATTTCAGGAAAATCGGACCAAAATTGACAGACAAAATGGCCGCCGTTTGTACGCGAATACTGTTAAAAAAATGATATATCATGATTGTGGAGCCTGTATAGGTCATAATTTTAATTCGATTTTGATGAGGATGGTTCAGTTCTAATTTCGTGAAAATCGTACCAAAATTGCCGGACGAAATGGTCGCCGTTTGTACGCGAATAGTGTAAAAATATGGTTGTGGACTCTCTACAGGTCACAATTTTTATCCGATTTTTATCATGGTTGTGGACTCTCTACAGGTCACAATTCTTATCCGATTTTGATGAAAAGTCACATTTCTAGGTTGTGTACCGTCACACCATAATCATTGTCGGTTTCGAATTTCATTAATATCAGACTGGAACTGACCAACTAAATGGCTGCTCCCAATACAGTATGAAATACAGGACTTAAAGATGTAGGAAAAATCACTTTTGGTATTGCTTGTTCTCTGTCCATCTTTCGAAAATGTGGGCGTATCCTGCCTGGCAGTGCCAGCCTATCTTTCTAAAAGCACAACGTTTCAACAAGTATCCTTTTATCGTTAGAATAAAACCAGTGATTGTCTCCCATAAAAATTGTGTTCTGTAAGTAGTGTAAGAGGTTCCATTTTTATACGCCCACATTTTCATGTGGACGTATTATGTCGTCGCCCCTGTCCGTCCGGACGTCCGTCCGTCCGGACGTCCGTCCGTCCACAATTTGTTTGTGGACTCTCTACAGGTCACAATTCTTATCCAATTTTGACGAAACTTGAAATATAGGTTTATCCCCATAAGATCTCGGTTCCTTTCGATATTGGCATGTATCGGATCAAAACTTCATGGATTATGGCCCCTGATTGTTCGAAAAATCACGTTTTTAGCTTGTGGACCCTATAGAGGTCACAATTTTGAACCGATTTTGATGAAACTTGACATGCATGTTTGTAACCCAAAGATCTTGGTTCCTTTCGATATTTGCGGCTATTGGAATGTAATTTCCTGAATTATGGCCCCTGATTGTCCGAAAAATCACCCTTTTTAGCTTGTGGTCTCTCTGGAGGTTACAATTATTATTCGATTTAAAAAACCGTTTGATTATATCACCGTTACACCCTAAGGAAGGTTGAGTTCGAATTTCGGGAAAATCGGACGAAAATTGCCATACAAAATGGCCGCCGTTTGTACGCGAATACTGTTAAAAAATGGTATATCAAGATTGTGGACCCTGTGGAGGTCACAATTTTGATTCGATTTTGATGAAACTTCAAATTCATGGTTATAACCCAAAGATCTTGCTTCCTTTCGATATTTGCGCATATTGGATCGTAACTTCCTGAATTATGGCCCCTGATTATACGCAAAATCGCCTTTTTTTTAGCTTGGAGGTCACAATTATTATTCGATTTAAAAAACTGTTTGATTATATCACCGTTACACCCTAAGGAAGGTTGAGTTCGAATTTCGGGAAAATCAGACCAAAATTGCCACACAAAATGGCCGCCGTTTGTACGCGAATACTGTTAAAAAATGGTATATCAAGGTTGTGGACGCTGTAAAGGTCACAATTTTAATTCGATTTTGATGAAACTTGAAATTCATGGTTATAACCCAAAGATCTTGGTTCTTTTCGATATTTGCGCATATCGGATCGTAACTTCCTGAATTATGGCCCCTGGTTATACGCAAAATCCCCCTTTCTTTAGCTTGTGGTCCCTCTGGAGGTCACAATTATTATCCAATTTAAAAAAACGTTTGATTATATCACCGTTGCACTGTAAGGAAGGTTGAGTTTGAATTTCGGGAAAATCGGACCAAAATTGACAGACAAAATGGCCGCCGTTTGTACGCGAATACTGTTAAAAAAATGATATATCATGATTGTGGAGCCTGTATAGGTCACAATTTTAATTCGATTTTGATGAGGATGGTTGAGTTCTAATTTCGTGAAAATCGTACCAAAATTGCCGGACGAAATGGTCGCCGTTTGTACGCGAATAGTGTAAAAATATGGTATATCATGGTTGTGGACTCTCTACAGGTCACAATTTTTATCCGATTTTTATCATGGTTGTGGACTCTCTACAGGTCACAATTCTTATCCGATTTTGATGAAAAGTCACATTTCTAGGTTGTGTACCGTCACACCATAATCATTGTCGGTTTCGAATTTCATTAATATCAGACTGGAACTGACCAACTAAATGGCTGCTCCCAATACAGTATGAAATACAGGACTTAAAGATGTAGGAAAAATCACTTTCGGTATTGCTTGTTCTCTGTCCATCTTTCGAAAATGTGGGCGTATCCTGCCTGGCAGTGCCAGCCTATCTTTTTAGCTTGTGGTCCCTCTGGAGGTCACAATTATTATCCGATTTAAAAAAACGTTTGATTATATTACCGTTACACCGTAACAATTTTTATCCGATTTCAATGAAACTTAAAATATAGGTTTATCACCGTAACTTCATGGGTTATGGCCCCTGATTGTACGAAAAATCACGTTTTTTAGCTTGTGAACAGTGTAGAGGTCACAATTTTGAACCGATTTGGATGAAACTTAAAATGCATGTTTATAAACCAAAGATCTTGGTTCCTTTCGATATTTGCGCCAATTGGATTGTAACTTCCTGAATTATGGCCCCTGATTGTCCGAAAAATCGCCCTTTTTAGCTTGTGGTCCCTCTGGAGGTCAAAATTGTTATCCGATTTAAAAAACCGTCTGATTATATCACCGTTACATGGTTATAAAGGTTGAGTTTGAATTTCGTGAAAATCGGACCAAAATTGACGGACAAAATGGCCGCCATTTGTACGCGAATAGTGTGAAAATATGTTATATCAAGGTTGTGAACAGTGTAGAGGTCACAATTTTGAACCGATTTGGATGAAACTTGAAATGCATGTTTATAACCCAAAGATCTTGGTTCCTTTCGATATTTGCGCCCATCGGATCGTAACTTCCTGAATTATGGCCCCTGATTGTCCGAAAAATTGCCCTTTTTAGCTTGTAGTTCCTCTGGAGGTCAAAATTGTTATCCGATTTAAAAAACGTTTGATTATATCACTGTTCCATGGTTATGAAGGTGGAATTCGAATTTCGTGAAAATCGGACCAAAATTGACGGACAAAATGGCCGCCGTTTGTACGCGAATAGTGTGAAAATATGTTATACCAAGGTTGTGGACCTTATAGAGGTCACAATTTTGAACCAATTTTGAACCAATTTTGATGAAACTTGACATGTATGTTTATAACCCAAAGATCATGGTTCCTTTCGATATTTGCACCCATTGGATCGTAACTTCCTGAATTATGGCCCCTGATTGTCCAAAAAATCGCCCTTTTAAGCTTGTGGTCCCTCTGGAGGTCACAATTATTATCCGATTTAAAAAAAGATTTGATTATATTACCGTTACACCGGAAGGAAGGTTGAGTTCGAATTTCGGGAAAATCGGACCAAAATTGCCATACAAAATGGCCGCCGTTTGTACGCGAATACTGTTAAAAAATGGTTTATCAAGGTTGTGACCCCTGTAAAGGTCACAATTTTAATTCCAATTTTGATGAAACTTGAAATTCATGGTTATAACCAAAAGATCTTGGTTCTTTTCGATATTTGCGCATATCGGATCGTAACTTCCTGAATTATGGCCACGGTTATACGCAATATCCCCCTTTCTTTAGCTTGTGATCCCTCTGGAGGTCACAATTATTATCCGATTTAAAAAAATGTTTGATTATATCACCGTTACACCGTAAGGAAGGTTGAGTTTGAATTTCGGGAAAATCGGACCAAAATTGACAGACAAAATGGCCGCCGTTTGTACGCGAATACTGTTAAAAAAAATGGTATATCGATGTTGTGGACCCTGTATTAGTCACAATTTTAATTCGATTTTGATGAGGAAGGTTGAGTTCTAATTTCGTGAAAATCGTACCAAAATTGCCGGACGAAATGGTCGCCGTTTGTACCCGAATAGTGTAAAAATATGGTATATCATGGTTGTGGACTCTCTACAGGTCACAATTCTTATCTGATTTTGACGAAAAGTAACATTTCTAGGTTGTGTACCGTCACACCATAATCATTGTCGGTTTCGAATTTCATTAATATCAGACTGGAACTGACCAACTAAATGGCTGCTCCCAATACAGTATGAAATACAGCACTTAATGATGTAGGAAAAATCACTTTCGGTATTGCTTGTTCTCTATCCATCTCTCAAAAAATGTGGGCGTATCCTGCCTGGCAGTGCCAGCCTATCTTTAGCTTGTGGACCCTATAGAGGTCACAATTTTGAACCAATTTTGATGAAACTTGACATGCATGTTTATAATCCAAAGATCTTGGTTCCTTTCGATATTTCCTGAATTATGGCCCCTGATTGTCCGAAAAATCACCCTTTTTAGCTTGTGGTCCCTCTGGAGGTCACAATTATTATCCGATTTAAAAAACCGTTTGATTATATCACCGTTACACCCTAAGGAAGGTTGAGTTCGAATTTCGGGAAAATCGGATGAAAATTGCCATACAAAATGGCCGCCGTTTGTACGCGAATACTGTTAAAAAATGGTATATCAAGGTTGTAGACCCTGTAGAAGTCACATTTTTTATTTGATTTTGATGAAACTTGAAATAGATGGTTATATCGGATCGTAACATCCTGAATTATGGCCCCTGATTATACGCAAAATCGCCTTTTTATACGCCCACATTTTCATGTGGACGTATTATGTCGTCGCCCCTGTCCGTCCGTCCACAATTTGTTTGTGGACTCTCTACAGGTCACAATTCTTATCCGATTTTGACGAAACTTGAAATATAGGTTTATCCCCATAAGATCTCGGTTCCTTTCGATATTGGCATGTATCGGATCAAAACTTCATGGATTATGGCCCCTGATTGTACGAAAAATCACGTTTTTAGCTTGTGGACCCTATAGAGGTCACAATTTTGAACCGATTTTGATGAAACTTGACATGCATGTTTGTAACCCAAAGATCTTGGTTCCTTTCGATATTTGCGGCTATCGGAATGTAATTTCCTGAATTATGGCCCCTGATTGTCCGAAAAATCACCCTTTTTAGCTTGTGGTCCCTCTGGAGGTCACAATTATTATTCGATTTAAAAAAACATTTGATTATATCACCGTTACACCCTAAGGAAGGCTGAGTTCGAATTTCGGGAAAATCGGACGAAAATTGCCATACAAAATGGCAACCGTTTGTACGCGAATACTGTTAAAAAATGGTATATCAAGGGTGTGGACCCTGTGGAGGTCACCATTTTGATTTGATTTTGATGAAACTTCAAATTCATGGTTATAACCCAAAGATCTTGCTTCCTTTCGATATTTGCGCATATCGGATCGTAACTTCCTGAATTATGGCCCCTGATTATACGCAAAATCGCCTTTTTTTTTAGCTTGGAGGTCACAATTATTATTCGATTTAAAAAACCGTTTGATTATATCACCGTTACACCCTGAGGCAGGTTGAGTTCGAATTTCGGGAAAATCGGACGAAAATTGCCACACAAAATGGCCGCCGTTTGTACGCGAATACTGTTAAAAAATGGTATATCAAGGTTGTGGACCCTGTGGAGGTCACAATTTTGATTCGATTTTGATGAAACTTGAAATTCATGGTTATAACCCAAAGATCTTGCTTCCTTTCGATATTTGCGCATATCGGATCGTAACTTCCAGAATTATGGCCCCTGATTATACGCAAAATTGCCTTTTTTTTTACCTTGGATGTCACAATTATTATCCTATTTAAAAAAACGTTTGATTATATTACCGTTACATCGTAAGGAAGGTTGAGTTCGAATTTCGGGAAAATCAGACCAAAATTGCCACACAAAATGGCCGCCGTTTGTACTCAAATACTGTTAAAAAATGGTATATCAAGGTTGTGGACGCTGTAAAGGTCACAATTTTAATTCGATTTTGATGAAACTTGAAATTCATGGTTATAACCCAAAGATCTTAGTTCTTTTCGATATTTGCGCATATCGGATCGTAACTTTCTGAATTATGGCCCCTGGTTATACGCAAAATCCCCCTTTCTTTAGCTTGTGGTCCCTCTAGAGGTCACAATTATTATCCAATTTAAAAAAACGTTTGATTATATCACCGTTACACTGTAAGGAAGGTTGAGTTTGAATTTCGGGAAAATCGGACCAAAATTGACAGACAAAATGGCCGCCGTTTGTACGCGAATACTGTTAAAAAAAATGATATATCATGATTGTGGATCCTGTATAGGTCACAATTTTAATTTGATTTTGATGGCCGCCGTTTGTACGCGAATACTGTTAAAAAAATGATATATCATGATTGTGGATCCTGTATAGGTCACAATTTTAATTTGATTTTGATGAGGATGGTTGAGTTCTAATTTCGTGAAAATCGTACCAAAATTGCCGGACGAAATGGTCGCCGTTTGTACGCGAATAGTGTAAAAATATGGAATATCATGGTTGTGGACTCTCTACAGGTCACAATTCTTATCCGATTTTGATGAAAAGTCACATTTCTAGGTTGTGTACCGTCACACCATAATCATTGTCGGTTTCGAATTTCATTAATATCAGACTGGAACTGACCAACTAAATGGCTGCTCCCAATACAGTATGAAATACAGGACTTAAAGATGTAGGAAAAATCACTTTCGGTATTGCTTGTTCTCTGTCCATCTCTCGAAAATGTGGGCGTATCCTGCCTGGCAGTGCCAGCCTATCTTTTAAGACTACATAGTATGTTAACATTGTTAACTGTGAAAACATTTCACTGTAATACATGTATTCAAATTTACAGTCAAAATATTAATAAATATGTCAACATTATCACTACTCAAAGAGTTTTTTCTTACACAAAAATGATTCCAAACTTTAGATTTCAAATGACCAGGTGGTCGAGAAAGTACGTCGTCTGCCATAATTTTACCTTCCATTGTTTGCTTGACTACAGGTAATAATCGCTAAACACAAAAATATCCGAAGATAATGACCGGAATTATCAGCTAATGAGATCGTTTTAGAATTTATTTAACGATTACCGAAGCTATTGACCTAAATTAACATCCAATGAACATTCGGTACGTCACCAATTTTAAATAAATTAATTTTCGTCAGCATACGGAAATTGTTTTAAAGGGAGGTCACTCTGTTTTAGTTATGGAGGCAGACCACCATTAATTTCCCCATTGACTTCAATGTTAATTCTGGACTCTTTGCCCACCTCCAACTTATCCCCAAATTTTCGTTGGGCGAAATGCTTTTCACAACAGACAGAGGAACACATGGCCATGTCTTTGCACTAAAATTTTTATGAGGTTGACCACCAAAATTTTGAGATACACGAACTTGAAGAAGCATACTCAAAACATGTATCTAGTTGCCGTACATATCACCGTAGCCAACCTCATAACGCCGTTATCCTTCCGCCTCAAAATCATGAATATTTACCAAAACCTAGCAGAAAATATTAATTCAAACCCTCTTAGTCCATTCTAGGCCAAAAAATCAACAAAAATGGGCATGCAAAAGGGGAGAAAAGAGACAGAGAGAGAACTGCTATAAATAGACGAACTACAATTTGTGGGTACCGAGATGTAAAATTTAATGGTGGTCTGCCTCCTATATGTTTTTAAAAGTTCATATATCATCAAAATTCATTTCTTTATAGCTTCACATTTATTTTTGCAAAATTATTATAATACAGAATCAAAAAAAATTAATTGCAGAAGAAATGGTGACCCTTTAAAGTTATGTACTGTTTTGTATGCTGGGTTGCAGATCAGGTCCATGGGCCTTTTGTTCTAGAATTGAAGACTCTTTCTTAATTTTGTCAAAATGTGAGTTTTGCAAAAAGATTTAAAGAGTTTCAAACAAGTCTCATCAAAAATATTCAAAATATTGGGATATTTTTCAAAAATTGACTTTATTTTACCTTTTTTTACAAAATGGCCCATTTTTATACGCCCACATGGAAATGTGGTCGTATATTGCCGTCGCCCCCGTCCGTCCGTCTGTCGGTCCGTCGGTCCGTCCATCGTCCACAATTTCTTGTGAACGCTCTAGAGGCTAAAGTTAATATCCGATTGACTTGAAATTTATACACGGTGTTTAAGGTCGTGAGACGAAGAAGCCTATTGATTTTCAGCGATATCCGATAATTACTACCAGAGTTATGACCCTTGATCACTTTGAAAAATCTTGTGAACGCTCTAGAGGCTATAGTTAATATCCGATTGACTTTAAATTTATACACAGTGTTTAAGGTCAGGAGACGAAGAAGCCTATTGATTTTCGGTGACCTCTGATAATTACTGCCAGAGTTATGACCCTTGATCACTTTGAAAAATCTTGTGAACGCTTTAGAGGCTAAAGTTAATATCCGATTGACTTTAAATTTATACACAGTGTTTAAGGTCATGAGACGAAGAAGCCTATTGATTTTCGGTGATATCCGATAATTACTACCAGAGTTATGACCCTTGATCACTTTGAAAAATCTTGTGAACGCTCTAGAGGCTATAGTTAATATCCGATTGACTTTAAATTTATACACAGTGTTTAAGGTCATGAGACGAAGAATCCTATTGATTTTCGGTGACCTCTGATAATTACTGCCAGAGTTATGACCCTTGATCACTTTGAAAAATCTTGTGAACGCTTTAGAGGCTAAAGTTAATATCCGATTGACTTTAAATTTATACACAGTGTTTAAGGTCATGAGACGAAGAAGCCTATTGATTTTCGGTGATATCCGATAATTACTACCAGAGTTATGACCCTTGATCACTTTGAAAAATCTTGTGAACACTCTAGAGGCTATAGTTAATATCCGATTGACTTTAAATTTATACACAGTGTTTAAGGTCATGAGACAAAGAAGCCTATAGATTTTCGGTGATATCTGATAATTACTGCCAGAGTTATGACCCTTGATCACTTTGAAAAATCTTGTGAACGCTTTAGAGGCTAAAGTTAATATCCGATTGACTTTAAATTTATACACAGTGTTTAAGGTCATGAGACGAAGAAGCCTATTGATTTTCAGTGATATCCGATAATTACTACCAGAGTTATGACCCTTGATCACTTTGAAAAATCTTGTGAACGCTCTAGAGGCTAAAGTTAATATCCGATTGACTTTAAATTTATACACAGTGTGTAAGGTCATAATAAGAAGAAGCCTGTTGATTTTCAGCAATATCCGATAATTCCTGCCAGAGTTATGACCCTTGATCACTTTGAAAAATCTTGTGAACGCTTTAGAGGCTAAAGTTAATATCCGATTGACTTTAAATTTATACACAGTGTTTAAGGTCATGAGACGAAGAAGCCTATTGATTTTCGGTGATATCCGATAATTACTACCAGAGTTATGACCCTTGATCACTTTGAAAAATCTTGTGAACACTCTAGAGGCTATAGTTAATATCCGATTGACTTTAAATTTATACACAGTGTTTAAGGTCATGAGACAAAGAAGCCTATAGATTTTCGGTGATATCTGATAATTACTGCCAGAGTTATGACCCTTGATCACTTTGAAAAATCTTGTGAACGCTCTAGAGGCTAAAGTTAATATCCGATTGAATTTAAATTTATACACGGTGTTTAAAGTCATGATACAAAGAATCCTATTGATTTTCAGCAATATCCGATAATTACTGCCAGAGTTATGACCCTTGATCACTTTGAAAAATCTAAAGTTAATATCCGATTGACTTTAAATTTATACACACTATTTACGGTCATGATACAAAATAGCCTATTTATTTTCAGCGATATCCGATAATTACTGCCAGAGTTATGACCCTTGATCACTTTGAAAAACCCTGTGAATGCTCTAAAGGCTAAAGTTAATATCCGATTGACTTTAAATTTGTACACAGTGTTTAGGGTCATGATACGAAGAATCCTATTTGATTTTCAGTGATATCTGATAATTTCTGGCAGTTGATCACTTTGAAATATCTTGTGGACAAAGGCCTTGAGACAAACCATCAAAACTATTCTAATCATTTCTGATAATTATTTAATGGGCTATTACTCGTAATAAGATTATCATGTGTTGTAAATGTTCTCCTTACTGATAAAAGAAACAATATGCGACAACCCTTGTTGACTGCCCGGACGACTTAGCTGTTGTGGGCGTATGTTTCGTTGCCTGGCAACCTATCTTTTGACACTTTGTATGTCTCAAAATGCCAATAATTACCTATTTCTTGGAAACTCTGAGGTGAAAGGCATTTATTTCTAGAAACCTTGGCCAGTATACAAGAAGACAAGCTGCAAATTGGTTGCATTGAGGGTAACTGTAAGGAACTATAATGAAACTTGTAAGCCCACCCCCTGAAAATGTTGCTTTAATAACAAATCCAACCTGTGTCCACATAAGTAATACTGTTGATGGAATATGGCTAAAAGCCACATTTTTCTATCCCTGGCTTGTATACATACATACAAACACAGGTACTTGTAAGAAATATGAATCATTTATTAAAATATGTATTGATAAATGTAAAATAAATGCTGTATTTAGTTGACAACCAGCCACTCCAACAAAAGGGTCACAAAGCACTATTTTTTTAAAAATGGGAATATTTCAGTATTTAAAACACTTTAACAATCAGAGGTATCCTTGGAATTATATAGTGTCAATATTTTGTGGAAGCAAGTTGTTTTAATCTTTACATCAATTTCCTGACAAAATGAGGTGGAAAAAGGGAGTTATGACATAATTCATTGCATAAAAGGAGTATGAAAAGGCTATTAATTAATATTTCATTGCTCTGTAAGTGCCACATTTTAAAAGATCACCACAAATAATAGATTTACATCAAAAATGTCAAACATTAAGCTGCAAAAGACACATCTACAACATATCCATTTTGGGGTGTGGACTCATTTGGGGAAAATGTCATAGAATAACATGTTTGGCCATAGACAAAAAGTCTTAAAAATTCATGGAATCTTTTATGTAACTATTTGTTTGTGCAAAATAAAATGCTCGGTTACAATTCAAGCACAAAATCCAATTACTGTTAATTCGGAGTCAATATATTTTCAATTGAATATCCAAATATCATGTTCAAGAAAATGGGTGGGGTGGGGAGGTTGAGCCAGTCTAAATGAAATGAAGACAGAGAAATTTCCCAGCAGACACACAGATTTTACTTTCTCGAGAAGGGAAATGCAACAATTGCAGGTTTTAAAAGATTAAAATTGTGTTAAGTCTGAGGAACACTCAAGCAAAATGCAGTTCACTCATGTTTTGAAAATTATAACATGCCTCAGCAGTACATAATTAGACAAAATTTCTTAATTTTTAAATTTCTATTAAACACATAGATACTTTTTCAATATCTGACAAACACATGGCTCCTTTCCAAGTTATTTAACAATGGAAATAAAGACATGCAAGACATTTTGTTTCATTTTAAAACAGATGAATAATTAAAATTTTGACAGTAATATTGGGGGTAATCTGAAGAATTTCAGACAAATTATCATGATTTTAAGGCAAAATTGAGTGAAATTATTATACTTTCTTCCCATCTAACCTTTACGATGCAGAAAAAGTCAAAATTACACATTAAAATATTTTTCACTAATTTTAAAAAGCAAATAAACACTGAAAATCACAAAATTTGGACTAAAATCAAATATTACCCTCACAAATTTATCAAATATTTTAGAAATTTTACCATTTCACTTTTTTTATTATCAAAATGTCATATATCACATTTTCTGACAAATTGGAGATCATAGCATCAAATTTAGGCCTCTCATACGCCGTCAGTTTGTTTACATACAGGAGGCAGACCACCATTAATTTCCCCATTGACTTCAATGTTAATTCTGGACTCTTTGCCCACCTCCAACTTATCCCCAAATTTTCGTTGGGCGAAATGCTTTTCACTACAGACAGAGGAACACATGGCCATGTCTTTGCACTAAAATTTTTATGAGGTTGACCACCAAAATTTTGAGATACACGAACTTGAAGAAGCATACTCAAAACATGTATCTAGTTGCCGTACATATCACCGTAGCCAACCTCATAACGCTGTTATCCTTCCGCCTCAAAATCATGAATATTTACCAAAACCTAGCAGAAAATATTAATTCAAACCTTCTTAGTCCATTCTAGGCCAAAAAATCAACAAAAATGGGCATGCAAAAGGGGAGAACAGAGACAGAGAGAGAACTGCTATAAATAGACGAACTACAAATTGTGGGTACCGAGATGTAAAATTTAATGGTGGTCTGCCTCCTTATGTTTTCGAGTGACATTCGTGTTTTGTTAAATAACGTAAATTAAAAGTTACGTAAAAACAAAGTTTTTATTAAATTTTAAGTGGACTTAATTGCTACAGGTCTTTCATTTTTTTCATATGGTAAGGTGTGCGTTGTTTTTATTTGAAATTTAATTTGCAATTGAACCGAATCGAAATATGAACGTTGTAGATCGGTGCACCGAACCGAATCGTTGCAGCTCTAGTGACTTAACAAACCATTACAGGCAAACCAAATGTAGCCAGTATTGTTTAGTTATGTATCTCTTCAAATTATTGTTTAGCAATATCTATGTTTCTCCTGAAGTAAGTGTTTGCTGTTTCATATTGCAAATTAATAGCTTTCACTCCTTGTTTTAGCACCAAATGTTTAGCCTGATATGTGCGGATAGGGACATGCTGTTCAAACAACTACATCTACATGTTTTACAGAAACATTTGAGCAAATCTTTAAATGTATAAAACTGTCAAATTGCAGAATAACCCTAAAAAAAATTGCATGAAAAAGTTTTATTGGATTTTCTTAAAGTATTTGGTCTAGAAAACAACATATCAAAAGTTTTCTGAAATTGAGCAACCGCAAAGGGTCTAAATATGACTTCAAACAAAATGGCCGCCATTTGACCAAAATCCTCCTTTTCGGCTCATATTCTGTCAAAGCTGTTGTTTGAGAAGGCTTGGGTGCAAGACAATGCTATGATAAAAGCAAAATCTTAGTAATTCATCACTCTGTGAGTGCTGTGCAGTGTTTCGAAGCTACGCCATGGCGTTATAGGGGGTCATTATGACGTCATGATGAAAATTGTCCCTTTCTAGTGCTTTGTTAGCCATTTCATTAAAGTTAAAGATGGATGAATAGCAAAAGTGCAGACAATTGCTGCAGTAGACATGCCCACCACGATTTATGGTCAGTCTAGAGTATACTATCATCTAAAGAAGGTTCGAACAAAATGGATCAAGTTGGCCAAAATTCAAAATGGGCACCAGTTTTGACTGGAAAATGTCAATTTGTATCCAATTGACATAATATAATCAAGCTCGGTATCAAAATGTATCCTTTCAGGGAAGCTGAATCCATATCCAATTTCCATGCACATTTTGGTGAGGGTAGGTAGACCAAAGTAAGGGCACTTTAGGAGAAGGGACAGGATTGGCACATGGTAGAATCGATTTGGTGTCTATGTGAGCCATGACATACCATACATTGACACTTGTTTAAAGTTCCAATAGCATATTTTCTAATAAAGTCAAAACATAATTATTTCTATTTCTTTTGCTCAAAATGTTGTCAACTCACTATTATACGATCATGGGCAAAATTTCATGGGGGTTAAAATGGTTGAGACAGGCTGATTGAGGAGATAGTAACTCAATTACCTCCCTTGTTTTCCCATTCCTCTCCATGGACGGCCATCTTCAAACGTTTGAATTTGAAGTTGAAAATGATATTTGTGCCAATTTCTCAACTGGCAATAGTGAATTATAGGATTAATAGGATTATTCTTTAACAAGGTAGGACTGTTTATAGGTACAATCTATTTTAGGGCTTTATTTTAATACATTTTAAAAATATAACCTAAAAATATGCTATTGGAACTTTAAGGGATTATGATTAAATCCTAAAAATATGAACATGTACATAATTAGCTGCAATCAAGAACAACACCACCTCTGGGTAAAGAAAAACAAGTATCAACAATGTACCTGCCAAGTTTCGTTCTAATAATGTTTGGGAGATCATTATCAAATGGTTGACTGCATATGTGGCAAACAGGTGATAGACTGTGTCCATCTGTGTCTCAACATTTGAATCAGTTTGTGATTTAGATTAGCAACGTGCTTCAATAGGCATGATCAGCAGCTTCCGCAGCCACCTGGGAGTGTCTCCAGCCAAAATATCCATATGCCTCTACCGTAGTGGGCGACACTCCAAATGAAATTTAGTTGATAGTCGATTAATGGCATTGTATTAACCTCCATTCCCTTATCTGTAATCTAAATCCCTGATAAGAATTTCTCTTTAATTGACACATGCCATCACATAATGACTAAAATGTGTACCAAAATGGATTCAGCCACCCAGAAAACATATATTTTGACACCCAACTTGACCCTTCGAACTTTCCCGCCAAAACTGGCCCCCATCTTGAATAAACCCTAATATTGACTCGGCGGTAACACTTATCACAAAAGTATGTATGGAAATGGATTCAATTACCCCGAAATGTATATTTTAATACTAATCTCGATCTTATTATGATAATTGGGTGGAAATTGGAATTTACCAGTCAAAACCCGCAGCCATTTTGAATTTTGGCCAGTTTGACCCATTTGGCCCAGATTTTGGACTAAGATGTTTTTGGTGATAATGTAGGTCTATACGGACCATAAATCGTCGACGGCATTTCTATTGCAGCAAGTGCTCGCATTTATGCTCTTAATCCATCTACATCCTCAAATCCTCAAATGAGAAGGCTAACAAACCATCAAAAAGGAACAATTTCCATCATGACGTCATAACGACACGCCAGTCGTCACTTAGAAACACTGTACAACACTCACGGGGTGATGAATTAGTAATATATGGGTTTTATAATTGCATTGTTTTACACCTAAGCATTTTGCAACAACAGCATTGATAGAATATGAGCAGAAAAAGGGTGATTTTGGTCAAATGGGGGCCACTTTGTTTGACGTCATACCTTTGCGGTGGTTCAATTTCAGAAAACTTTTGATATGTTGTTGTCTAGACCATATACTACACAAAACAACCATAAAGCGTTTTCTTATACGCCCACATTTTCATGTGAAACCATCATACATGTCCACTATCCTGACAAGTTTCGTCAAAAAATTTTTAACTTTTTCAAAGGAACAGTTCAACAGAAACGGGAAACAGATTTGAATCATGATGATGTCATATGTTGATAACATCCATAACATGGATGATGGTTTTAAATGGCAGTTTTATATATTTTTAACTCTACATTTATGCTATTTATGTATCCAGTTACGTAGTAATTGTGATCCCATCAGAAGTTCGTTGGAAGATTGGTTTGAGGATGCCTACTGTAAATATTTGTGGATTTTCATGTGGACATATATTGTCATTGCCCTTGTCCGTCCGGACATCCACAATTTATTTGTAGACTCTCTACAGGTCACATTCTTATCCAATTTTGACGAAACTTCAAATATAGATTTATCCCCATAAGATCTCGGCTGCTTTCGATATTGGCATGTATCATGGATTATGGCCCCCGATTGTACGAAAAACCATGTTTTTAGCTTGTGGACCCTCAGGAGGTCAAAATTATTATCCGCTTTAAAAAACCGTTTGATTATATCACCATTACATGGTAATGATGGTTGAGTTCAAATTTCGTGAAAATCGGACCAAAATTGACAAACAAAATGGCTGCCGTTTGTACGCGAATAGTGTGAAAATATGTTATATCAAGGTTGTGGACCCTATAGAGGTCACAATTTTGAACCGATTTTGATGAAACTTGACATGCATGTTTATAACCCAAAGATCTTGGTTCCTTTCGATATTTGCACCCATTGATTCGTAACTTGCTAAATTATGGCCCCTGATTGTACGAAAAATCACCCTTTTTAGCTTGTGGTCCCACTGGAGGTCAAAATTATTATCTGATTTATATCACCGTTACATGGTAATGAAGATTGAGGTCAAATTTCGTTAAAATCGGATCAAAATAGACAGACAAAATGGCCACCGTTTGTACGCGAATAGTGTGAAAATAAGTTATATATCAAGGTTGTGGACCCTATAGACAAGGTTGGAAATAACTTTCAAATAGCTGTCTGACACCATGTCAGGTCAGATGAACCCATGTCAGGTCAGATGAACATTCTGCCTGACATTTCAAATTTTTGGTCGGACATGATTTTCTGACATTTGGAACAAAGTCTATTCTGTTGACTAATGGGTGACTGGGTGTAATTGTGACATTTGTATAAAGATTCAGATTGAAAACAAACAACAAAATATCATTCACTAAATTTTATCATATTTAGAAAATTTTGAGGTAGCATGATCAATTGGGTTTGATAGCCTAAGATTGGTTGATCCATTTATCCACGCATAAGAAAACTCCCTCATATGTCGTAATTTGGATAAGTACTTTGTACACAAAATACATTTTAATGACAAAATCTGACCGTCTTGTGTGCACTCATAGTCAAGCCACTGGTCTGCATTGAATTTGGCTAAATCTTTCGTGATCCATTTAATCAACTAACGTAGCTTTGCACAGCTTACGTTTGTTCGATGAAATTGGTATTTCCAGGAATTCCGTGGGCCGTGTATGCGTGTCTGATAGGCCCACACTTTCTGTCGATGATGTTTAAAAGAAACTCGTAATTTTGCTAGCCATAGCCTACCAAATTACCAGCAACTTGCGTGACATAGGGAGGAAACACAATAGCGACGAGATGTTTATGTAGAAACAACGATTTCCAGTTAAAACAAAATTGGACACGGATCTGACCAATGGCAATTTTACCCAAGTGTCATCTCTGATTTTGTCAGTCCTTTTTGCACGACTGATTTATAAATACTTGTGAATTATCGTAAGCGAGAAAGGGCGAACGAAAACATAAGTTTGATAAAGTAAATAATGATGGATAACGATAGAATATACAGACTCAGTATGTAATCTTGATCCAGATTTGAGACTAGCTATTTTGGTTAGACAAAATAAAAGACCCGATTGTGTTAACATTACAAGACAAAAACACATAAAACTGTGGCCAATATATTTTCAACATTATAAACTGTTGTGATGATGTACAAATGTACATCTTATTTCTGACTTTGTATCCGTTGGTTGTTAGATTTCAAATTATTGAGCCTCAATCTAATCAGGAATGGTATTTCGAGACTACGACTACGCCCATTGCGTGCCACGTGGTTTCTTCGTTTTGCTTGACTTTAGCATTTATTTACATGAAAAAGTAATACTATGAGGATTAATTATTTTTTTCCTTTATGTGTACTTTCCTGCTGTGAGGTATTATATGAATATAGAGCTACGAAGGCAAGTAAAGTTAGAACTTGATGAGAAGTGGTCTACTTTCATTTTCCGAAAATTATAACAAAATCTCCCGAATATTTCTCGCTCGGACAAAATGACAGACTGATCGGAAATTTCACCTGACAAATGGTGAAATTCGACCGGACTTTGTCCGCGTCTGACCAGTTATTTCCAGCACTGCCTATACAGGGCACAATTTTGAACCGATTTTGATGAAACTTGACATGCATGTTTATAACCCAAAGATCTTGGTTCCTTTCGATATTTGCGCCAATCGGATCGTAACTTCCTGAATTATGGCCCCTGATTGTCCGAAAAATCGCCCTTTTTATACGCCCATAATAGTGTGGGGGTTCCGTATTTTACAGATCATTGAAATAGCTGTGACTTCCGTTATTCTTGTCCCGTAAATAGAAATGGCCTATATTATTTGTGCTGCGTTGCATCAAACTCGGAATTGCCGGTAATCCCACGTAGAAATGGTATAGAAACACGCCATTTTGTAAATTGGCTTGGTATAGTACAAGTAGATCGGCACCTCCTATTGGATAACGTTGGTTAAACGGCCAACGGAAGTGACTACCGAATTAGTGCGAATGCAGTGTCAAAGGTTACGCACGTGCATTCTCCTGTGCAGCGCGTATACAACGGGTATATAAGGCCACTAATAGCCAGTCTTAGTGGAACGGTCAGGGGGTGCGGACCTCAGCTGGAATATTCACATATTTCGCTCTGCGGTAAGCATTTCTAAGGGAGACTCTGTCTCTGGTGGCTAGCGAGTTCCGTTGGAATGATCACTCATTTCGCTCGGAGCAAGCCAATTCTCCGGAGTAGAGTTTAGTAGCGTGCGAGTCCTACTGGCGTGATCACTCATGCCGTTTAGGATAAGTACAAACTAAGACGTGCGTTCAAAACTTTAAGGGGAGGGAGACTCTGTTTCTGGTGATTAGCGAGTTCCGCTGGAATGATCACTCATTTCGCTCGGGACAAGCACGGTCTCCGGAGTAGAGTTAGTTTTGTAGTAGATGGTTTAAGTTATAAGTTTCTAGTTATTTTTAGGGTTCCGATCGGGTGATGTAAGATTTATTGTTTCCCTTTGTGCGAATATTGAAGTTCAGGCAGAAGGCAGACATATTGTATTTATTCGTGGAGTTATAAGTTTCTAGTTGTTTTTAGGGTTCCGATTGGGTGATGTAAGATTTATTGTTTCCCTTTGTGCGAATACTGAAGTTCGGGCACCAGGCAGACAGGTTCATGTTTATTTGCGGAGTTATTAGTTTCTAGTTATTTAGGGTTCCGATTGGGTGATGTAAGATTTATTGTTTCCCTTTGTGCGAATACTTTAAGTAGTAGAGTTTAGTTTTGTAGTATATGGTTTAAGTTATAAGTTTCTAGTTATTTTTAGGGTTCCGATTGGGTGATGTAAGATTTATTGTTTCCCTTTGTGCGAATATTGAAGTTCGGGCAAAAGGCAGACATATTGTATTTATTTGCGGAGTTACTAGTTCCTAGTCAATTTTTAGGGTTCCGATTGGGTGATGTAAGAATTATTGTTTCCCTTTGTGCGAATATTGAAGTTCGGGCACAAGGCAGACAAGTTGATATTTATTTGCGGAGTTACTAGTTCCTAGTCAATTTTTAGGGTTCCGATTGGGTGATGTAAGATTTATTGTTTTCCTTTGTGCGAATATTGAAGTTCGGGCACAAGGCAGACAAGTTGATATTTATTTGCGGAGTTACTAGTTCCTAGTCAATTTAAGGGTTCCGATTGGGTGATGTAAGATTTATTGTTTCCCTTTGTGCGAATATTATAAGATCGGGCTGAGGCAGGCATTAATATTGTTTATAAGGTCGCTGAGTTCTAATTAGTTCATCCCTAGAATTTCGTTCAGAAGTTACAAGATTTGACAATACTGGACGTTCCGTTTTGGTTTCGTGAAAGGACAAGGTAGAAGGATTTGGCGTAGGAATTTTTATTTCAGCTGGTTAACCATTGGAGAGAAGAAGACCAACCACTCGGACGCGCGTATCGGTCAATAAAATCTTTGTAATTAATGAAATAAAGAATTTGAAACTTAATAAAAGTGTTTTCTTTGACTTCAGTTCATGTGAGAAACCTGACATCCTGTGTACGAACCTGGACTTCCGGTTTGCACAAGAGCCGGTCATGCCCGACGCTCAAGTGCAAATCGATAACAACCCGTCCTGTTACAATAGTATCATCACATTTTCATGTGATAGATCACCTTTCTAGAAAATGAAGAACTTACATGTTACCAATGACAGGGCAACCATTACAACTTAGTGATGTCATCAACATATGAGTATGACATCATTTTTCAAATTTGTTTCCTGTTTCTGTTGAACTGTTCCTTTGAAAAAGTTAAAATTTATTTGACGAAACTAGTCAGGATAGTGGACATGTATGATGGTTTTAAATGGCAGTTTTATATATTTCAACCACTACAATTATGCTGTTTATGTATCCAGTTACCTAGTAATTGTGATCCCATCAGAAATTCGTTGGAAGATTGGTTTGAGGATGCCTACTGTAAATATTTGTGGATTTTCAACTTGTGTATAGGCACCTTTGTTAATAGTATCATCACATTTTCATGTGATAGATCACCTTTCTAGAAAATGAAGAACTTACATGTTACCAACGACAGGGCAAGCATTACAACTTAGTGATGTCATCAACATATGACATCATTTTTCAAATTTGTTTCCTGTTTCTGTTGAACTGTTCCTTTGAAAAAGTTAAAATTTATTTGACGAAACTAGTCAGGATAGTGGACATGTATGATGGTTTTAAATGGCAGTTTTATATATTTCAACCACTACAATTATGCTGTTTATGTATCCAGTTACCTAGTAATTGTGATCCCATCAGAAATTCGTTGGAAGATTGGTTTGAGGATGCCTACTGTAAATATTTGTGGATTTTCAACTTGTGTATAGGCACCTTTGTTAATAGTATCATCACATTTTCATGTGATAGATCACCTTTCTAGAAAATGAAGAACTTACATGTTACCAACGACGGGCAACCATTACAACTTAGTGATGTCATCAACATATGACATCATTTTTCAAATTTGTTTCCTGTTTCTGTTGAACTGTTCCTTTGAAAAAGTTAAAATTTATTTGACGAAACTAGTCAGGATAGTGGACATGTATGATGGTTTTAAATGGCAGTTTTATATATTTCAACCACTACAATTATGCTGTTTATGTATCCAGTTACCTAGTAATTGTGATCCCATCAGAAATTCGTTGGAAGATTGGTTTGAGGATGCCTACTGTAAATATTTGTGGATTTTCAACTTGTGTATAGGCCCCTTTGTAAACTTTGTTAATATTATCTTTACATTTTCATGTGATAGATCAACTTTCTAGAAAATGAAGAACTTACATGTTACCAACGACAGGGCAACCATTACAACTTAGTGATGTCATCAACATATGACATGATTTTTCAAATTTGTTTCCTGTTTCTGTTGAACTGTTCCTTTGAAAAAGTTAAAATTTATTTGACGAAACTAGTCAGGATAGTGGACAAGTATGATGGTTTTAAATGGCAGTTTTATATATTTCAACCACTACAATTATGCTGTTTATGTATCCAGTTACCTAGTAATTGTGATCCCATCAGAAATTCGTTGGAAGATTGGTTTGAGGATGCCTACTGTAAATATTTGCACATTTTCATGTGGACGTATATTGTCGTTGCCCCTGTTCGTCCGTCCGTCCGTCCACAATTGTTTGGGAACAGTCTACAGGTCACAATTTTTATACGCCCACATGGAAATGTGGTCGTATATTGCCGTCGCCCCCATCCGTCCGTCCGTACGTCCGTCCGTCCATCGTCCACAATTTCTTGTGAACGCTCTAGAGGCTAAAGTTAATATCCGATAGACTTGAAATTCATACACGGTGTTTAAGGTCATGAGACGAAGAAGCCTATTGATTTTCAGCGATATCCGATAATTACTACCAGAGTTATGACCCTTGATCACTTTGAAAAATCTTGTGAACGCTCTAGAGGCTATAGTTAATATCCGATTGTTTTTAAATTTATACACAGTGTTTAAGGTCATGAGACGAAGAAGCCTATTGATTTTCGGTGATATCTGATAATTACTGCCAGAGTTATGACCCTTGATCACTTTGAAAAATCTTGTGAACGCATTAGAGGCTAAAGTTAATATCCGATAGACTTTAAATTTATACACAGTGTTTAAGAGCATGAGACGAAGAAACCTATTGATTTTCGGTGATATCCGATAATTACTACCAGAGTTATGACCCTTGATCACTTTGAAAAATCTTGTGAATGCTCTAGAGGCTAAAGTTAATATCCGATTGACTTTAAATTTATACACAGTGTGTAAGGTCATGATACGAAGAAGCCTGTTGATCTTCAGCAATATCCAATAATTCCTGCTCGAGTTATGACCCTTGATCACTTTGAAAAATCTTGTGAACGTTCTAGAGGCTAAAGTTAATATCCGATTGAATTTAAATTTATACATGGTGTTTAAAGTCATGATACAAAGAAGCCTATTGATTTTCAGTGATATCCGATCATTACTACCAGAGTTATGACCCTTGATAACTTTGAAAAATCTTGTGAACGCTCTAGAGGCTATAGTTAATATCCGATTGACTTTAAATTTATACACAGTGTTTAAGGTCATGAGACGAAGAAGCTTATTGTTTTTCGGTGATATCTGATAATTACTGCCAGAGTTATGAGTATGACCCTTGATCACTTTGAAAAATCTTGTGAACGCTTTAGAGGCTAAAGTTAATATTCGATTGACTTTAAATTTGTACACAGTGTTTAGGGTCATGAGACGAAGAATCCTATTTGATTTTCAGCGATATCTGATAATTTCTGGCACTTGATCACTTTGAAATATCTTGTGGACAAACGCCTTGAGACAAATCAACAAAACTATTCTAATCATTTCTGATAATTATTTAATGGGCTATTACTCGTAATAAGATTATCATGTGTTGTAAATGTTCTCCTTACTGACAAAAGAAACAATATGCGACAACCCTTGTTGACTGCCCGGACGACTTAGCTGTTGTGGGCGTATGTTTAGTTGCCTGGCAACCTATCTTTATCTGATTTCAATGAAACTTAAAATATAGGTTTATCACCCTAAGATCTCGATTCCTTTCGATATTGGCATGTATCGGACTGTAACTTCATGGGTTATGGCCCCTGATTGTACGAAAAATCACGTTTATTAGCTTGTGAACAGTGTAGAGGTCACAATTTTGAACCGATTTGGATGAAACTTGAAATGCATGTTTATATCCCAAAGATCTTGGTTCCTTTCAATATTTGCGCCAATCGGATCGTAACTTCCTGAATTATGGCCCCTGATTGTCCGAAAAATCGCCCTTTTTAGCTTGTGGTCCCTCTGGAGGTCAAAATTGTTATCCGATTTAAAAAAAACATTTGATTTTATCACCGTTTCATGGTTATGAAGGTTGTGTTCGAATTTCGTGAAAATCGCACTAAAATTGACGGACAAAATGGCCACCGTTTCTACGCGAATAGTGTGAGAATATGTTATATCAAGGTTGTGGACCCTATAGAGGTCACAATTTTGAACCGATTTTGATGAAGCTTGACATGTATGTTTATAACCCAAAGATCTTGGTTCTTTGCGATATTTGCGCCCATCGGATCGTAACTTCCTGAATTGTGGCCCCTGATTGTCCTAAAAATCGCCCTTTTTAGCTTGTGGTCCCTCTGGAGGTCAAAATTGTTATCGGATTTAAAAAAACGTTTGATTATATCACCATTCCATGGTTATGAAGGTTGAGTTTGAATCTTGTGAAAATCGGACCAAAATTGACAGACAAAATGGCCGCCGTTTGTATGGAATAGTGTGAAAATATGTTATATCAAGGTTGTGGACCTTATAGAGGTCACAATTTTGAACCAATTTTGATGAAACTTGACATGTATGTAAAACCCAAAGATCTTGGTTCCTTTCGATATTACGGCCATTGGATCATAACTTCCTGAATTATGTCCCCGGATTGTCCGAAAAATTGCTTTCTTGGTTCCTTTCAATATTTGCGCCCATCGGGTCATTATATGACCGATGTCTAGGTCATATGTTATTTTATTATTTTTCAATTCTGTTTTAAATTTCAAAATCTATATTTTAAATTTCATTAATGCTTGGTTAGTCATTAGACAGCAATTAACCTGTCAGTCAAATTATGACAGACTGGCAACTAAAGTAGTTGATCTGTTAAGTCTCTTCTAACTATTGTTTTAAATGCTTTAAGTCTTAATCCTTTGATAATTATATGTATATGTCAACACTTTCTAATAACTGATTTGTATAAATAGACAAATGTATGCTAGATTATCATTAGTTGGAGAGACCCAAACTGATCCCGCAGTGAATATTCGCTTGGCCGCTACAATCACTGATAAGCATGACATTGACGATGCTTAATGAGTACGGCATATTAACTTTTTTACTCCGACAAATTAAATTCCCAAACATTTTTTTGAGGTAAAAGAAAAATAAATAAAGACGTTTGAAGTATTTGTAGTTAAAAAATATTTCCTATTTAGTGTAAATGGGTATTAAAATGAGTAAAATGCATCATTTTGCCCGAAGCAGTTAGGTGTTAAGTAAACATTGCACGAGCCGTTGAGCCAATGACTACGAGGCGTGCAAGTCAACGCACGTGTTTTAGACAGCCATCCGTTACAGGGATATTTCGTTAGTAATTCTCTGTGAAACAGGTTGGGAGAGACCAGCTTAGGGAACATGCTAGTTGGAGGTCCGATATATTTACTAAATTATAAGTTGTTAAATTGTTGCTGTTAATTATTTGCTGCTGAAAATAAAGTGTTGAAGATGCATTACAAGAATCTGTAGTCATTTCTGATACTTAAAGAACACACGTCGATGAGCTACATTCTCTGAAAGTCGAACGGTGTTAATTACTTCCTGAATTATGTCCCCTGATTGTACGAAAAATCACCCTTTTTAGCTTGTGGTCCCTCTGGAGGTCACAATTATTATCTGATTTAAAAAAAAGTGTTTGATTATAAAAACCAAACAAATTCTAATGATTTTTATACGCCCACATTTTCATGTGGACGTATTATGTCGTCGCCCCTGTTTGTGGACTCTCTACAGGTCACAATTCTTATCCGATTTTGACGAAACTTGAAATATAGGTTTATCCCCAAAAGATCTCGGCTGCTTTCGATATTGGCATGTATCGGATCAAAACTTCATGGATTATGGCCCCTGATTGTACGAAAAATCACGTTTTTAGCTTGTGGACCCTATAGAGGTCACAATTTTGAACCGATTTTGATGAAACTTGACATGCATGTTTGTAACTCAAAGATCTTGGTTCCTTTCGATATTTGCGGCTATCGGAATGTAATTTCCTGAATTATGGCCCCTGATTGTCCGAAAAATCACCCTTTTTAGCTTGTGGTCCCTCTAGAGGTCACAATTATTATTCGATTTTAAAAACCGTTTGATTATATCACCGTTACACCCTAAGGAAGGTTGAGTTCGAATTTGGGGAAAATCGGACGAAAATTGCCATACAAAATGGCCGCCGTTTGTACGCGAATACTGTTTAAAAATGGTATATCAAGGTTGTGGACCCTGTGGAGGTCACAATTTTGATTCGATTTTGATGAAACTTGAAATTCATGGTTATAACCCAAAGATCTTGCTTCCTTTCGATATTTGCGCATATCGGATCGTAACTTCCTGAATTATGGACCCTGAATATAGGCAAAATCGGACGAAAATTGCCATACAAAATGGCCGCCGTTTGTACGCGAATACTGTTTAAAAATGGTATATCAAGGTTGTGGACCCTGTGGAGGTCACAATTTTGATTCGATTTTGATGAAACTTGAAATTCATGGTTATAACCCAAAGATCTTGCTTCCTTTCGATATTTGCGCATATCGGATCGTAACTTCCTGAATTATGGCCCCTGAATATAGGCAAAATCGCCTTTTTTTTTTAGCTTGGAGGTCACAATTATTATTCGATTTAAAAAACCGTTTGATTGTATCACCGTTACACCCTAAGGAAGGTTGAGTTCGAATTTCGGGAAAATCAGACGAAAATTGCCATACAAAATGGCCGCCGTTTGTATGCGAATACTGTTAAAAAATGGTATATCAAGGTTGTAGACCCTGTAGAAGTCACATTTTTTATTTGATTTTGATGAAACTTGAAATAGATGGTTATATCGGATCGTAACTTCCTGAATTATGGCCCCTGATTATACGCAAAATCGCCTCTTTTTTAGCTTGGAGGTCACAATTATTATCCGATTTAAACTCGAATTTCGGGAAAATCAGACCAAAATTGCCATACAAAATGGCCGCCGTTTCTACGCGAATACTGTTAAAAAATGGTATATCAAGGTTGTGGACCCTGTGGAGGTCACAATTTTGATTCGATTTTGATGAAACTTGAAATTCATGGTTATAACCCAAAGATCTTGCTTCCTTTCGATATTTGCGCATATCGGATCGTAACTTCCTGAATTATGGCCCCGGATTATACGCAAAATCGCCTTTTTTTTTAGCTTGGAGGTCACAATTATTATTCGATTTAAAAAACCGTTTGATTATATCACCGTTACACCCTAAGGAAGGTTGAGTTAGAATTTCGGGAAAATCAGACGAAAATTGCCATACAAAATAGCCGCCGTTTGTATGCGAATACTGTTAAAAAGATAGGCTGGCACTGCCAGGCAGGATACGCCCACATTTTCGAGAGATGGACAGAGAACAAGCAATACCGAAAGTGATTTTTCCTACATCTTTAAGTCCTGTATTTCATACTGTATTGGGAGCAGCCATTTAGTTGGTCAGTTCCAGTCTTATATTAATAAAATTCGAAACCGACAATGATTATTGTGTGACGGTACACAACCTAGAAATGTGACTTTTCATCAAAATCGGATAAGAATTGTGACCTGTAGAGAGTCCACAACCATGATATACCATATTTTTACACTATTCGCGTACAAACGGCGACCATTTCGTTCGGCAATTTTGGTACGATTTTCACAAAATTAGAACTCAACCTTCCTCATCAAAATCGAATTAAAATTGTGACCTATACAGGGTCCACAACCATGATATATCATTTTTTTAACAGTATTCGCGTACAAACGGCGGCTATTTTGTCTGTCAATTTTGGTCCGATTTTCCCGAAATTCAAACTCAACCTTCCTTACAGTGTAACGGTGATATAATCAAACGTTTTTTTAAATTGGATAATAATTGTGACCTCCAGAGGGACCACAAGCTAAAGAAAGGGGGATTTTGCGTATAACCAGGGGTCATAAAGACTCATAATTCAGGAAGTTACGAACCGATATGCGAAAATGTCGAAAAGAACCAAGATCTTTGGGTTATAACCATGAATTTCAAGTTTCATCAAAATTGAATTAAAATTGTGACCTTTACAGGGTCCACAACCTTGATATACCATTTTTTAACAGTATTCGCGTACAAACGGCGGCCATTTTGTATGGCAATTTTGGTCTGATTTTCCCGAAATTCGAACTCAACCTTCCATACGGTGTAACAGTAATATAATCAAACGTTTTTTTAAATCGGATAATAATTGTGACCTCCAAGCTAAAAAAAAAGGCGATTTTGTGTATAATCAGGGGCCATAATTCAGGAAGTTATGATCCGATATGCGCAAATATCGAAATGAAGCAAGATCTAGAGTGGTTCAGGCTAAAAATGTTTTATAACAAACAGACACTATTTCGGGACAGTAAAGACATTATATGATAAGACTTACTATAAAAACTTCATTGATCAACAATGGAAGTCTGGCCACTTCTGAATTTTGAGGATATATAATCATTTGGACATATATTATAAATGGCTCAAAATCTTCCCGGCTTCCATAATCAAAAGAGTTATCTCTTAGTGAGAATAAGAGCTATGTCCCTTGGTTGTACTAAAAAAAATATGCTCCAAGCTACGCACGTCCCGGAAACGAAATAACTTGATCGCAGTCGGAAAATATCGTTTATTTCCATACTGCAAAGTAACCGAATACACTCTATGAGACGATTGGATTTGACATATGTACGCATGCGCGAACGCTTCGTTGTTTTAACAGTAAACCCGCGCCTTCAAATGTCTTTATATTAACTGTGTTTATAATGCTACAGTAGAAATTAAAATACATGTTAAGCTGGAGATGAAAAGATCGGCATTTGACATGAATTATTTCAAGATTAGCCTCATACATATATTAAAATGAACAGTGCGTTTACTTATTTATACCCAGACACTGGCCTATTTATAACGGCATGTTATACGGAGGGAGCGAGGGAGAGAGAGGGGTCTATAAATCTAATAATGTAACATTTTAATGTTTATCTCAAAGGTAACTAAATATTATATTGTGCAGTACGATGTTTGTTATGAAAAATAAATTGCCGGGTAAAGTACGAGGAAAATATAATGACATGTAATACGGGGAGTGAGAGAGAGGGATAAACACCCCAATAAAACTATTAATTTAAGACTTTATTTTTTGTCCCTCAGATAAATAAATATTTTGTACTGCATGATGTTTGGTATGAAAAAAAACACATTGCTGGGTAAGTGGCGTATGCGCCGAGCCAGCGATTATTGCGTATGTACCGAATTAAGAGCCAAATTTTGTAGTTTCGTCTGTATAGGCCTAT
This sequence comes from Patella depressa, assembly GCA_948474765.1. Lineage (NCBI taxonomy): Eukaryota > Metazoa > Mollusca > Gastropoda > Patellidae > Patella > Patella depressa. Next base: position 978,114 of record CAOLEZ010000009.1, on the reverse strand, counting down.
AAAGGGTGGTATTTTTCGCCGACTTCAAGGTTTCCTAAACATGTGGACACCGACGCGCTCACATGATATTCTTTGAACTGTAGATTTTGATGGAGTGTAATTATATTTTTTTTTCCGCGGGAGCCAAACATGCGGTTATAACCACTGCTACGTTACCATTGGAAACGTTTAGATTTTTAAGTTTCATGACCAAATTATGGCATTCTGCTGTGTATCTTTGATTTTTGACATCATACTAAATTCCTTCGTTCATCTAAAAAGGTTTGGACTTGCAACCATTCTTTTTACCCGTCAATTGTTTTTTATTTTCATTATTAGCCTTCATGCGAATCATTTCTTTTTTAGTCTTCGGAAGTTGATTTTTTTTTTAAACTTGGTGATTGTGCTTTTATGACAATCGCCGCAAATACTTTTCTTTCTATCTAAATCAGTTAAGGTCGCATCGGCAGATGTCCGAGTCTCTCTGTTTATTAAATTAATTTCACTTGTGTCTGCCGATGGAGTAGCGTAAACTATCACGGAAAAAATGGGGTGTCAAGAAAATCATCGTATGAGTAGCGTAAACTATCACGGAAAAAATGGGGTGTCAAGAAAATCATCGTATGATTTCATACATTTTAGTGGACTTAACCTTACTTTTACTCACCTTCCTAGTCTTTGTCGTCAGTCTGACCAGTCTATTTTGAATGTATTTGTCACCAAAAGTCACACAGTCGTCATGTAAAGCAGTCATGATAGACCGATGCTCCGAAGTTGTCGGGAATTTATTAACATTTGTCTAGCATAAAGCCTATTTGTGATTTTTGTCATAGGTAGTTTGTTACAGTTCCCAAATCATAGGGGTACTTGTCCAATCCAATGCTGGATAGCAAATCATCCGTGGACGATATCTTGCAGGGCTCAGTCTCAAATCTAGAAAAAAATAAGTCCGTCGATCAAAGCCTATGGCTACAGGATGGTTAGATAATATACTATGATTATAAAAATAATTTACACCATGTTACCGAAAAGGGTCTGGAAAATAAAGACTACAAATAAAAAGTTTGTTTCGGTTATTTTCCGGTCTCAAATAGTTCTGCGTATTTAGAGCTAACAAATATTTATTTCCTAACCACAATAGTCGCCAGCGTAAACCAAGAATGTAGCCACTTAATAAAAGTAAATCTCGAAAGGTTGTAGTGAATTTATCTGGGCGCTTTCATCTACTTGAAAGTTAGAAATAAAACGAAGCTATTATAGCTAGCTCTGTATTTAAATCACCAAAATCGCCAAAATCAAAAATCAAATCAAGGAGTGAAATTGAAATTTTTGCTCACGTTCGCTATTAAATAAACACGTAAGTCGAAGCCCGTAATGAGTGTATTTTTTACTCGGCGTTATATACCAATACATGTTTGTAAAAATACCTCATGTGACGTATATTTGCTGCGACTTCCTAAACCACGTGCGCGGCGCTAACTTCTGCTCACTTCAGAAGATTTCTCGACGGAGCAATCACACAGATAAGCGGGTCAGTTTTTATAAGGACAAATACTGTGTCTCTGAACCACTCTACAAGATCTTTTGGTTATAACCATGAATTTCAAGTTTCATCAAAATCGAATCAAAATTGTGACCTCCACAGGGTCCACAACCTTGATATACCATTTTTTAACAGTATTCGCGTACAAACGGCGGCCATTTTGTATGGCAATTTTGGCCCGATTTTCCCGAAATTCGAACTCAACCTTCCTTAGGGTGCAACGGTGATATAATCAAACGGTTTTTTAAATCGAATAATAATTGTGACCTCCAAGCTAAAAAAAAAGGCGATTTTGCGTATAATCAGGGGCCATAATTCAGGAAGTTACGATCCGATATGCGCAAATATCGAAAGGAAGCAAGATCTTTGGCTTATAACCATGAATTTTAAGTTTCATCAAAATCGAATCAAAATTGTGACCTTCACAGGGTCCACAACATTGATATACCATTTTTTAACAGTATTCGCATACAAACGGCGGCCATTTTGTATGGCAATTTTCGTCCGATTTTCCCGAAATTCGAACTCAACCTTCCTTAGGGTGTAACGGTGATATAGTCAAACGGTTTTTTAAATCGAATAATAATTGTGACCTCCAGAGGGACCACAAGCTAAAAAGGGTGATTTTTCAGACAATCAGGGGCCATAATTCAGGAAATTATAGCCGCAAATATCGAAAGGAACCAAGATCTTTGGGTTACAAACATGCATGTCAAGTTTCATCAAAATCGGTTCAAAATTGTGACCTCTATAGGGTCCACAAGCTAAAAACGTGATTTTTCGTACAATCAGGGGCCATAATCCATGAAGTTTTGATCCGATACATGCCAATATCGAAAGCAGCCGAGATCTTTTGGGGATAAACCTATATTTCAAGTTTCGTCAAAATCGGATAAGAATTATGACCTGTAGAGAGTCCACAAACAAATTGTGGACGGACGGACGGACAGGGGCGACGACATAATACGTCCACATGAAAATGTGGGCGTATAAAAATGGTATATCAAGGTTGTGGACCCTGTGGAGGTCACAATTTTGATTCGATTTTGATGACACTTGAAATTCATGGTTATAACCCAAAGATCTTGCTTCCTTTCGATATTTGCTCATATCGGATCGTAACTTCCTGAATTATGGCCCCTGATTATACGCAAAATCGCCATTTTTTTTAGCTTGGAGGTCACAATTATTATTCGATTTAAAAAATCGTTTGTTTATATCACCGTTACACCCTAAGGAAGGTTGAGTTCGAATTTCGGGAAAATCGAACGAAAATTGCCATACAAAATGGCCGCCGTTTGTACGCGAATACTGTTAAAAAATGGTATATCAAGGTTGTGGACCCTGTGGAGGTCACAATTTTGATTCGATTTTGATGAAATTTGAAATTCATGGTTATAACCCAAAGATCTTGCTTCCTTTCGATATTTGCGCATATCGCATCGTAACTTCCTGAATTATGGCCCCTGATTATACGCAAAATCGCCGTTTTTTTTTAGCTTGGAGGTTACAATTATTATCCGATTTAAGAAAACGTTTGATTATATTACCTTAGTAAGGAAGGTTGAGTTCGAATTTCGGGAAAATCAGACCAAAATTGCCATACAAAATGGCCGCCATTTGTACGCGAATACTGTTAAAAAATGGTCACTCGGCTAATCTCGACAGATTCCGTAAACTACATCTAGTCTCGGATGTATGACAGTAAGTGATATGTACCTACGCCCATACATTTGCGATGCGGCTACTGGTTAACTTTAACAGGAAAACTTGACGCTATTATACAAATTGGCAACCTATTCGGCTAGCGACCTATTCGACCGATCGAGCTGCAACCTGTTCGTTGGAAACCTATTTAGAGTAAAGAAAACAGTCTCTTTTTATCAACCAATAAAATCCAACTTTATGTCTATCAAATGAATGTAGAATATATTATTTTTTACCCATTCCTTCAGCTCAGAATAGAAGTGTAATTTCGTCATTATCTTACAGCTGGATCGGTCGAATAGGTCGCTACACAAATAGGTCGCCAACTTGTGTTTGGAATGGGCGCAGCCATGTTTCATCCGGGACCTTTAAAGTAGTTCCAGTCATTATACGCAAAATCGCCTTATTTTAGCTTGTGGTCCCTCTGGTGGTCACAATTATTATCCGATTTAATAAAACGGTTGATTATATTACCGTTACACCGTAAGGAAGGTTGAGTTCGAATTTCGGGTAAATCGGACCAAAATTGCCATACAAAATGGCCGACGTTTGTACACGAATACTGTTAAAAAATTGTATATCATGGTTGTGGACCCTGTAGAGGTCACAATTTTAATTTGATTTTGATGAAACTTGAAATGCATGGTTATAACCCAAAGATCTTGGTTCCTTTTGTTATTTGCGCATATCGGATCGTAACTTCCTGAATTATGGACCCTGATTGTCGGAAAAATCGCCTATGGTCTCTCTGGAGGTCACAATTATTATCCGATTTGAAAAAACGTTTGACTCTATCACCGTTACGGAAGGTTGAGTTCGAATTTCAAGAAAATTGGACCATAATTGCCAGAAAAAATGGCCGCCGTTTGTACGCGAACAGTGTAAAAATATGGTCCCTCTGGAGGTCACAAATATTATCCGATTTAAAAAAACGTTTGACTCTACCACCGTTACACCCTACAGAAAGGTGATTTCGAATTTCGAGAAAATTGGACCATAATTCCCAGAAAAAATGGCCGCCGTTTGTACGAGAACAGTGTAAAAATATGGTATGTTAAAGTTGTGGACCCTGTAGAGGTGACAATTTTAATTTGATTTTGATGAAACCTGAAATGCTTGTTTATAACCTAAAGATCTTTATTCTTTTCGATATTTGCGCATATCAAATTGTAACTTAATGAACTATGGCCTTTGATTGTAGGAAAAATCACTTTCGGTATTGCTTGTTCTCTGTCTATCTCTCGAAGAATTATTATCTGATTTAAAAAAAACCTGATTATATTACTGTTGCACCGTAAGGAAGGTTGAGTTCGAATTTCGTGAAAATCGTACCAAAATTGCTGGACGAAATGGTCACCGTTTGTTTGTTCGCGAATAGTGTAAAAATATGGTATATCATTGTTGTGGACCCCTACGCGCAAGCGAATTATTGAAATAAAATTAAACCATATGTTAGTCCCGAAATGACCTAGTTTGTGTTGAGTGGACGTTAAACCCCATTTCTCTCTCTCTCTCTCATTGTTGTGGACTCTCTCACTAGGGACCGGGAATCTTCTAGTTTTTACGAAAAAAGGTAAGAAACTACCCTTATCATCTAGAATCTAATACACGTCAAGAATGTGTTAAATACCGTCAAGATTCATCAAAAAACGTCCAGTTTGTGCTACCGTGTAGATTTAGAAACACCGTCTAGTTTTGTCATCGATCGTCTACTTTACGACCGTCCAGTTTCTCGGGATGTTTTAGATTTGAAAGGGGTTTAGTTTTTAGACAAGGCCTTATTTTCCCGTACGTTGTCTTGTGGCCGACTTTTTATCATCATATTATTATATGCTTATATTAGGTATGTGATTTATCTATTAGTGATGATATATTACGACCCAGGTAAGAAATATATTTAGATACGATTTGCGGTCCATGTCCGTGTCAATGGGGGAAAACTGTGCCTGTTAACAATTCCTCTCCTGCATTTCTTCAACATTTCCACGGGATACAAAAATAAATGTTGACGAAAACAGTCCCCCGAATGCGCCTTGATAAATGTCGAAAATTACGTCATTGTGGTCGCAATGAGTACTGCACGCATTAATTTGTAAATTCACAAATACATTTGTTATTGATGACTGGAGCGGGTAAATAAGCCAGAAAACAAGATTATAAGAAACAAGATATACGTCCATTTGTTTCGTTAATTTCTAACAAATAAATCGTTGAGTTTTATTTACGCCGGGAAAATAATTCATTGCAAATGGACGTTTCCCAACGGACGTCGGCAATACAGAAGATATTCAACAAATATGCAATTCATTCGAGAATTTTAGACACTATGCTAAGATTCTAAATCGGAACACAGTTTCTAAAATTGGGAGATAGGAATTAAATATTTCACACAAAAACAAACGCCGTACGTTTTCTAGATGACACCGGGCAAACTAATTAAAAGACGTGAAAAGAAAACGGCATTGCATTTCTAATCGCCCGGAAGTTTCTAGACGGCTCTCGGTAAAGTGGTAATTTGGCGTAAAAACTAAACGCCGTTAGTAATTAAACACTCTGTTCATTTCTAGACAACATACGGGAAAATAAGGCCTTGCTAAAAACTAAACCCCTTTCAAATCTAAAACATCCCGAGAAACTGGACGGTCGTAAAGTAGACGATCGATGACAAAACTAGACGGTGTTTCTAAATCTACACGGTAGCACAAACTGGACGGTTTTTGATGAATCTTGACGGTATTTAACACATTCTTGATGTGTATTAGATTCTAGATGAAAAGGGGAGTTTCTTACCTTTTTTCGTAAAAACTTGAAGATTCCCGGTCCCTAGTGTCTACAGGTCACAATTCTTATCCGATTTTGACGAAAAGTAACATTTCTAGTTTGTTTACCGTCACACCATAATCATTGTCAGCTTCGAATTTCATGAATATCAGACTGGAACTGACCAACAAAATGGCTGCTCCCAATACAGTATGAAATACAGGACTTAATGATGTAGGAAAAATCACTTTCGGTATTGCTTGTTCTCTATCCATCTCTCAAAAATGTGGGCGTATCCTGCCTGGCAGTGCCAGCCTATCTTTTTAGCTTGTGGTCCCTCTGGAGGTCGCAATTATTATCCGATTTGAAAAAATGTTTGATTATATTACCATTACACTGTAAGGAAGGTCCAGTTCGAATTTCGAGAAAATCGGATCATAATTGCCAGAAAAAATGGCCCCCGTTTGTACGCGAACAGTGTAAAAAATATGGTATATCAAAGTTGTGGACCCTGTAGAGGTCACAATTTTAACTCGATTTTGATGAAACCTGAAATGCTTGTTTATAACCTAAAGATCTTTATTCTTTTCGATATTTGCGCATATCAAATTGTAACTTAATGAATTATGGCCTTTGATTGTAGGAAAAATCACTTTCGGTATTGCTTGTTCTCTATATATCTTTCGAACAATTATTATCCGATTTTAAAAAAAACTCTGATTATATTACTGTTACCGTAAGGAAGGTTGAGTTTGAATTTCGTGAAAATCGTACCAAAATTGCCGGACGAAATGGTCGCCGTTTGTACGCGATTTGTGTAAAAATATGGTATATCATGGTTGTGGACTCTCTACAGGTCACAATTCTTATCCGATTTTGACGAAAAGTCACATTACTAGGTTGTGTACCGTCACACCATAATCATTGTCGGCTTCGAATTTCATGAATATCAGACTGGAACTGACCAACAAAATGGCTGCTCCCAATACAGTATGAAATACATGACTTAATGATGTAGGAAAGATCACTTTCGGTATTGCTTGTTCTCTATCCATCTCTAGCCAGCCTATCCTTTTAAAAATACAACAACCTGTTTATAGCCTGGTTATTAACCGCAGTAGTGGCCTAAGCTTTACATGAAGTAACAACTGACAATTTATTGTCGACTAAAAACAAAGTTATACACAGTGTTTAAGGTCATAAGATGAAGAAGCCTATTGATTTTCAGTGATTTCCGAAAATTACTGCCAGAGTTATGGCCCTTGATCACTGCAGAAAATCTTGTGAACACTCTTAGAGGCCAAAGTTAATATCTGATCTGAAAATTGACCCACTTGACATGGAATCACCCAGCTACTTTTCTGCCTCAAGAGCTATGCAAAGTGATTATTGCACTGGCTTAAAAGTATTATTTTTCAGTTTAAAAGAATTGAATGAGAAAATAACAAGCAGTGATGATGAAAGGGCCAAAGCAGCATATCTTTGTGAGGTTAGAGCTTCTAAAATAATTTTGAAATGTATATCTATATTTTTATACGCCCACATTTTCATGTGGAAGTATATTGTCGTCGCCCCTGTTCGTCCGTCCGTCCGTCCACAATTGTTTGTGAACAGTCTACAGGTCACAATTTTTATCCGATTCCGATGAAACTTGAAATGTAGGTTTATCACCCTAAGATCTCGGTTCCTTTCGATATTGGCATGTATCGGACTTTAACTTTGTGGGTTATGGCCCCTGATTGTACGAAAAGTCATGTTTTTAGCTTGTGAACAGTGTAGAGGTTACAATTTTGAACCGATTTTAATGAAACTTGAAATGCATATTTATAACCCAAAGATCTTGGTTCCTTGAATTATGGCCCCTGATTGTACGAAAAATCGCCCTTTTTAACTTGTGGTCCCTCAGGAGGTCAAAATTATTATCTGATTTATAAAACCGTTTGATTATATCACCGTTTCATAGTAATGAAGGTTGAGCTCGAATTTCGTGAAAATTGGATCAAAATTGATGGACAAAATGGGCGCCGTTTGTACGCGAATAGTGTGAAAATATGTTCTATCAAGGTTGTGGACCCTATAGAGGTCACAATTTTGAACCGATTTTGATGAAATTTGAAATACATGTTTATAACCCAAAGATCTTGGTTTCTCTCAATATTTGCGCATATCGGATTATCCGATTTTAAAAAACCTTTGATTGTATCACCGTTGCACTGTAATGAAGGTTGAGGTCGAATTTCGTAAAAATTGGACGAAAACTGCTGGAGAAAATGGCTGCCGGTAATACGCAAATAGTGTAAAAAAAATATGATATATTTCAAGGTTGTGGACCCTGTAGAGTATGGCGATACATTAGTGCCAAAATTCTAACATGCTATCGTCTAATTTCTTACTTCTGTTCATGTAATTTCTAACCCCCATTCATGTAATTTCTAATTTAAGACGATGTATAACCCAACTTCTTTGTTTGTTCAGGGTAAATTTCAATTCTGTTCCAAATTGTTTCTATTATTTAAACGAAAAATGTCTTCTCAATAGATGCTTTACATGTTTAGCATCAACATCAACGAATTTAGAATTTATTTATTTCTGCCTAGCAACCATCATTATAAAGACATTTGGTGTCGCCACTGCGTGCTCAATTGGGTTAATATAGGCCAACTGCATATAAATATTATTGGTTCAACCATAAAAAAAAATCAAATAAAATTCTCCAAATCCTGTTTAGCTTATATTTGAAATAGAAAATGAAATGAAATGAAAGAGGGTTTAACGCCCTACTGTTTTGCTCCGAACCGGGCTAATGGAGACGGACATACGCCATACAGTGTGCTTTAGGGAAATACTGCCCGGAGAGCGGATCTACGACCTGGACTTATATCAAACTCTAACGGTCACGGGATCTTTTACGTGCACGCCAACATGTACACGGAACCTCAGGTTTTCATCCCCTCGGAACGGCAAGACACTAATAAGGGGGAACCACGCCAGAAAATCTGGATGAACTTTTTTCGACAAATGCAGGGATCGAACTCCCGACCCACAGCCTAGCGAGCCTGCATCTTACCCACTTAGCCTCGGTATTCAAAATAGTATTTGCAAACCATACTTTTATATCACGTTCAATGTTGTTTAGCGGGTAGGATGGCCGAATGGTTAGCATGTACACGCTGTAACATAAGGTCTGTCATTGAATAAACTGGCGTGGTTTCGATTTCCTGTTTTTACGTAACATGGAGTAGGGCTGCCTTTCCAACCTCGTGGGTTTTCTCCAAGTCCTCCGGTTTCCTCCCACTGCTAAACACTCCTACGCGCAAGCGAATTATTGAAATACAATTGAACGGTGTTAATACCGAAATGACCTGGTTGGTGTCGGGTGGATGTTAAACCCCATGTCCCCATCTCTCTCTCCCGATGTTGTTTCAATTTTAACACTCAGGCAAGCCACTCAATCTGACGAAGAGTGAGTCGTTTGTATCAATAGAATGATCCCGATCAGGTGCTCAATTGCCAAACTGAGCACATGGTGGCGACCCCAAACGACATCATAATGATGGTTGCCAGGTAGAAGTATCATAATTCTAAATTTGTTTGCGGTTCATGCTTAACATGTAATACAACAATGAAGTAGATCTTTTTCGCCCCAATAATAGAAATAAGATGAAACAGAATTGATATTTACACTGAACAAATAAAGAAGTTGAATGGAAGTTAGAAATTACATGAATGGACGTTAGAAATTAAATGAATAGAAGTAAGAAATTAGACGATAGCATGTTAGAATTTTGACACTAATACACCGCCATAGTAGAGGTCACAATTTTAATCCCATTTTGATGAAATTTGAAATGTAAGTTTATAACCCAATAATCGTTGTTCTGTTCGATATGCACGCACATTGGACCATAACTTCCTGAATTATGGCCCCTGATTGTACGAAAAATCATGTTTTTTATCTTGTGGACCCTATGGAGGTCACAATTTTATTCCAAATTAAAAAGACGTTTGACTATATCCCTGTTACACATTAATGATGGTTGAGTTCGATTTTCAATGAATTTTGATATATTAATCTGTAATATTAAATGTTTCGTATGCTAAACGTTAGAATGGGGCAGAACTTTATAAGAATCAAACAAATTCTAATGATTTTCTGATAATTACTTAATATGCGACAACTCTTGTTGACTGCCCGGACGATTTAGCTGCAGGTGGGCGTATGTTTTGTTGCTGGCAACCCATTTTTATAAATTATTCAGATCCATTTCCATTGCATAGAATGTGTTGAATTTTATCTTATGATGATGAACGATCTGATGAGAGATAATATGATACAAATACATGTATACTTAACAACGGTTAAATCATAATTTTGAAAATGCAAGATATTGTTGGTGGGGATATTGTGTAATGGGTGTTCCACAGAAAATACAAATATTAGGAGTGAAAATGATTTATGTTCTTGAAAAATCAACTTAGTGACTTATAGGGCTGCAACGATTCACAACTACCTCGATTCGGTTCGATTATCGATTTTAACCATTCGATTCGATTATTTTCGATTCGATTATCAGCTACAATAACCAGTAATTTTTCCAGTATATAATTCATTAAAAACAATAAAAACACAAGACTAAAATTCGCTTGAACACTATTATTTAATACTACATAGTATGTTAACATTGTTAACTGTGAAAACATTTCACTGTAATACATGTATTCAAATTTACAGTCAAAATATTAATAAATATGTCAACATTATCACTACTCAAAGAGTTTTTTCTTACACAAAAATGATTCCAAACTTTAGATTTCAAATGACCAGGTGGTCGAGAAAGTACGTCGTCTGCCATAATTTTACCTTCCAGTGTTTGCTTGACTACAGGTAATAATCGCTAAACACAAAAATATCCGAAGATAATGACCGGAATTATCAGCTAATGAGATCGTTTTAGAATTTATTTAACGATTACCGAAGCTATTGACCTAAATTAACATCCAATGAACATTCGGTACGTCACCAATTTTAAATAAATTAATTTTCGTCAGCATACGGAAATTGTTTTAAAGGGAGGTCACTCTGTTTTAGTTATGTTTTCGAGTGACATTCGTGTTTTGTTAAATAACGTAAATTAAAAGTTATGTAAAAACAAAGTTTTTATTATACGCCCACATTTTCATGTGGACGTATTATGTCGTCGCCCCTGTCCGTCCGGACGTCCGTCCGTCCGTCCGTCCGGACGTCCGTCCGTCCACAATTTGTTTGTGGACTCTCTACAGGTCACAATTCTTATCCGATTTTGACGAAACTTGAAATATAGGTTTATCCCCAAAAGATCTCGGTTCCTTTCGATATTGGCATGTATCGGATCAAAACTTCATGGATTATGGCCCCTGATTGTACGAAAAATCACGTTTTTAGCTTGTGGACCCTATAGAGGTCACAATTTTGAACCGATTTTGATGAAACTTGACATGCATGTTTGTAACCCAAAGATCTTGGTTCCTTTCGATATTTGCGGCTATCGGAATGTAATTTCCTGAATTATGGCCCCTGATTGTCCGAAAAATCACCCTTTTTAGCTTGTGGTCCCTCTGGAGGTCACAATTATTATTCGATTTAAAAAACCGTTTGATTATATCACCGTTACACCCTAAGGAAGGTTGAGTTCGAATTTCGGGAAAATCGGACGAAAATTGCCATACAAAATGGCCGCCGTTAGTACGCGAATACTGTTAAAAAATGGTATATCAAGGTTGTGGACCCTGTGGAGGTCACAATTTTGATTGGATTTTGATGAAACTTGAAATTCATGGTTATAACCCAAAGATCTTGCTTCCTTTCGATATTTGCGCATATCGGATCGTAACTTCCTGAATTATGGCCCCTGATTATACGCAAAATCGCCTTTTTTTTAGCTTGGAGGTCACAATTATTATTCGATTTAAAAAAACGTTTGATTATATCACCGTTACACCCTAAGGAAGGTTGAGTTCGAATTTCGGGAAAATCGGACGAAAATTGCCATACAAAATGGCCGCCGTTTGTACGCGAATACTGTTAAAAAATGGTATATCAAGGTTAGGGACCCTGTGGAGGTCACAATTTTGATTCGATTGTGATGAAACTTGAAATTCAAGGTTATAACCCAAAGATCTTGCTTCTTTTCGATATTTGCGCATATCGGATCGTAACTTACTGAATTATGGCCCCTGATTATACGCAAAATCGCCTTTTTTTTTAGCTTGGAGGTCACAATTATTATCCGATTTAAAAAAACGTTTGATTATATTACCGTTACACCGTAAGGAAGGTTGAGTTCGAATTTCGGGAAAATCAGACCAAAATTGCCATACAAAATGGCCACCGTTTGTACGTGAATACTGTTAAAAAATGGTATATCAAGGTTGTGGACCCTGTAAAGGTCACAATTTTAATTCGATTTTGATGAAACTTGAAATGCATGGTTATAACCCAAAGATCTTGGTTCCTTTCGGTATTTGCGCATATCGGATCGTAACTTCCTGAATTATTCGAATTTCGTGAAAATGGTACCAAAATTGCCGGACGAAATGGTCGCCGTTTGTACGCGAATAGTGTAAAGATATGGTATATCATGGTTGTTGACTCTGTACAGGTCACAATTCTTATCCGATTTTGACGAAAAGTCACATTTCTAGGTTGTGTACCGTCACACCATAATCATTGTCGACTTCGAATTTCATGAATATCAGACTGGAACTGACCAACAAAATGGCTGCTCCCAATACAGTATGAAATACAGGACTTAATGATGTAGGAAAAATCACTTTCCGTATTGTTTGTTCTCTATCCATCTCTCGAAAATGTGGGCGTATCCTGCCTGGCAGTGCCAGCCTATCTTTAAATTTTAAGTGGACTTAATTGCTACAGGTCTTTCATTTTTTTGTCCCCCGCCTTTCGAAGAAAGTTGGGGTACTATTAAAATGGGTTCGTCCGTCTGTCTGTCTGTCCGTCTGTCTGTCCGTCACACTTTTTGGGACACAATAACTCTCTTCCTAATTGAGCTAGAATGTTCAAACTTGCTGTATGTGTTTATTAGGTCAATGCCTTGATGGAGTTTGAAGATGAGCATTTTCCGCTTAGGGTAAGCAGAGATAAGCAATTTGATTGGTTGATGCTTTGGGACACGATAACTTTAGTTCTAATTAAGTGAGATTGATGAAACTTGGTGTATAGTTTCATTATAGTAATACCTTGACTAAGTTCGATAATGAGCATTTTCTGCTCAGGGTAAGCAGAGCTATACGCAATTTGATTGATCGAGAATTTGGAACACAATAACTCTCCTTCTAATTGAGTTAAAATGTTCAAACTTGGTGTATATGCTTATTAGGTCAATGCCTTGATGGAGTTCGAAGATGAGCATTTTCCGCTTAGGGTAAGCAGAGATAAGCAATTTGATTGGTTGATGCTTTGGGACACGATAACTTTAGTTCTAATTAAGTGAGAGTGATGAAACTTGGTGTATAGTTTCATTATAGTAATACCTTGACTAAGTTCGATAATGAGCATTTTCTGCGCAGGGTAAGCAGAGCGATACGCAATTTGATTGGTCGAGAATTTGGAACACAATAACTCTCCTTCTAATTGAGTTAAAATGTTCAAACTTGGTGTATATGCTTATTAGGTCTATGCCTTGATGGAGTTCAAAGATGAGCATTTTCCGCTTATGGTAAGCAGAGATAAGCAATTTGATTGGTTGATGCTTTGGGTCACGATAACTTTAGTTCTAATTAAGCGAGAGTGATGAAACTTGGTGTATAGTTTCATCACAGTAATACCTTGACTAAGTTCGATAATGAGCATTTTCTGCTCAGGGTAAGCAGAGCGATACGCAATTTGATTGGTCGAGACTTTGGAACACAATAACTCTCCTTCTAATTGAGTTAAAATGTTCAAACTTGGTGTATATGCTTATTAGGTCAATGCCTTGATGGAGTTAGAAGATGAGCATTTTCCGCTTAGGGTAGACTAAGATCGATAATGAGCATTTTTTGCTCAGGGTAAGCAGAGCGATAAGCAATTTGATTTGCCGAGACTTTGGAACACAATAACTCTCCTTCAAATTGAGTTAAAATGTTCAAAATTGGTGTGTATGCTTATTAGGTCAATGCCTTGATGGAGTTCGAAGATGAGCATTTTCTTCTTACGGTAGGCAGATATAAGCAATTTTTGGATGACACTTCGTGTTCAGTTTGATTGGTCGATACGTTTGAAAAAAATAAATGTGCGATTAATTAATATGTGTCATCTATTTATTTTGGGATTTCGGCGGGGGACATCAGCCTCACTGTTGGCTTGTTCATATGGTAAGGTGTGCGTTGTTTTTATTTGAAATTTAATTTGCAATTGAACCGAATCGAAATATGAACGTTTTAGATCGTGGATCGAACCGAGACGGCTAGTGTCGGTTATCGGTGCACCGAACTGAATCGTTGCAGCTCTAGTTCCAATATGGCGGAATTCATCATACAGCCGAGTTTAGATTGTCCGAAATCTCCCGAGGTTTGCCGAGTGAAAAAATGGTATATCAAGGTTGTGGACCCTGTAAAGGTCACAATTTTAATTAGATTTTGATGAAACTTGAAATTCATGGTTATAACCCAAAGATCTTGGTTCTTTTCGATATTTGCGCATATCGGATCGTAACTTCCTGAATTATGGCCCCTGGTTATACGCAAAATCCCCCTTTCTTTAGCTTGTGGTCCCTCTGGAGGTCACAATTATTATCCAATTTAAAAAAAACGTTTAATTATATCACCGTTACACTGTAAGGAAGGTTGAGTTTGAATTTCGTACGGGCCAAAATTGACAGACAAAATGGCCGCCGTTTGTACGCGAATACTGTTAAAAAAATGATATATCATGGTTGTGGACCCTGTATAGGTCACAATTTTAATTCGATTTTGATGAGGAAGGTTGAGTTCTAATTTCTTGAAAATCGTACCAAAATTGCCGGACGAAATGGTCGCCGTTTGTACGCGAAGAGTGTAAAAATATGGTATATCATGGTTGTGGACTCTCTACAGGTCACAATTCTTATCCGATTTTGATGAAAAGTCACATTTCGAGGTTGTGTACCGTCACACAATGTGGGCGTATCCTGCCTGGCAGTGCCAGCCTATCTTTTATCTTGTGATCCCTCTGGAGGTCAAAATTATTATATGATTTCAAAAACCGTATGTTACTTTGCCTGGCAACCTTTCTTTTTCCCTTACTTTGACTCTACTAATATGATTCTTAATCTGTATGCATTTTTTGGCCTGAATGGACAATTTGGGGCAACTTAGGTACAAACATATGACTCCCAACGGACGATATATTGCTTGAGGTTCCGATAATATTTATAGTATTTTTTGCGGAGGACTATCAAAATGGGTCTGTCTGTCTGCCTGCCTGTCGGTTCGTCCATGCGTCGGCCTGTCCGTCCATCCATTTTTACTATAATATCAAATCAGTTATGTTTGGCGAAGTACACCAGAAGTCTCAATTGAATCACAATATATATAGTGTCTCGTTATTCCAGTCTACATAGTATTTATTGCACATGCTCACCGTTTGAGGGGGGTTGGGATGGCCTAGTGGTCTAGAGTGCCGCCCTTCGACCTCTAGCTGGCTGGTCACCAGGGTTCTTAATCCATTTTGAAATGAACCGGCCACGGGCACCCGTAACGGATAGTCGTCTTTTGAACAACAGACATGTTGGTTTAGACATGTTGGTTTATGCATACTTTATTCATGTCAATAATTGCATAACGTTACGGTATTCCGTATGATATTATAATAATAACTTCTAATAAACAAAGCCTGTGTTGTTTTTCCATACTAGTATTCATATATCCATACATTAACGAAATTTATACATAGTCAAATTTTGGCAACTTGCATAATGCATAATCTACTTTTGCAAATCTACAAATAAGTTTGTTTTTAATTTTTTTATATGTAAACACTTGTCAATATATAAAAGAATATTTTGTAAGCACGTGTTGATAATAAAACAATGTAGCACAATTATTTTCCGTGAATACTCTGGGCTCTGAAATATGCCGTCTGGGCGAAAGGTCACGTGGCCAACTGTTATTCAGACTAGTTTATTTTTAGTGTTACCGGTACTCGCAATAAGTAGACTTTAATAACTTATATGAAACAAAACATTTTCTGTGAATTTTTATCAAACAAAAGACGTTTGAAAGGAGCTAACTATTCGGATCTAAAATATCTTCTAGTCTTCAACTTTGGGTGACCTATATTGGACGTGGGAGGATCTCCAGCTTTTGGAACATCCAAATGCAATGCTTACGTGCATGCTTGAAGTTCAAGGTCAACACTGCCATTATTTTCAGCTATTCTTTTACCGTACTTGGCATGAATTAACTCAACGAAGTTGTTTATTTACGAAATGAGCCTAGAAGGATTGACACTGAATCATTGCATTGATTGACTCTTTGAGTAATAATTACCTCTTCGTAATCGGCCGAAAATAGATTGATATATGACACCGTAGTGGCTTGTTGTTCATTGTTTTATCAATCAGCAAGATAATTAACTCTTTGTAAATCGGCCGAAAGTAGATTGATATATGATACCATAGTGGCCGATTCATTGTTTTACGATTCGGCTAGATTAAAGATCAATCGGCTAAAGCCGACAAAAAACAGCCGATTAAGATCCCTGCTGGTCACCTCTGGCTTGCGGCTGTGGTTTCGAGCCCTGGTGTGAGCGTATGTGGCATGGAGATAGGGGCACCTTCTCAACCTTGTGGGTTTCCTCCGGGCACTCCGGTTTCCTCCCACTGCTAAAGACCCCAATGCACAAGCGAATTATTGAAATAAAATTAAACCATATGTTAGTCCCGAAATGACCTAGTTTGTGTTGAGTGGACGTTAAACCCCATTTCTCTCTCTCTCTCACTGTTTGAGATGTAATGTGTCGTATACCTAGCCTTGTACTTGGGGTCCCTAGCTGAAAAAATATTTCGTCTTAAATATTGGATATCAGAAGCCCATCTTTTCCTGGTGAGATCACACCATCAATGTTGATTTAAATTGACAAATAATTTGTGTTTTCAACGTCGAAGACTTTCGATGATATTGAGTTAGAGACTTAGCTGCTTTAATTGCTTGACAAATCTGATTAACTATAATATGTGTCATCTATTTTTTCGGATTATGGCGGGGGACATCAGCCTCACTGTTGACTTGTTATAATTATGCTTAGGTAAAGGCAATGAATGCTAAATTAGAAGAAGAGAAGAGAAAACAGATTCAAGCACTACATCAAAAGAAAGGTTCTGATGGCGGTAAAAATCTTAAAGATTGGCCAGACATAGAATTACAATTTCTTATTAAAGCTGTTAATTTATTTCCTGCTGGCACACAAGACAGGTAATTTTACCTTCAACTTGATCCTACTACATAGCTCCATACCACATGAATTCAATTAGCAAGTCTTGTGCATCATTGATATTTCTGTTTCTGTTCTCCTCATTGCAATTGCCACCTCAGGCTATTTTTCTAATGTCTAAATGTACTTGCATCCAAACGTTATTGCCAGCATAAAGTTCTGTAAACGTTAACATTACAAGCCATACCATGCTCGGATCCTGGTTTGTGAAGATAAAACATTGCAAACACTCTACTGGTGCAGTTTCATACTGTTCAGGTGTACTTCTAATTGGCTATGAACTGTTAATTTTCATGATTTTTATACGCCCACATATCCATGTGGATGTCCCTGTCCTTTGCAGATCACAATTTTTATCTGATTTCAATGAAACTTGAAATGTATGTTTATCACCCAAAGATCTTGGTTCCTTTCTATATTGGCATGTTGCTTCATGAATTATGGCCCCTGATCGTACGAAAAATCACAGTTTTAGCTTGTGAACATTGTAGAGGTCACAATTTTGAACCGATTTGGATGAAACTTGAAATGCATGGTTATAACCAAATGATCGTGGTTCCTTTCGATATTTGCACATATCGGGTAGTAACCTCCTGAATGATGGCCCCTCATTGTAGGAAAAATCGTTTTTTTATGCTCGTCACATATTGCTGTCGCCCCCTTCCGCCCATAGGTTCTTGTGATGCTCTAGGGGGCAAAGTTAATTAATATCCGTTTGACTTTTAATTTATACACAGTGTTTAAGATCATGAGACAAAGAATCCTATTGATTTTCAGAGATATCCGATATTTACTGCCAAAGTTATTTCCTTGATAATCTTGTGACGCCAAACTTATCATCCAATTGACTTCATATTGATACACAGGGTTTAAGGTCTTGTGTCGAACAAGTAGAGTGATTTTTGATGAATTTTGATAACTGAACAGCTAAATCCATGATATTAAATGTTTCGTATACTAAACATTGGCATGGGACAGAACTTTATAAAAACCAACCAAATTCTAATGATTTTCTGATTGTTACTTATATGAAATGTTTGTGGACTCTCTACATCTCACAATTCTTATCTGATTTTGACGAAACTTGAAATACAGTAGAATCTGTATGAGCAGCCACTCCTATTCAGCGACATCTCCTTGTAAGCGGTCACAATAAACTCCCCTTAAAAATTCTATTGTTTCATCTCTTTATTCAACGGTCACTCCTCTAGTTCACAATTTTGCTAATAAATTTAACAAAACATCGCCCATTCCACGGCCATTGTTGAATGATACCATCTTGTCGTTCTTCGTACCACCTCCACTAATCCTGTGAGTAGTAATCAATTAACTGGACTCCCACTGTTGAGGTAAAAAGAAATGTGAAAATAACAATTAACCCGGGATTATCTGTTAATTAATCTTTTGTTTTATTAAATGACTAACCTGATCATTGTTTTTACACGTAACAGAACATTATTTGATATTGATTGAATAACTGAAAGTACCGACTAAAAGCCGCTATGTAGTTAAATAGCCGTTTTAGCGCCACCTATATTATTACAGAGTTACACCCCCTGTGAATCGGTAGTAAAATCAGCAATTTTTTTTTGTTCATGTGTTTGATAAAATAAAATTAATTCATCAATTTTCTTCACAAAAATGGATAAATACTATCGAATGCATCACAATAATAGACAGTAGTATTGAAGGTTGGTACAAAATGTCAAGTTTACAGAAGTTATGTCCGAGATTCAGCGACAGCCAAATTTACCGATGCAAGTGAAGTATTAATTGGTGTTTGCTTCCAATGCATTCAAGCGTAATATTAATTGATGTCGGCACAAAAAAAAATGAGATTTTACAAAAATGGATAAATATTATCGAATGTATCACAATGATACACTGGGAAACTGGCATCATTTAATATGGGGTTTTTAGACTTTAAAAAATGCTATAGAGTTTAATTTCAAAACATCGTTTGATAATTGACAATAATCGTTTGATAATTGACAATAATCGTTTGATAATTGACAATAATGGTTTAATTAGAACCATAGTTTAATTTAATGGTACAGCGTTTGATTTCTCCGAGGGGGGGGGGTAAAAATGGACGAACCGGCGAATTATGTAATGCGTTTGATTACTAGACATCGCTTTAATTTCCGAGCTGCTGATTAATTTATCAAGTGTTTAAATATTAGCCGAAAAATTTATTTGTTCGCGAGTCGTTTATCCGATCGGTTCATTTTGATTACGATTATTTACATATGAAATGAAGTACGAATAAAAAGGGTGAATATAAAAAAATGCACACGAAGATATGCTAAACTTACCGTGGTCGTAGTATTATTATCCATTAAAAATAATAATTCCAAGGTACCATTGACAAATACATCAAAAATCGGTACGTTCATTGTTATTATACCATCGGAAATCAGTAGAGCACATCCCCGGTAATGTATTTTTCTTTAAATCACAAATGAATGAACATAGCTTTCCACGTGTACACGTGACTAGAAGACCTGGCAATGATTCCACCATTGACAAATACATCAACAATCGGTAAATCACGTCCAATGTTATTATATCATTGGAAATCGGTAAAGCACATCCCAGGTAAAGTATTTTCTTTAAATCACAAATGAATGAACACAGCTTTTCATCTGCACATGTGGTCGTGTGATAATCTCGCGAGACTTGTATACTGGCGCCAAACGTCGCTATTCGTCGATCTCCATAGACAAGCTGTCGCTCAGGGGGGTGCGGGTCTGTTCATACCCACGATCTTTTCACCCTGGGCTGTTTCATCCCAATGCTGTTGTATATTACAGATTTAACGTCCAATACATTTAATATGATATTAAGTTGATTAAATTAAATTATTTACACTGCGTGGGTTGGAAGTTGGTAAAAACATACAATTGGTTAACACAAAAAAATAAAAAGTCCTTGTATGTTAAAAAATCAATTTAAATCACACTTATAAGACCGCTCCCTTTGTCATAATAAAAACATGTTTCACCCCAACGCAGACAGGTAACTACAAGTGGGAATTGATAAAACAATAGCATTTGACCAATCAAATAATGAATGTAAATAAAAAAAAAAACACATTAAAAAGGACATTTATGACTCAACTGTATATTCAAAGGCATTATTTTGTATGGCACCCAGACAGGTGAGCACAGGTGATAATTAATAAAACAATAGCTTTCGACCAATCTCAGGATTAATCCATACTGTACTAACATACATGTATATTGAAAATAAGCGTTTCATATGGCACCCAGGATTTGAAAAACCTAAGCATTCGGCCAAACAGATAATCAATCTACGCTTATAACGGACATTTATGACTCCACCGTATATTCAGCTGGCCAAAAGGTGACTAGCTCCAGCATACTGTGTATACACAGACCATTTCTGTAATTAATGTACATGGGGATATAGATTAAGAGGTTTGCATGTCGCTAGTTCTTGCAAACGTTATTCATATGTATAAACTATGATTTTCCAATGTTCGATTTCTTTTTAATGTGCATGCTGCAAATAAATAACTGTCTTTATAATAATATGTATAAACTAGTGATTGCATGCAGCAATTATTTTTTTGAATCGTTCTTTATATGTGATTGTTTTCCAATTTTATATCTGTGAACCAGTCTTTTCCAGTATTTTAAGTGTTCATGTTATTTTGTAGTGTTTATTTTTTAGTGTTTATGTTATTTTTTAGTGACGTGGAATCCACTAAGTAAAAACACGTGTCCCAAATCATGCTTTAAATTTAATGTATAAGTCTATGACACTGCCGTTGAGGAAAGGCGTAGAATTCGGATTCTAATATATATCGGTATAAAATTGAATATCAAACACGACGTCGAGCCTGTACATGACACTATTCTAATCATGTGCAGAGGACAGCTGATCGTTCCCCCTGGAATTCTTTTCTCACATTCCGACTAATTTGCGCTAAAAATTATATGTGAAAGAATGATATTACAGAAGAGCAATGAAGACTTAGATCAGTAATTAATTTCAATTGTTAGGTTATCTGGCTTCTTACTTAAATGTGTGAATACATCTCAACCCTCGCTGCATGTTTTTATTACTAATCCAAAACAAATAATTACGTGTTATTAAATAATAAATGAAAAAAGTACACGTTTGTTTAACTATAAGTAAGTGCATAACAGTTTATTTAACAATAAGTACAGCTTAGTTAATTAACTGCTATTCTAATAACCAACTTTCAACCTATGAAGTGTAAATAATTTAATTTAATCAACCTGTCCATAATCTCATATTAAATGTATTCGATGTTAAATCTATAATAAACGACAATAACAAGGGCGGTGGGGGGGGGCTATGAAACAGCCCGAGATGAATAGATTACTTGTCATTTCGATTCCGTGACATTTCGGACTCAAGAATAAAACCTTGACGTTTCAGACTGTGGTAAGTGACATTTCTGACTAGGGTAGGTGACTCTTCTGACTTGGGGAATAAGTTTAAAGGAAAGGTTGAACACAACTGTCAAATCAATTTATAATAGGCCCCCCCCCCCAAATAACATGCATGTTAAATTATATAATTTACACCTCGCCATCAAGTACAGCACCTGAGTTGTGCATAACGAACCTACGGAAAAATTTCAAATGTTGAATGTTTGCGAAAAGAACGTTTTATTTTTTTTTTATCTGTACTATGTATATAAAAATGTTGTTGATGAATTTATTTGAAATAGGCCAATTCAAAACACGAAAGAAAATATTTATTAACACGAAACACGTGGTTAGTAAAAGGCTCCACCAAACGTTAAATCATTAGTGAATAGTTGCACTTGCGTTTCTTTGATAATCATCGTTTCCCGTAAAAGTAATGCATTTGTTTAAAACGAATAATATGCTGATGACTTTATTTGAAAATGACCTACACAAAAATTAAAATAAATATTTACACGACATGCTCTCTTTTTACAAGTATCTAGAAATTGTTAATGATAATCTGCGAGCTGCACGTTGACATGCATTATTCATCGACAAGCTTGGCAATACCAATCGATAAATTAGTGCGTACAAAGCAATGTTTTTTCTATGGAAAATATTAGAAATAGCAACAATCAATGCGGAATAATTAAAGCTGATTAGCCGATAATCCCGATGTTATGGTTGTGGCTGTGCAAAGAAATCTTACGGTTCTTTGGTGGATGAGGAAAAACGTGAGTTGTCAATCATCGATAATGGCAGCCGTGTGTTGATTACAATTATTCCGTTTCACAAAAAAACCAATAGCAGTGATTGGTCAATCAAGCTCGTTTACTATTTGATAAAAGAAAAACAATGAAGTATTACTAAATATACACGAATTTTCAACAACATTTTATTACCTAGTTTATTACTCGCCGATGAAACAAAACAAAAGAGAACTAGCAATGTTAATCGCGATCTCAACAGTCGCCGATCAACTGAATAAGGCAATATCAGCCTCCCATAAAACGAAAAGATAAATGGCTGTACTGTCACATAAATTTTCCACAGTCTTTTAATTATTAATCCGAAACGTCACTAGCCAAATCCGAAATGAAACAGCCCGGAATGAACAATCCGATAAAAAAATTAGGTTGGGATGAAATAGCCCAGGGTCATGGGATGAACAGACCCGCACCCCGCTGAGCGACAGCTTGTCTACGGAGATCGACGAATAGCAACATTTGGCGCCAATATACAAGTCTCGGGAGATTATCACACGACCACATGTGCAGATGAAAAGCTGTGTTCATTCATTTGTGATTTAAAGAAAATACTTTACTTATGATGTGCTTTACCGATTTCCAATGATATAACAACATTGGACATGATTTACCGAATTTTGATGTATTTGTCAATGGTGGAATCATTGCCAGGGTTCTAGCCACATGTACAGTGGAAATCTTTGTTCATTCATTTGTGATTTAAAGAAAAATTCATTACCGATTTCCGATGGTATAATAACAATGGACGTACCGATTTTTGATGTATTTGTCAATGGTACCGTGGAATACTTATTTTTAATGGATAATAATACTATGACCACTGTAAGTTTAGCATATCTTCATGTGCATTTTTTTATATTCACCCTTTTTATTCGTACTTCATTTCATATGTAAATAATCATAATCAAAATGAAATCAATTTAAACACTTGATAAATTAATCGGCAGTTCGGAAATTAAATCAATGTCTCGTAATCAAACGCATTACATAATTCGACGGTTGGTCCATTTTTACCCCCCCCCCCCTCGGAGAAATCAAACGCTGTACCATTAAATTAAACTATGGTTTTAATTAAACCATTTTTGTAATTTTCAAACGATTATTGTCAATTATCAAACGATGTTTTGAAATTAAACACTATAGCATTTTTTAAAGTCTAAAAATCCCATATTAAACGATGCCAGTTTTCCAGTGATAGACAGTAGTATTGAAGGTTGGGACAAAGTGACAAGTTTACGGAAGTTGTGTCCGAGATTCAGCGACGGCCAAATTTACAGATGCAAGCGCACCCAGGCGTAATACTAATTGATGTCAGATTTTATTAAGAGGCCACTCCCGTTAAGCAGCCAATCGTAAAAATTCCCATTGGTGGCTGCTTAATGCAGATGCTACTGTATAGGTTTATCCCCATAAGATCGCGGCTGCTTTCAATGTTTGCATGAATCGGATCGAAACTTCATGGATTATGTCCCTTGATTGTACGTAAAATCATGTTTTTATAAGCATGTGGACGTATATTGTCGTTGCCCATGCCCGTCTGAACGTCGATGTGTCCGTCCACAATTGTTTCTGGACACTCGACAGGTCACAATTCTGATCCGATTTTGACGAAACTTTAAATATAGATTTATCTCCTAAAGATCTCGGCTGCTTTCCATATTGGCATGTATTATTGGCATGTATTGGATCGACACTTCATGGATTATGGCCCCTGATTGTCCGAAAAATCACGTTTTTAGCTTGTGGACCTTATAGAGGTCACAATTTTGTGTTGGTGTCAATCAGATGGAAGAGGGTGTGACTATAAAGAAGGGGGTGTGCGGGTTGTCTTGTTTTGTGTGTATTCAATTTTCTTAACTATATTAACTTAATTATGGTCCAAATATTTATCCCCATTTAATTTATCTGGAGTTACTAGTTCTCCGATGTTCTCATGTATGGTTTCCCTTTTTGTTTGTTGTTTATGCTGTTATTATTACTCATTATCAATCGGCTACTATCCCTTTGATGTAACCTAGTTCATGTATGGTTTCGGATTATCATGATGGGTTGTTCAAGTTGAACAATTTATCCCTACTATTACTTATTAATATCCCTTTAATGTTAATTAATGCCAATTATCAGTGGCCTCACTAATCCTTTATATGCACCTTGCCTTTGATCATGTTGTTATATGCCTTTGATATTGTTGTTGTCATGCATGGTTTCAGAATTGTTGTTATTGCTTGTCTATATATAATTGCCATACACATTTGTTATTGCACTTGCTTGAAAACGTTGAGAGAATACTCTTCGAAACGTCGCCTAAATAAATCAGTAATTGTTCTTCCATAAGTATGTGTTATAGTTTAAATTTTGAACAGCTTTTGATGAAATTTGAATTGCATGTTTATGACCCAAAGATCTTGGTTCCTTTCGATATTTGCGCCTATCGGAATGTAATTTCCTGAATTATGGCCCCTGATTGTCCGAAAAATTGGCCTTTTTAGCTTGTGGTCCCTCTGGAGGTCACAATTATTATCCGATTTAAAAAAACGTTTGATTACATCACCGTTACACCCTAAGGTAGGTTGAATTCGAATTTCGGGAAAATTGGACCAAAATTGCCATACAAAATGTGCGCATATTGGATCGTAACTTCCGGAATTATGGTTCCTGATTGTACGAAAAATCATCTTTTTATATGCCCACATTGAAATGTGGTCGTATTATTGTCGTCACCCCCATCTGTCCGGCCGTCAAAAAATCTTGTGGACACTCTAGAGGCCAA
This sequence comes from Patella depressa, assembly GCA_948474765.1. NCBI lineage: Eukaryota > Metazoa > Mollusca > Gastropoda > Patellidae > Patella > Patella depressa. Next base: position 952,673 of record CAOLEZ010000009.1, on the reverse strand, counting down.
AGTTAATATTAGATTGCCTTTAAATTTATACACAGTGGTTAAATTTATACACAGCGATTTCCGATAATTACTGCCAGAGTTCTGATTATTCGAGTCCACGTATAGCAGCTAGCTTTGCGTTAGTTTCGTATATGATTAGCTCTAAATCACACCTGACATGACATGTAATTATATAAATTATTAGTAATAAAAGTAATAATATTTTAAATTAGTTTACAAGAGTGTTCAAGTTGACTATGGATGTAATTAGGGGCAGACTTTTTAACAAAAATATCTCACTTTGTTGAACACTTCAGATGTGAATGTAATTGTAAATAGAAGAGCCTTGAAAACATGTTGAATAAAATGACTTCTTTTTTTTCTAAATCCTTGGACACGGATATCCCGGATAGTAGTGGGAGTCGGTACTGTTCCAGAAAATTCAAAGACTGGTCGTATGTCTAATATCTCTCATAAAGACACTTCTTAACGGAGGCAATCCTCATCACCAGTTTGAAAATTACATAAGAATCGTAAAAAAGTGGATCAAAAATGACGTAACAAAATCCAATGCTGACGTGTGGTTTTGTGACTGCCACTGACTGCACTAAAATGTGAACTCTGCATAAAGTATTATAATAATATCAAATATAACTAGACCTGCGAAGCAGGAATGACGGGTTTCACCAGTGCCATATAATGTTACCCTTGAACTTACTTCACTTCCAGTGCCATGTTACCCTTGAACTTCGGGTACTTATGAAACGGTTAAACAGGTTTCCACATAAGCATTGCACACATGGAATGAAATGAACACAGAATCAACCAAATCCAGCAATGAATTCATTTTATACATTTGAAAAGTAACTTGTAGAAAATCGTCTATTTCTCTGCAACCCTACAAGATAGAAACCATTTTGTGGTATCTGTATGATCGTATGGGTCCATTCTATTAGTTGATTTGAATCAAATATCATAATTGCGAATATCCGTTTATAATTAACTATTTTACAGGCAAAATTACGAAAACAGTGACTAAAGTGCCGCGCTTCGACCTATAGCTGGCCGGTCACCTCTGGCTTGCGGCTGTGGTTTCGAGCCCTGGTGTGAGCGTATGTGGCATGGAGATAGGGGCGCCTTCTCAACCTCGTGGGTTTCCTCCGGGCACTCCGGTTTCTTCCCACTGCTAAAGACCCCTACGCGCAAGCGAATTATTGAAATAAAATTAAACCATATGTTAGTCCCGAAATGACCTAGTTTGTGTTGAGTGGACGTTAAACCCCATTTCTCTCTCTCTCTCCAATTTGCTCGAAAGTGAAATCGAAACTTAAAAAACTGAGCTCACACTTTTTTGCGCCTTTAAAGGGTACACTCTTTTACTTATATCAGTTTTTAAAAAAAGTAATATTTTCTTTCGAAAAATGTTTACGCTACTTCCGTTGCTGACAGATAACACTATTGGTAACAAAAAAAAATGACAATTGAGACAATGGAGCATATGAACTTTGTTTTATACAAATCGAAAAATAAACAATTAATATAGGGCTGAAAAACTGAATTAGCCAATGGCGGCCAAGGAAAATTACTGAGACAAAAAAAAATCACATTTTTGCTCAAGTCAGATTATTATTGTTAGAATTACTGCAATATTTTTAAAAACGATAGCTTCGGTGATGTCGGGCATTTCGAATTGTCGCAGAGCGTTCCAAATGGCTTTATCCTCTAAGTCATACCCACTTTCCAAGTAAAACCGCAGAAATTATAAAGATGTGACAAGCAGTTGCTGAGATCTACTCAAAGTGGAATTGGAGTACGGTAATAATGATAAGAACTAGATCTGCGTAGCAGCTATGACGGGTTTCACCGGTGCCACATTACCTTTGAACTTATGTCACTTTAGGTGCCACATAACCCTTCAACTCATAAATTCCAAAAAATAAATAATTAATCTAGGGCTGAAAAATTACCGAGACAAAAAAATTTCACATTTTTGCTCAAGTCAGATGAATCTTTAAATCTGAGTAAAACACGACTAAAAATATTCATAAATAAAAAAGTTTTTTGTAAAAAATTTAATTTTTCAAAATTTGACGCCTAATATCTTCAAAGATTTGCCGAAAATCAGAAATCAAAAGTAGCGTTGCTATGTCCCCTGTCTCCGGCTATGCCAAAATATATCGAAACGATAGCTTCGGTGATTTCGGGCATTTCGCATTGTCGCAGAATGTTCAAAATAGCTTTATCCTCTAAGTCACACCCACTTTCCTAGTAAAATCGAAGAAATTGTAACGATACGACAAGCAGTTGCTGAGATCTACTCAAAGTGGAATTGGAATAATTATAAGAACTAGACCTGCAAGCAGCACAGAACCGGCTTTCAGGAATCAGAAAGGACATGTGTCATACAATAGCCGATCCATGAAGCGTTTTCTAGAATTATTGGGAGGGGGGTGCACTGGGTACTTTAGTTATTTTGATCCGTTATGTAGCAAATAATTGGTAGTCTGACACCATCTTGTTTAACAGTAGTTACCTCCCTTATACTATCATACGCATAGATACAGATATATAACGATTTTTTCGAAATAAGAGTAGTTTTCGAGATAAAGCGTTCGAATGGGCTCCAGAAAGGAAAAACTAGATTTAAGCGTCCCGTAATATTTCCTAGCCACCGAATTTGTACCTTTTGGATGTCCCGTAATATTTCCTAGCCACCGAATTTGTACCTTTTCGGGCTATCCAATGAGACTTTAGTTGTTTTGATTTGTTGAAATCTGGCGTAGTAATCACTTTTTTGCAAGATCACCATTTTTTTTTAAAAAAATTTTTACGTTTTTTTTCCACAATATCGAATATTTTTTCAACTACTTCCGGTTTATGGATCTTTGTCGGGATTGCTTTAACAAGTTGTTTGCATAGTTAACTTTCTGTACCGTACCAGGAATGTTAGAAACATCCATTGAGCTATTTCTAAAAAGGAAAATAGAACAACATTTTCATTAATTTAACCCATTTTTTACGGTAGCGAAACAACTCGCATCACGCGACTGACGGTAGCGAAACAACTCGCGGACCCTTCATACTTGGCAACGGCTTTAGCGAACCCAAGCGAGAAATCAATCAACTTACTTCTATTGTTTCTATTTCATTAATTAATGGTGATTGGGTAATAAAAGTAAAACCCGCGATGAAAAGGAATGTTTAATTCGCTAATCATCCAATAAAAAAGATATGTTTCAACACCGGATCTTTCAGTATTTACGTAACAGGTCAGAGGTGAAAATTCACACCGTGTCATTCAATTTGGCACTATTCCGATATTTTCACGCTGTCACTTACGGCTAATAATTATACGATATTGAGAGTGAAATAGAATCAGATTTTATGATTTACTGCCAGGTATATTGTGGAATATGATAATGTCGAAGAAATCAACTATTTATTATTTTTTTTGACGTTATGATGCGAAGAATGCGTATACTCGAGCCGAGATCAAGCGAGTCGCCGCCATCTTGGATTCGCTCGCTCAAACAGATGACAACACGAAACTTACGGTTAATAATTCTAGACTTTGGAAAGCTAAATTGAATCAAAACTTTTAGGGTTTAACACAAGCTAAATAGGGGAATATTACACTGTCGAAGATTTCAAATATATATTTTTATTTTCGACGCAGTGAAGCAAAGAAAACGACAATTCCCGTCATATATCCAAAGAAAGGCAGAAATGTTAAATGCCGTAGGCGATGAAGTGACCGTTATTTGGGGTGATATTTCTTTTTAAAAGTTATATTTATATTTACTTAGAACACTGCTGCCAACACGAGGGATTATATTTTTGTTTTATTTTTTTTTTTAAATCGTAAGGGATACTTTTTCACATTATTTTGCCAATATGATAGAGAAAAGTCATAATTTTAGTGGAACTGGCTTTTCAATATTATTTATAGTAATATACATGCTACTTTGTAAAATTGAATTTTATATCATTGGAAAGAACACGGCAATGTGAACATTTTTGTAACAGAGTATTTTTATGTATAAAAAATATTTTTTAAATTATTTGCAATTTTGTAGAGGGTATTAGGATTAACAATAATCCTCTAATTGGCTTAGGAGATGGGGCCCTGCTGGTTCAATGAGCTTAGGGTTAGGGCAGCTAATCTTTTAATTGGCTCAGGGTTAAATGGGTTAACGATTTTTATATGCCCACATTTTCATGTGGTTAAAAACAAAGTCAAAGGTATCACAAAACCATCTTTTAAAGTATTCAACGTTTCGTAAGTACAAACCTACTACTTCAGAGAATAAGCTACAAAAATGATGCAGTTGAAATACCAGGTTAGTCATTGTAACAAGTGATGTCATAATGTAAATATGACGTCATAACATTGATGACATAATAATTATAAAGGATGTAAAGTTAAACTAGACCTGCATGCAGGAATGACGGGTTTCACTGGTGCCACGTTAACTTTAAACTTATGTCACTTTCGCTCCTATGTTGCCCTTGAACCAATGGTACCGATAAACAGATTTCCACATAAACATTGCACACATCAAATAAAAGTGAAACAGAATCAACAAAAATCCAGCAATATCAATTCATTTTATACATTTGTAACATGTAAGTGATCCTGGCCATATCACAGTACATCCAGTGATAATGAAAATATTAAATTAGTTTCTTAAAATCAGAAATAATAATCACATGGTGAAAATTTTATGTAAATTGAATAAGAATTGCCACTTTTATAGACCCCAAACCTTGAAAAGTGACTTGTAGGAAATCGTCTATTTTTCTGCAACCATACAAGTGAGAAACCATTTTGTGGTATCTGAATGATCGCATGGGTTCATTCTATTAGTTGATGCGAACTAAATATCATAATTTTAAATATATTAAAAATCAGACTCATTTGAAAATAAATATCTGTTTTGAAGGCTAAAAATACAGTTTTTGCCAAAATATAATTAGATTAGATCTATGAAATCATAAACGACATACGATATCATATGGTGAAAATTTTATGAAAATCGAATAATAACAGACACTTTTATAGACCAAAATCCTTGAAAAGTGACTTGTGGAAAATCGTCCATTTCTCTGCAACCGTACAAGTTAGAAACCGTTTTGTGATATCGGTATGATCGTATGGGTTCATTCTATTTGATGAATAGAATCAAATATCACTAGACTTGCTTGCAAGGCTGAAGGCTTTCACCTTACCCAAGGCAGCACAAAATGCCTACCACTCACCCCTTAAAACACACACACACACACTTAAACAACTCAGATATTGACACTTTCTGTGCATGCGCATTACGATAGAAGGAAAGGAAAAATATAGTTGAACAATTTACAACATTATGAACTTGGATTGGTAGAATCCAACAGACGCCAGAAATCTAAATACGCAATCAAAAACGCAAAAATTCTAAAAAATCTTACAATTTTAGTACATTTTCAAATTTTCAGGAAAAAAAAGAGAACTGCGTGGTATTGCAATTCGACCTATATCGCATCCGCAATATCCCCGGCTCTACAGAAATATATCTTTTTCGAAAATCGGTTGGGAATTGAAATTATTAGGACCTATTTTCATTTATGCACGTTAAAGATTTACTTCACTTCAGGTTTGTTCAGAACTTTCGCAATAGTTCTAAGTACTTACTGCTTAAAACATAGGAAAAATCATTATTCCGAACTCTATCTGCTTTAGTTTCAGAGATCTACACGAGAATTAAAAAAAACAGTTTTTCGAATGGGACAAAAAAAAAGATCGTGTAAGATCATAACCAGATCATAACCAAAACCAAGAATCATACCTTTCAACATCAAGTTTTCAACATTTGTCCAGAGGGGTGCCTTCCTTATAAATAGTTTCAGTAAATAGCGTCATTTTCGCTGGTATCATATGATGGCGTCATGTAGACAAAAAATCTTGGATAATAATTTCAGGAGTAACTGTTATTGACTAAAATGAATTATTTTCACTATAGAAGCAGCATTACCAGATATCGGTTACCAGTAAAACACCTTTTTTACTGTCAAGGAAAAAGAGAACGACGTGGTATCTCAATTCGATCGTTATCGCATCAGCAATATCCCCCGCAGTACAAAAATATAACTTTTTCGAAAATCGGTTGGGAATTGACATAATTAGGACCGATTTTCATTCGCGCACGTTAAAGATTTACATCACTTCCGGTCTGTTCACAACTTTCGCAATAGATCTAAGTACTAAATGTTTAAAACATAGAAAAAAAACAATATTCAGAATTCTATCAGTTTTAGTTTCAGAAATCTAAACGACTACAGAAAAAAAAACAGTTTTCCGAATGAGACAAAAAAAAAATACCTTAAGTATCAGGTAATGACCAAAACCCCCAATCGCACCTTTCAACATTAATTTTTCAACATTGTAATTGATGGGTACTTTATTCATAAATGGCTTCAACAGAGAGCTTCATTTTCACTGGTATCAAATGATGACGTCATGTAAACATAAAACCTGGGATATTAATTTCAGGAGTCGCCGTTAATTACTAATATGAATTATTTTCATTCTAGAAGCACCAATACCAGATATTGGTTACCATTCAAACACCCTTTGTTCAAATATTGCCAGTTTTAAAAAAAGCTCTCTATATATGCTTTATACGTATGCAAAACGTTCCATTTATAACCAATTCGGACTTTTGTCGATGTCACACCAATGTGTTCCACGGAACTTTGGAATCGCGTTCAGGTCAGCTACTCAAATATGTAACTGGTTCAAAACTAAATTGAATATTCAATGAAATATCGACAATATTCTGATTTCGTGCACGTTAATGATTTGACGTCACTAACATATAAAAATTTATCTTTAGTTAGAGATAGGGCCCAAGCTCAAAGTACATCATGCTTTCTATCACAGGTGCAATATTCGTACTTCTGCACGATACTACTGTAAGATACAACTGCAACCTCTTGATAATTGGATTTCCTTATAAACAGCGGGAGCCGTCGATTTGTGTCGAGATGATTACGGTTATGAGGTAATTTTGACAAAGAAGAAACAATATTAATTCAAAGACTAATTATTACACACAGAAATCAATTATTTCTGTTACAGGGTCACTAAACCCATATTTTGAATATAAGTAAACACTCAAAGTTGAAATACTTTTAGCTCAAATATCGTCACTGTGATAGAAATGGGGAATTTTGAATATGCTCTAAACGTTGGTAAAACGTACAGATTGTATCAACTCTTACTTCATGTTTCGCTTAAAGGAGCTAAATCGCTAACATTTGGGACCTAGAAATTGACTCAAGTGGGTCGCAACACATATAATACTGTAATATGAATGTATATAAACTGAATTGCATTCAATGGTTTCTATTTTTACTCTAATTTCATATCAGTTATGTTCGACGAAATAAACCAGCAGTGTCAACCGAAGGCATTTTTTTTAGCGTCTAGTTATTCCAGTCTACATGCGCCGTTTGATTTGGTACAATGTTTCTAGCCTCGTTCCTCGAGTCTCTTGCTAGAACTGGGGCTGAAACGCATTATGGTACACGATTCGTGTACCAATGGTAAAATATTTATTTTGTCTTAAATATTGGATATCAGAAGTCCATCTTTTTCCGGTAAGATCACATCATCAATTTTGATTTAAATTGACAAATAATTCATGTTTTCAATGTTGAAGATTTTGGATGATATTGAGTTAAAGACTTAGCTCCTTTAACACTGAAAGATGATGTTTTCAATTTTCGATCCCTTTGTTCTCATACTTCTGATATTTCTAACTGTTGCGCAATGGTTTCATACCTAAGACTACCGATAAAACTCTGTGAGATAAACGGGGAATTTTGAATATGCTCTAAACGTTGGTAAAACGTACAGATTGTATCAACTCTTACTGCATGTTTCGCTTAACAATGAAAGGTGACGTTTTCAGTTTTCGATCCCTTTGTTCTCATACTCCTGATATTTCTAAATGTTGTGCAATAGTTTCATACCTAAGACTACCGATAAAACTCTCTGTAGAAGAAGTTCCAAAAAAAAAAATTACGTTGACTTTTCGAGAAAAAGACGTCTAAAAATGTTCCAAACGGTAAAAATACGACGTTTTGGATTTTCAATCTCGTTTTTCGACTACTCATGACATTTAGAGAAATTGTACAATGGTTTCACACAATACACCACCTATAAGACTCTCGAATGAGAAAGTTTTAAAAAAATCGTAGGCGGCGTTTCCGAGAAATTCGGGTCTTCAGTTGATCGAAATAGCAAAATACCTTACTTTTCAAACTCAGATAACTTTTTTATTTTTTGATAGAAACTTGTCGCTATAGTACCATCTTGTAGATAATTCACGTGGCTACCAAACGATATAATACTTTAACTACTCTGTAATCAACCAATTGATACATCGCATTTTACGCATCGCTACCCATTTTTCAGAATTTTGTCAAACTTTGGATACTTTTCTTGACCACTTCCGGTGATTAGAGGATTTTTATTTATAGTTCATGGACTGGTTTGGACCTTCGACTTCATATTCCATAAGTTTCAGAAAAATCGTAGGCGCCGTTTTAAAAAAATAAGAACTCTACGATTTGACCAAAATGCGAAAAAAAGTGAAAAATCAAAGTTAACATTTCAGAATAAAACTAATATTGTTGGAATCGCATTGATGTCAGCTATCCAAAAATATAACTCATAATTCAAAATTCCAAAAAATAAAAATTTTGGAAATTTTTGAAAATTTTCCAATTTTCACCAAAAAAATGAAAGCGACATAGTTTCTAAATTTGACGTTTGTGAACTGCTATCTTCTTAGAAATGTCTCAAGCTATCCAAAAATGTAAATATCAGAGAAATCGGTTGACAATTACCAAAATTACGGCCGATTTTCAATTTTCGTGCACGTTAAAGATTTAACGCATTTCCGCTATGCGCACGAATTTCGTTTTACATTAAAGCACTAACTACCACCAAGTTTCCAGAGAGAAAATCAAACTTCAGACCTCTATCTCTTATAGTTGCTGAGAAATAGGCAAAATGGAAAAAAAAAAGAATAATAATAATAACTAGACCTGCAGACCTGCAGTGCTGAATCGGCTTTCAGGAATCAGACAGGAAGTGCGTCATACAATAGCCGATCCATCGAGCTACCAAACGATACTGTAGTTGTTATGATTCAGTGACACCCTCTATCAGATTTCTAAAAGTAATATTTGCTTGCAAATAAATACACCGGTCAAAATTGTAAAATCTGGCAAAAAAACTTAACTTCCGGTGACAAAAGAAATCATTATCGATAACAAATAAGTTGAGAATTCGCAATTGACAATTGTTTTATACATATCAGCCAATAACATAATAAACTTAGAACCCATAAACTGAAATTAAAAAGGTAAAAAACTTAAAAAGTGATCCTTAGAAAATTGGTTATTCCTCGACAAGGGAATATGCTAGAAGCAATTTTTTGATATCAGTATGATTATATTGATCCAATCTAAATGGCCATTAGAATCAAACGTTATAACGTTAAACAAATAATAAATATAACTCACTTAAAAAAATATTTGTTTTGAAGTCTAAAAATACGGTTTTTGCAAAAAAGACATTACTTCCGGTGATAATAAAAATCTTAAATTAGTTTAATGCAATCATAAATGGCATAAGGCATCAAATGGTGAAAATTGTATGAAAATTGAATAATAATTGACACTTTGATAGGCCAAAAAGCTTGAAAAGTGACTTGTAGAAAATCGTCTATTTCTCGGCAACCGTACAAGTTAGAAACTTTTTTGTGGTATCTGTATGATCGTATGGGTTCATGCTATTCGTTGATGGGATTCAAATATCATAATTTTAAAAATATTATAAAAGAGACTCATTTGAATAAAATATTTGTTTTTTAGGTTAAAAATACAGTTTTTGCCAAAATGACGTCATTTCCGGTAACAGTGAAACTGTAAAATTGGCTTAACCTAGTCCAAATTGGCATTAGGCATCAAATAAAAGAAAAATATTGAAAATCGGATAATAATTTACTCTTTTATAGGCAAAATAACTTGAAAAGTGATGCATGCAAAATTGCATATTTCTCGGCAACTGCTCATATTACAAACTATTTTTGGCATACATTCTTTTCGTCTGGATTATGGCTACGAGTTTATGAAAGTTACGAATAAATAGTTCAAAATATAAAGACGTTGAATGGGTTGTAATAACTGAATTTTACCTTTTTTTTTACATTTTATTCGAAATTGCCCGAAAATGAAATTGAAATTTAAGAATCTGAGCCAAACATTTTATGCGCCTTTACAGGGCGCATACTTTTTGCTATATCAGTTTTCGAAAAAAAATAATAATTGCTGTCAAAAAGTGGTACTTAACTCTCAAAATTGTAGTTTTTGTCAATATTACGCCACTTCCGTTGCGTGCAGAAAAATGTCACCGTAACAAAAAATATTACAATTGACATCACGGAGCATATGCACTTTGTTTTATACAAATCGAACAATAAATAATTAATCTAGGTACGAAAAACTAAATTAGCCAATGGCGACTAAAGAAAATTACTGAGACAAAATTCTTTCTCACTTCTGCTCAAGTAGGGTGATACTTTAACTCTGTGTGAACTAACATCAAAAAATATTTATAAATAAAAAAGTTTTCTGTAAAAATGTAAAAAAAATTCAAAATATCGGAGATTTTTTCGACTACTTCCGGTTTTTCGATCATTGTCGGAATAGCTTTAACTAGTTGATTAGATACTTAACTTCCTTTACCAGAAATGTCAGAAACATTCATTGAGTAGTTTTCGAAAAAAAGATAAATAAAAGAGCATTTTCAATAATTTAATGATTTTTCAACTTTTTTCAAAGATTGAGGTCATTTTTGGACCACCTATAATATTGCAACGCTTTTATTATTAAATGCACACGCTAGGCCACCGATAGGACTCTGAGTAAAAAATGTTTAAGAAAAATCGTAGGCGTCGTTTTCGAGAAAAAGGCGTCTCGGAATGCTCCAAAACGGAAAATACTTAGTTTTCGGCGTACCATAATTTATTTCCTAAGAATCAAATTCGTGTTATTTAGATGTTATACGATCGTCTATTAATGGAACTATCCAACGACACTTTAATTGTTTTGGTCCGCTAATATGTGACGAAGAATTCGAACTTTTGACAAGAGCTCCATTTTTTTTTCATCTTTTTTACATTTTTCTTCGTTTTTTGAACTACTTCCGGTATACGAATCATTGTCGAGTAGTTTTCACATCCAGTTTTGGAGTTTGTATGGGACAAAGGCTCTCTAATGATATACGACACTATACGATCAAATAAAATACTTCTGAGAAATCCAATGTTCAAAATTGTTAAAAATGTCAAAATGTCAAAATATTGAAAATTAAATTTCAATAACTGCATACATATTATACATCATTAGAATCGTAATTAGGTCAGCTTTTTAAATATATATTTTTTTTTTGAAAATCTCTTAAAATAAAAAGATAGTAGAGCATTTTCCAAAATTTCACGATTTTTTGACTTTTTTCAATTTTCAGTGCCTTTTTTGTCTTATTCCAGTTATACGAAGGTCTTAATGGATGGATCCATGCTAAAGACTATCGGAAGGACCATCGATAGATAAAGTTTAAGAAAAATCGTTGAAGCAGTTTTTGAGATAAAGGCGTCCAAAAACGTTCCAAATCAAAAAATGCTTGATTTTCAGCGTGTCATATTTTACTTCTGGATCATCGTATCTGTATGAATTGGGTATCATACGATACTCCAATTCTGATGTAAACCAACGATACCTTAATCCATTTGATCGGTTGATATGGGACGAAGAAATCACGTTTTTCCCAAAGCCCCCATTTTTTGAGTTTTTTTCAAAAAATCAGACATTATTTCGACAACTTTCGGTTTACGAATCGTTGTTGAAATTGCTTTATGCAGCGGTTTGGCAATATGGCTTTATGTTTCAGGGGTTTCAGAAATATCGTTTTATCCTTTCCAAAAAATATAAGGGTTACCAAATGGGCAGAAAATTCGAAAAAATTCGAAAAATAAAGGGCGATAACTCTGAATGAAACTTATATTACTGGAATCGCATAGACTTCAGGAATCCAAAAATGTAGGTCAAATTTGCAAATTTTGAAAAATAACAAAAATTGTCTGATAAACAACGTCTTTTCAATTTTCGAACGATAGAAGTCATAGACAAATATTCGAAATTGAAAAATGTGAGATAGCCATTATCTCGGAAAAGATTCAGGGTTTCCGAAAATGTCATTTGATTAAAAATGGGTAAAGAATTGACGAAATTATGGCCGATTTTCAATATCATGACAACCTACAAAGTTCGGCCACTTCCGGTATGCGCAGAAGTTTGAAAAATAGTTTATGCACTAGCCACCACATGTTTTCCCAATAGAAAAGTTGGTTCCAGATCGATATCTGTTTTCGATCACGGAGAAATAGGCTCCCGCGGTAAAAAATAATAATAATAATAATAATAATAATAATAATAATAATTTTAGTAAAAACAATAGTCTTTCAGACGAAAGTCTGAAAGCCTAATGAACTAGACTTGCTTGCAAGGCTGAAGGCTTTCACCTTACCCAAGGCAGCACAAATAGCCTACCACTCACCCCTTAAAACACACACACACAAACGCTTAAACAACTCAAACATTGACACTTTCTGTGCATGCGCATTACGATAGAAGGAAAGTGAAAAATATAGTTGAACAATTATGAACTTGGATTGGTAGAATCCTACAGACGCCAGAAATCTAAATACACAATCAAAAACGCAAAAATTCTAAAAAAAAAAATTACAATTTTAGTACATTTTCAAATTTTCAGGAAGAAAAGAGAACTGCGTGGTATTGCAATTCGACCTATATATCATCCGCAATATCCCCGGCTCTACAAAAATATAACTTTTTCGAAAATTTGTTGGGAATTGACATAATTAGAACCGATTTTCATTCGTGCACGTTAAATATTTACATCACTTCCGGTCTGGTCCACAACTTTCGCAATAGTTCTAAGTACTAAATGTTTAAAACATAGGAAAAATCAATATTCAAAACTCTATCTGTTTTAGTTTCAGAGATCTAAACGACTACAGAAAAAAAAACAGTTTTCCGAATGAGACAAACAAAATACCTTAAGTATCAAGGTAATAACCAAAACCCAAAATCGCACCTTTCAACATTAATTGTTCAACATCGAATTTGAGGGGTACTTTATTTATAAATGACTTCAACAGAAAGCTTCATTTTCACTGGTATCAAATGATGACGTCATGTAGACACAAATCCTGGGATATTAATTTCAGGAGTAACTGTTAATTACTAAAATGAGTTATTTTCATTATAGAAGCACAAGTACCAGATATTGGTTACTATTCAAACACCCTTTGTTCAAATATTGCCAGTTTTAAAAAAAGCTCTCTATATATGCTTTATACGTATGCAAAACGTTCCATTTATAACCAATTCGGACTTTTGTCGATGTCACACCAATGTGTTACACGGAACTTTAGAATCGCGTTCAGGTAAGCTACTCAAATATGTAAGTGGTTCAAAACTAAATTGAATATTCAATGAAATATCGACAATATTCTGATTTCGTGCACGTTAATGATTTGACGTCACTAACATATAAAAATTTATCTTTAATTAGAGATAGGGCCCAAACTCAAACTACATCATGCTTTCTATCACATATGCAATATTCGTACTTCTGCACGACACTACTGCAAGATACAACTGCAAACTATTGATAATGGGATTTCCTTTTAAACAGCGCGAGCCGTCGATTTGTGTCGAGATGATTACGGTTATGAGGTAATTTTGACAAAGAAGAAACAATATTAATTCAAAGACTAATTATTACACACAGAAATCAATTATTTCTGTTACAGGGTCACTAAACCCATATTTTGAATATAAGTAAATATTCAAAGTTGAAATACTTTTAGCTCAAATATTGTCACTGTGAGAGAAATGGGGAATTTTGAATATGCGCTAAACGTTGGTAAAACGTACAGATTGTATCAACTCTTACTGCATGTTTCGCTTAACAATGAAAGGCGACGTTTTCAGTTTTCGATCTCTTTGTTCTCATACTCCTGATATTTCTAAATGTTGCGCAATAGTTTCATACCTAAGACTACCGATAAAACTCTCTGTAGAAGAAGTTAAAAAAAAAAAATTACGTTGACTTTTCGAGAAAAAGACGTCTAAAAATGCTCCAAATGGTAAAAATACGACGTTTTGGATTTTCAATCTCGTTTTTCGACTACTCATGACATTTAGAGAAATTGTACAATGGTTTCACGCAATACACCACCTATAGGACTCTCGAATGAGAAAGTTTTAAAAAAATCGTAGGCGGCGTTTTCGACAAATACGCGTCTAAAGTTGATCGAAATAGCAAAATACCTTACTTTTCAAACTCAGATAACTTTTTTATTTTTTGATAGAAACATGTCGCTATAGTACCATCTTGTAGATAATTCACGTGGCTATCCAACGATATAACACTTTAACTACTCTGTAATCAACCAATTGATACATCGCATTTTACCCATCGGTACCCATTTTTCAGAATTTTGTCAAACTTTGGATACTTTTCTTGACCACTTCCGGTGATTAGAGGATTTTTATTTATAGTTCATGGACTGGTTTGGACCTTCGACTTCATATTCCATAAGTTTCAGAAAAATCGTAGGCGCCGTTTTAAAAAAATAAGAACTCTACGATTTGACCAAAATGCGAAAAAAAGTGAAAAATCAAAGTTAACATTTCAGAATAAAACTAATATTGTTGGAATCGGATTGATGTCAGCTATCCAAAAATATAACTCATAATTCAAAATTCCAAAAAATAAAAAATTTTGAAATTTTTGAAAATTTTCCAATTTTCACCAAAAAAATGAAAGCGACAAAGTTTCTAAATTTGACGTTTGTGAACTGCTATCTTCTTAGAAATGTCTCAAGCTATCCAAAAATGTAAATATCAGAGAAATCGGTTCACAATTACCAAAATTACGGCCGATTTTCAATTTTCGTGCACGTTTAAGATTTAACGCATTTCCGCTATGCGCACGAATTTCGTTTTACATTTAAGCACTAACTACCACCCAGTTTCCCGAGAGAAAATCAAACTTCAGACCTCTATCTCTTATAGTTGCTGAGAAATAGGCAAAATGGAAAAAAAAAGAATAATAATAATAACTAGACCTGCAGGCCTGCAGTGCTGAATCGGCTTTCAGGAATCAGACAGGAAGTGCGTCATACAATAGCCGATCCATCGAGCTACCAAACGATACTGTAGTTGTTATGATTCAGTGACACCCTCTATCAGATTTGTAAAAGTAATATTTGCTTGCAAATAAATACACCGGTCAAAATTGTAAAATCTGGCAAAAAAACTTAACTTCCGGTGCCAAAAGAAATCATTATCGATAACAAATAAGTTGAGAATTCGCAATTGACAATTGTTTTATACATATCAGCCAATAACATAATAAACTTAGAACCCATAAACTGAAATTAAAAAGGTAAAAAACTTAAAAAGTGATCCTTAGAAAATTGGTTATTCCTCGACAAGGGAATATGCTAGAAGCAATTTTTTGATATCAGTATGATTATATTGATCCAATCTAAATGGCCATTAGAATCAAACGTTATAACGTTAAACAAATAATAAATATAACTCACTTAAAAAAAATATTTGATTTGAAGTCTAAAAATACGGTTTTTGCAAAAAAAGACATTACTTCCGGTGATAATAAAAATCTTAAATTAGTTTAATGCAATCATAAATGGCATAAGGCATCAAATGGTGAAAATTGTATGAAAATTGAATAATAATTGACACTTTTATAGGCCAAAAAGCTTGAAAAGTGACTTGTAGAAAATCGTCTATTTCTCGGCAACCGTACAAGTTAGAAACTTTTTTGTGGTATCTGTATGATCGTATGGGTTCATGCTATTCGTTGATGGGATTCAAATATCATAATTTTAAAAATATTATAAAAGAGACTCATTTGAATAAAATATTTGTTTTTTAGGTTAAAAATACAGTTTTTGCCAAAATGACGTCATTTCCGGTAACAGTGAAACTGTAAAATTGGCTTAACCTAGTCCAAATCGGCATTAGGCATCAAATAAAAGAAAAATATTGAAAATCGGATAATAATTTACTCTTTTATAGACAAAATAACTTGAAAAGTGATGGATGCAAAATTGCATATTTCTCGGCAACTGCTCATATTACAAACTATTTTTGGCATACATTCTCTTCGTCTGGATTATGGCTACGAGTTCATGAAAGTTACGAATAAATAGTTCAAAATATAAAGACGTTGAATGGGTTGTAATAACTGAATTTTACCTTTTTTTTTACATTTTATTCGAAATTGCCCGAAAATGAAATTGAAATTTAAGAATCTGAGCCAAACATTTTATGCGCCTTTACAGGGCGCATACTTTTTGCTATATCAGTTTTCGAAAAAAAATAATATTTGCTGTCAAAAAGTGGTACTTAACTCTCAAAATTGTAGTTTTTGTCAATATTACGCCACTTCCGTTGCGTGCAGAAAAATGTCACCGTAACAAAAAATATTACAATTGACATCACGGAGCATATGCACTTTGTTTTATACAAATCGAACAATAAATAATTAATCTAGGTACGAAAAACTAAATTAGCCAATGGCGACTAAAGAAAATTACTGAGACAAAATTCTTTCTCACTTCTGCTCAAGTAGGGTGATACTTTAACTCTGTGTGAACTACCATCAAAAAATATCCATAAATAAAAAAGTTTTCTGTAAAAATGTAAAAAAAAATCAAAATATCGGAGATTTTTTCGACTACTTCCGGTTTTTCGATCATTGTCGGAATAGCTTTAACTAGTTGATTAGATACTTAACTTCCTTTACCAGAAATGTCAGAAACATTCATTGAGTAGTTTTCGAAAAAAAGATAAATAAAAGAGCATTTTCAATAATTTAATGATTTTTCAACTTTTTTCAAAGATTGAGGTCATTTTTGGACCACCTATAATATTGCAACGCTTTTATTATTAAATGCACACGCTAGGCCACCGATAGGACTCTGAGTAAAAAATGTTTAAGAAAAATCGTAGGCGTCGTTTTCGAGAAAAAGGCGTCTCGGAATGCTCCAAAACGGAAAATACTTAGTTTTCGGCGTACCATAATTTATTTCCTAAGAATCAAATTCGTGTTATTTAGATGTTATACGATCGTCTATTAATGGAACTATCCAGCGACACTTTAATTGTTTTGGTCCGCTAATATGTGACGAAGAATTCGAACTTTTGACAAGAGCTCCATTTTTTTTTCATCTTTTTTACATTTTTCTTCGTTTTTTGAACTACTTCCGGTATACGAATCATTGTCGAGTAGTTTTCACATCCAGTTTAGGAGTTTGTATGGGACAAAGGCTCTCTAATGATATACGACACTATACGATCAAATAAAATACTTCTGAGAAATCCAATGTTCAAAATTGTTAAAAATGTCAAAATGTCAAAATATTGAAAATTAAATTTCAATAACTGCATACATATTATACATCATTAGAATCGTAATTAGGTCAGCTTTTTAAATATATATATTTTTTTTTGAAAATCTCTTAAAATAAAAAAATAGTAGAGCATTTTCCAAAATTTCACGATTTTTTGACTTTTTTCAATTTTCAGTGCCTTTTTTGTCTTATTCCAGTTATACGAAGGTCTTAATGGATGGATCCATGCTAAAGACTATCGGAAGGACCATCGATAGATAAAGTTTAAGAAAAATCGTTGGAGCAGTTTTTGAGATAAAGGCGTCCAAAAACGTTCCAAATCAAAAAATGCTTGATTTTCAGCGTGTCATATTTTACTTCTGGATCAATACGATACTCCAATTCTGATGTAAACCAACGATACCTTAATCCATTTGATCGGTTGATATGGGACGAAGAAATCACGTTTTTCCCAAAGCCCCCATTTTTTGAGTTTTTTTCAAAAAATCAGACATTATTTCGACTACTTCCGGCTTACGAATCGTTGTTGAAATTGCTTTATGCAGCGGTTTGGCAATATGGCTTTATGTTTCAGGGGTTTCAGAAATATCGTTTTATCCTTTCCAAAAAATATAAGAGTTACCAAATGGGCAGAAAATTCGAAAAAATTCGAAAAATAAAGGGCGATAACTCTGAATGAAACTTATATTACTGGAATCGCATAGACTTCAGGAATCCAAAAATGTAGGTCAAATTTGCAAATTTTGAAAAATAACAAAAATTGTCTCATAAACAACGTCTTTTCAATTTTCGAACGATAGAAGTCATAGACAAATATTCGAAATTGAAAAATGTGAGATAGCCATTATCTCGGAAAAGATTCAGGGTTTCCGAAAATGTCATTTGATTAAAAATGGGTAAAGAATTGACGAAATTATGGCCGATTTTCAATATCATGACAACCTACAAAGTTCGGCCACTTCCGGTATGCGCAGAAGTTTGAAAAATAGTTTATGCACTAGCCACCACATGTTTTCCCGTTAGAAAAGTTGGTTCCAGATCGATATCTGTTTTCGATCATGGAGAAATAGGCTCCCGCGGTAAAAAATAATAATAATAATAATAATAATAATAATAATAATTTTAGTAAAAACAATAGTCTTTCAGACGAAAGTCTGAAAGCCTAATGAATAATAATAATAATCTTAGTAATTTCAATAGTCTTTCACCATTGAAAAATGGTGAAAGCCTAACTAGATCTGCTACTGTCCCATGCAGATATGAAAGCTTTCATATTCATCGTCACGTGTCATAGATTATATCAAGTATCTCAAATAAAAGGATAAGAATAACAAACTATTAAAATTGGTCAAACACTCGCGAAGTTACAAGTCTAAATATAGTATGAAACATTGCAAAATCTGAAAACTAAAGGGAAATAACTGATACTTGTGTTGCTGTAATCGGGATGACTTCCCACTTCAAAACTTTCAGAAAAATGAAATGAAAATGGTAAGAAAACATCGAAAAATTAAATGAGAAAACTTTGAACAAAACTAAAAACTTTTGAATCAGGTTGATTCCAATTGTTTGAATATTTACGTTAAATATGTAAATTTGGAAAATTATAAAGACATAATTATCAAAATCGGTCAAAACTCACAAAGTTACAAATTTAAATGTAGTGAGAAACATTGCACCCTCGGCAAAAAAATAATCTTTAAACTAAAGGCAAATAACCCAAACTTGTATAGCTGTAATCGGGCTTCCAAAATTAGAGATATGTTATATAATTATGGTTTCCAATATGTTTGGTTATAAGTAGGAAATCGTGACAACTTCTTAAGCATGTTTTAAACAAAGGGTCATAGACTGCAATATACAAGAATGGCACTTTGCAATAAAAAAAAACTGCTCAAAGCAAGATTTCTATGCAGAAATGAAATAATTAATAGAACCAGAAAAACATTTATCCCCTATAATAAATAAGCAACATAGAGAAAATGAAATCAAATTGAATGGCTGTTTAACGTCCTACTGTTTTGTTCCTAAAATGGGCTAATGAAGACGGGCATACGCCATAAAGTGTGCAATGAGGGAAATTTTACCCGGGCAGCGGCGTTACGGCCTACGAGGTTGGACAGGCGACCATACTCCTTGTCACGTACAACCAAGAAATCGAAACAACGCCAGTTGACTCAATGACAGACGTTATGATACAGAGCGCACGTGCTAACCATTCAGTCACGCAACCTCCCTAAAATCTGCAAATTGCTGACCTACAGATAGAAACATTTCAACCGGGCGAAATCTTCTATTTTATTAGTTTAATTTGCACGGTACCTTTAGTTATCAACCGAATATTACAAAACTTTTAAAAATAAGCTCCCCCTGACCAGCTAAATCGTTCGCAATAAACGTTTTCCCCTTAAAATCGGCAAATTGCTGACTTTAAAGTGAGAAACATTACAACCGGGTGAATTTTTCTGTTTTATCACTTTTACAGTATCTTTGATTACCAACCGATTATTACAAAACTTTAAAAATAAAAAAAAAGAGAGAAATGCGGCTTAACGTCCATTTGACACAAACTAGGTCATTTCGGGACTAACATATGTTTTTTAATTTTATTTAAAAACTCCCCTTGCGCGTACTGGTCTTTAGCTGTTGGGAGGAAACCGAATGGCACAGAGAAAACCCACGAGGTTGGACACCATACTCCATGTCACGTGCAATCTCGAAATCGAAACGACGCCCGTTGACTCAATGACAGACGTTACGATACAGCGTGCACATGCTAACCATTCAGCCATTCAGCCTCCCTTAAAAATAAGCTCCCCCTGACCAGCTTAATTGTTCGCAATAAACATTTGCCCTCTAAAATCGGCAAATTGCTGACTTTAAAGTGGGAAACATTATAACCGGGCGAAATTTTATGTTTTAACAGTTTAATTCGCACAGTATTTTAATTACCAACCGATTATTACAAAACTTTTGAAAATAAGCTCCAACTGACCAGCTTAATCGTATGCAATAAACGTTTGACCTGAATTGAAAGTTCTGCAACGAGGAAGATCATCTCGATTTTCCGGCGTGGTCCCCCCTTGTCAGTGAGGCAGAACGGAGGGCCTGACAAGGACAGCTGACTGGTCGTTCGGGTGGGACGAAAAACCAAGGTCGCGTGTACACATTGGAGTGCACGTAAAATATCCCTAAGCAGTTGGAATTCGATACTGTTGAATAAGCTCTATACAATGACTAAATGTGCAGATTGTAGTCACACACACTGCATGTTTCGCTTAACAATGAAAGGGTGCCGTTTTCAATGTTCGATCCTTTTATTCTTCTACTCCAGATATTTTGGACTGTTGATCGAAGTTTTCATATAAAAGACTACCGATAAGACTCTTTGTAGAAGAAGTTCCCAAAAAGTATTATGTTGACTTTAAGAGAAAAGAACCTTTAAAGATGCTCCAAATCGTAAACATACGACTTTTTGTTTACAGTACCTTTGATTACCAACCGATTATTACAAAACTTTAAAAATAAAAGAGAAAGAGAGAAATGCGGCTCAACGTCCATTCGACACAAACTAGGTCATTTCGGGACCATCATATGTTTTTTAATTGTATTTATAAACTTCCCTTGCGCGTACGGGTCTTTAGCCGTGGGAGGAAACCGAAGGACACGGAGAAAACCCACGAGGTTGGACACCATACTCCATGTCACGTGCAACTTGGAAATCGAAACGACGCCGGTTGACTCAATGACAGACGGTATTTTAATTACCAACCGATTATTACAAAACTTTTGAAAATAAGCTCCAACTGACCAGCTTAATCGTATGCAATAAACGTTTGGCCTGAATTGAAAGTTCTGCAACGAGGAAGATCATCTCGATTTTCCGGCGTGGTCCCCCCTTGTCAGTGAGGCAGAACGGAGGGCCTGACAAGGACAGCTGTCTAGTCGTTTGGGGTGGGACGAAAAACCAAGGTCGCGTGTACACATTGGAGTGCACGTAAAATATCCCTAAGCAGTTGGAATTCGATACTGTTGAATAAGCTCTATACAATGACTAAATGTGCAGATTGTAGTCACACACACTGCATGTTTCGCTTAACAATGAAAGGGTGCCGTTTTATTCTTCTACTCCAGATATTTTGGACTGTTGATCGAAGTTTTCATATAAAAGACTACCGATAAGACTCTTTGTAGAAGAAGTTCTCAAAAAGTATTATGTTGACTTTAAGAGAAAAGAACCTTTAAAGATGCTCCAAATCGTAAACATACGACTTTTTGGATTTTCGATCTCTTTTTTTCAGCTATCCCTGATATTTAAAAAAAAGATACAACGATTTCACACAACAGGCCAGCTATTACCCTCTCGATTAACAAGAGTTTCACCGCCCTCCCTTCATTATAACCGAAGTTATCTTGCCCTAAAGAATCAACAAATCAGCATGCTTATTTCTGCTTACCCTAGGCAGAAAATGCTCATCTTTGAACTCAATCATGACATTGACATAGTGAACGTCTACACCAAGATTGAACATTCTAGCTCAATTAGAAGGAGAGTTATTGTGTTTCAAAGTTTCGGCCCTTCAAATTGCTAATACTTTTCATATTCACTTCAAAATGGCAACCATCAATTGACCTAAATCAAAATTCTTCTCTGAACAATTTTTAGGCCATCTTTCAAGGATTCAGAAAATATAACTCCCGTGTCTGTAAGTAAAATAGCAAAAAAGCCTTAGGGATTTTTCATGTTTCAAGATGGTGGCACTTCCGGTTCGATCAACAAACTTTATATTTTGTGTACAAATCAGTAATTACTTGTCTAGTATCCCAAAAAAAAATCAGGTCATTCTGACCTATATTTCGATGATTTTTTTGAAAATTTTGATCTTTAATTTCGTCAAGGGGAGATAATTTAGAAAATTTCTAATTATATTTTTGAAGTCACATCGGTAAGGTCTACATATATACTAAATTTCATGACAATCGTACAACTATTAAAGAAGTTGTCAAATTGGTCTAAACTTCCGGTTCGAAATCACAGCGACGAATTTTCGAAATTCGAAAATGTGAAACTGCAGATGAAAATGATTTTTTTCAAGGTATTCAAAGAAAAAAGAATTAGTAAAATCGGTCAAAAAATAACAAAGTTACGACTATGCTTTGTCAATTTCGTCGTTCGTAAATTTCGGTGATTTCGGATTCGTAAAACGTTTTGAAAATATATTTAATCAAGGTTCGCACCCCATTTTTGGGGGGGTAGGTCAAAATTTCAGAAAGATCCTACGGATAGATTCTGAGAAATCTGATTTGCAGAAAACACACAAAAAAAAAAATAATAATAATAATCTTAACAGAAACAATAAGCTTTCATATGTAATATGAAAGCATAATAATAATAATAATCTTAGTAATTTCAATAGTCTTTCACCATTGAAAAATGGTGAAAGCCTAATAATTTGAAAAAAATAACAAGTACGACCCATTTGAATAAAATATTGTTTTTTATACGCCCACATTTTCATGTGGACGTATTATGTCGTCGCCCCTGTCCGTCCGTCCGTCCACCCGGACGTCCGTCCGTCCACAATTTGTTTGTAGACTCTCTACAGGTCACAATTCTTATCCGATTTTGACGAAACTTGAAATATAGGTTTATCACCAAAAGATCTCGGCTGCTTTCGATATTGGCATGTATCGGATCAAAACTTCATGGATTATGACCCCTGATTGTACGAAAAATCACGTTTTTAGCTTGTGGACCCCATAGAGGTCACAATTTTGAACCGATTTTGATGAAATTTGACATGCATGTTTGTAACCCAAAGATCTTGGTTCCTTTCGATATTTGCGGCTATCGGAATGTAATTTCCTGAATTATGGCCCCTGATTGTCCGAAAAATCACCCTTTTTAGCTTGTGGTCCCTCTGGAGGTCACAATTATTATCCGATTTAAAAAACCGTTTGATTATATCACCGTTACACCCTAAGGAAGGTTGATTCGAATTTCGGGAAAATCGGACCAAAATTGCCATACAAAATGGCCGCCGTTTGTACGCGAATACTGTTAAAAAATGGTATATCAAGGTTGTGGACCCTGTGGAGGTCACAATTTTAATTCGATTTTGATGAAACTTGAAATTCATGGTTATAACCCAAAGATCTTGGTTCCTTTCGATATTTGCGCATATCGGATCGTAACTTCCTGAATTATGGCCCCTGATTATACGCAAAATTGATTTTTTTTTTTAGCTTGTGGTCCCTCTGGAGGTCACAATTATTATCCGATTTAAAAGAACGTTTGATTATATTACTGTTACACCGTAAAGCCTGGCGCACACTACGCGACGACATAGGCAATTTCGGTCGCCGACGATGACAAATCAAAAAATCGCCTAGTGTGCGCACCCAATCGCAAGCGATTTTTCGTCGCCAGCGACCATCGCGGCGATGGTCGCCAATATCAGACTTGTTTGATATGATCGCTAAAGTGGTCGCTTCGTCGGCGATCAATCGTAAAGTGTGCTCACCTCGGCGACGGGTTGGGCGACAGACAAGGAAACAAAATCACCTATATAACCAATCATTTTGAGTTATTTGTCTCATGTGACATAAACACACAATATGACTTCGCAAAACTTTAACGAGACAGTTTGGACAGATGAAAAAGAAAGCCTGCTGACTGATTTGTGGTAAATATCGATCTCTGTAGGCCTACCTTCCAATGTACATAACTCCATTCATACTTATTACCGTTCCCACCCCGTCCCCTAAATGAGGATCTCACTCTTCCAGACACCTGTTACCACTGTTTGTCGTGTATTTTGTACACGATGAACAGTCCATTTTATAGGACTTCGAATTTTGACTAATAGTTTGGATTGTTCGTACTTGGTTTTATTTTATTGATCACATTCACTCTGCCTCCAATCATCCTGGTAGGCTTATCTACAAGGTATCATATCATAGTCTAACTTATAATAGTCTAGGCGTCAGATAATCTGCGGTTAATTAATCGAGTATGGCCTAGGCCTAGATTGAATCTCACGAAGGTTAGCTGCCCGGAGTTTACTCCCAATGAAGTTATAGTTTACTCTATTATCCCACTCTGATCAAAATGTAGCCAAGTAGGCTAGTTTGAATTCTAATATCATTCGCGGGTGCCTAGTGTACCTACTAGTACTACCCTCGTTAATTTTATAGCGTAAAAGCCAAGCTGTCGTGTATTTCTGTCACAAAATGGCATTTACATTTGAAGATAAACCGTTTCTGTGTCAAAATTAAATCTTTATTATAGATAGAATTCTAATTAATTTCCAGTTTTTGAAATACAAAGGCGCATGAAATCTCTTCGTACACATCATCATGTACCAAAATAACATTAATTGAAGTTTTTGACGTGCTGACGACGTAAATACTGCCATTCTGTGGTGTCACATGACGAATCACGTGATCTGTTATAGTTTGCGGGATCGCCGAAGTCGTCGTGTAGTGTGCTCACTCCACTTAAATTACGGCGATTTTTGTCGCCAAACTCGTCGCTTCAGTTGTCGCGTAGTCTGCGCCAGGCTTAAGGAAGGTTGAGTTCGAATTTTGGGAAAATCAGACCAAAATTGACATACAAAATGGCTGCCGTTTGTTAAAAATTGTATATCAAGGTTGTGGACCCTGTAAAGGTCACAATTTTAATTCGATTTTGATGAAACTTGAAATTCATAGTTATAACCCAAAGATCTTGGTTCTTTTCGATATTTGCGCATATCGAATCGTAACTTCCTGAATTATGGCCCCTGGTTATACACAAAATCCCCCTTTCTTTAGCTTGTGGTCCCTCTAGAGGTCACAATTATTATCCGATTTAAAAAAACATTTGGTTATATCACCGTTACACCGTAAGGAAGGTTGAGTTAGAATTTTGGGAAAATCGGACCAAAATTGACAGACAAAATGGCCGCCGTTTGTACGCGAATACTGTTAAAAAAATGGTATATCATGGTTGTGGACCCTGTATAGGTCACAATTTTAATTCGACTTTGATGAGGAAGGTTGAGTTCTAATTTCGTGAAAATCGTACCAAAATTGCCGGACAAAATGGTCGCCGTTTGTACGCGAATAGTGTAAAAATATGGTATATCATGGTTGTGGACTCTCTACAGGTCACAATTCTTATCCGATTTTGATGGAAAGTCACATTTCTAGGTTGTGTACCATCACACCATAATCATTGTCGGCTTCGAATTTCATGAATATCAGACTGGAACTGACCAACTAAATGGCTGCTCCCAATACAGTATGAAATACAGGACTTAATGATGTAGGAAAAATCACTTTTGGTATTGCTTGTTCTCTATCCATCTCTCGAAAATGTGGGCGTATCCTGCCTGGCAGTGCCAGCCTATCTTTAATGCTAAAAATTAAGTTTTTAGCAAATGACGTCATTTCCGGTGGCAGCGTATGAGGTAGAATGGTTTGACCTTGTCCACTATAGCATTAGGCATCTAATGGTGAAAGAAAATTGAAAATCACATAATAATTGATTCATTTACAGCCAAAATAATGTGAAAAGTGACTCATGCAAAATTGACTTTTTCTCGGCAACTGCGCATATTACAAATTAATTTTCACATACATTCTCTTCGTATGGGTTATTGCTACGAGATTATGAATGTTACAAAGATATATTTTTTAATATGAAGACTCTGGATGGGTTGTAAATAGCTTATTTTGACACCTTTTTTCACCCTTTAATCCAAATTGCCCGAAAACGAAATCGAAATTAAAAAAACTTAGCCCGATGTTTTGTGCGCCTTTATATGGCACATCTTTTCAGTCATATTAGATTTTAAAAATATAATTTTTGCTTTCAAAAAGTGGTACTGAACTGTTAAAATTGTAGTTTTTGCTAAATTTACGTCACGTCGGGGAAACTTTGCCGGTAACAAAAAAAAAATGACATTTTGGACCATGGAGCATATAAACTTTGTTTTATACAAATCGGACGATTAATAATTTATATAGAACCGATAGACTGAATTAGCCAATAGCGACCAAGGAAAGGTATCCAGAAATTTTTTTTTCACATTTTTGCCCAAATCGGACGACCCTTTAACCCTTGGTAATAGGTCATTTAAAAATTTGGCGCCTTATTTTTCCGGAGATTCGGTGAAATTTAAAAATCTAAAAACCCGTAGCTATGTGCCATGTCTCTGGCTATGTCAAAAACTATCAAACGATAAAATCCAACAATTGTTGTTAATATTACGGCAATATTTCAAAAAACGACAACTTCAGTGATTTCGGACATTTCGCATTGTCGCAGAATGCAGGAAATAGCTTTAATCTCTAAGTCACACCCACTTTCGCAGTAAAACTCAAGACATTGCATCAATCCGACAAGTAGTTCCTGAGATATAAGCAAATTGGAAAAAAAAAAAATTATAAGAATAATAACTAGATCTGCTACTGTCCCATGCAGATATGAAAGCTTTCATATTCATCGTCACGTGTCATCGATTGGATCAAGTATCATAAAAAAAGGATAAGAAGAAAATATTATCAAAATTGGTCTAAATATAGTATGAAACATTGCACCCAGGCATAACAATAATCTGAAAACTAAAGGGAAATAACTGAAACTTGTATTACTGTAATGAGACGGATGAGAAAATGAAATGAAAATGGCGGGAAAGAGCTAAAAATGGCAGTTTGGACCAGCGACCTTACTCCTTGTCACGTACAACCGGGCATTCGAAAACACGCTAGTTAACTCATTGACAGGCGCGCGTGCTAACCATTCAGCCACCCACCCCCCTTTGAAATCAGACACGTGCAATATGTCATATAGGAAGAATAACAAGTCGCTCACAACAAAATCGTAAATTAATGAGTTTAGGTCAAAAGGTTGAGCTACTGTTTTAGAGTATTTAATTGTTTTAAAGAGACACGTTAATGGTTGTTCATAGTTAAATGAAAGTTTAATTTTAAATAAGACCAATAAAATTAGGATTTAATAATGCCAGACTAATATTAAAATTAAAGTTTTATATTAAGAATATACACATTATTACTGATATTCATAGTGAATTTGATTTTAGGCTGCTGTTGGTTGAGGGTTATTAAAGAAAATTATGGCATTCTTCGAGGGTAGACGAAGAAATAGCCCATATATCATCGATAAATCGAAAGTGTTCAACTGGTCTATTTGGTAAATGATTCCAATATTTTTTGTAACCAATAAGTCATAGAAATATTACTATACGTAACTGCGAACGGGGTCCCCATGGCAGTTCCACTAATTTGATGGTAAAATTTTCCATTAAATTCAAATTCATTGTTTGTTAGTATAAAATTAGCTAGTTGAAGGATAGCGTCGATTTCTGTAGGGTGTAAGTTGCTGTCTTCTTCACAAGCTACTTTAAGGGCCTCTATTCCTTCTGGTATAGAAATATTAGGATATAGACTAATAACATCAAATGTGAGTAGGTAGGTATTATTACTTAATATTTATATTTTGTAATTTTTGTAGAAAATTAGTGGTGTCTTTCACGGTGCAGTAGGTTTCTGCAATTGGTTTCAATTTCCAATCAAGCCAATATGAGAGTTAATATGACTGCAAATGGGTCTTCCTGGAGGAATTTCACATTTATTCTTAATCTTGTGTATTTTACCTAAGATGTTATTCAAATGGTTTTGGATTCCTCTCACTTTAGCATTCTGATTCACATTTTCATGTGGACGTATATTGTCGTCGCCCCTGTTCGTCCGTCCGTTAGCCTGGAAATCGGGTGTTCGATCCCTGCATTGGCCGAGAAAGTTCATCTCGATTTTTCAGCGTGATTTCCACTTGTCAGTGATGCAAGAAGGGCCTGATAAAACCGAGGTCCTGTGTACACATTGGAGTGCACGTAAAAGATCCCTTGGCAGTTGGAATTCGATATAAGAGTAGGCCGTAGCACCGCAGCCCGGGCAAAATTTCCCTCATAGCTCACTGTATGGCGAATGCCCGTCTTCCATTAGCCCAGGTTAGGTGCAAAAGAGTAGGACGTTAAACCCCATTTCATTTCATTTCATTTCCACAATTGTTTGTGAACAGTCTGCAGGTCACATTTTTTATCTGATTTCGATGAACTTTAAATATAGGTTTATCACCCTAAGATCTCGGTTCCTTTCGATATTGGCATGTATCGGACTGTAACTTCATGGGTTATGGCCCCTGATTGTACGAAAAATCTAATTTTTGGCTTGTGAACAGTGTAGAGGTCACAATTTTGAACCGATTTGGATGAAACTTGAAATGCATGTTTATAACCCACAGATCTTGGTTCCTTTCGATATTTGCGCCCATCGGATCCTAACTTCCTGACGGCCCCTGATTGTCCGAAAAATTGCCCTTTTTAGGTTGTTGTCCCTCTGGAGGTCAAAATTGTTATCCAATTTATAAAACTGTTTGATTATATCACCGTTACATGGTTATAGAGGTTGTGATCAAATTTCGTGAAAATCGGACCAAAATAACACGAATAGTTTGAAAATATGTTATATCAAGGTTGTGAACACTATAGAGGTCACAATTTTAAACCGATTTTGATGAAACTTTACATATGTTTATTACCCAAATATCTTGGTTCCTTTCGATTGTAACCTCCTGATTTATGTCCCCTAATTGTCAGAAAAATCGCTTTTTTTTAACTTGTGGTCTCTCTGGAGGTCAAAATTATTATCTGATTTAAAAAAAATGTGTGATTATATCACCGTTTCATGGTAATGATGGATAAGTCTAAAGTTCGTGAAAATTGGACCAAAATTGTCGCACAAAATGGCTGCTGTACGCGAATGTTGTAAAAATATGGTATATCAAGGTTGTGGACACTATAGAGGTCACAATTTTAATTTGATTTTGATGAAACTTGAAACACATGATTGTAACCTAAAGATCTTGGTTCCATTGAATATTTGCGCATATCAGATCGTAACTTCCTGAATTATGGCCCCTGATAGTACGAAAATTTGCCTTTATTAGCTTGTGGTCCCTCTGCAGGTCGCAATTATTACCTGATTTAAAAAAAACGTTTGATTATATCACCGTTACAGGGTAATCTAGATTAAGTTTGAATTTCGTGAAAATCAGACCAAAACTGACAAATGACAAACAAAATGGCTGCCACTTTTACGCGAATAGCATAAAAATATGGTATATCAAGGTTGTGGACCCGGTACAGGTCACAATTCTAATCCGATTTTGATGAAATTTGAAATGCAAGTTTATAACCCAAAGATTGCGGTTCCTTTCGATATTCGGGCACATTGGAGCATAACTTCCTGAATTATGGCGCCTGATTGTATGAAAAATCATGTTTTTTACCTATGGGGGTCAAAATTTTATTCTGAATTAAAAAAAACCTATGACTATATCGACGTTACACATTAATGATGGTTGAGTGTGAATTTCTTGAAAATCGATAATTGAACAGCTAAATCCATAATATTCAATATTTCGTATACTTAATGTTAGCATGGGGCAGAACATTATAAAAACCAAACAAATTCTAATGATTTTCTGATATTACATGATATGCGACAACTCTTGTTGACCGCCAGAACGATTCAGCTGCTGTGTGGGCGTATGTTTCGTTGCCTGTTTGCGGTCCCATTTGAACCACTTATACTATTTCAAAGCTATTATTTTTGGATTTAAACCAGGCCTTGAGATCTGAAAATCACGCTGGTGTGATAAAATGTGTTCGCCATATATTTTGCGGGAGCTATTTAACACCACAAAATTTATATCTGAGACAAGGCTTATTATAACTAGTTTACATTAAATACAGAGTGTATAAATAAACACTTTTTATACGCCCACATTGAAATGTGGTCGTATATTGTCGTCCCCCCCGTCCGTCCGTCCGTCCGTCCGTCGGTCCGGCGTCCACAATTGCTTGTGGACGCTCTACAGGCTAAAGTTAATATCCGATTGACTTTAAATTTATACACAGTGTTTAAGGTCATGAGACGAAGAAGCCTATTGTTTTTCAGCGATTTCCGATAATAACTACCAGAGTTATGGCCCTTGATCACTTAAAAAAAATCTTGTGGACGCTCTAGAGGCCAAAGTTAATATCCGATTGACTTTAAATTTATACACAGCGTTTAAGGTCATAAGACAATGAAGCCTATTGATTTTCAGCGATTTCCGATAATTAGTGCCAGAGTTATGGCCCTTGATCTCTCTGAAAAATCTTGTGGACGCTCTAAAGGTCAAAGTTAATATCCGATTGACTTTAAATTTATACACAGTGTTTAAGGTCATAAGACGAAGAAGCCTATTGATTTTCAGCGATTTCCGATAATTAGTGCCAGAGTTATGGCCCTTGATCACTTCAAAAAATCTTGTGGACGCTCTAGAGGCCAAAGTTAATATCCGATTGACTTTAAATTTATACACAGTGTTTAAGGTCATAAGACGAAGACGCCTATTGATTTTCAGCGATTTCCGATAATTAGTGCCAGAGTTATGGCCCTTGATCACCTCAAAAAATCTTGTGGACGCTCTAGAGGCCAAAGTTAATATCCGATTGACTTTAGATTTTTACACAGTGTTTAAGGTCATGAGACGAAGAAGCCTATCGATTTTCGCCGATTTCCGATAATTAATGCCAGAGTTATTGCCCTTGATATCTTCAAAAATTCTTGTGACGGTATAGAGGCCAAAGTTACCATCCGATTGACTTCAGATTGATACATAGAGTTTAAGGTGTTGAAACGAACAAGTATTTTGATTTTCAATGAATTTAGATAACTGAACAGCTAAATCCATGATATTAAATGTTTCATGTATATACTAATTGTTAGCGTGGGGTAAAACTTTATAAAAAGCGATCAAATTCTAATGATTTTCTAATAATTACATAATGAGTTGTTACTCTTAATCAGTTTTTAGTGTATTACAAATGTTTCATTACCGAAAAAAGTAAAAATATGCGACAACCCTTGTTGACTGCCCGGACGATTTAGCTGCTGTGGGCGTATGTTTCGTTGCCTGGCAACCTATCTTTAGCTTGTGGACCCTATAGAGGTCACAATTTTGAACCGATTTTGATGAAACTTTACATGCATGTTTGTAACCCAAAGATCTTGGTTCCTTTTGATATTTGCGCCTATCGGAATGTAATTTCCTGAATTATGGCCCCTGATTGTCCGAAAAATTGCCTTTTTATACACCCACATTTTCAAGTGGACGTATTATGTCGTCGCCCCTGTCCGTCCGGACGTCCGTCCGTCCTTCCACAATTTGTTTGTGGACTCTCCACAGGTCACAATTCTTATCCGATTTTGACGAAACTTGAAATATAGGTTTATCCCCAAAAGATCTCGGCTGCTTACGATATTGGCATGTATCGGATCAAAACTTCATGGATTATGGCCCCTGATTGTACGAAAAATCACGTTTTTAGCTTGTGGACCCTATAGAGGTCACAATTTTGAACCGATTTTGATGAAACTTGACATGCATGTTTGTAACCCAAAGATCTTGGTTCCTTTCGATATTTGCGGCTATCGGAATGTAATTTCCTGAATTATGGCCCCTGATTGTCCGAAAAATCACCCTTTTTAGTTTGTGGTCCCTCTGGAGGTCACAATTATTATTCGATTTAAAAAACCGTTTGATTATATCACCGTTACACCCTAAGAAAGGTTCAGTTCGAATTTCGGGAAAATCGGACGAAAATTGCCATACAAAATGGCCGCCGTTTGTACGCGAATACTGTTAAAAAATGGTATATCAAGGTTGTGGACCCTGTGGAGGTCACAATTTTGATTCGATTTTGATGAAACTTGAAATTCATGGTTATAACCCAAAGATCTTGGATCCTTTCGATATTTGCGCATATCAGATCGTAACTTCCTGAATTATGGCCCCTGATTATATGCAAAATCGCCTTTTTATACGCCCACATTTTCATGTGGACGTATTATGTCGTCGCCCCTGTCCGTCCGGACGTCCGCCCGTCCGTCCGGACGTCCGTCCGTCCACAATTTGTTTGTGGACTCTCTACAGGTCACAATTCTTATCCGATTTTGACGAAACTTGAAATATAGGTTTATCCCCAAAAGATCTCGGCTGCTTTCGATATTGGCATGTATCGGATCAAAACTTCATGGATTATGGCCCCTGATTGTACGAAAAATCACGTTTTTAGCTTGTGGACCCTATAGAGGTCACAATTTTGAACCGATTTTGATGAAACTTGACATGCATGTTTGTAACCCAAAGATCTTGGTTCCTTTCGATATTTGCGGCTATCGGAATGTAATTTCCTGAATTATGTCCCCTGATTGTCCGAAAAATCACCCTTTTTAGCTTGTGGTCCCTCTGGAGGTCACAATTATTATCTGATTTTAAAAAAAACGTTTGATTATAAAAACCAAACAAATTCTAATGATTTTCTGATAATTCCTTAATATGCGACAACTCTTGTTGACTGCCCGGACGATTTGGCTGCTGTGTGGGCGTATGTTTCGTTGCCTGGCAACCTATTTTTGGGGAATAAAACTGCTTAATTTTGTGTTAAAATCCTTTAAAATCCACAACCTAAGGCCCACCTACTACCCCGATATTTGTGATATGCTTGTAAATAACTTAAACCTGACAGTCTTCATCTGGAAATGGAGAACGTTTTATTATACGGTATCTGGTTAAAACCAGACTTTTTTTCTATAAAAATAATATGTAGGTGAAATTTACCTTTTGTTATCAAGTACAGGACATGGGTCATTCACTGTATAGACCTCTCAAGAAACATTAATCGATTATCAGGTCACCCAATGAAAAAATTGACCCGAAATCTTAAAAGGGTTACGTGTCTGGATAAGCAGTGTTAACGTTCACGTCCAAACGACTCAATATTTTGAACTGAAATTTTGAGAAACGGTAAATACACCATGCCACTATATTTTGGTTCATAAATTTCATAAACACTCAGACTTTAATTTTTGAGACTCTGTTCTTATCGGGACTGTCCCTTTAAGCACAAGAGCATACTTTACTTTAAGTGTGGAATTAGCGCAATACAAGTGTTCATATTATTATTATTATTACTACTACTCACCTTTTTGTCGTTTCATGAACAGTGTGTATCATAGAACCCTCTTTATCTGCTAATTTAACTATTTCTTTTATCTCCTCTATGGGTAATTTATCTATTTCTTGTATACATGTATCATCTAATCTATCTATTTCTTGTATATCATCCATCTCATTTCCTAGAAAACAAAGTCATAACTACTTTACATATTACTTACATACACTCAAGTTATGTGCTGATAAATCCACTGACCAATAGGAATTTATTCCCTTGCAAATGAAAATATACAACTATAATCAATTTTGACCTGGCTATTCAAGATTAATTAACAATGTAAGTCAAAAGATACTAACCCTTTAAATGACCGGGCAGGTTAACAAGAATTACATCTTGGAATTCTCCAGCTGTGTCCTTGTGATGACATTCTGCATAATTAAAGCTTATGCATGCTGGACAGAAACAGCTTCTAGATCGTATCTTTAATCTTCCAGGATAGTTGACACATTTGACGCAATGAATCTTCCTTGTACCTGGTAGTGTTTTTGAAGATCCTCTCTGTTTTAGATAACTTCGGGATTCAGCAATTTCAGCAGCATCAACATATATTACTGCTCTTCTTGATAGGTATTTAGAGTTGGTGTTAGATGCTATAAACTCGGCACAAATGTCGGCAAATTCTCGTGCATTACGTACAAGGGCTCCATTACTAACTTTCCGTGCAACCCAATTTTTGACGACCACTCCCTCTGCATCTGAAGGTCCCTTGGCGTGTCTCGAACCATAGAAGCAATGTTCGTATGTACTGGAAATGTCATGTTCATTAAAACTTACATCTAGAAATGGCTCTCGGGACTTGTACTGTGCTGAGCATCCATCACTCCAGCCTACATGATACAAGGGTGTGAAGTTGATATGTTCCAGTACTTTCTTACGAAATGTCCAAACAGCCGAATGGTCATGTTTTAAATCTTCAGTAACAAACGTGACACCTTCTCTTACAATTTGATCACCTTCTCTGTAAAATAATACTGTTGGATGCAGAGTCATGGAGGTCTTGTCATAATATGCTGATTGAGGTTCAAACTGATATTTGGCTGCATAATTTTCACTGAAATCCTGGACAGATACCAACCATTTATCTGGAAGATTATCAATTAGGGAGTTAAAGGCATTTAACTGATAAAAGGCGTTGTACAAATGAAGAGACAATGTTTCTAATTCGTGCTGTAATTCATCAAGTAGCTCATTTACTGAGCCAGAATGATTGACATATTCTTTGGTCGATTTTTGAGTGATAACTAGTTTATCATCCTTATACTGTTTTCTTTCCTTCTCGCATTTTTCAAACTTCATCCACCTCACTTCTGCCTCTGGATGATCAACTGAATTGAAAGGCGAAAAATATTCCATAATTTTATTTGGACCACATAAGTCACAACACCGTTCATGACATTTCAGATCTGGATTTGAGCATAGGGTCAGTTTGTTCAGTAAATATACAGTCACTGGCACATTGGGAAAAGTTACACCTGGATTTTTCATACGGCATTGCACAGTCACTCTTCTTAAGGTGTTTATCTTCTGGAGGATATTCACACATATTTCACACTGGCAGGTAACCAGATTAGTGGAGGCGAGTTTGACATTCTTTGGTCTATGTCGAGCAAATGTAGAAAAGGCAATACTGGCATTTAAGTCGTCATGTTCATCACGAAATCGTTCAAAGGCATTCTTCAAGGTAGTTTCCATGATGTACATAATTCTAAATTTTGAAATATTCCTTACTCGAGGAACAGGGCGAGAAATATCTCCTCGTTTGTAGAATTGATCCAGTGTTTCTCTGCTAACTTTTAATCGTTGCTTTATCTTTTGATTTATCAATTTAATGGCCCTCTTCTTTTTCTTACTTGTTGATGATGCATAAATAGATCTTAAAACATTAAGTTCAATTTTGGATGTGAAATTTCGTTTGGGCTTTAATTTTTTAATTTTTTTCTTCAAAGTCTCAGAAGTTGGAGTAGACAACATGTAATCTGTTATTGCAGCTTGTTTCCTGGGACTGTTCTTAACAATATGGGACATTGTTTGCGCGAATGTAGTAGGATCATGAGGAAGCCTCTTCTTCAGTCGATGAGAAATTACTCTGATGGCAGCAATACTTGTACTTCTGAGCTCTTGAGACTCTCCATTTTCATTTGGTACCGATATATCTGTCATTTGTTTCTTTTTCTTCAGCCTATAGTTTCT
Organism: Patella depressa; assembly: GCA_948474765.1. Taxonomy (NCBI): domain Eukaryota; kingdom Metazoa; phylum Mollusca; class Gastropoda; family Patellidae; genus Patella; species Patella depressa. Next base: position 916,786 of record CAOLEZ010000009.1, on the reverse strand, counting down.
CTGTCTTTTAACTACTTTAGCTTTTTTCTGGGGGGTCATAGATTTCCTATATTCTGTCTGTCGAATTCTAAAGTATTCTTTCTTCTCTTCTGCTGTCATATCTTTTAATTTCTAATGAAACACAACTTTCTCTATTGAGGTAGGTTTCTTTCGTTTATTACGCCACTCTTTAAGTCTCTGGTTCGATTTCTGTTGATCTTGTTTAATTTCATCAAGAGACCTTGATAATCGTCTTCTTTTATTTCGATTTCTTTCTTTCATTAAAAATTGTTGATATTTGGCTGGATCTTCTTTTAATTTCATCCGCCATGCAGCTGTTTTACTAATACCCAATCGCACTGGAGGTTTATCAACATGAGCAGGTTTATGCTCCTCACTACTCCTCCTTGTTTTGACCATTATGTTACTATAACAGTAAGTCCTGAAATTAATAAGTAAAATATTAATTTTGTTGTTACTTGTGAACTTGTAGTAGGCTGTAACATGGTCAACATCGGAAATTATTTTGTTTTTAACCTTTTTATAATTTGAGTTTGCCACTAGAACTAAAGGCATCCAATCATAGCTAAAAACAAGCACATGAGTATATCTCAACGTTTTCGCAGCTAGCACAGATTATAGTATAAGGTTGGTACTGATATCAAATTTAGGTAAAAAGGGTACAAATGGAAAAACTGCCACAACTAATGTCTATTAAAATTAAATAACAATTTACTTATTATTGGTAGTAGTAACTATATTAATCTCGTTCATATAAATAAAGTTTGCGTAGAGTAAGCTTACCGGTACTGAGTTACTATAAAATTTGAATTAGCTTACATTAGTTTTTTTTTTTTATAGTAATATTAATCAATTTATTTAAAGTTGGTGTGTGGACTTGTAATTGGAACTAAAGATTATTCTCTAAATAAATAACCAGTAATACATCTAATAATAATAAATAATTAGTCAATAAATTGTTATTCAATTTTAATAAACTATTTTCTTCAGTTGTGTCATTATCCCTCCTATCTATCTACCTACGCCATTACCTTGCACCAGTCCACTGGTGAGGTAAAATACACGACATACTGTACAGGTATATTTAGTGTACAGTACTCAGTAGGGCTAGCCTAGTATAGGCCTACACAGAACAGATCAAAAGAGAGGGTGGGGGGCCTCCAGTAGGCCTAATCGACAGCGCCATACCAATCTACATGCAGGTATATCAGCCTTAAAGTGTTCTAATTAAATGGTAAGTTGTCAAAACTAAGAAATAAACGTAATAAAACTGTCAAGAAAGTGAAACGGCGAATATTACGCCATGTTGGATTTCGCTCGTTCACGTTGGAAGATGATTATATTTCCTCTTGCGATCAAAATACACTTAATAAATCAGGAGAAAAGTTTATTTTGTCGAATCTCTGATCAAAAATTTATTAGGGGTCATATAGTTTCACACAATACATACACAAATAATATATCAACTCTTTATTAAAACGCGCGTAATATTGAATGCTAAGTATGGTGATGTTGTTATTAATCTGTTTGATCGAAACTTCGCGTGAATAAACGCTCAAGTTCTGCTCATTTCATTTTGTCTAACGAGTTCTCAGTGTAAGAAGTTCGACACTAAAGGCGGATGAATACAATGTGCAAAGAATAATAGTCTGGTCGCTGTGGTATACATTTATGGCGCATGCCCACACTATAAATAGACGTATGACTGTTTTTTTTTGTTGCACACAAGAATGTAACGCTCTTGATGTCAAAAATTTGACATTTTTTAGCGAAACTTACAAATTTTTTCCAAACTAAAATTATTTTGTTGGGTTTTGATTTTACATGGTGTATGTACACCAGATAGGTAATAAATACACCTTTACTGTTTAATATATGGGGAATTATTTATTTTATACAAGACGTTATAAAAAGTGAGTACACGGATGTCCCCACTAAATGAGAATTGCACATATCAGTGTTGTGGACCCTGTAGAGGTCACAATTTTAATTCGATTTTGATGAAACTTGAAATTCATGGTTATAACCCAAAGATCTTGGTTCCTTTCGATATTTGCGCATATCGGATCGTAACTTCTTGAATTATGGCCCCTGATTATACGCAAAATCGCCTTTTTATACGCCCACATTTTCATGTGGACGTATTATGTCGTCGCCCCTGTCCGTCCGTCCACAATTTGTTTGTGGAATCTCTACAGGTCACAATTCTTATCCGATTTTGACGAAACTTGAAATATAGGTTTATCCCCAAAAGATCTCGGCTGCTTTCGATATTGGCATGTATCAGATCAAAACTTCATGGATTATGGCCCAGGATTGTACGAAAAATCACGTTTTTAGCTTGTGGACCCTATAGAGGTCACAATTTTGAACCGATTTTGATGAAACTTGACATGCATGTTTGTAACCTGAAGATCTTGGTTCCTTTCGATATTTGCGGCTATCGGAATGTAATTTCCTGAATTATGGCCCCTGATTGTCCGAAAAATCACCCTTTTTAGCTTGTGGTCCCTCTGGAGGTCACAATTATTATCCGATTTAAAAAAACGTTTGATTATATCACCGTTACACCCTAAGGAAGGTCGAGTTCGAATTTCGGGAAAATCGGACCAAAATTGACATACAAAATGGCCGCCGTTTGTACGCGAATACTGTTAAAAAATGGTATATCAAGGTTGTGGACCCTGTGGAGGTCACAATTTTAATTCGATTTTGATCAAACTTAAAATACATGGTTATAACCAAAAGATCTTGGTTCCTTTCGTTATTTGCGCATATCGGATCATAACTTCCTGAATTATGGCCCCTGATTGTCCGAAAAATCGCCTATGGTCCCTCTGGAGGTCACAGTTATTATCCGATTTAAAAAAACGTTTGACTCTATCACCGTTACACCCTACGGAAGGTTGAGTTTGAATTTCAAGAAAATCGGACCATAATTGCCAGACAAAATGGCCGCCGTTTGTACACATTTCTAGGTTGTGTACCGTCACACCATAATCATTGTCAGCTTCGAATTTCATGAATATCAGACTGGAACTGACCAACAAAATGTCTCCTCCCAATACGGTATGAAATACAGGACTTAATGATGTAGGAAAAATCACTTTCGGTATTGCTTGTTCTCTATCCATCTCTCGAAAATGTGGGCGTATCCTGCCTGGCAGTGCCAGCCTATCTTTAGCTTGTGGTCCCACTGGAGGTCAAAATTATTTTTTGATTTAAAAAACCGTTTGATTATATCATCGTTACATGGTAATGAAGACAGAGGTAAAATTTCGTGAAAATCGGACCAAAATCGACAGACAAAATGGCCGCCGTTTGTACGCAATTAGTGTGGAAATATGTTATATCAAGGTTGTGGACCCTATAGAGGTCACAATTTTGAACCGATTTTGATGAAACTTGACATGCATGATTATAACCCAAAGATCTTGGTTCTTTTCGATATTTGCGCCCATTGGATCGTAACTTCCTGAATTATGGCCCCTGATTTTACAAAAAATGACCTTTTTTAGCTTGTGGTCCCTCTGGAGGTCAGAATTATTATCCCATTTAAAAAAACGTTTGATTATATCACCGTTACATCATAATTAAGGTTGAGGTCGAATTTTGTGAAAATCAGACCAAAATTGACAGCTGTTTTTGTCAGGCCATCCATCCTTCATCACTAACAAGGGAAAACCACGCCAGAAAATCTAGATGAACTTTGTCACCCAATGCAGGGATCAAACACCCAACCTCAAGGCTACCGAGCCAGCATCTTACCCACTTAGCAACATGATCCCCAGTCGAATTTGAAGCCTACTGAAATGAACCTTTGTAACCCAAAGATCTTAATTCATTTCGATATTTGCACATATCAAATTCTAACTTAATGATGTAGGAAAAATCACTTTCGGTATTGCTTGTTCTCTATCCATCTCTCGAAAATGTGGGCGTATCCTGCCTGGCAGTGCCAGCCTATCTTTTTTTAGGTTGTGGTTCCTCTGGAGGTCACAATTATTATCCGATTTAAAAAAACGTTTGATTATATTACCGTTAAATTTATACACCGTGTTTAATGTCATGAGACGAAGAAACCTATTGTTTTTCAGCTATTTCCGATAATAACTACCAGAGTTATGGCCCTTGATCACTTCAAAAAATCTTGTGGATGCTCTAGAGGCCAAACTTAATATGCGATTGACATCAGATTGAAACGAACAAATAATTTGATTTTCAATGAATTTTGATAACTGAACAGCTAAATCCATCATATTAAATGTTTCCTATACTAATTGTTAGTGTGGGGCAAAACTTTATAAAAAGCAAACAAATTCTAGTGATTTTCTGATAATTACATAATGAGTTGTTACTCTTAATCAGATTTTAGTGTATTATAAATGTTTCATTACCGTAAAAATATGCGACAACTCTTGTTGACTGCATGGACGATTTAGCTGCTGTGGGCGTATGTTTCGTTGCCTGGCAACCTATCTTTCATTTTCGAACGCTAGAAGTCAACGAAGAAATTTTGAAATATTCAACTGCTATCGTTCTGGAAAAGATTCAGGGTTTCCGGTAATGTCATTTGTTTTAAAATATGGAAATAATTGACAAAACTATGGCTAATTTCTGATTTTTTGGCACCAAACTAAAATCAACCACTTCCGGCCTGCGCAGAATTTTCAAAGGTAGTGCATCAAGTAGCAACCACATGGTTTCCTAATAGAAAATTAGGTCTCACAACGATATCTGTTTCAGGCACTGTGAAATAGGCTCCTGGGCGAAAAATAATAATAATAATTTTAGTAATCACAATAGGCTTTCAGATGAATGTCTGAAAGCCTAACTAGACTTGCTTGCAAGGCTGAAGGCTTTAACCTTGGCCACGTGATAGACGTGTTGACAGGTGCAAGACAAAGGCTATTCCTTCCATAAACTCCAAATGACATATTAATTTCCCCGTTGTCGTTAGTAATCAAAATTGATATTCTTTGTCTATGTATTTCGGTTATAAACAACTGCCGCGCAGAGCTTTTTATTCATTGGTGTAAAGTGATGAGGTCAAATTTTGACGTCATGTAGACAAAAAAACCTGGGATATTAATTTCAGGAGTAACTGTTATTTACTAATATGAATTATTTTCACTCTAGAAGCACCAGATATTGGTTACCATTAAAATACCCTTAGTTCAAATATTGCCACTTTCAAAAAAAGCTCTCTATATATGCTTTATACGCATGCAAAACGTTCCAATTATGACCAATTCGGACTTTTGTCGATGTCACGCCAATGTGTACACGAGACTTCGGAATCGCATTCATGTCTGCTATTGAAATATGTAACTGGTTCAAAAATTGATATAATATTCAATGAAATATCGACAATTTTCTGATTTCGTGGACGTTAAAGATTTGACCTCACTAATAAATAAAAATTTAAAATTTATTACAGATAGAGTCTATCTGCAAACTACATCATTCCTTCTATCACAGGTGCAAAATTCGTTTTCTGCACGATACTACTGCAAGGTACAACTGCAACCTCTCAAAATTTGGACTTGCTTATAAACGGTGCGAGCCCTCGATTTGTGTCGAGATGATAATGGTTATGAGGTAATTTTGACAAAGAAGAAACAATAGTAATTCAAAGACTAATTATTACACACAGAAATCAACTATTTCTGTTACAGAGTCACTAAACCCATATTTTGAATAGAAGTAAACACTCAAAGTTGAAATACTTTTAGCTCAAATATCGTCACTGTTAGAGAAAAAGAGGGCTATTGAATATTCTCTAAACGTTGGTAATACGTACAGATTGTATCAACTCTTACTGCATGTTTCGCTTAACAGTGAAAGGTGACGTTTTCAATTTTCGATCCCTTTGTCTCATACTCCTGATATTTCTGACTGTTGCGCAATGGTTTCATACATAAGACTATCGATAAAACTCGCTGTAAAAGAAGTTCCAAAAAAGAATTACATTGACTTTACGAGAAAAAGAACCCTAAACATGCTCCAAATCGTAAAAATATTGTATAATGGTATCACACAATACACTACCCATTAGGCTCTCGATTGAGAAAGTTCGTAAAAAATCGTTGGCGGCATTTCCGAGAAACATGCGTTTAAACTTGATCGAAATCGTAAATAACCTTACTTTTCAAAGTCCCATAACTTTTTAAGTTTGAAACAAAAACTTGTCTCTATAGTACCATCTTGTAGAAAATTGACATGGCTATCAAACGCCATTGTACTTTAACTACTCAGTAAACAACCAATTGATACATCGCATTTTGCGCATCGGTTCCTAATTTTCAGAATTTTGTCAAACTTTGGATACCTTTCTTGACCACTTCCGGTGATTAGAGGATTTTCATTTATAGTTCATGGACTGGTTTGGACCATCAACTTCATATTCCATAAGTTTTAGAAAAATCGTAGGCGCCGTTTTAAAAAAATAAGAAATCTACGATTTGACCAAAATGCAAAAAAAAAGTCAAATCAAAGTTAACATTTCAGATTAAAACTTATATTGTTGGAATCGCATTGATGTCAGCTATCCAAAGATATAAGTCAAATTTCAAAATTCCGAGAAATGAAAATTTTAGAAAATTTTCCAATTTTCACCAAAAAAACTGAAAGCGACAAAGTTCCTAAATTCAATATTTTTGAACTGCTATCTGGTCCGAAATGTCTCCTGCTATCCAAAAATGTACAAATCTGAAAAATCGATTGAGAATTAACGGAATTATGGCCGATTTTCAATTTTCGTGCACATTAAAGATTAGGCGCATTTTCGCTTTAAGCACTAACCACCACCCAGTTTCCTGAGAGAAACCCAAACTTCAGACCTCTATCTCTTATAGTTGCTGAGAAATAGGATCCCCCAAGTAATCGGTAAACAATCAATTGATATAGCGTATATTTTGGACAAACACCCATTTTTCAGAATTTTGTCAAAGTACGGATACTTTTTTTGACCACTTCCGGTGTTTAGATGATTTTCATTTATGGTTTAAGGACTTGATTAGTCTTTCGACTTCATTGTCCTGAAGTTTCAGAAAAATCATTGGAGCCGTTTTAGAGTTATTAAATTTTGACTAAAAATCGACCGAAATCGACCAAAATCAAAATCAGAATTTCACAACAAAACTTATATCGTAGGAATCGGATAGACGCCAGCTATCCAAAAATGTAATCTGTGTGAAACCCTAATAACTAGACCTGCATGCAGGAATGACGGGTTTCACTGGTGCCACGTTACCCTTGAACATATGTCACTTCCGGTACCAATGAAACCATTAAACAGGTTTCCACATAATCATCAGTGCTCACTCTGAGTTCCATTTTTTTCCCGCCAATTTTTCATTTTAATTTATCAGCCAGATATTTTTTCCGCCAAAATAAAATAACTATTAAAATTTTTTTTCGGGAATTTTATTTACATAAATACATACAATAAATATCTTAAAATTTACAAAATTCTTCTCTGCTTTGCGGACTCCCATTTTTTGAAGACTGATTCACATGTTGAATAAAACATTGTTTTGTTAGCTGCATCATACCTTAACCATCCCTGAAAGATCTACCTTTTCCAAATGCACTTTATTTTACGTTTTTCGAAATTTTTCTCTGCGGTGGTCGTTTGGGGTATCAGTTCAATATCTAGGGCTGTAATATCATCATGTCAGTATCATCTGTAGTCTTCGGGCATTTTGGTGGTGGAATATTAAAAAAAATCTGACATTCTTCTGTCAGACGTTGAAGAAGGCTGTTAAATTTTTCGCTTCCGACCCATGGCATATGATTTGATAATACGTGGCTTTCGACAGTCCCAAGTTTATATACGCATTTATAAACTGTAACAACATACCTGGCTTCATTTATTAACGATATCGTCAATTTCGGTATGAAATAGATCATACAGCAGTCATAATCCAATAATCCCGAACAAATCGAGTGAGTATTGTTTATAGTGTCCGCCATTTTGAATATATCGAAACCATCAACAAAGCAACCGATTCGTATTTGTTCAGTTCAGTTCAGTTCTTTATTCCTTGGGCTAACAGCCCATCAGATACAATACAATACAATATACAAGACATACAAATATGAAATTATTTACATTTTAAATTTCTTAAAAGGTTGTTGTGTATGGGAGAGTAGACAATGCATTTTTTATTTCTATTTAAGATGTCAATTTATACTGTTAGATTTGGAGCAATTTGTTTCTCGATTCAAAAGTTATTGATAGATACTTTCCAAGATTTGTCAATTCCTTAATATTATGTACAGTCAGAAGTTGAATAAATTTATATACACTTGGGTTAATTCTATAATATGGTTTAATATATTTACAGCGAATATCTTTATATTTTTTACATATTAGTACAAAATGGTACTCATCCTCAACATCGTCATTATCGCAAAATTTACATAGTCTTTTATTTTTAGCAACACTGTTGTATCTACCAGTTTCTATAAATAAGTTATGGGCAGATAAACGGATTTTTGAAATACAATTAGCATATCTATATGGGATGGATTTGGCTAAATAATATTGTAAGGTAAAATTTGAAATGAAATGCTGATAAAAGAGTCCTTTTGATGAATTACAAATACGTTCTATACATAATTGTTTAAAAATATCTAAAATTCTATGCTTAATGGTTTTGAAATATGATGAGTTACACGATTCTCTATGTTCCCAAATATAGCCTAAACCCATTTGAAATAATTCATTCCTTACATTTATAATCCATTTACTTTTATTCGCTTCCTGGTCCTGTAAACAACATTTTAAAATCTTATTATCAGTGTTTAGTAGTTTTGTCCAATATTTAAAAATTCTAATTCTTCTTATTACATATAAAGGGAATCGACCTAATTCAAAATAAATCATACTATGCATAGTTGTTTGTCTAACTCCTAGTATTCGTTTACAAAAATTTGATTGAACTTTCTCCACATCAGCGGCTTTATGAAATCCCCATATTTCTGATCCATATGATAAAATGCTTCCGACATAAGTATCGAATACTGACAATTTAGTTTCAATGTTAAAAAAGTTATCATTACATACTCGTAGTACAGAGAATAGAGCCTTCCTGCCCTGATCAGCTACATGTTTCTGGGTTTTCAAAAATTTACCATTATAGTTTAAAATCAATCCTAAATAGTTAAAAGTGTCAACAATTTCTAATTCATTTCCATTATAAAACCATTTTTCATTTTCTGATAATTTTCCACCATTTCTAAAAACAACAATTTTAGTTTTGTTCGTATTTACAGTGAGGTTCCATTTACAAGTATATTTACATAATGAGTCAAGCAACTGTTGTAAACCCTCGGGAGTTTCCGAGAACACTGCCTTGTCGTCCGCATACATTAAAAGGAAAAGGTTCGTGGTATCTAGAGGAATGGATGGACAATTTTCCGAGTACAGATGGTTTTCAACATCATTAATATAAAATGAAAATAATATGGGACTTAAAATTTCGCCTTGAAAGAGACCAGAATTACAATTAAAAAAGTTCGACAAATCACCTTGTAGTTTAACGCAACATTTTACCTGATCATATAGAGAACGTATCAATTTTAAAATGTTTCCTTTTATACCTTCCTGAATTAGTTTATACCATAGATTTACTCGCGTAATTAAGTCAAAGGCTTTTGAATAGTCAACAAAACAGCAATAAAGACGTTTTTTATTTTTTAAAATTCGGTTGATCAACGTAGTTAAAATAAAAATAGCATCTGTAGTTGATAAACCTTTTCTGAAACCAAACTGGGAATGGGTAATACTACAGTGTGATTTGTCATATTCTAATAATCTATTGTTTAATATTCCAGTAAATAATTTGCTCAAACAGCTAACAAGGGTAATTCCTCTATAATTGTCAGGATTACTGGAATCGCCCTTTTTGAAAACGGGCACAATAACACCAATACACCAAGTACTTGGAAAACAACCAGATTCTAAAATATTATTGAATAAAATGTATAAAACGGGTACAAGTTGTTGTGAACAATAAATAAATAATTCATTAATAATTCCATCAATTCCACAAGATTTGTTATTTTTTAAAGTTTTGATGGCTTTATAAATTTCGTGATAAGTAATTGGTCCATTAAGGTCAACACCAGGGTTATCATTTATTTCATTTTCAGAAGATGCCTGATTATCATATTGAGATAAGAATTCGTTTACATCACTATCAATAGTATCTGTTATATTTGAAGCCAAATTACTAAAATGTTCATAGAAGTTATCTATAGTAACCGAGGGGTCAACCGAGTTCTCTCTCTTCTTGAAAAGTTTATAAAACATGGCTGGGTTGTCTTTCCGTAGAAAATTAATACGGTTGCCTTCTTGTGCCATATAGTTGCGTTTAAGTTTAATTTGTAATTTTTTATATGAACATTTTGCGTAAGATAAAATTAATCTAGTTTCAAGAGATTTATTTTTATTAAAGTTGCTCAAGGCATTTTTGTAAAGTTTGAAAACACACAATTAAATCTTTTGTCTCTTAATTGGTTTATTACTACTCTGACTTGTAAATACTTATCAAAACTAATCCCAGATTGATCAAGAGACAAAAGATAGGGCTATTATTGATACCTAATTGATTGTTGATTGACTCAACGAAGCGCGACGGTACACTGTTTAGTATGTACGCGCGGAAATCAAAGCTTTGTGCCGATATTTTTTTTATTTCCAGGAAAAAAATTTCGCCAAAAATTTCGCCAAATTGAATATTCTTTAGCCAAAATTATATTTTAATCGCAATTGGCGAATTTGGCGATCGACAGCGTGAGCGCTGATAATCATTGCACACATCAAATAAAATGGACGCAGAATCAACCAACTCCAGCAATATCAATTCATTTTATACATTTGTTACTTGTAAGTGATCCTGACAAAATTACATTACTTTCGGTGATAATGAAAATGTTCAATAAGTTTTATGAAATCGGAAATGGCATATGATATCATATAGTGAACATTTTATGTAAATAGAATAATAATTGCCACTTTTATATACCAAAAACCTTGAAAAAAGTGACTTGTAGACAATCGTCCATTTCTCTGCAACCGTACAATATCTGTTACGATGGCTAAAAATTCTGTTATTGCCTACATGACGTCATTTTCGGTGACAGTGAAAGTGTTAAAATGGTTTGACCTAGTCAAAAGTGGCATTACGTATCAAATGGTGAAAGAATATTTAAAATCGAATAATAATTGATTCTTTTACAGGCAAATAATTTGAAAAGTGACTGATGCAAAATTGATTTTTTCTCGGCAACTGTGCATATTACAAATTAAATTTCACATACATTCTCTTCGTATGGTTTATTGCTACCGGTTTATGAAAGTTACGAATAAATATTTGAAAATGTGAAGGCGCTGGATGGGTTAAAAATAACTTAATATTACACCGTTTTTCACCTTTTAATCGAAATGGCCCGAAAACGAAATCGAAATTAAAAAAACTGTGCGCCTTTAAAGGATGCATCCTTTCAGTTACACCAGATTTGTAAAGAATGATATTTGCTTTCAAAAAGTGGTACTGAACTGTCAAAATTGTAGGTTTTTTTATACGCCCACATTTTCATGTGGACGTATATTGTCGTCGCCCCTGTTCGTCCGTCCGTCCACAATTGTTTGTGAACAGTCTACAGGTCACAATTTTTATCCGATTTCAATGAAACTTAACATATAGGTTTATCACCCTAAGATCTTGGTTCCTTTCGAATTGGCATGTATCGGACTGTAACTTCATGGGTTATGGCCCCTGATTGTACGAAAAATCACGTTTTTGAGCTTGTGAACAGTGTAGAGGTCACAATTTTGAACCGATTTGGATGAAACTTGAAATGCATGTTTATAACCCAAAGATCTTGGTTCCTTTCGATATTTGCGCCAATCGGATCTTAACTTCCTGAATTATGCCCCTGATTGTCCGAAAAATCGCCCTTTTTAGCTTGTGGTTCCTCTGGAGGTCAAACACTAGGAAACTGGAATCGTTTAATTTGGGGTTTTTTGACTTTAAAAAATGCTATAGAGTTTAATTTCAAAACATCGTTTGATAATTGATTATAATCGTTTGAAAATTACAAAAATGATTTAATTAGTACCATGGTTTAATTTAATGATACAGCGTTTAATTTCTCCGAGAGGGGTTTAGAAATGCACGGACCCTTTAATTATGTCAAGCGTCTAATTACTAGCCGAGTGCTTTAATTTCCCGAGATGCATTTATAAATTAAATATTAGACAAAACTTTTAATTTCCCGCGAGTCGTTTAACCGATCGGCTCATTTTCATTACGATTATTTAAATGTGAAGTACGAATAAAAAATATGAATATAGAAAAATAATGCGCATCAAATAATTGCTAATCTTTTAATTTCCCGCGAGTCGTTTAACCGATCGGCTCTTTTTGTTTACGATTATTTAAATTTGAAGTACGAATAAAACATATGAATATAAAAAAATAATGCGCATCAAATAATTGCTAATCTTTTAATTTCCCGCGAGTCGTTTAACCGATCTGCTCATTTTGATTACGGTTATTTAACTGTGAAGTACGAATAAAAAATATGAATATAAAAAAATAATGCGCACCAAATAATTGCTAATCTTTTAATTTCCCGCGAGTCGTTTAACCGATCGGCTCATTTTCATTACGATTATTTAAATGTGAAGTACGAATAAAAAAATATGAATATAGAAAAATAATGCGCATCAAATAATTGCTAATCTTTTAATTTTCCGCGAGTCGTTTAACCGATCGGCTCATTTTGATTACGATTATTTAAATGTGAAGTACGAATGAAAAATATGAATATAAAAAAATACTGCGCACCAAATAATTGCTCATCTTACCTTGGTCGTAGTATTTTTATCCATTATCGATTAAAGAATGATTCCACCATTGACAAACATCAAAAATCGGTAAATCACGCCCAATGTTATTATACAATCGGGAATCGGTAAAGCACATCCCAAAAAATGAACATAGCCTTCCCCCTGTACGCGTCGCTATTTGTTGGAAATCGGTAAAGCACATCCCAGGTAATGTATTTTCTTTAAATCACAAATGAATGAAAATAGTTTTGCACCTGCATGCGCCGCTAGAAGACATCACAATGTACGTTATCATGGAAGAGTGATAATCTCGCGAGACTTTTATGTTGGCGCCAAAAAGAAGCTATTACTATTTGTCGATCTCTATAGACAAGCTGTCGATCATTTTTAGACAGGACTATAGAATGGCTTCAAACAGTATCAATGCCTTGATTTTACGTAATCACTTGGGACAATAAAATGTTGACTGCAGAAGAACGATATCAAACGATATTGCTAAATCAACATTTACTCCCTCAATATATAAAAAATAATGTGTGTTGGCGAGGTATCGGTGTTTTTTTTTGTACTATTCAAAATCCACGTTAGATCTTTCATCCCACGACCGTTTCGCCACCCTAAATTACACAGCTCGTTTCATCCCACAAATTAAAAAGACAATTATTACGTATTTTAAATATTTTATTGATACATTAATAACTAGTGATGGTCCGATATGGCACCTATCGGTTTTACCGATATCAGATATTGACAGCGAAACATATCGGCCGACACGGATAAATTACCGATAGTGCGGTGGATATAAAACTATTACACATTAAAATGTCTCGAATGACGTGATGATCTATGTAGATATTTGTCTTTATTAGTCGAGGAACGCATAATAATATTTTATTGCGTGAATCAAATACGAACCCTGTGTTTTCGAAGTAATAATTGGGCCACGCTTCCTACGCAATCAAAAATATACACCATCCTTTATGAACTTAATTAAATGCTGTACCATCAATGGTCGAGATTATCATATTTTAAGTGTTGAATACAATATAATTCCTAACAGTAACAGCAAGTCCATACGTGCATTAGTTCATGCGGTAATAAAATGATACATCAAAGCGATAACTTCCTGACCTGTTTGTCAACAGTGCCTATCACGTGACATTCTCCCGACATTTCTAGAACTATTGTTTAAAATAAAACATCTAATGGGAACCTTTTTGTTGATAAAATTATTAATTAATAAAGTATGATTTGTATTATGAGTTTTTATTTGACAACACAATAGTCAAGAATAACAATATAAATCGCTAAATTATTTCTAAATTTATATTGGCTTCTAGAAGCCGGAATGTATTAGACAGTGATTACGTGACATCAAAGGAATATCCCCCCTTTCATCCTTCATTCTACCACACGCAAAACACGTGATATTTTCCCACCTTTTCCAAATCTTCTGACAGACAATATAGTGAACTAGATAAAACAAAGGAAAAAAAAATATTTACTTGACGCGTCATGTTTCCAGCACCCAGAATCAAATTTAGCGATATTTTTCTGCAGGCGAATACCGAAATTTCCATTCGACAATTATTCGAAAATTGTATTTCATGGGCTTTATTTGCAGATTGGGGGTTCGTTATTTGACAAATATGTAAAATATGACGAGCGCTTTTCTCCTCGAGGAAGAGCAATAAAAAGCTCTCCTATTTTGAGGCGAAGCACTGATATCATCTTGTTATTAATGTATCAATAAAAGATTAAAAATACGAATCAATTGTGTTTTTTTTTAATTTGTGGGATGAAACGACCCGCGTAATTTTGGGGGGTGAAACATTCGTGGGATAAAGATCTAATGTAGATTTTGTTTTGAATAGTACAAAAAAACACACCGATACCTCACCAACACACATTATTTTTTATATATTGAGGGAGTAAATGTTGATTTAGCAATATCGTTTGATATCGTTCTTCTGCAGTCAACATTTTATTGTCCCAAGTGATTACGTAACATCAAGGCTGTGATCAGTCATTGATACTGTTTGAAGCCATTCTATAGTCCTGTCTAAAAATGATCGACAGCTTGTCTATAGAGATCGACAAATTGGCGCCAACTAAAAGTCTCGCGAGATTATCACTCTTCCATGATAACGTACATTGTGATGTCTTCTATCGGCGCATGCAGGTGGAAAACTATTTTCATTCATTTGTGATTTAAAGAAAATACATAACCTGGGATGTGCTTTACCGATTTCCAACAAATAGCGACGCGTACAGGTGGAAGGCTATGTTCATTTTTGGGGATGTGCTTTACCGATTCCCGATTGTATAATAACATTGGGCGTGATTTACCGATTTTTGATGTTTGTCAATGTTGGAATCATTCTTTAATCGATAATGGATAAAAATACTACGACCAAGGTAAGATGAGCAATTATTTGGTGCGCAGTATTTTTTTATATTCATATTTTTTATTCGTACTTCACATTTAGATAATCGTAATCAAAATGAGCCGATCGGTTAAACGACTCGCGGGAAATTAAAAGATTAGCAATTATTTGGTGAGGTATAAGATGAGCAATTATTTGGTGCGCAGTATTTTTTTATATTCATATTTTTTATTCGTACTTCACATTTAGATAATCGTAATCAAAATGAGCCGATCGGTTAAACGACTCGCGGGAAATTAAAAGATTAGCAATTATTTGATGCGCATTATTTTTTTATATTCATTTTTTTTATTCGTACTTCACATTTAAATAATCGTAATCAAAATGAGCCGATCGGTTAAACGACTCGCGGGAAATTAAAAGATTAGCAATTATTTGATGCGCATTATTTTTCTATATTCATATTTTTTATTCGTACTTCACATTTAAATAATCGTAATGAAAATGAGCCGATCGGTTAAACGACTCGCGGGAAATTAAAAGTTTCGTCTAATATTTAATTTATAAATGCATCTCGGGAAATTAAAGCACTCGGCTAGTAATTAGACGCTTGACATAATTAAAGGGTCCGTGCATTTCTAAACCCCTCTCGGAGAAATTAAACGCTGTATCATTAAATTAAACCATGGTACTAATTAAATCATTTTTGTAATTTTCAAACGATTATAATCAATTATCAAACGATGTTTTGAAATTAAACTCTATAGCATTTTTTAAAGTCAAAAAACCCCAAATTAAACGATTCCAGTTTCCTAGTGAAAATTGTTATCCGATTTAAAAAAACGTTTGATTGTATCACCGTTCCATGGTTATGAAGGTTGGGTTCGAATTTCGTGAAAATCGGACCAAAATTGACGGACAAAATGGCCGCCATTTGTACACGAATAGTGTGAAAATATGTTATATCAAGGTTGTGGACCTTATAGAGGTCACAATTTTGAACCGATTTTGATGAAACTTGACATGTATGTTTATAACCCAAAGATCTTGGTTCCCTTCGATATTTGCGCCAATCGGATCGTAACTTCCTGAATTATGGCCCCTGATTTGGTCCCTCTGGAGGTCAAAATTGTTATCCGATTTAAAACAACGTTTGAATATATCACCGTTACATGGTAATGAAGAGAGAGTTCGAATTTCGTGAAAATCGGACTAGAATTGACTGACAAAATGGTCGCCGTTTGTACACGAATAGTGTGAAAATATGTTATATCAAGGTTGTGGACCCTATAGAGGTCACAATTTTGAACCGATTTTGGTTCCTTTCAATATTTGCGCCTATCGGATCATAACTTCCTGAATTATGTCCCCTGATTGTCCGAAAAATTGCTTTTTATACGCCCACATTTTCATGTGGACGTATTATGTCGTCGCCCCTGTCCGTCCGGACGTCCGTCCGTCCGTCCACAATTTGTTTGTGGACTCTCTACAGGTCACAATTCTTATCCGATTTTGACGAAACTTGAAATATAGGTTTATCCCCATAAGATCTCGGTTCCTTTCGATATTGGCATGTATCGGATCAAAACTTCATGGATTATGGCCCCTGATTGTACGAAAAATCACGTTTTTAGCTTGTGGACCCTATAGAGGTCACAATTTTTAACCGATTTTGATGAAACTTGACATGCATGTTTGTAACCCAAAGATCTTGGTTCCTTTCGATATTTGCGGCTATCGGAATGTAATTTCCTGAATTATGGCCCCTGATTGTCCGAAAAATCACCCTTTTTAGCTTGTGGTCCCTCTGGAGGTCACAATTATTATTCGATTTAAAAAACCGTTTGATTATATCACCGTTACACCCTAAGGAAGGTTGAGTTCGAATTTCGGGAAAATCGGACGAAAATTGCCATACAAAATGGCCGCCGTTTGTACGCGAATACTGTTAAAAAATGGTATATCAAGGTTGTGGACCCTGTGGAGGTCACAATTTTGATTTGATTTTGATGAAACTTGAAATTCATGGTTATAACCCAAAGATCTTGCTTCCTTTCGATATTTGCGCATATCGGATCGTAACTTCCTGAATTATGGCCCCTGATTATACGCAAAATCGACTTTTTTTTAGCTTGGAGGTCACAATTATTATTCGATTTAAAAAAACGTTTGATTATATCACCGTTACACCGTAAGGAAGGTTGAGTTCGAATTTCGGGAAAATTGGACGAAAATTGCCATACAAAATGGCCGCCGTTTGTATGCGAATACTGTTAAAAAATGGTATATCAAGGTTGTGGACCCTGTGGAGGTCACAATTTTGATTCGATTTTGATGAAACTTGAAATTCATGGTTATAACCCAAAGATCTTGCTTCCTTTTGATATTTGCGCATATCGGATCGTAACTTCCTGATTTATGGCCCCTGATTATACGCAAAATTGCCTTTTTTTTAGCTTGGAGGTCACAATTATTATCCGATTTAAAAAAACGTTTGATTATATTACTGCTACACCGTAAGGAAGGTTGAGTTCGAATTTCGGGAAAATCAGACCAAAATTGCCACACAAAATGGCCGCCGTTTGTACGCGAATACTGTTAAAAAATGGTATATCAAGGTTGTGGACGCTGTAAAGGTCACAATTTTAATTCGATTTTGATGAAACTTGAAATTCATGGTTATAACCCAAAGATCTTGGTTCTTTTCGATATTTGCGCATATCGGATCGTAACTTCCTGAATTATGGCCCCTGGTTATACGCAAAATCCCCCTTTCTTTAGCTTGTGGTCCCTCTGGAGGTCACAATTATTATCCAATTTAAAAAAACGTTTGATTATATCACCGTTGCACTGTAAGGAAGGTTGATTTTGAATTTCGGGAAAATCGGACCAAAATTGACAGACAAAATGGCCGCCGTTTGTACGCGAATACTGTTAAAAAAATGATATATCATGATTGTGGAGCCTGTATAGGTCACAATTTTAATTCGATTTTGATGAGGATGGTTGAGTTCTAATTTCGTGAAAATCGTACCAAAATTGCCGGACGAAATGGTCGCCGTTTGTACGCGAATAGTGTAAAAATATGGTATATCATGGTTGTGGACTCTCTACAGGTCACAATTCTTATCCGATTTTGATGAAAAGTCACATTTCTAGGTTGTGTACCATCACACCATAATCATTGTCGGTTTCGAATTTCATTAATATCAGACTGGAACTGACCAACTAAATGGCTGCTCCCAATACAGTATGAAATACAGGACTTAAAGATGTAGGAAAAATCACTTTCGGTATTGCTTGTTCTCTGTCCATCTTTCGAAAATGTGGGCGTATCCTGCCTGGCAGTGCCAGCCTATCTTTCTATTTTATTAGCTTGTGGTCCCTCTGTAGGTCAAAATTATCATCCGATTTAAAAAAAAAACCATTTGATTATATCACGGTTTCATGGTAATGAAAAGAGAATTTGAATTCCGTGAAAATTTAACCAGAGTCAGGGCTCACACTGGCTTTCATTTTTTTTCCGCCAAAATGGATCCTAATTTTTACGTAAAACAATGATGATATTTTTTTTCCGCCAACTTGAATATTTTATCTGCCAAAAATATAAAACACATATTGTAATAACATAATGTTTTTTTATTTCTTTAACATTCTTTAACAACCATATTTACAATTTACAGGATTCTCCTTTGTTTTACATTAGCCCATTTTGTAAATGATGTATTGAGATCAGGTTGGTTTTTTGTTAATGTGATTGACATCAAATTTGACAATGTACTGGGTTTTAAACAATTTCTGCTGGCTGTTTTAATAATATTTTGTTTACTGAAACCTCGTTCACAATCAACTATTGCAACTGGTATACATAATAATTTGCTAGCAATTTTATATACATTGACAAAATTTGATTTTTCTTTTAGGGCAAGCTTCAACACATCATCAATACTATTTATTGGACAATGAACATGGTTTAAATAACCCCTGAAAGACACAATCTCTGATATACAGTCATTAACATCAAGATCAATTGTTTGGAAAAATTTACTTAATGAACTAATGTAACCCAGATCTACATCACAATTTACATCAAATAACTTACATAATTTATTTAAAACAATACTATCCCCCTTTTCCTCAAATCTACATTCTAAATTATTTACAACATTCCTAACAAATTTCATCCCTATCACCCTAGCATCTTCTCTTTGTTTTTTCCCATCCCTAATTTTTTGATCATTGTACAAAAAATGAGCCTCTCCTAATGTATCAACATTAACCGCTGTAGGGACTGTGTCCAATAAATTTAATACATTAATACCATAATTCCCAGTTTCTATGCCCTGTAACTGTGAAATAGTTGAAGCCAACAGAGGATTTACATTTGAAAAAACAATATCACTTCTCTGGTAACATTTGGACAATCTACATAGTATTGGCAATACATCTGACAAAAAATGAGTAATGTACAAAAATTTAAAACAAGTGATTGATTTCAGCAAACCAACAGTTTTTGGTGAATTATCTTCTAATAACACAGTTATTAAGCTGGAATAGTTTCTCAGTAACGCAGTCACGGATCCCTCAAATGATAACCACCTAGTATTTGATATTTGTTTTAACCTGGTACCCGAATCAGCATTAACAGAGGCAAGAATTTCCTGGATTTTTTCAAGTCTGGATAGGTTTTTGGGTGAATTTGAAAAATATTTATATATGCAATTTACTAGTTCCTGATATTTTATTAGATATGGTATAGCATCTGCAGCACCGGATGAACATAAGGCAAGTCTATGTGCAATACAATGTGTACTCAGCAATCCTGGAACTAGTTCCTTAAATCGTGTTGTCAATCCACTCCTACTTCCAACCATAACCGCAGCACCATCAGTAGCAATCCCACACATCTTTTTTACATCAAGTTCATATTCAAACAATAAGTCATTAACTTCTTTAAGAATTTTATCAGCAGTTGCTCCATCAGAAAGTTTTCTGATCCCCAAAAAGTCTGTTCTAACATTATTACAAAATATATACCTCACATACACTATTAAATTCTGGTCCACTGAGATATCGGTTGATTCGTCTAACAAAATACTGTAATATTCTGATTGGCTCAAGCGCTGTCGAAGATCTTCATGTACTGTGTCAGCTATTGCTGCTTGAAATTCTTGGACACTTTTATTATGTGTATATGATGTATGGTTATCAACTAACAAGTCTTTGAATTGTTCAGCCCCCTGAAAAACATAAATGAGTAAATTTGAATGAAAGGGAGAAAAGCAGGCATTGAATGAGCAAATTTTAATGGAATGGGAAGCATCTATCTACATGTAACTCTAAGTAATTGAAAGTATAATAACTTACCTGTTGTAAACAGAGTGTATTCAAATCTGAAAGTAGTGAGTTGGGTAAATCATGCTCTGCCATGAACATGACATTTCTCATGGCTGATAATATAGCTTCTTTGGATTTCGACACCGATTTCTCTCTGGCCTTAGCCATGTCATTGCCATTTTCAATAATCATTAACGCTGCTTTGTGGCTAGATGTACCTGAAAAATAAAAATATAATAAATAGGTTTGTCATCACTGACAGGATTGATATTATTGAGTCGTAGATATTCTGTAACAGGATTGATACTGATATTGAGTTGAATTTCTCATATAAAATCTTCACATAAAATTCGTCAACATATAAATCAGCTTACCTTTTGCAGATAGATGAGTGTCAATACTTTCTTTCTTCAGAACAGTACATCCAGATGTAAAACTATTGCTGACTTTCGAATTTTCACATATTGAACAAAACATCTTCTGTTTGTATACGTCAAATCTCAGCCAATGGTTGCCAAATTTCCAGTTTTCTTTGAATTTCCGTTTCGCGTGTAAAATAGGCCTATTGTTGATTTCGGGTACGGTCACGGTATCAGCATCTGAATCGTTAATCGTAGTATCAAGTTCATGTCGTCTTGAGGAGCCGACGTCAGACTCTTCGTTAACTTTAGAACACTTTGGCGGCAGTAACGAAAAAAGGCAGACAGTTTTCTCACTCCAGAATCGTCGCTATTCAACTCACTCTTTCGTTTTCGACCCATTGCGATATATAATTTGGAATATTAATGTCCAATTAGCCATGCTGTAATATTTATACATGATGTATGAAGCCATGTACAGTAAACGAAATTCAACTATCAAATCATGTAACTCTCCTTCAAAAGAGTTGCCGGCAATGATCAGCCATTTTGATTACTCCCCTTTGTTTTCATTACACAACATCAAATAGTCACCGCTAATCTATTTGTTAGGGTTAATTAATGATGAACAATGGCTAGATATATGCTTTATGATCGACAATTATCAATCAGTTGAAACCATTAATCCTAGACAAGTGTTTAGTGTTACTCATGACACGTTCGGGATTATCAACAAGTTGATTGATTTATAGTTTGCCGCTATGGGCGCTATATGGTTATTGGTCAATCAAGGATAAATACGGTTAAAATTTTATAAAAAAAATTTCGCCAATTCTAAAAAAGAATCGCCAGTACCCCAAAACTTTATCACAAAAATTTTCGCCAAAATGAAAATTAATTCGCCACTTTCATACTTTAATCGCAAATTGCGACTTTGGCGACCGACAGTGTGAGCCCTGACCAGAGTTGACGGATAAAATGGCCGCCGTTTGTACATGAATTATGTGAAAATATGTTATATCAAGCTTGTGGACCCTATAGAGGTCACAGTTTTGAACTGATTTTGATGAAACTTGAAATACATGTTTATAACCTAATGATCTTGGTTCCATTGCATATTTGCCCATATCGGATCGTAACTTCCTGAATTATGGCCCCAGATTGTACGAAAAATCACCCTTTTTAGCTTGTGGTCCCTCTGGAGGTCACTATTTTATCTGATTTAAAAAAACGTTTGATTATATCACGTACAGTTAAACTGTAGTTTGAATTAAGATTTTCTGATGATTACTTAAAATGCAACAACTCTTGTTGACTGCCCGGACGATTTGGCTGCTGTGTGGGCAGTGCTCACTCTGGGTTCAATTTTTTTTCCGCCAATTTTTCATTTTAATTTATCAGCCAGATATTTTTTCCGCCAAAATAAAATAACTATTAAAATTTTTTTTCGGGAATTTTATTTACATAAATACATACAATATATATCTTAAAATTTACAAAATTCTTCTCTGCTTTACAGACTCCCATTTTTTGAAGACTGATTCACATGTTGAATAAAACATTGTTTTGTTAGCTGCATCATACCTTAACCAAGAATTTGAAAATTTCCATTCATCCCTGAAAGATCTACCTTTTCCAAATGCACTTATTATTTTACGTTTTTCGAAATTTTTCTCTGCGGTGGTCGTTTGGGGTATCAGTTCAATATCTAGGGCTGTAATATCATCATGTCAGTATCATCTGTAGTCTTCGGGCATTTTGGTGGTGGAATATTAAAAAAAATCTGACATTCTTCTGTCAGACGTTGAAGAAGGCTGTTAAATATTTCGCTTACGACCCATGGCATATGATTTGATAATACATGGCTTTCGACAGTCCCAAGTTTATATACGCATTTATAAACTGTAACAACATACCTGGCTTCATTTATTAACGATATCGTCAATTTCGGTATGAAATAGATCAAACAGCAGTCATAATCCAATAATCCCGAACAAATCGAGTGAGTATTGTTTACAGTGTCCGCCATTTTGAATATATCGAAACCATCAACACAGCAACCGATTCGTATTTGAAAACACACAATTAAATCTTTTGTCTCTTAATTGGTTTATTACTACTCTGACTGTAAATACTTATCAACACTAATCCCAGATTGATCAAGAGACAAAAGATAGGGCTATTATTGATACCTAATTGATTGTTGATTGACTCAACGAAGCGCGACGGTACACTGTTTAGTATGTACGCGCGGAAATCAAAGCTTTGTGCCGATAATTTTTTTTATTTCCAGGTAAAAAAAGAATCGCCATAGAGGAAAAAAATATCGCCAAAAATTTCGCCAAATTGAATATTCTTTAGCCAAAATTATATTTTAATCGCAATTGGCGAATTTGGCGATCGACAGCGTGAGTGCTGTGTGTGGGCGTATGTTTCGTTGCCTGGCGACCTATTTTTATGAATTTATGTCACTTCCAGTGCCGACAGGAAACTATACTGGTAATCAAAAAAATGTCATTTTGGACAATGTAGCATATAAACATAATAAATATTTAATATAGGACTGAAAAACTGAATTACACAATGACGAGAAAATTGTGGAGACAAAAAATGTTGACATTTATAGTCAAATTAGATAAAGTGATCAAGGGTTTTAACTCTGGCAGAAATAATCGGTAATCACTGAAAATCAATAGGCCTCTTCGTCTCATGACTTTAAAATGAGTTTGATTCCCGCTGAACAAGAGCAATGAAACCTAATGTATAGATGTATTATTTCAATGCCTTAACTAATTTGATAATGAGCATTTTCTGCTCAGTGATAAGAAATTCAATTACTTGATGGTATACAAAAAGATTGAGATTGAGGACATCAGTCTCACTGTTGATTTGTTATCTACTAGGTGGGAAGTCATATCTAAATTTATCGAACAACATGTTAGTACTTCCAATAAAAATGCAAAAGATGTTCTGGCTAAAGCAAAAGAATTACAGAAAAATGGTAAGAAAACTTTTATTTATTAGTTCTGAACATATAAGAATTAATATAATTTATACATTGTAGTAATTTAAAAGAATTGTTATGTTCCAGCTGACAAGTGACCAAATTATGCAATATTATTTCAATTTATATATACTGAAATGCAATGAAAACAAACACTGATTTGACTGAAAGTGATCGTGAGACAAATGCATTTTTTGGCATGATTGCAGGCTTGACATTTACTGACAGAAGAAAATCAACCAGAATCCACAAATGCCATAAGCAAACCTTTATTTTATGGTGAAATGTAGCCACAAAGGGGTAAAAATCAACAGTCAGTGTGACATGTGTGTCCATCTCTGGCAGCCACAGATGTCATTTTTATACGCCCACATTAAAATGTGATATAAAATAATTAATAGAATACAATATCAAAAAACCTTTGTTTTATCCAACATTTCGTTAGTAAAAATACTAAATTCCTCAAGGTAAAAAAAACTAAAAAAATGACTGGAATCAGTTATGACATCATAGGAAGTTATGACATCGTGGGAATGGTGACGTCATAGACTCAGATTCATAACATGAAAGGTTAGCTTAACTAAAACTTAGGTAAAATTTTACAACAAAGGAAGAATTATGCATGATTATTAATGATTTTGAAACCCCCTGGATTTAACTCATTTAAACCATTAGGCCAAACTGAATTAAGTCTTATGAATCCACAGACGGTCTGCTGTGTTCAATTAGTATACGCCCACATTTTCATGTGGATAAAAACAAAGTCAAAGGTATCACAAAACCATCTTTTAAAGTATCTAACGTTTCGTAAGTAAAAACCTACTTCTTCAGAGGATATAAGCTACAAAAATGATGCAGTTGAAATACAAGGTTAGTCATGGTAACAAGTGATGTCATAATGTAAATATGACATCATAACATTGAAAGTTAAAAAATGTTAGAATTAATTTACAGGCATTTCATTTAAACCATAAGGCCATACAGTATTTAATCTGTGGATCCAAAGTGATTCAGCAATATTAAGTTTAGTTCTATCATTCTGAGGGATTTTATCGAGTACAGTGCAAACATAAGATTCGTGACCGAGTGTATTAAAATGTGGGGCAATGTGGGGGGATTTTCCAATTTTTTTTAGTTTAATGTTACTTCTATGGCTGTTAAGTCTCGTGCTAAAAGGAGTGATCGTTTGGCCTACATATTGTTTTTTACAAAATTGACAAGTTATACAGTATATTACATAAGAACTGTGCCAATTTAAACAATTAGCTTTAATATAAAAAATTTTTTGGTCTATACTAGTAATATGATTGGTGGTTTCCATAGTTGCACATGCTTTGCATTTCGGTCTGTTACAAGGTTTGCAACCTCTATAAAAATTATTATTAATTACAGGCACTTCTGTTTTTTTTAATCTGTTTACTTCTATCAACTGACCAATGGTCCTGTATTTTTTCTGTGAAATTACAATTTTAGAATTATCCAGTAGTTTAGACATTTGACTTTGTTTTTATCCACTCCTACTACTGGTGTCACTGTATCAAGTTTATTATGACTTTGATCCTGTCTATGTTTATGTTATTTAAATGGTTTTGGATTCCTCTCACTTTTGTTTTGGAGGCACCATTGCATCGTCAACAGACAGATCACCATTTTTAGACATAATCATGAAACAACTAAACAGCACAAAGAATGAAGCATCAAGGTTAGTCAGATTTGAAGAACATCAAAAATTTCTAACCAAATGTAGAAGCCACAAAATATTCCCAAAATGTCTAGAGATAAGTTTAAAACCTATTGTTGAAAATGACGCAGAATTATCAAAACTATGGGCATCAAGTCTCAACCAAGCCTCCCAAAAACTTAACCACATCACCATTACATTTCTCAGTAGAAAGATAAAAGAAACTAGAAAAAACTATAATAGTGCAATCACTGAATTAAAGAATGTTTTTCCCCTAAATAGTTTCATGGAGGAAATGAATAAAATTCAATCATCATTTGATAGACTCAGATTATCTCTTCAACATACTCACCATAATAAACTAGGTAATCTACTTGCTAATAAGGGGGATTCATCTGCTACTAAAAAAGTTACCACAAGTAAAAAGAAGACCAGAAGATTTAAACGCCATGATATAAAACTAGGTAAAACCAATAAGATACTACTACTTGATGGAAAATTTGGCTGTATTATCCATAACCTCAGCTCTAAGACCCTCACACACTCAGAATACAGTCTACTTCAAAATGGTCTTTCATTTTGTCCACTACCCCCTAAATTTGATCAAATCCAAGAAATTCAAAACCTTATATCTTTTCAACGCAGATTAAGACTTTCAGAATTTTTTCTTGACAAACCAGCAAAAGAAATTTTACCACCTTCCCTTTATATAAAGAGCAATTGGTCACCCCCTTCCAACAGAGATGAAGCACTTGAGTTACATTGTAAAAATCAGTATAGACTATTAAAAAATTACAGAGAACATAAAATAAGAAACAACCTCACTGAAGAAGAAAAACAAGCTATCTACTCCCTTAAAGCAGATACAGATATTGTAATTGGCAATAGTGACAAAAGCGGTGGCATAATTATATGGAACAAACATGATTATATTAACGAATGTTTTAAACACCTGAATGACTTGAGCGTGTATCAAGAAGTACCCAGTGATAACTCCCATATGATTCATCAGAACCTTGAGAAAATAATTCTTAATTTGGCAATACCACAATACCAGATAATGAGAAAAAAGTTATTCTTCACTGGCCTAAACAGCGAACGCCACAATTTTACATCTTAGGTAAAATACATAAGACTAAGAATAAAGGTGAAATCTCTCCAGGAAGACCCATTTGCAGTCATACTAACTCCCCTACAGCTAAAGCATCATATTGGCTTGACTGGAAATTGAAACCAATTGCAGAAACCTACTGCACCGAAGTCGTGAAAGACACCACTAATTTTCTACAAAAATTACAAAATATAAATATAAGTAATAATACCTACCTACTCACATTTGATGTTATTAGTCTATATCCTAGCTAATATTCCTGTACCAGAAGGAATAGAGGCCCTTAAAGTAGCTTGTGAAGAAGACAGCAACTTACACCCTACAGACGCATCCTTCAACTAGCTAATTTTATACTAACAAACAATGAATTTGAATTTAATGGAAAATTTTACCATCAAATTAGTGGAACTGCTATGGGGACTCCGTTTGCAGTTACGTATAGTAATATTTATATGACTTATTGGTTAAAAAAAATATTGGAATCATTTACCAAATTTTTTAACAACCCTCAACCAACAGCACCCTAAAATCAAATTCACTATGAATATCAGTAATATTAAAGTCTCATTTTTAGACGTTAAAGTCATCAATCATAACAACAAACTGGAAACTAATTTATTCTGCAAAGAAACAGCCAGTCATCAATACCTTAAACCATCCAGCTGCCATCCTCATCATATCTTCAATTCAATAATTTACAGTGGAGCCATCCGCATTAAGTGTATTTGCAGCAAACCTGAATGGACCAGCTACCATTTAACTAAATTTGAAACCTACCTTAAACAATGCGTATATAAAAATAAAGTCCATCAAAAAAGCAGAAATGAATTACTACAATATATTATTAAAGGTTTTAATGTTAAGAAAGTTATACCTTGGGTAACTACCTATGACCCCCATCAACCTAATTTACGTACCTTAGCTCAAGACACTTCAATTTTAGAGACTAAACGCCTGTATGTCTAAACTACTGGATAATTCTAAAATTGTAATTTCACAGAAAAAATGCAGGACCATTGGTCAGTTGATAGAAGTAAACAGATTGGAAAAAACAGAAGTGCCTGTAATTAATAATAATTTTTATAGAGGATGCAAACCTTGTAACAGACTGAAATGCAAAGCATGTGCAACTATGGAAACCAGCAATCATATTGTTAGTATAGACCAAAAAATTTTTATATTAAAGCTAATTGTTTAAATTGCCACAGTTCTTATGTAATATACTGTATAACTTGTCAATTTTAGGCCAAACGATCACTCCTTTTAGCACGAGACTTAACAGCCATAGAAGTAACATTATACTAAAAAAAAAATGGGAAAATCCCCCCACATTGCCCCACATTTTAATACACTCGGTAACGAATCTTATGTTTGCACTGTACTCGATAAAATCCCTCAGAATGATTGAACTAAACTTAATATTGCTGAATCACTCTGGATCCACAGATTAAATACTGTATGGCCTTATGGTTTAACCCTTTGAACACTGACTTTACATGGGTTGTTGCATGTCCCTCCCTGGATTTACAGGACATCATATAAATTATGACGTCAACGTAATTGGAGCTTGAACATGCCCCAAGCTGCAAAACCGACATTTTGGGTATATGCGATACAACGTCAAGCCGGTTTTGCGGCATTTTGGGTTCTAAGGGTTAAATGAAATGCCTGTAAATTAATTCTAACATTTTTTAACTTTACACCCTTTATAATTATTACGTCATCAATGTTATGACGTCATCAATGTTATGACGTCATATTTACATTATGACATCACTTGTTACCATGACTAACCTTGTATTTCAACTGTATCATTTTTGTAGCTTATATTCTCTGAAGAAGTAGGTTTTTACTTACGAAACGTTAGATACTTTAAAAGATGGTTTTGTGATACTACTACTACTACTACCTGATGTTTTAACGTCCGCTTCCACAGAAGTGATATCGCAGACAAGACATAGGAGAGCCGAGGCTTCTTCCTGTTTTTAGAATATGATTTTGCAATCTTTCCACTTGCGGCCTCAAGCCATGGAGTAGGTTTAGTGAGAAGTTATTCCCTTTATTTAATAAAACACATATTGTTTGGTAGTTGATCTGTAGGGACAGCATTTATGCAGACATATATGCGTCTCGTCTCTGGATTGGTAGAAGTCATCTTTTGGGGTTTAGTGTTTAGGTGCAAGACCCGTCTTATCGTGGCCTCCCCTTACTCCACTTATCCCACTTTGTAGGTTTGGTGTCTTTGTAGTGGATTAGTGTTTAGATGCCGAGCCCGTCTTACCGTGACCCTCCCTTACTCCACTAGCCCACTACTTGGTGTATATCCCCTATGTAGTTTAGTGTTTAGATGCCGAGCTCGTCTTATCGTAGCCCCCTCTTACTTCACTATTCTACTTAATCCAACGGTGTTCATTAAATCGTGAATTAGTTCGAAGATTTGCAGCTTCAGATCGGGTCTTGGAAAGAGTAGGTTCTTAGTGTTGAGCGATATGTTGTTGGTCTCCATCATCTCCACTAGTTCCGTTCTCTCTTCCCTGAATACCCCGCAGTCTACCAGGACATGATTGGTTGTACATTCTTCTCCGCACTCACAGATGATGACTTGGTGTTTGTAGTCTCGCAGCCGCTCTTTCACCCTTAGTTTCGATATAAGTTTGCATATATCTCTTCTAGGGTGATTGATAGCTGTCTTCGTGTAGATCTTGTCATCCAGTCGGAATCTGTATGTGTCAAGTTCAACGAGCTTTAATTCCCAGAGTGAATTGACCTGTCTTTTTACCATACTGTAGATTTCCGTGGTGCTGTATTCTATGGTGCGGAGTGGTGCTGTGTCCCCGAGACCTTCATTTGCGAGTCGATCTGCTTCCTCGTTTCCTCTAATGTTCACATGTGATGGAATCCACACGAGCTCTAATTTGCTTCCCTTCTCTAGGACCCTCTGGTACAGCTGCCTGATTTCCAAAATGACTTCTGATCTTGAGTCCGAGTTGTCATTTTGGATTGAAATCAGACTGCTCAGAGAGTCGCTTGGGATGACGAACTTACTAGTCTTTTGATAAGAGATCAATGATATAGCATCACGGATGGCCACAATCTCTGCAGTGTACACCGAACAGTTATTGGGCAGTTTCCTGCTTATTCCCTGTTCCCCGTTTGGCAGGTATATTCCAAACGAGCTGGTGCCCCTTTCAGGATTGCATGAGCCATCCGTATAAACATGTTCCCAGTCATCCGACGGCCAGTTGTCTTCCAGGTGTTCCAGAGAGAGAGCCCGTGCTGCTGTCGGGTTGTTTTTCTTGTCGGTTTTCTGTAGCAAATCTAGATTGACCGGTGGTATTGGGAGTGTCCAAGGAGCGATCGATGGTGGGTCGTGTTCGTTTATCACGAGCTCCTCCAGTCGTAGTTCCTTGACTGTTTCCCTGATACCCTGGCCGAAGCTTTTCTTTCTAGGATCTCTTACATATCTTGTCTTCTTTAGGCTGACAAAGGCCGGGGATCTCTCGCCCAATTGCGAGATCTTAGCCCAATACCTTGTTGCTATTTCTTTTCTTCTTAGGGATAGGGGCAACTCTCCGGCTTCCTGTAGTAATGCCCCTCTCCTGGTCCCAAGCCCTACGCCAGTCACAATACACAGAGCTTTGTATTGGATGGTGTCAAGCTTACTTAAGAGTGTTGGCGCGCAGTTCATGAAGACCAAAGATCTGTAGTCTAATACAGAGCGTATTAGAGCACGATACACCATTATAAGTGTAACTCTATTGGCTCCCCAGGTGCTACCCATTATTTTCTCATTAAGTTTAGGACTTTGGAGCATCTATCTACAGTCCAGTCGATGTGCGGTTTCCAGGTCAGCCTTCGATCAAAGATTACGCCAAGGAACTTGGTTTGGTCTTTAAACTCGATGGTTTTCCCGTTCATACACAGTCATTCTGCTTATCCCTCTATCCCTGCACACAAGCATGCTGACTGTTTTCTCTCTGTATCCTTCTATCGCTCAGAAAGCTTTTGATCCACCGAAACATTGTGCCCGTTATTCCGATACGTCCCAGCTTGAAAAGCAGCCCATCCAACCAAACTAAATCGAAAGCCTTGGTTAAATCTACAAACACGGCACATAGCAGGTGCCCCGAGAGGAGTGCCTGAGACATGACTTGCTGTAGTCGCACCAAGTGGTCCATTGTTGATCGTCCCTTCCTGAAACCACTTTGATTTTCGTCGATCAGTCGGTTACTCTCCAGGTAGAACTGAAGTCGGATGTTAACCATTGTCTCCAAGGTTTTGCACAGTGTGGATGTCAAGCTTACTGGTCGATAGGACTCTGCCTTTGTTCTCTCTTTCCCTCGTTTCGGGAATTTCCGCCATTCTTTAGGTACCTCCCCTGTCAACCAAGATGTGTTGAAGAAGTTCAGTAGTATCATTTTGGCATTTCTGGGCAGATGTTTGAGCATTGGGTACTTTACTTTGTCCTCACCAGCCGCACTATCCTTCTTGAGGGAAAGAGCCTTATTTAACTCTTCCTCGGAGAAGGGCAGATTGATTGGTTCAGCCTCTACATTAGATTCAATTACTAATGAAGGGTGCTGTGAGTAAAATATTTCTTTCCTCTTCATGAATTCTGGTGGTTGGTTTTCATCTTTACTTGCATCTGCAAATGTCTTAGCAAGTAAATCTGCCTTTTCATTGCCGTTGGTAACGTACTTGTCTCCATCTTCAAGGTTTGGTATGTTGAACGATCTGCGTTTTCCGTGCATGGCGTTCAGTTTCTTCCAGACGACACCTGTTTGCGTGTTTTGGTTCAACGCATTACCTAATGTCCTCCAGTGCCCACTTTGTGCCTTCTGGATGGTGTCTCTTGCGGCGTATTTCAACTTCAAGTAATTTTGGTGGTTGACTTCATTGTTGTGGCGTTTTCGTAGACGTAGTGCCTTCTTTCTTTCGTCAATTGCCTCTTGACATTCTGAAGACCACCAGGGTTTTGTATTCCTTGGTTTTCTGCTAGAAGTCTTTGGGATGGAGTTGTCTGCTGCACCTATAATTGCATTCGTGATATTGGCGGAGTACACGTCGGTGTCGATGATATCTTCTTACTTCCAATCGAGGCAGCCTACACGGAAGTTAGCCCAATCAGCTTCTATTATTTTTTAAATTGGGTCTTCCGTTATAGACTTCTCTGTTGGTTTCAGCTTGGATGTTAAATTCTATCACCAAATGGTCATTGCCAAGTGTCTCATCTTCATGTACTAGCCAATCGCAGCGGTTTGCCATACCAAGCGTGCAGAATGTGAGATCTAGGTGTGAAGGTGGGGCATTTCCTCCGACAAATGTAGGGCTCTCATCATTCAGTACGCATAGGTCTTCCCTTCTATTATTGAGCATAGGCTAGTCCCCCTGCAGTCATTCCTCGGTGACCCCCATAGAGCGTGCTTTGCGTTGAAATCTCCACAAAACACCGATTCGCCCCACGGAAGCTGATCGAGAAGTGACTGGAAGTCATCTGGTTCTATTGTGACCTCTGGGGGTGAATAGACATTCACTATTGTCAACTTTGTTTTATTGCTCAATGTGATGGCTATGCCCATTGCTTCTAGGGTTTGGTTACATTCAGTGGAACAGAAATGTAATTTATGTTGTCACTGACGTAAATGGCAACGCCGCCGCCACGTGTCATGCTGCCCGGTCTGTCCCTTCTCTGACAAGTATGTCCGGGTAGGTAGATGTCGCTCTTTGTTGGTAGTAGCTTGGTTTCTTGGAGGCATATTACATCTTTGGGGTTGCGGTTTATGTATTTTCTCAGTTCAGCATACCTGGGAGCCAGTCCATTGATATTGAGTTGTAGGACTTTTACCTGGCCCGCCATGATGACTGCCTGGATGGATGCCTCTCAGTCTTGTGGGTTTACTGATCTATCGGCGTCTCACATTCCGTAGTAGGTACCTCATTAGTGTTCGCCTTTGGTGTTAACACCGGCAAGCAACTGGGCATATCGCCAGTGCTGTAGTGACGAACATGCGATATCCTTCTACGGAGCGCGAGATTTACTGATTGATCGGCCAATTTAGATTCTTCGTCGTCTTCTTCTCTTAATCTTTTTTTGACTGTATTGATGGAGTTAATCATTACAATCAGTACATCGGCGTTGACCATGTACGTTCGTAGCTTACCGAGGAGACTGGCCATTTTTGTTGTTTGGTCGTCATTGGACACAGCCACCCTCAGGAACTCGATCATGAAGCTCATGAACCCACTCTCCGATTTAAATTTCGGGACGAAGTGGCCTTCATCAGCTTTCGTTTTCGGTTCCCCCTCTTTCATCTTGGGTTTTGTCTTTTTCTTTGGTGTGGTTGGTTGTTGTTCTGGGCGGGGTGCCGCGATTGGTTCCTTCGGCTGTACATGTGGTGTCGAAGGAATGGGCTCCGGGATTACTTTTTATCTCCTTCCCCACAGTTTATTATGACTTTGATCCTGTCTATGTTTATGTTATTTAAACGGTTTTGGATTCCTCTCACTTTATCATTCGTATTCACATTTTCATGTGGACGTATATTGTCGTCGCCCCTGTTCGTCGGTCCGTCCACAATTGTTTGTGAACAGTCTACAGGTCACAATTTTTATCCGATTTCAATGAAACTTAAAATAAAGGTTTATCACTCTAAGATCTTGGTTCCTTTCGATATTGGCATGTATCAGACTGTAACTTCATGGGTTATGGCCCCTGATTGTACGAAAAATCACGTTTTTACACGCCCACATGGAAATGTGGTCGTATATTGCCGTCGCCCCCGTCCGTCAGTCTGTGGGTCCGTCAGTCCGTCCGTCGTCCACAATTTCTTGTGAACGCTCTAGAGGCTAAAGTTAATATCCGATTGACTTGAAATTTATACACGGTGTTTAAGGTCGTGAGACGAAGGAGCCTATTGATTTTCAGCGATATCCGATAATTACTACCATAGTTATGACCCTTGATCACTTTGAAAAATCTTGTGAACGCTCTAGAGGCTATAGTTAATATCCGATTGACTTTAAATTTATACACAGTGTTTAAGGTCATGAGATGAAGAAGCCTATTGATTTTCGGTGATATCTGATAATTACTGCCAGAGTTATGACCCTTGATCACTTTGAAAAATCTTGTGAACGCTTTAGAGGCTAAAGTTAATATCTGGTTGACTTTAGATTTATACACGGTGTTTAAGGTCGTGAGACGAAGAAGCCTATTGAATTTCAGCGATATCCGATAATTACTACCAGAGTTATGACCCTTGATCACTTTGAAAAATCTTGTGAACGCTCTAGAGGCTAAAGTTAATATCCGATTGACTTTAAATTTATACACAGTGGGTAAGGTCATGATACGAAGAAGCCTGTTGATTTTCAGCAATATCCGATAATTCTGCCCGAGTTATGACCCTTGATCACTTTGAAAAATCTTGTGAACGCTCTAGAGGTTAAAGTTAATATCCGATTGAATTTAAATTTATACACGATGTTTAAAGTCATGATACATAGAAGCCTATTGATTTTCAGCAATATCCGATAATTACTGCCAGAATTCTGACCCTTGATCACTTTGAAAAATCTAAAGTTAATATTCGATTGACTTTAAATTTATACACACTATTTACGTTCATGATACAAAATAGCCAATTTATTTTCAGCGATATCCGATAATTACTGCCAGATTTATGACCATTGATCACTTTGAAAAACCCTGTGAATGCTCTAAAGGCTAAAGTTAATATCCGAATCCGATTGACTTTAAATTTGTACACAGTGTTCAGGGTCATGAGACGAAGAATACTATTTGATTTTCAGTGATATCTGATAATTTCTGGCACTTGATCACTTTGAAATATCTTGTGGACAAAGGCCTCGAGACAAACCATCAAAACTATTCTAATCATTTCTGATAATTATTTAATGGGTTATTACTCGTAATATGGTTATCATGTGTTGTAAATATTCTCCTTACTGATAAAAGAAACAATATGCGACAACCCTTGTTGACTGCCCGGACGACTTAGCTGTTGTGGGCGTATGTTTCGTTGCCTGGCAACCTATCTTTTAGCTTGTGAACAGTGTAGAGGTCACAATTTTGAACCGATTTGGATGAAACTTGAAATGCATGTTTATAACCCAAAGATCTTGGTGCCTTTCGATATTTGCGCCAATCGGATCGTAACTTCCTGAATTATGGTCCCTGATTGTCCGAAAAATCGCCCTTTTTAGCTTGTGGTCCCTCTGGAGGTCAAAATTGTTATCCGATTTAAAAAACCATTTGATTTTATCACCGTTCCATGATTATGAAGGTTGAGTTCAAATTTCGTGAAAATCGGACCAAAATTGACGGACAAAATGGCCGCCGTTTGTACGCGAATAGTGTGGAAATTATTATGTTATATCAAGGTTGTGGACCCTATAGACGTCACAATTTTGAAGCGATTTTGATGAAACTTGACAGGTATGTTTATAACCCAAAGATCTTGGTTCCTTTCGATATTTGCGACCATCGGATCATAACTTCCTGAATGATGTCCCCAGATTGTTATATCACGGTTGTGGACCCTATAGAGGTCACAATTTTGAACTGATTTGATGAAACTTGAAATATATGTTTATAACCTAATGATCTTGGTTCCATTGCATATTTGCCCATATCGGATCGTAACTTCCTGAATTATGGCCCCTGATTGTACGAAAAATCACCCTTTTTAGCTTGTGGTCCCTCTGGAGGTCACAATTATTATCTGATTTAAAAAAACATTTGATTATATCACTGTTACACCGTAGTTATGGGCGGGTTTGAATTATGATTTTCTGATGATTACTTAAAATGCAACAACTTTTGTTGACTGCCCGGACGATTTGGCTGCTGTGTGGGCGTATGTTTCATTGCCTGGCAACCTATTTTTTCTGATCTTTATCAGGAATTTTTTGTACTATGGTACACACAAAATCATGACCAGGTATATTAGAAATGGGAGGCTACATGGGGAAATGGCCAGGCTTTTTAAACGCCCACATTGAAATGTGGTCGTCGGTCCGGGCTAGAGGCTAAAGTTAATATCTGATTGATTTTGAATTTATATAGTGTTTAAGGGCACGAGACGAAGAAGCCTATTGTTTTTCAGCGATTTCTGATAATAACTACCAGAGTTATGGCGCTTGATCACTTCAAAAAATCTTGTGGACGCTCTAGAGGCCAAAGTTAATATCCATCTAGTCAGCCTATTTATATATAATTTAGCTTGCAACAATTTAATAATAATCAGAAGAAACCATAAACATAGAAGTACATACAATAACAATACATGATCCAAACAATAATAAAGACTTAGTCGACTAATCACGAGTTAATCAGTACTCAAGATCAAAAGCCACACTTAATATGGTTTCATCATAACATCTATAATCAGACCAATTACTAATAATAATCAGACGAAGCCATAAAGATAATTAGACGTACATACAATAACAACATATAATCCAAGTGATAATAATAACTAGCTCTTAGTAGGAGATCCCAGGTTAATCAGTACTCAAGATCAAAGGCCAAACTCAATAGGGTTTTGTCTTAACATTTATAATCAGACCAATTAATAACAATAATAATCAGAAGAAGCAATAAACATAATTAGAAGTACATACAATAACAAAACATAATCCAAGTAATTATAATGATAACTAACTCTTAGTGGGATAGTCATAGGTTAATCAGTACTCAAGATCAAAGGTCAAACTTAATAGGGTTTCATTATACCATCTCTGATCAGACCTAAATTCATAATACACCTAATATATATAATTACTAGATAAAAAATCGCAACACTTGGTGAGACTACAGCAAGTCATGTCGCAGGCACTCCTCTCTGGGAACCTGTTATGTGCCGTGTTCGTAGATTTAACTAAGGCTTTCGATTTAGTCTGGCTAGACGGGCTGCTCTTCAAGTTAGGGCGTATTGGTATAACGGGCATAATGTTTCGGTGGATCAAAAGCTTTCTGAGCGATAGAAGGATACAGGTGAATGTTGGCAGATTCCTGAGTGCCGAGCAAACATTAGAAAATGGCACGCCTCAGGGGTCGGTTATCAGTCCCACTCTCTTCAATATCACGATCAACGACATACAGAAATCCTCCTACCTCGACGCCAAAACTGAGTTAGCTAAATTTGCTGATGATAGTACCACATGGAGGACAGGGAAGCATTTTTGTGAACTACAAAAGAATATGCAAAAGGCCTTAGACAAATTCATGGCATGGGCAAACGACTGGGGATTTAAAGTTTCAGAGAAGAAAACAGTCGGCATGCTTGTAAGCAGGGATAGGGGGATAAGCAGAATGACTCTGTGTATGAACGGGAAAACCATCGAGTTCAAAGACCAAACCAAGTTCCTTGGCGTAATCTTTGACCGAAGGCTGACCTGGAAACCGCACATCGACGAGACTGTAGATAGATGCACCAAAATCCTAAACTTAATGAG
This sequence comes from Patella depressa, assembly GCA_948474765.1. Lineage (NCBI taxonomy): Eukaryota > Metazoa > Mollusca > Gastropoda > Patellidae > Patella > Patella depressa. The sequence goes on along the minus strand of CAOLEZ010000009.1, from coordinate 879,563 downwards.
GAAAATAACGGGCAGAACATGGGGGGCCAACAGAGTTACACTAATGATGGTGTATCGTGCTCTAATACGATCTGTATTAGACTACGGCTCTCTGGCGGTCATGAACTGTGCGCCATTACTCTTAAGGAAGCTTGACACCATCCAATACAAAGCTCTGTGTATTGCGACTGGCGTAGGACAAGGGGCTAGGGGAGAGGCACTACTGCAGGAAGCCGGGGAGTTGAACTAGCGACAAGGTACTGGGCTAAGATCTCGCAACTGGGCGCAAGATCTCCAACTTTTGTCAGTCTACAAAAGACAAGATATGTGAGAGATCCAAGAAAGAAAAGCTTTGGCCAAGGTATCAGGGAAACAATCAAGGAACTGCGACTGGGGGAGCTCGTGATAAATGAACACGACCCCCCAGCGATCGCCCCGTGGACGCTCCCTATACCGCTGGTCAATCTAGATCTGTTACAGAAAACTGAAAAGAAAAACAACCCTACTGCTGCACGAGCTTTCTCGCTAGAACACCTGGAAGACAACTGGCCGTCTGATGACTGGGACCATGTGTACACGGATGGCTCACGCAACCCTGAAAGGGGCACCAGCTCGTTTGGAATATACCTGCCAAACGGGGAACAGGGAATAAGCAGGAAACTGCCCAATAACTGTTCGGTGTACACTGCAGAGCTTGTGGCCATTCGTGACGCTATATCATGGATTTCCCACCAAAAGACTAGTAAGTTCGTTATTCCAAGCGACTCCCTGAGCAGTCTGATTTCAATCCAAACTGACAACTCGGGACTCAAGACCAGAAGTCATTTTGGAAATCAGGCAGCTGTACCAGAGGGTCTTAGAGAAGGGGAGCAAAGGGCAGATCGACTCGCAAACGAAGGTCTCAAGGATACAGCACCACTCCGCACCATAGACTACAGCACCACGGAAATCTGCAGTATGGTTAAAAGACAGGTCAATTCAATCTGGGAATTACAACTCGTTGAACTTGACACATACAGATTCCGGCTGGATGACAAGATCTACACGAAGACAGCAATCAATCACCCTAGAAGAGATATATGCAGATTTATATTGAAACTAAGGGTGAGAGAGCGGCTGCGAGACCACAAACACCAAGTCATCGTCTGTGAGTGCGGGGAAGAATGTACCACCAACCATGTCCTGGTAGACTGCGAGGTATACAAGGAGGAGAGAAGGGATCTAGTGAGAATAATGGAGAACAACAACATACCATTCAACACTAAGAACCTACTCTTCCCTAGACCAGATCTGAAGCTGCAAATCTTTGAACAAATCCACGCCCTAATGGACACAGTTGGACTAAGTAGAATAGTGAAGTAAGAGGGGATCATGATTAGACGGGCCCGCATCTAAACACTAAACTACATAGGGGATTTATACCAAACTGGCAGGATAGTGGAGTAAGGGAGGGTCACGATCAGACGGACTCGGCATCTAAACACTATTCCACCAAAAAACAGACACCAAACCTACAGAATAGGATAGTGGATTAAGGAGAGGTCACGATAAGACGGGCCTGGCACCTAAACACAAATCCCACAGATGACATCTACCAAACTAAGCAGGATAGTGGAGTAAGGGGAAGTTTCGGTCAGACGTACTCGGCACCTAAACACTATTTCGTAAATAAAACTGATACCAAACCCATAGAGTGGGATAGTGGAGTAAGGGGAGGCCACGATAAGACGGGTCTGGCACCTAAACACTAACCCCAAACGATGACACCAACCAACCCAGAAGCAAACGAGATCATCTACCAAATGATATGTTTTTTAATAAATAAAGGGAAGAACTTCCCACTAAACCCAATCCATGGCTTAAAGCCAAATGGAAAGATTGCAAAATCATATTCTAAAAAACAGGAATCAGCTTCGGCTCTCCTAAGTCTTGTCTGCGATATCACTTATGTGGAAGCAGACGTTAAACACTAAGTAGTAGTAGTAGTAGTAAATCGCAACAGGAGAACGTTAATATAAATAAGTAAACACCTCACATGAAGTAACTCCCATATTCTAATATATAACTAAGCACATAATTGATAAAAGTACCACCACACAGAATTTAAACTATCAAATCATCCCAGGCATGGGATATAAACAGGCCAGTGTCTCTATTAATCGTCGGATTATGTCTACGGATTTCAATTGCTTCCCTGTGGCCATTTTGTCTGTCAATTTTGGTCCGATTTTCCCGAAACTTCAACCCAACCTTCCTTACGGTGTAACGGTGATATAATCAAACGTTTTTTTAAATCGGATAATAATTGTGACCTCCAGAGGGACCACAAGCTAAAGAAAGGGGGATTTTGCGTATAACCAGGGGCCATAATTCAGGAAGTTACTATCCGATATGCGCAAATATCGAAAGGAACCAAGATCTTTGGGATATAACCATGAATTTCAAGTTTCATCAAAATCGAATTAAAATTGTGACCTCCACAGGGTCCTCAACCTTGATATACCATTTTTTAACAGTATTCGCGTACAAACGGCGGCCATTTAGGGTGTAACGGTGATATAATCAAACGGTTTTGTAAATCGGATAATAATTGTGACCTCCAGACCTCGGATAATAATTGTGACCTCCAGAGTGACCACAAGCTAAAAAGGGTGATTTTTCGGACAATCAGGGGCCATAATTCAGGAAATTACATTCCGATAACCGCAAATATCGAAAGGAACCAAGATCTTTGGGTTACAAACATGCATGTCAAGTTTCATCAAAATTGTGACCTCTATAGGGTCCACAAGCTAAAAAAGTGATTTTTCGTACAATCAGGGGCCATAATCCATGAAGTTTTGATCCGATACATGCCAAGATCTTTTGGGGATAAACCTATATTTCAAAATCGGATAAGAATTGTGACCTGTAGAGAGTCCACAAACAAATTGTGGACGGACGTCCGAACGGACAGGGGCAACGACATAATACGAGAAAATGTGGGCGTATAAAAACGTGATTTTTCGTATAATCAGGGGCCATAACCCATGAAGTTACAGTCCGATACATGCCAATATCGAAAGGAACCGAGATCTTAGGGTGATAAACCTATATTTTAAGTTTCATTGAAATCAGATAAAAATTGTGACCTGTAGACTGTTCACAAACAATTGTGGACGGACGGACGAACAGGGGCGACAACAACATACGTTAATTTTAATGACTAAACTTGGTACACTGCCAAACCACTTGGGGGAAATTCATTAAAATGCATGATGAAAGATAGGCTGGCACTGCCAGGCAGGTTACGCCCACATTTTCGAGAGATGGATAGAGAACAAGCAATACCGAAAGTGATTTTTCCTACATCATTAAGTTAGAATTTGATATGTGCAAATATCGAAATGAATTAAGATCTTTGGGTTATAAAGGTTCATTTCAGTAGGCTTCAAATTCGACTGGGGATCATGTTGCTAAGTGGATAAGATGCTGGCTCGGTAGCCTTGAGGTTGGGTGTTTGATCCCTGCATTGGGTGACAAAGTTCATCTAGATTTTCTAGCGTGGTTTTCCCTTGTTCGTGATGAAGGAAGGATGGCCTGACAAGAACAGCTGTGGATTTTGGTCCGATTTTCACGAAATTCGACCGTAACCCTCATTACGATGTAACGGTGATATAATCAAATGGTTTTTTAAATATGATAATAATTCTGACCCCAGAGGGACCACAAGCAAAAAAAAGGTCATTTTTCGTACAATCAGGGGCCATATTTCAGGAAGTTACAATCCGATATGCACAAATATCGAAAGGAACTAAGATTGTTTTGTAAACATGCGTTTCAAGTTTCATCAAAATTGAATGAAGAGTGTGACCTCTACAGGGTTCACAACCTTGATATACCATATTTTTACACTCTTCGCGTACAAGCGGCAGCCATTTTTTCAGTCAATTTAGGTCCGATTTTCACAAAATTCGACCTCAACCTTCATTAGGATGTAACGGTGATATAATCAAACGGTTTTTTAAATGGGATAATAATTCTGACCTCCAGAGGGACCACAAGCTAAAAAAGGTCTTTTTCAGACAATCAGGGGCCATAATTCAGGAAGTTACGATCCAATGGGCGCAAATATCAAAAAGAAACAAGATCTTTGGGTTATAAGTTTCATCAAAATCGGTTCAAAATTGTGACTTCTATAGGGTGCACAACCTTGATCTAACATATTTTCACAATAATCGCGTACAAACGGCGGCCATTTTGTCTGTCAATTTTGGTCCGATTTTCACGAAATTTTACCTCATTTTTCATTACCATGTAACGGTGATATAATCAAACGGTTTTTTAAATCGAATAATAATTTTGACCTCCAGTGGGACCACAAGCTAAAAAGGGCGATTTTTCAGACAATCAGGGGCCATAATTCAGGAAGTTATGATCCGATGGGCGCAAATATCGAAAGGAACCAAGATTTTGGGGTTATAAACGTATGCATGTCAAGTTTCATCACAATCGGTTCAAAATTGTGACCTCTATAGGGTCCACAAGCTAAAAACATGATATTTCGTACAATCAGGGGCCATAATCCATGAAGTTCCGATCCGATACATGCCAATATCGAAAGGAACCGATATCTTATGGGGATAAACCTATATTTCAAGTTTTGTCAAAATCGGATAAGAATTGTGACATGTAGAGAGTCCACAAACAAATTGTGGACGGATGGAGGGACGGACAGGGGCGACGACATAATACGTCCACATGAAAATCTGGGCGTATAAAAATATATCAAAATTGGCTGGATTAAGCACTATATATACGAACCACCGCTATAAATTTATTGTCCTATGCTGGTGTGGAAGCACGCTAAATTTGTAAACTGACAGGGCATAAAAATGAACCGAGTTTAAGTACATATAATTTTGATTCTATTTCAAAACAGAAACATGAGTATTCAAATATTTGGCAGGGTTCAGTTGTTGTAAACAATTATTTTAAATGATATGATTACTTTCTCAATTTGAACCTCACTTTCTGATCTTTCCCACGAGATTGTTTGCCTCGAAGAGTCCATTTTACAGGGTAGCGACTAGCGTAATGAGAATCGGGAATCTCATTGCATAAATTACATCCATGCACGTATATTATGATTTGTCTGTATATTGTTGATAATTTCTGTATTTATAATAACGTATCTTATTGAACTTATTGTTTGTTATTTTTCTGTCTATATAAATCCCAACCATTGGCCCTTCGATTTTACGCAAGGTAGTGAAGTGGTCGTTTCCCGCAAATTGACATGATTATCCAGACGCTAGAAAGACCAACGATTGCATGACGAAGAATGCCCGCTCGTGGCCTTCTAACGACTATTTAAAATTGAATTATCCATCAGAACAACTATGTGTATCAATCTGAAGTCAATCGGATAATAGTTGGGTACGAGACCTAAAATCCGTGACCAATTTGCGGGGTAGTTGTTTTGAAGGTGGTTTCTATATGAAAAAATCCTGCTGAAGCGATTAAGCTTGGGTGCCTCTCTCTAAAATGCCGGCGGAAGCCGCTAGAGGGCCAAATTCAAAATGGTGGTTAGATATGGCAGGAAAATATAAAATTATGTAATATAGGCGTCTGATGTGTCTATTCTTATGTTTTAAGGGTCTCTGAATCGAAATATTGTAAGCAAAAATCCATCCAGCCACTAGTTTTGCCAATATTGATGAAAAATCCAAGATGGCCACCATTTTTTTGCCTAGTAAATAGTTTCGGGGTTGATGTCTTCAATTTTGATGAATTTGTCTCGATAGATGGCAACCAGCAATAATACTCACCGATATTTATCATCTGATAGTCAACTGATTTTGATTTTAATTTAAACAACACTTAATAACCATCCTATCTCTCTGACCTCGTCTCTGTCTCTTAACCAAGGAGATGTACTCGTCTCTCCATGGAAGTCTGCCTTGAACCCCATGGGTACAATGTGGACCCCTATGGGAGACGAGCCTTCTCGGTTGCTGCACCATCACTCTGGAACTCTATCCCTAACACTCTCCGTGAAGCACCATCTCTCGCATCATTCCAAGCACAACTAAAAACCTATCTTTTTCGCAAAGCCTACCAAATTTCATGATTTCATAATATCATATGACATGATCGGATTGTTTGTACTGGTATTTATGACATATTAAAAATGCATGTAATGTAATGTAAAGAATGTATGTAATGTATGTATGTAATGTATATAATGTAAGTATTGTGTACATTATATGTAATGTATGTAATATATGTAACTGTACAGCCTGTTAAGATCACGTATAGATGGAATAGGCTTAAAACAATAAATATTATTATTAGGCTTTCAGACTTTCGTCTGAAAGCCTATTGAGATTACTAAAATTATTATCATGCTTTCATATTACATATTACATAGTCGTAACTTTGTTATTTTTTGACTGATTTTACTAAAAAAAATTTCTTTGAATACCTTGAAAAAAATCATTTTCATCTGCAGTTTCGCATTTTCCAATTTCGAAAATTCGTCGCTGTGATTTCGAACCGGAAGTATAGACCAATTTGAGAACTTCTTTAATGGTTGTACGATTTTCATGAAATTTAGTGTACAAGTAGATGTTACCGATGTGACTTCAAAAATATAATTATAAATTTTCGAAATTATCTCCCCTTGACGAAATTAAGGATCAAAGATTTTAAAAAAATCGTCGAAATATAGGTCAGAATGACCTAAAAAATTTTTTTTGATACTAGACAAGTAATTACTGATTCGTACACAAAATATGGAGTTTGTCGATCGAACCGGAAGTGCCACCATCTTTAAACGTGAAAAATCAAAAAGGCTTTTTTGCTATTTTACTTACAGACTCGGGAGTTATATTTTGAGAATCCTTGAAGGAATGCCTAAAAATCTATCGGATCTGAATTTTGATTTCGGTCATGTGATGGTCACCATTTTGAATTGAAAATGAAAAATAGAAGCAATTTGAAGGGCCGGGACTTTGGAATACAATAACTCTCCTTCTAATTAAGCTAGAATGTTCAAACTTGGTGTAAACGTTCACTAGGTCAATGTCATGATTGAGTTCAAAAATGAGCATTTTCTGCCTAGGCTAAGCAGAGATAAGCATGCTGATTTGTTGATTCTTTAGGGCACGATTACTTCAGTTATAATGAAGGGAGGGCGATGAATCTTTTGTCAATAGAGAGTCTAATAGCTAGCCTGTTTTGTGAAATCATTGTATCATTTTTTTTTAAATATCAGGGATAGCCGAAAAAAAGAGATTGAAAATCAAAAAAGTCGTATTTTTACAATTTGGAGCATGTTTAGAGGTCTTTCTCGTAAAGTCAACATACTATTTTGGGGGAACTTCTTCTACAAAGAGTCTTATTGGTAGTCTTTTATATGAAACCATCGATCAACAGTCCAACATATCAGGAGTAGAAGAATAAAAGGATCGAAAATTGAAAACGGCACCCTTTCATTGTTAAGCAAAACATGCAGTGTGGGTGGCTACAATCTGCACATTTAGTCATCGTATAGAGCTTTATTCAACAGTATCGAATTCCAACTGCTTAGGGATATTTTACGTGCACTCCAATGTGTACACAGGACCTTGGTTTTTCGTCCCATCCGAAGGACTAGACAGCTGTGCTTGTCAGGCCCTCCGTTCTGCCTCACTGACAAGGGGAACCACGCTGGGAAATCGAGATGAACTTTCTCCGTGCAGAACTTTCAATTCAGGCAAAACGTTTATTGCATACGATTAAGCTGGTCAGTTGGAGCTTATTTGCAAAAGTTTTGTAATAATCGGTTGGTAATTAAAGTACCGTGCACATTAAACTGTTACAACAGAAAATTTCGCTCGTTTGAAATGTTTCTTGCTATAAGTCAGCAATTTTCCGAATTCTGGGAGGCTGAATGGCTGAATGGTTAGCATGTGCGCGCTGTATTGAAACGTCTGTCATTGAGTCAACGGGCGTCGTTTCGATCTCCAGGTTGCACGTGACATGGTGTATGATGTCCAACCTCGTGGGTTTTCTCCGTGTTCTTCAGTTTCCTCCCAACGGCTAAAAACCAGTACGCGCAAGGGGAGTTTTTAAATAAAATTAAAAAACATATGTTAGTCCCGAAATGACCTAGTTTGTGTCGAATGGACGTTAGGCCGCATTTATCTCTTTCTCTTTTATTTTTAAAGTTTTGTAATAATCGGTTGGTAATCAAAGGTACTGTAAAAGTGATGAAACAGAAAATTTGGCCCGGTTGTAATGTTTCTCACTTTAAAGTCAGCAATTTGCCGATTTTAGGGGGCAAACGTTTATTGCGAACGATTAAGGTGGTCAGGGGGAGCTTATTTTTAAAAGTTTTGTAATATTCGGTTGATAACTAAAGGTACCGTGCAAATTAAACTGTTAAAATAGAAAATTTGGCCCGGTTGAAATGTTTCTCGCTGTAGGTCAGCAATTTGCCGATTTTAGGGATGTTGTGTGGCTGAATGGTTAGCACGTGCGCTCTGTATCATAACGTCTGTCATTGAGTCAACTGGCCTTGTTTCGATTTCTTGGTTGTACGTGACAAGGAGTATGGTCGCCTTACCAAACTTGTAGGCTGTAACGCCGCTGCCCGGGTAAAATTTCCCTCATTGCACACTTTATGTCGTATGCCCGTCTTCATTAGCCCATTGTAGGAGCAGAACAGTAGGACGTTAAACCCCATTCAATTTCATTTCATTTTCTCTATGTTGCTTATTTATTATAGTGGATAAATATTTTTCTGGTTCTAGCAATTATTTAATTTCTGCATAGAAATCTCTGGCCAGTTTTTTTTATTGCAGAGTGCCATTCTTGTATATTGCAGTCTATGACCCTTTGTTTAAAACATGCTTAAGAAGTCGTCACGATTTCCTACTTATAACCAAACATATTGGAAACCATAATTATATAACATATCTTGGAAGCCCGATTATAGCTATACAAGTTTCAGTTATTTTCCTTTAGTTTAAAGATTATTTTTTTGCCCGGGTGCAATGTTTCTCACTACATTTAAATTTGTAACTTTGTGAGTTTTTGACCGATTTTGATATTATGTCTTTATAATTTTCCAAATCTACATATTTAACGTACATATTCCAACAGTTGAGTTCAACCTGTTTTAGTTTTGTTCAAAGTTATCTCATTTAATTTTTCGGTGTTTTCTTACCATTTTCATTTCATTTTTCTGAAAGTTTTAAAGTGGGAAGTCATCCCGATTACAGCAACACAAGTATCAGTTATTTCCCTTTAGTTTTCAGATTACTCAATGTTTCATACTATATTTAGACTTGTAACTTCGCGAGTTTTTGACCAATTTTAATAGTTTGTTATTCTTATCCTTTTATTTGAGATACTTGATATAATCGATGACACGTGACGATGAATATGAAAGCTTTCATATCTGCATGGGACAGTAGCAGATCTAATTATTATTATTATTTACCGCGGGCCCTTATTTCTCAGTTCCTGTAAGAGATACCGATCTGGAATTAAATTTTCTAGCGGGAAACCATGTGGTGGCTAGTGCATAAACTATTTTTGAAATGTCTGCGCATGCCGGAAGTGGCTGAATTGGGCATGGTGCCAAAAAGTTAAAAAACGTCCGTAGTTTTGTCAATTCTTTACCTATTTTCAAACAAATGACATTTTTGGAAACCCTGAGACTTTTCCAAGATAATAAAAATCTCAGATTTTGCAATTTCGAAACTTCATTGTTGACTTCTATCGCTCGAAAATTGAAAACACGTTGCCTACGAGACAATTTTTGTTAATTTTCAAAATTTTCAAATTTGACCTACATTTTTGGTTAGCTGAAGTCCATCTGATTCCAGAAATATAAGTTTCATTCAGAGTTATCACCCTTTATTTTTCGATTTTTTACTAATTTTCTTCCCATATTGTGAGCTGGGGTTTCAGTTTACGGCCAAATTGATCTTTTTGAAACTTCTGGACCATGAAGTTATAGTCCAATACCAACTGATAAAGCAATTTCGACAAGGATCCTTCAACCGGAAGTGGTCGAAATAATGTGCAATATTTTGAAAAAAATGTAAAAAATGGATATTTTGGGGAAAAACGCGATTTCTACACCCGATATCAATGGATTAAAGAAATTAGGGTACCATTGGATTGCACTGGGATTGTACTATCGTATGATACCCAATTCATGCGGATACTATGATCAGGAAGCAAAATATGGTACGGCGAAAATCAAGTATTTTCTGATTTTTAGCATTTTTGGACGCCTGTATCTCGAAAACTACGCCACGGATTTTTATGAAATTTTCTCTATCGAGAAACCTTGTGGTAGTCTTGTGTACGAAACATTCCATTACCACTTTGACATATCTGGAATAGGTGAAATAACGGATTGAAAATCGAAAAAAGTCGAAAAATCGTGAAATTTTGGAAAATGCTCTACTATTTTTATACGCCCACATTTTCATGTGGACGTATATTGTCGTCGCCCCTGTTCGTCCGTCCGTCCGTCCAGACGTCCGTCCACAATTGTTTGTGAACAGTCTACAGGTCACAATTTTTATCCGATTTCAATGAAACTTAAAACATAGGTTTATCACCCAAAGATCTTGGTTCCTTTCGATATTGGCATGTATCGGACTGTAACTTCATGGGTTATGGCCCCTGATTGTACGAAAAATCACGTTTTTATACGCCCACATTTTCATGTGGACGTATTATGTCGTCGCCCCTGTCCGTCCGGACGTCCGTCCGTCCGTCCGGACGTCCGTCCGGACGTCCGTCCGTCCACAATTTGTTTGTGGACTCTCTACAGGTCACAATTCTTATCCGATTTTGACGAAACTTGAAATATAGGTTTATCCCCAAAAGATCTCGGCTGCTTTCGATATTGGCATGTATCGGATCAAAACTTCATGGATTATGGCCCCTGATTGTACGAAAAATCACGTTTTTAGCTTGTGGACCCTATAGAGGTCACAATTTTGAACCGATTTTGATGAAACTTGACATGCATATTTGTAACCCAAAGATCTTGGTTCCTTTCGATATTTGCGGCTATCGGAATGTAATTTCCTGAATTATGGCCCCTGATTGTCCGAAAAATCACCCTTTTTAGCTTGTGGTCCCTCTGGAGGTCACAATTATTATTCGATTTAAAAAACCGTTTGATTATATCACCGTTACACCCTAAGGAAGGTTCAGTTCGAATTTCGGGAAAATCGGACGAAAATTGCCATACAAAATGGCCGCCGTTTGTACGCGAATACTGTTAAAAAATGGTATATCAAGGTTGTGGACCCTGTGGAGGTCACAATTTTGATTCGATTTTGATGAGACTTGAAATTCATGGTTATAACCCAAAGATCTTGCTTCCTTTCGATATTTGCGCATATCGGATCGTAACTTCCTGAATTATGGCCCCTGATTATACGCAAAATCGCCTTTTTTTAGCTTGGAGGTCACAATTATTATTCGATTTAAAAAAACGTTTGATTATATTACCGTCACACCCTAAGGAAGGTTGAGTTCGAATTTCGGGAAAATCGGACGAAAATTGCCATACAAAATGGCCGCCGTTTGTACGCGAATACTGTTAAAAAATGGTATATCAAGGTTGTGGACCCTGTGGAGGTCACAATTTTGATTCGATTTTGATGAAATTTGAAATTCATGGTTATAACCCAAAGATCTTGCTTCCTTTCGATATTTGAGCTTATCGGATCGTAACTTCCTGAATTATGGTCCCTGATTATACGCAAAATTGCATTTTTTTTAGCTTGGAGGTCACAATTATTATCCGATATAAAAAAACGTTTGATTATATTACCGTTACACCGTAAGGAAGGTTGAGTTCGAATTTCGGGAAAATGGGACGAAAATTGCCATACAAAATGGCCGCCGTTTGTACGCGAATACTGTTAAAAAATGGTATATCAAGGTTGTGGACCCTGTAAAGGTCACAATTTTAATTCGATTTTGATGAAACTTGAAATTCATCATTATAACCCAAAGATCTTGGTTCTTTTCAATATTTGCGCATATCGAATCGTAACTTCCTGAATTATGGCCCCTGGTTATACGCAAAATCCCCCTTTCTTTAGCTTGTGGTCCCTCTGGAGGTCACAATTATTATCCAATTTAAAAAAACGTTTGATTATATCACCGTTACACTGTAAGGAATGTTGAGTTTGAATTTCGGGAAATTCGGACCAAAATTGACAGACAAAATGGCCGTCGTTTGAACGCGATTACTGTTAAAAAAATGATATATCATGGTTGTGGACCCTGTATAGGTCACAATTTTAATTCGATTTTGATGAGGAAGGTTGAGTTCTAATTTCGTGAAAATCGTACCAAAATTGCCGGACGAAATGGTCGCCGTTTGTACGCAAATAGTGTAAAAATATGGTATATCATGGTTGTGGACTCGCTACAGGTCACAATTCTTATCCGATTTTGATGAAAAGTCACATTTCTAGGTTGTGTACCGTCACACCATAATCATTGTCGGTTTCGAGTTTCATTAATATCAGACTGGAACTGACCAACTAAATGGCTGCTCCCAATACAGTATGAAATACAGGACTTAAAGATGTAGGAAAAATCACTTTCGGTATTGCTTGTTCTCTGTCCATCTCTCGAAAATGTGGGCGTATCCTGCCTGGCAGTGCCAGCCTATCTTTTAGCTTGTGAACAGTTTAGAGGTCACAATTTTGAACCGATTTGGATGAAACTTGAAATGCATGTTTATAACCCAAAGATCTTGGTTCCTTTCGATATTTGCGCCAATCGGATCTCAACTTACTGAATTATGGCCCCTGATTGTCCGAAAAATCGTCCTTTTTAGCTTGTGGTCCCTCTGGAGGTCAAAATTGTTATCCGATTTAAAAAACCATTTGATTATATCACCGTTCCATGGTTATGAAGGTTGAGTTTGAATTTCGTGAAAATCGGACCAAAATTGACGGACAAAATGGCCGCCATTTGTACGCGAATAGTGTGGAAATATGTTAAATCAAGGTTGTGAACAGTGTAGAGGACACAATTTTGAACCGATTTGGATGAAACTTGAAATGCATGTTTTTAACCCAAAGATCTTGGTTCCTTTCGATATTTGCGCCAATCGGATCGTAACTTCCTGAATTATGGCCCTTGATTGTCCGAAAAATTGCCCTTTTTAGCTTGTGGTCCCTCTGGAGGTCAAAATTGTTATCCGATTTAAAAAACCATTTGATTATATCACCGTTCCATGGTTATTAAGGTGGAGTTTGAATTTCGTGAAAATCGGACCAAAATTGACGGACAAAATGGCCGCCATTTGTACGCGAATAGTGTGGAAATATGTTAAATCAAGGTTGTGAACAGTGTAGAGGACACAATTTTGAACCGATTTGGATGAAACTTGAAATGCATGTTTTTAACCCAAAGATCTTGGTTCTTTTCGATATTTGCGCCAATCGGATCGTAACTTCCTGAATTATGGCCCCTGATTGTCCGAAAAATTGCCCTTTTTAGCTTGTGGTCCCTCTGGAGGTCAAAATTGTTATCCGATTTAAAAAAAAACGTTTGATTATATCATTGTTCCATGGTTATGAAGGTCGAGTTCGAATTTCGTGAAAATCAGACCAAAATTGACGGACAAAATGGCCGCCATTTGTACGCGAATATTGTGAAAATATGTTATATAAAGGTTGTGGACCTTATAGAGGTCATAATTTTGAACCGATTTTGATGAAACTTGACATGTAAGTTAAAAACCCAAAGATCTTGGTTCCTTTCGATATTTGCGCCCATTGGATCATAACTTCCTGAATTATGTCCCCGGATTGTCCGAAAAATCGCTTTTGTTCGCTTTTGGTCCCTCTGGAGGTCAAAATTATTATCCGATTTAAAAAAACGTTTGACTATATCACTGTTACATGGTAATGAAGAGAGAGTTTGAATTACGTGGAAACTGGACTAGAATTGACGGACAAAATGGCCGCCGTTTGTACACAAATAGTGTGAAAATATGTTATATCAAGGTTGTGGACCCTATAGATATTTCGTGAAAATCAGACCAAAATTGACGGACAAAATGACCGCCATTTGTACGCTAATAGTGTGAAAATATGTTATATCAAGGTTGTGAACAGTGTAGAGGACACAATTTTGAACCGATTTGGATGAAACTTGAAATGCATGTTTATAACCCTATGATCTTGATTCCTTCCGATATTTGCGCCAATCGGATCGTAACTTCCTGAATTATGGCCCCTGATTGTCCGAAAAATTGCCCTTTTTAGCTTGTGGTCCCTCTGGAGGTCAAAATTGTTATCCGATTTAAAAAAACGTTTGATTATATCACCGTTCCATGGTTATGAAGATTGAGTATGAATTTTGTGAAAATCGGACCAAAATTGACGGACAAAATGGCCGCCATTTGTACGCGAATATTGTGAAAATATGTTATATAAAGGTTGTGGACCTTATAGAGGTCATAATTTTGAACTGATTTTGATGAAACTTGACATGTATGTTTATAACCCAAAGATCTTGGTTCCTTTCGATATTTGCGCCCATTGGATCATAACTTCCTGAATTATGTCCCCGGATTGTCCGAAAAATCGCTTTTGTTCGCTTTTGGTCCCTCTGGAGGTCAAAATTATTATCCGATTTAAAAAAACGTTTGACTATATCACTGTTACATGGTAATGAAGAGAGAGTTTGAATTACGTGAAAACCGGACTAGAATTGACGGACAAAATGGCCGCCGTTTGTACACAAATAGTGTGAAAATATGTTATATCAAGGTTGTGGACCCTATAGATAGAGGTCACAATTTTGAATCGATTTTGATGAAACTTGACAGGTATGTTTTAAACCCAAAGATCTTGGTTCCTTTCGATATTTGCGCCCATCGGGTCATTACTTCCTGAATTATGTCCCCTGATTGTACGAAAAATCACCCTTTTTAGCTTGTGGTGCCTCTGGAGTTCACAATTATTATATGATTTAAAAAAAACCGTTTGATTATAAAAACCAAACAAATTCTAATGATTTTCTGATAATTCCTTAATATGCGACAATTCTTGTTGACTGCCCGGACGATTTGGCTGGTGTGTGGGCGTATGTTTCGTTACCTGGCAACCTATTTTTTTATTTTAAGAGATTTTCGAAAAAAGGTTGTATATTCAGATGGCTGACCTAATTACGATTCTAACGATGTATAATATGTATGTGGTTATTGAAATTTAATTTCCGATATTTTAATTTTTTTGCATTTTTGGCACTTTCGAACACAGGATTTCCCAGGCACATTTTATCTGATCAGATAATGTAATATATCATTACAGAGCCCTGTGGCTATTTTAGTGCCCAAACCGGCTATTAAAACTATTCTGACAATAATAACCACACCGGAAGTATTCAAAAAATGAAAAGAAAGGTTAAAAACATTGTCGCACCTGCAAAAAACTTGATTTCTCCCTTAGGTAATAGCGGACCAAAAGAACTAAAGTGTCGTTGGATAGCCCTATTAATGGACCATCATATGGTATCTAAATAATACGATTTCAATGGTAAGGAAATAAATTATTGTATGCCAAAAATCAAGTCGTAAGAGGCGACTAAAAGGATCCCTGTAATGGGGCAACGTGTTTGCCGTACGTTGCGACCCGTGTCGGTGGAGAGTGGAATCCTGGTAATTGAGTGGGGACTTGGCTTGCGAGCCCTTTCTCTGCAACACATTACTTTGGCCCATGGTTCACCTAGACGGGAGGTCAGAGTGGCCCACTCTGATCAATCGGCTTCGGTCGTTATAGTTCTGTAGAATGTACCCTCTCCCAATTTAATGCTTTGTTGTTTTATACTCAGCAAATTTACCTTTGTGTCCTTAGTACATTCTACAGAGCGACGGCTTGGGTCAATCAGGTTGGATATGTATTCTGTACTTTCTGGCTTGAGTATACCCCTCGTTGCGCCCTGAGGCCACGCGCTGGTTATCCGTGCTAGTCCTCCCCTTAGTAGGCAGGGAAGTAACCTGGGGGACGACGAGGGGTGAATTAAAAAAAAAACACGTTCATGGATTCCCTAATCCCCCCCCACACCATCAATTAATGAACGACAAAAACAGAAACGTCCTAATTCAGAGGACGTTTCGAATATATTTAAAATGGCAAAGTCATGGCCGAGGTTTCTCTTGAATGATGGCCCCTCTACTGACTTATCTAAAGTCTCACCTTTTTTAATAGCTAAGGGCATTGCCGGTTTGGCCGGTGAGCCCAAAGCTATTAAAAAATTGAAAAATGGAACACTCTTGATAGAATGTGTCAAGGAGCAGCATGCCACTATGCTTCTCAAATCATCCACTTTGGCAGACATTCCTATCAAGGTGTCTCCACATAGATCATTAAATTCTAGTAGAGGTGTTATTCGATGTCGAGACCTTGAAGGCAGCAGTGAGGATGAAATGGTTGAATACCTTTCTTCTCAAGGCGTCCAACAAGTTAAACGCATCAGTGTACGCCGAGGAGATAAGGTGATTCCCACAAGCACCTATATCCTCATTCTTAATCGTCCCGACATACCGAAATCAATCAAGGCAGGTTATTTAAATATACCTGTTGATTCTTATATTTCCAACCCTCTTCGCTGCTATAAATGTCAGAAATTTGGACACAGCAAGACCGTCTGCAGAGGCAAAGATACCTGTGCTCGTTGTTGTCATGATGGCCACGAGAGCGTTGCCTGCCAGGCTGAGTTTTGCTGCGTTAATTGCAAGGGTAAGCATTTCGCTTACTCTCGCGAATGTCCAATATGGCAGAAAGAGAAAAGAATTCAACAGGTCTGAACGGAAGATTCCATTTTTTGATGCTAAAAAGCAAGTAGAGCTAACTTCACTCATTCCCATTGCACAACAAGGGAAATCTTTTTCGAGTGTAGTTAAAGCTTCTACTAAATCAATATCTGTTCAGACAGACATAACCTGACCAGATAAACAAAAAATGATCACTTTGCCTACATCAGATCAAGTAAAAGGGGTCTCGAGGTCTTTTCAGTCACGAGAGAGCTCGATTCAAACAACTTTGCCCTTGCCTGATGAGGGTTCTTCTTCCTTGCCCCTAACTGAAGATATTGGGACCATTCCCAATACTTCCTCCCAGAATGGCAAGGAAACACATCCATTGGATAAACCGAAAGCTGCAACGCCTGATCCCAGGTCGACTGGGTCAGGATCGCAGTCATCGGTTATCCCACCCTCACAGGAAAAAGTTTATGTATCATCAAGACAAAGGAAATTAGCAAAGTTGCGTGAGAAGGGTAAAAAGGGTTCACAAGACCCTATTGTCCATTTCACGAAATATGGGGTATTAATAATGACCCCGTCGGCGGTAAACCGCCAAAAATAAATTATCCCTGACAATGTTAAATTCCATTATTCAATGGAACTGTCGTGGTTTAAAACCAAATTTTAATGAAGTCCAACTTTTAATTCAAAAATATAATCCTTTAGCTATTTGTTTACAGGAAACTTTTTTTGAGGAATTCTGACACGTTGTCCTTTAGACATTTTGTTGGTTACCATCATCATGCAGTTGGTGATGGTAGAGCTCATGGGGGTGTTTCTGTTATTCTTAATGGAGATACCCCTCAGAGTCAAGTTACTCTGAACTCGCCTTTGCAGGCAGTTGCAGTTAGAGTGACTTTACATATTCCTATAACACTCTGCTCTATATATCTTCCTCCTAGTTTACATCTGAACCCAGGAGATCTTGATGACCTTGTTGCTCAACTTCCTCTCCCGTTTATTATTACGGGAGATTTCAATGGTCATCATTCCCTCTGGGGTAGTCCAGATGATAACAACAGAGGTAAACAAATAGCGGACTTCATTAACAATAACAATTTGTGTTTATTAAATGACGACTCGTCTACTTATCTACATCCTGCCACAGCTTCTTTTTCTTCCCTCGATCTCACCATTTGCTCTCCGGTCCTGTTTCAGGATTTTACATGGAGGGTAAATGACGATCTGTGTGGCAGTGACCACTTTCCGATCTTGATAGATAATAATGGTCCCTCTCCGGTTGAAAGACCGCAGAGATGGAAGTTGCATAAGGCGGATTGGGCTCTTTTTGAATCTTTGTGTCTCTTCTCTTTTGATACAAAGGAGTTAGAAGATGCAGACGAGCCCATGGCCTTATTCACTTCAATTCTTCAAGATGTAGCTGAGCAGGCGATTCCAAAAACCATGACTGAACCAAAACGTTTCAATAAACCATGGTTTAATGACGATTGCAAATCCGCGCTTAAAGAGCGTGACCGTATCCTGAGACGACTAAAGAACCATCCTTCCATGGAGAATATTGCAGCATACCAAATGGTCCGGGCGAAGGCCCGTAGAACCATACGCCAAGCAAAGAAGTCTTCATGGCAAGGATATGTCTCTAGGATCAATTCCCGTACCACATCTAAGTCGGTATGGGATAGGATTCGTAGGATTAAAGGTAAAAGTAGTGCTTTATCAGTTAACCATCTCAATGTTGATAATACCACCCTAACAACATTTCCTGATATTGCCAATTCTCTGGCCAGTACCTTTTCATTCAATTCATCATCCAATTTCTCCTCCGATGCCTTTCGAGGCATTAGACAACAACAGGAGAAAAGGCGACTTAATTTCAAGTCCCGCAATGATGAATGTTATAATGATCGTTTTTCCATTGCAGAGCTCCGTGATTCGTTAAGGCGAGCTCGGGACACTGCAACTGGTCCAGATGAAATACATTACCAAATTTTAAAATATTTACCTTTTCCCACACTCTTAATCTTACTGGATCTTTTCAATCGGATTTGGGTTGATGGGAATTTCCCCCCTTCGTGGCATGAAGCCACAATAATTCCCATCCCTAAACCGGGAAAAGATCATACGAATCCTACCAACTATCGTCCGATCGCTTTAACTAGCTGTATTTGCAAAACCATGGAGAGATTGATCAATCGAAGGCTTGTTTGGTACCTTGAGTCAAACAACCTCATTACTGACCTCCAGTGTGGATTTCGGTCCCAAAGGAGCACTCTTGATCGTCTCGTTAGATTTGAAACGTTCGTCGGGGACGCTTTCATCCAGAAGCAACATTTAGTTGCAATATTTTTTGATCTGGAGAAAGCTTATGATACTACCTGGAAACATGGTATCATGCGCGACCTCCATAACCTCGGCCTACGAGGTCGCTTACCTATCTTACCTATTTAAAGATTTTAAATGTGCAATAAATCATTTTATTTATGACCGCTGGCAACGGTCTTGGGATCTTGCAGGCACAAACAAACTTCATCACATTAAGCCTCTCTTAGGAGATTGGCCAAACTCCTATAGAACCAACAGGAGAGATGAATTTGTTCTGTGTCGCTCTCGTATAGGTCACACTTTTTTAACACACTTTTTCATTTTGAAACGAGAGCCTCAACCAGAATGTGAACACTGTCATGTTCTTTTGACAGTGAAACACATTTTGATTGAGTGCAAGCATCTCAAGAGCCTAAGATCGAAATATTACCGTTGCCAGTCTCTGCATCAATTATTTGCCCAACCGGGCTTATATTGTGAATTGTTAGACTTTTTAAAAGAGACAAGCTTTTATTATAAATTTTAATTGTATATTTATCATTTGATTTTTTATATTTTAAATATTTATATGCATAAAAGATTTATTTGATTTTTTATTTTATTTTACTGTGATATTGCTTTTATTTGTGCATATAAAACTTTTTCTGTGATATTTATTTAACTTGTCTCGCATAAATCATTGTAGGTTTGGCGCAATATAGCCCGGTTGGTGCCGAAGTGCCATAAAACCGCATTTCATTTTCATTTCATTTCTATATAGTGAATCCAAAATGAAAAGCATTGAAATAATATAGGTGGTCAAAAAATGGCTTCAAACTTTGAAAAAAATTGAAAAATCGTTAAATTTTTGGAAACGCTCTTTAATTATTATTAGGGTTTCACACTGCGTAGCTTGTGTGAAACACTATTGTTTTTGTTAAAATTATTAGGTTTTCACACTGCGTAGCTTGTGTGAAACACTATTGTTTTTGTTAAAATTATTATTCTTATTATTATTATTAAGCTTTCATATGTATTACATATGAAAGCTTATTGTTTCTGTTAAGATTAATTAAGCTTTCATATTACATATGAAAGCTTATTGTTTCTGTTAAAGTTATTATTATTATTTTTTTTTTTTGTGTGTTTTCTGCAAATCGGATTTCTCAGAATCTATCCATAGGATCTTTCTGAAATTTTGACCTACCCCCCCAAAAATGGGGTGCGAACCTTGATTAAATATATTTTCGAAACGTTTTACGAATCCGAAATCACCGAATTTTACGAACGAAAAAAATGACAATGCATAGTCGTAACTTTGTTATTTTTTGACCGATTTTACTAATTCTTTTTTCTTTGAATACCTTTGAAAAAATCATTTTCATCTACAGTTTCACATTTTCGAATTTCGAAAATTCGTCGCTGTGATTTCGAACCGGAAGTTTAGACCAATTTGACAACTTCTTTAATAGTTGTACGATTTTCATGAAATTTAGTATCTAAGTAGATCTTTCCGATGTGACTTCAAAAATATAATTAGAAATTTTCTAAATTATCTCCCCTTGACGAAATTAAGGATCAAAATTTTCAAAAAAATCATCGAAATATAGGTCAGAATGACCTGATTTTTTTTTTCGATACTAGATAAGTAATTACTGATTTGTACACAAAATATGGAGTTTGTCGATCGAACCGGAAGTGCCGCCATATTTAAAAGTGAAAAATCAATAAGGCTTTTTTGCTATTTTACTTACAGACTCGGGAGTTATATTTTCTGAATCCTTGTAGGAAGGCCTAAAAAATGTCGCGAATAGAATTTTGATTTCGGTCACGTGATGGTCACCATTTTGAATTGAAAATGAAAAATAGAAGCAATTTGAAGGATCGGGACTTTGGAACACAATTACTCTCCTTCTAATTAAGCTAGAATGTTAAAACTTGGTGTAGACGTTCACTAGGTCAATGTCATGATTGAGTTTAAAGATGAGCATTTTCTGCTAAGGGTAAGCAGAGATAAATATGCTGATTTGTTGATTCTTTAGGACACGATAACTTCGGTTATAATGAAGAGAGGGTGGTGAAACTCCTGCCAATCGAGAGTCTAATAGCTAGCCCGTTGTGTGAAATCATTGTATCATTGTTTTTAAATGTCAGGGATAGCAGAAAAAAAGAGATCGAAAATCAAAAAAGTCGTATTTTTACGATTTTGAGCATTTTTAAAGGTCCTTTTCTCTTCAATCAACATAATATTTTTGGGGAACTTCTTCTACAAAGAGTCTTATCGATAGTCTTTTATATGAAACCATCGATGAACAGTCCAAAATATCAGGAGTAGAAGAATAAAAGGATCGAAAATTGAAAACTGCACCCTTTCTTAAGCGAAACATGCAGCGTGGGTGACTACAATTTGCACATTTAGTCATCGTATACAGCTTATTCAACAGTATCGAATTCCAACTGCTTAGGGATATTTTACGTGCACTTCAATGTGTACACGGGACCTTGGTTTTTCGTCCCATCCGAACGACTAGACAGCTGTCCTTGTCAGGCCCTCCGTTCTGCCTCACTGACAAGAGGGAACCACGCCGGAAAATCGAGATGAACTTTCTCGGTGCAGAACTTTCAGTTCACGCCAAACGTTTATTGCATACGATTAAGCTGGTCAGTTGGAGCTTATTTTCAAAAGTTTTGTGATAATCGGTTGGTAATTAAAGTACCGTGCAAATTAAACTGCTAAAACATAAAATTTCGCCCGGTTGAAATGTTGTTTGCTATAAGTCAGCAATTTCCCGATTTTAGGGGGGCTGAATGACTGAATGGTTAGCATACGCGCGCTTTGTCGTAACGTCTGTCATTGAGTTAACCGGCGTCGTTTCGATTTCCATGTTGTGCGTGGGTTTTCCCCGTGTCCTTCGGTTACCTCCCACGACTAAAGACCCGTACGCGCAAGGGAAGTTTTTCAATAAAATTAAAAGACATATGTTAGTCTCGAAATGACCTCGTTTTTGTCGAATGGACGTGACATGGAGTATGGTGTCCAACCTCGTGGGTTTTCTCCGTGTCCTTCGGTTTCCTCCCACTCCTGAATACCAGTACGCGTAAGGGAAGTTTATAAATAAAATTAAAAAACATATATTAGTCCCGAAATGACTTAGTTTGTGTGGAATGGACGTTAAGCCGCATTTCTCTCCTTCTGTTTTATTTTTAAAGTTTTGTAATAATCGGTTGGTAATGCATGGTACTGATACTGTAAAAGTGATAAAACAGAAAATTTCGCCCGGTTGTAATGTTTCTCACTTTAAAGTCAGCAATTTGCCGATTTTAAGGGGCAAACGTTTATTGCGAACGATTAAGCTAGTCAGGGGGAGCTTATTTTTAAAAGTTTTGTAATATTCGGTGCAAATTAAACTGTTAAAATAGAAAATTTCGCCCGGTTGAAATGTTTCTCGCTGTAGGTCCGCAATTTGCCAAATTTAGGGAGGTTACGTGGCTGAATGGTTAGCACCTGCGCTCTGTATCGTAACGTCTGTCATTGAGTCAACTGGCGTTTTTTCGATTGAAATGCCCGGTTGAAATGTTTCTTGCTATAAGTCAGCAATTTTCCGATTTTAGGGAGGCTGAATGGCTGAATGGTTAGCATGTGCGCGCTGTATCGTCAGCAATTTCCCGAATACCAGTACGCGTAAGGGAAGTTTTAAAATAAAATTAAAAAATATATGTGAGCCCCGAAATGTCCTAGTTTGTGTGGAGTGGACGTTAACCCACATGTCTCTTTTTCTCTTTTATTTTTAAAGTTTTGTTATAATCGGTTGGTAATCAGAGGTACTGTAAAAGTCATAAAACAGGAAATTTCGCCCTGTTGTCAAGTTTCTCAATTTAAAGTCAGCAATTTGCCTATTTTAGGGGGAAACGTTTATTGTGAACGATTATGCTGGTCAGGGGAAGCTTACTTTTAAAAGTTGTGTAATATTCGGTTGATAATTTCGCCCGGTTGAAATGTTTGTCGCTGTAGGTCAGCAATTTGCCAAATTTAGGGAGGTTACGTGGCTGAATGGTTAGCACCTATGCTCTGTATCGTAACGTCTGTCATTGAGTCAACTGGCGTTGTTTCGATTGAAATGCCCGGTTGAAATGTTTCTTGCTATAAGTCAGCAATTTTCCGATTTTAGGGAGGCTGAATGGCTGAATGGTTAGCATGTGCGCGCTGTATCGTAACGTCTGTCATTGAGTCAACCGGCGTCGTTTCGATTTCCAGGTTGCGCGTGGGTTTTCCCCGTGTCCTTCGGTTACCTCCCACGGCTAAAGTCAGCAATTTTCCGACGTTTATTGCGAACGATTAAGCTGGTCAGGGGGAGCTTATTTTTAAAATTTTGTAATATTCGAAAATTCGTCGCTGTGATTTCGAACCGGAAGTTGAGACCAACTTGACAACTTCTTTAACAGTTGTACGATTTTCATGAAATTTAGTATGTAACTAGACATTACTGATGCGACTTGAAAAATGACTTTTAAAATTTCCTAAATCATCCCCCGTTGGTGAAATTAAGAATCAAATTTTTCAAAAAAATCGTCAAAGTAAAGGTCAGAATGACCTAATTTTTTTTTCGATACTAGACAAGTAATTACTGATTCGTACACAAAACATGGAGTTTGTCGATTGAACCGGAAGTGACACCATCTTAAAACGTGAAAAAACAATAGAACTTTTGCGATATTGCACTTACAGACATGAGAGTTACGTTTTCTGAACCCTCGAAGGAAAACCTAAAAAACGTTCAGAGCAGAAACACAATAGGGCATAGTATGTTCAATGCGTCTCCTATGTCTAAAATTTAATACATTTCAATTTCAGGATAGACGGGATACGGGTGGAATTTTTGGTATTTGAATATTTCAAAAATTCGAATTTCGTTTTTGATGTTTTTCGTGCCGACAAAGTTGTTTACGAGTGAAAAATTACATTAATTTCGATAGATTTTGACAGTGAATATGAAAGCTTTCATATCTGCATGGGACAGTAGCAGATCTAGTATTATTATTATTTTTTTTTTTGTGTTTTATCCACAAATCGGATTTCTCAGAATCTAACCATAGGATCGTTCTGAAACTTTTACCTATCCCCCCAAAAATGGGTGGTGGCTGTTGATTAAATATATTTTCAAAACGTTTTACGTATCCGAAATCACCGAATTTTACGAACGAATGCATTTGACCTACAATGCTGTAACTTTGTGACTATTTGACCTATTTTACTAAATCTTTTTTCTTTGAGTACCTTGAGACAATTACTATAAATCTGCAGTTTCAGATTTTCGAATTTCGAAAATTCGTCGCTGTGATTTCGAACCGGAAGTTTAGACCAATTTGACAACTTCTTTAATAGTTGTACGATTTTCATGAAATTTAGTATCTAAGTAGATCTTACCAATGTGACTTCAAAAATATAATTAGAACTTTTCTAAATTATCTCCCCTTGACGAAATTAAGGATCAAAATTTTCAAAAAAATTGTCGAAATATAGGTCAGAATGACCTGATTTTTTTTTTGGATACTAGATAAGTAATTACTGATTTGTACACAAAATATGGAGTTTGTCGATCGAACCGGAAGTGCCGCCATATTTAAAAGTGAAAAATCAATAAGGCTTTTTTGCTATTTTACTTACAGACTCGGGAGTTATATTTTCTGAATCCTTGATGGAAGGCCTAAAAAAATGTCGCGAATAGAATTTTGATTTCGGTCACGTGATGGTCACCATTTTGAATTGAAAATGAAAAATAGAAGCAATTTGAAGGGTCGGGACTTTGGAACACAATTACTCTCCTTCTTATTAAGCTAGAATGTTCAAACTTGGTGTAGACGTTCACTAGGTCAATGTTATGATTGAGTTTAAAGATGAGCATTTTCTGCTTAGGGTAAGCAGAGATAAGCATGCTAATTTGTTGATTCTTTAGGGCACGATAACTTCGGTTATAATGAAGGGAGGGCGGTGAAACTTTTGTCAATAGAGAGTCTAATAGCTAGCCTGTTGTGTGAAATCATTGTATTATTTTTTCTAAATATCAGGGATAGCCGAAAAAAAGAGATTGAAAATCCAAAAAGTCGTATTTTTACAATTTGGATCATGTTTAGCGGTCTTTCTCGTAAAGTCAACATAATATTTTTTGGGAACTTCTTCTACAAAGAGTCTTATTGGTAGTCTTTTATATGAAACCATCGATCAACAGTCCAACATATCAGGAGTAGAAGAACAAAAGGATCGAACATTGAAATCGGCACCCTTTCATTGTTAAGCGAAACATGCAGTGTGGGTGACTACAATCTACACATTTAGTCATCGTATAGAGCTTATTCAACAGTATCGAATTCCAGCTGCTTAGGGATATTTTACGTGCACTCCAATGTGTACACGAGACCTTGGTTTTTCGTCCCATCCGAATGACTAGACAGCTGTGCTTGTCAGGCCCTCCGTTCTGCCTCACTGACAAGGGGAACCACGCCGGGAAATCGAGATGAACTTTCTCCGTGCAGAACTTTCAATTCAGGCGAAAACGTTTATTGCATACGATTAAGCTGGTCAGTTGGAGCTTATTTTCAAAAGTTTTGTAATAATCGGTTGGTAATTAAAGTACCGTGCACATTAAACTGTTAAAACAGAAAATTTCGAACGGTTGAAATGTTTCTTGCTATAAGTCAGCAATTTTCTGAATTCAGGGAGGCTGAATGGTTAGCATGTGCGCACTGTATCGTAACGTCTGTCATTGAGTCAACGGGCGTCGTTTCGATCTCCAGGTTGCACGTGACATGAAGTATGATGTCCAACCTCGTGGGTTTTCTCCGTGTCCTTCGGTTTCCTCCCAACGGCTAAAGACCTGTAAGCGCAAGGGGAGTTTTTAAATAAAATTAAAAACATATGTTAGTCCCGGAATGACCTAGTTTGTGTCGAATGGACATTAGGCCGCATTTCTCTCTTTCTCTTTTATTTTTAAAGTTTTGTAATAATCGGTTGGTAATCAAAGATACTGTAAAAGTGATAAAACAGAAAATTTCGCCCGGTTGTAATGTTTCTCACTTTAAAGTCAGCAATTTGCCGATTTTAAGGGGCAAACGTTTATTGCGAACGCTTAAGCTGGTCAGGGGGAGCTTATTTTTAAAAGTTTTGTAATATTAGGTTGATAACTAAAGGTACCGTGCAAATTAAACTGTTACAATAGAAAATTTGGCCCGGTTGAAATGTTTCTCGCTGTAGGTCAGCAATTTGCCGATTTTAGGGAGGTTGCGTGGCTGAATGGTTAGCACGTGCGCTCTGTATCATAACGTCTGTCATTGAGTCAACTGGCGTTGTTTCGATTTCTTGGTTGTACGTGACAAGGAGTATGGTCGCCTGTCCAACCTTGAAGGCCGTAACCGCCGCTGCCCGGGTAAAATTTCCCTCATTGCACACTTTATGGCATATGCCCGTCTTCATTAGCCCATTTTAGGAGCAGAACAGTCGGACGTTAAACCCCATTCAATTTCATTTCATTTCTGGTTCTAGCAATTATTTAATTTCTGCATAGAAATCTTGCTTTGGCCAGTTTTTTTATTGCAGAGTGCCATTCTTGTTTAAACAAACATGATCCTTTGTTTAAAACATTCTTAAGAAGTCGTCACGATTTCCTACTTATAACCAAACATATTGGAAATATTAGTCTGGCATTATTAAATCCTAATTTTATTGGTCTTATTTAAAATTAAACTTTCATTTAACTATGAACAACCCTTAACGTGTCTCTTTAAAACTATTAAGTACTCTAAAACAGTAGCTCAACCTTTTGACCTAAACTCATTAATTTACCATTTTGTTGTGAGCGACTTCTTATTCTTCCTATATGACATATTGCACGTGTCTGATTTCAAAGGGGGGTTGGGTGGCTGAATGGTTAGCACGCGCGCCTGTCATTGAGTTAACTAGCGTGTTTTCGAATGCCCGGTTGTACGTGACAAGGAGTAAGGTCGCCTGTCCAACCTGCCATTTTTATTTTTTTTCCCGCCATTTTCATTTCATTTTCTCATCCGTCTCATTACAGTAATACAAGTTTCAGTTATTTGCCTTTAGTTTTAAGATTATTGTTATGCCTGGGTGCAATGTTCCATACTATATTTAGACTTGTAACTTCGCGAGTTTTTGACCAATTTTAATAATTTTTTCTTCTTATCCTTTTATTTAGGATACTTGATACAATCAATGACACGTGACGATGAATATGAAAGCTTTCATATCTGCATGGGACAGCAGCAGATCTAGTATTATTATTATTTTTTTTTTTGTGTTTTATCCACAAATCGGATTTCTCAGAATCTAACCATAGGATCGTTCTGAAACTTTTACCTATCCCCCCAAAAATGGGTGGTGGCTGTTGATTAAATATATTTTCAAAACGTTTTACGTATCCGAAATCACCGAATTTTACAAACGAATGCATTTGACCTACAATGCTGTAACTTTGTGACTATTTGACCTATTTTACTAAATCTTTTTTCTTTGAGTACCTTGAGACAATTACTATAAATCTGCAGTTTCAGATTTTCGAATTTCGAAAATTCGTCGCTGTGATTTCGAACCGGAAGTTTAGACCAATTTGACAACTTCTTTAATAGTTGTACGATTTTCATGAAATTTAGTATCTAAGTAGATCTTACCGATGTGACTTCAAAAATATAATTAGAACTTTTCTAAATTATCTCCCCTTGACGAAATTAAGGATCAAAATTTTCAAAAAAATCGTCGAAATATAGGTCAGAATGACCTGATTTTTTTTTTGGATACTAGATAAGTAATTACTGATTTGTACACAAAATATGGAGTTTGTCGATCGAACCGGAAGTGCGGCCATATTTAAAAGTGAAAAATCAATAAGGCTTTTTTGCTATTTTACTTACAGACTCGGGAGTTATATTTTCTGAATCCTTGATGGAAGGCCTAAAAAATGTCGCGAATAGAATTTTGATTTCGGTCACGTGATGGTCACCATTTTGAATTGAAAATGAAAAATAGAAGCAATTTGAAGGGTCGGGACTTTGGAACACAATTACTCTCCTTCTTATTAAGCTAGAATGTTCAAACTTGGTGTAGACGTTCACTAGGTCAATGTTATGATTGAGTTTAAAGATGAGCATTTTCTGCTTAGGGTAAGCAGAGATAAGCATGCTAATTTGTTGATTCTTTAGGGCACGATAACTTCGGTTATAATGAAGGGAGGGCGGTGAAACTTTTGTCAATAGAGAGTCTAATAGCTAGCCTGTTGTGTGAAATCATTGTATTATTTTTTCTAAATATCAGGGATAGCCGAAAAAAAGAGATTGAAAATCCAAAAAGTCGTATTTTTACAATTTGGATCATGTTTAGCGGTCTTTCTCGTAAAGTCAACATAATATTTTTTGGGAACTTCTTCTACAAAGAGTCTTATTGGTAGTCTTTTATATGAAACCATCGATCAACAGTCCAACATATCAGGAGTAGAAGAACAAAAGGATCGAACATTGAAATCGGCACCCTTTCATTGTTAAGCGAAACATGCAGTGTGGGTGACTACAATCTACACATTTAGTCATCGTATAGAGCTTATTCAACAGTATCGAATTCCAGCTGCTTAGGGATATTTTACGTGCACTCCAATGTGTACACGAGACCTTGGTTTTTCGTCCCATCCGAATGACTAGACAGCTGTGCTTGTCAGGCCCTCCGTTCTGCCTCACTGACAAGGGGAACCACGCCGGGAAATCGAGATGAATTTCTCCGTGCAGAACTTTCAATTCAGGCGAAAACGTTTATTGCATACGATTAAGCTGGTCAGTTGGAGCTTATTTTCAAAAGTTTTGTAATAATCGGTTGGTAATTAAAGTACCGTGCACATTAAACTGTTGAAATGTTTCTTGCTATAAGTCAGCAATTTTCTGAATTCAGGGAGGCTGAATGGCTGAATGGTTAGCATGTGCGCACTGTATCGTAACGTCTGTCATTGAGTCAACGGGCGTCGTTTCGATCTCCAGGTTGCACGTGACATGAAGTATGATGTCCAACCTCGTGGGTTTTCTCCGTGTCCTTCGGTTTCCTCCCAACGGCTAAAAACCTGTAAGCGCAAGGGGAGTTTTTAAATAAAATTAAAAACATATGTTAGTCCCGAAATGACCTAGTTTGTGTCGAATGGACATTAGGCCGCATTTCTCTCTTTCTCTTTTATTTTTAAAGTTTTGTAATAATCGGTTGGTAATCAAAGGTACTGTAAAAGTGATAAAACAGAAAATTTCGCCCGGTTGTAATGTTTCTCACTTTAAAGTCAGCAATTTGCCGATTTTAAGGGGCAAACGTTTATTGCGAACGCTTAAGCTGGTCAGGGAGAGCTTATTTTTAAAAGTTTTGTAATATTCGGTTGATAACTAAAGGTACCGTGCAAATTAAACTGTTACAATAGAAAATTTGGCCCGGTTGAAATGTTTCTCGCTGTAGGTCAGCAATTTGCCGATTTTAGGGAGGTTGCGTGGCTGAATGGTTAGCACGTACGCTCTGTATCATAACGTCTGTCATTGAGTCAACTGGCGTTGTTTCGATTTCTTGGTTGTACGTGACAAGTCTGTCATTGAGTCAACTGGCGTTGTTTCGATTTCTTGGTTGTACGTGACAAGGAGTATGGTCGCCTGTCCAACCTCGTAGGCCGTAACCGCCGCTGCCCGGGTAAAATTTCCCTCATTGCACACTTTATGGCATATGCCCGTCTTCATTAGCCCATTTTAGGAGCAGAACAGTCGGACGTTAAACCCCATTCAATTTCATTTCATTTTCTCTATGTTGCTTATTTATTATAGTGGATAAATATTTTTCTGGTTCTAGCAATTATTTAATTTCTGCATAGAAATCTTGCTTTGGCCAGTTTTTTTTATTGCAGAGTGCCATTCTTGTTTAAACAAACATGATCCTTTGTTTAAAACATGCTTAAGAAGTCGTCACGATTTCCTACTTATAACCAAACATATTGGAAATATTAGTCTGGCATTATTAAATCCTAATTTTATTGGTCTTATTTAAAATTAAACTTTCATTTAACTATGAACAACCCTTAACGTGTCTCTTTAAAACTATTAAGTACTCTAAAACAGTAGCTCAACCTTTTGACCTAAACTCATTAATTTACCATTTTGTTGTGAGCGACTTCTTATTCTTCCTATATGACATATTGCACGTGTCTGATTTCAAAGGGGGGTTGGGTGCCTGAATGGTTAGCACGCGCGCCTGTCATTGAGTTAACTAGCGTGTTTTCGAATGCCCGGTTGTATGTGACAAGGAGTAAGGTCGCCTGTCCAACCTGCCATTTTTAATTTTTTTTTCCCGCCATTTTCATTTCATTTTCTCATCCGTCTCATTACAGTAATACAAGTTTCAGTTATTTCCCTTTAGTTTTCAGATTATTGTTATGCCTGGGTGCAATGTTTCATACTATATTTAGACTTGTAACTTCGCGAGTTTTTTACCAATTTTAATAATTTTTTCTTCTTATCCTTTTATTTAGGATACTTGATACAATCAATGACACGTGTCGATGAATATGAAAGCTTTCATATCTGCATGGGACAGTAGCAGATCTAGTTATTATTATTATTATTATTATTCAGATTCCAATTTGAATAGATCTCAGCAACTACGTGTCGCATCGTTACGATTTCTTCGGTTTTACTGGGAAAGTGGGTGTGACTTAGAGGATAAAGCTATTTTGAACGTTCTGCGACAATGTGAAATGTCCGAAATCACCGAAGTTATCGTTTATGAAAATATTGCAGTAATTTTAACAATAATCATTGGATTTTAACTTTCGATACATTTTGGCATAACCTGAGACAGGGCACATAGCTACGCTACTTTCGATTTTTGATTTTCGGCAAATCTTCGAAGATATTAGGCGCCAAATTTCGAAAATTTAAAATTTTACAAAAAACTTTTTTATTTATGAATATTTTTTAGTCGTATTGTGCACAGAATTAAAGAGTCATCTGACTAGTGCAAAAATGTTAAAAATTTTGGTCTCAGTAATTTTCCTTTGCCGCCATTGGCTAATTCAGTTTTTCAGTCCTAGATTAATTTTTTATTGTTCGATTTGTATAAAACAAAGTTCATATGCTTCGTTGTATCAATTGTCATTTTTTTTATTACCAAAAGTGTTACCTGTCGGCACCGGAAGTGGCATAATTTTACCGAAAACTACAATTTTGACAGTTATTTTCCTTCTTCGAAAACAAATGTTATTTTTTGGAAAAATTATTTGAGTCAAAGAGTGTGCCCTTTCAAGGCGCAAAAAATGTAGGAAGCAGTTTTTTTAATTTCGATTTCATTTTCGAGCAAATTGGATTAAGAGGCTAAAAATGGTGTAAAATTGACCTATTTACAACCTATTCAGGCTTTTCAGATTTTAAAATATTTCTTCGTAACTTTTATGAACTTGTAGCTATAATCCATACGAAGAGAATGTATGTTAAAATTAGTTTCTAAAATAAGCAAATGCCGAGAAATGGGCAGTTTTGCATAAGTCACTGTTTTCGTAATTTTGCCTGTAAAATAGTCAATTATTAATGGATGTTCACAAAAGTGACATCATTTGATTCAAAAAGCAAGTCTGCGTCATATCATGTTGATTACTATTTAAAATTGACACCGGATGTGACGTCATTTAGTCAAAAACTCAATTTTTAACTTTTAAAATCGATTTTTTTTTCAACCAAGAATTACGTCACATATAATAATAAAATTAACTTTTGGTTTAAATTCACATATTAACAAAACTCATACGGTCAAAAAGATATCATAAAATTGTTTCTAACTTGTTTGGTTGCCGAGATATAGGCGATTTTCTAAAAGTCACTTTTGAAGGTTTTTGGCCCATAAAAGTGTCAATTATTATTCGATTTTCATAAAATTTTCACCCTTTGAAGCCTAATGTCATAGGCGATGTTATAAAACTAATTTAACGTTTTCATTATCACCGGAAGTAACGTCATTTTGGCAAAACTGTATTTTAAGCCTTCAAAACCGATATTTTATTCAAATGAGTCTGAATTGTAATGTTTATACAATTATGATATTTGATTCCAATCAACAAATAGAATAAACCCATACGGTCATATAAATACCAAAAAATGGTTTCTAACTTGTACGGTTGCCGAGAAATAGACGATTTTCTACATGTCACTTTTCAAGGTTTTTGGTCTATAAAAGTGGCAATTATTATTCGATTTACATAAAATTTTCACCATGTGATGCCTTATGCCATTTCTGATTTCATAAAACTAATGGAACATTTACATTATCACCGGAAGTACTGTAATTTTGTCAGGATCAATTATATGTAACAAATGTATAAAATGAAATGATATTGCTGGATTTGTTTGATTCTGTTTCCATTTTATTTGATGTGTGCAATGCTTATGTGGAAACCTGTATATTGGTTTCATTGGTACCGGAAGTGACATATGTTCAAGGGTGACGTACCACCGAAAGTGACACAAGTTCAAGTTCAAAGGTAACATGGCACCAGTGAAACCCGTCATTCCTGCATGCAGGTCTAGTTATTATTATTATTATTATTCAGATTCCAATTTGAATAGATCTCAGCAACTACGTGTCGCATCGTTACGATTTCTTCGGTTTTACTGGGAAAGTGGGTGTGACTTAGAGGATAAAGCTATTTTGAACGTTCTGCGACAATGCGAAATGTCCGAAATCACCGAAGTTATCGTTTTTGAAAATATTGCAGTAATTTTAACAATAATCATTGGATTTTAACTTTCGATACATTTTGGCATAGCCTGAGACAGGGCACATAGGTACGCTACTTTCGATTTTTGATTTTCG
Source organism: Patella depressa (assembly GCA_948474765.1). Classification (NCBI taxonomy): domain Eukaryota; kingdom Metazoa; phylum Mollusca; class Gastropoda; family Patellidae; genus Patella; species Patella depressa. Next base: position 846,609 of record CAOLEZ010000009.1, on the reverse strand, counting down.
GCAAATCTTCGAAGATATTAGGCGCCAAATTTCGAAAATTTAAAATTTTACAAAAAGCTTTTTTATTTATGAATATTTTTTAGTCGTGTTGTACACAGAATTAAAGAGTCATCTGACTTGCGCAAAAATGTTAAAAATTTTTGTCTCAGTAATTTTCCTTGGCCGCCATTGGCTAATTCAGTATTTCAGTCCTAGATTATTTTTTTATTGTTCGATTTGTATAAAACAAACTTTATATGCTTCGTTGTCTCAATTGTCATTTTTTTTGTTACCGATAGTGTTATCTGTCGGCACCGGAAGTGGCATAATTTTACCAAAAACTACAATTTTGACAGTTTTTTACGATCTTCAAAAACAAATATTATTTTTTTGAAAAATTATATGACTCAAAGAGTGTGTCCTTTCAAGGCGCAAAAAATGGCGGAAGCAGTTTTTTTAATTTCTATTTCTTTTTATAGCAAATTGGATTAAGGGGTGAAAAAAGGCGTAAAATTGACCTATTTACAACCCATTCAGGCTTTTCAGATTTTAAAATATTTTTACATAACTTTTATAAACTTGTAGCTATAATCCATACGAAGAGAATGTATGTAAAAATTAGTTTGTAATATAAGCAGTTGCCGAGAAAAGGGCAGTTTTGCATAAGTCACTGTTTTCGCAATTTTGCCTGTAAAATAGTCAATTATTAATGGATATTCACAAAAGTGACATCATTTGATTCAAAAAGCAAGTGTGCGTTATATCATGTTGATTACTATTTAAAATTGACACCGGAAGTGACGTCATTTAGTCAAAAACTCAATTTTTAACTTTTGAAATCGATATTTTTTTCAACCAAGAATTATGTCACATATAATAATAAAATCAACTTTTGGTTTAAATTCACATATTAACAAAATTCATACGGTCAAAAAGATATCATAAGATTGTTTCTAACTTGTTCGGTTGCCGAGATATAGGCGATTTTCTAAAAGTCACTTTTGAAGGTTTTTGGCCCATAAAAGTGTCAATTATTATTCGATTTTCATAAAATTTTCACCCTTTGAAGCCTAATGTCATAGACGATGTTATAAAACTAATTTAACGTTTTCATTATCACCGGAAGTCACGTCATTTTGGCAAAAACTGTATTTTAAGCCTTCAAAACAGATATTTTATTCAAATGAGTCTGATTTGTAATGTTTATACAATTATGATATTTGATTCCAGTCAACAAATAGATTAAACCCATACGGTCATATAAATACCAAAAAATGGTTTCTAACTTGTACGGTTGCCGAGAAATAGACGATTTTCTACACGTCACTTTTCAAGGTTTTTGGTCTATAAAAGTGGCAATTATTATTCGATTTACATAAAATTTTCACCATGAGATGCCTTATGCCATTTCTGATTTCATAAAACTAATGGAACATTTACATTATCACCGGAAGTACTGTAATTTTGTCAGGATCAATTACATGTAACAAATGTATAAAATGAAATGATATTGCTGGATTTGTTTGTTTCTGTTTCCATTTTATTTGATGTGTGCAATGCTTATGTGGAAACCTGTATATTGGTTTCATTGATACCGGAAGTGACATATGTTCAAGGGTAACGTGGCACCGAAAGTGACACAAGTTCAAGTTCAAAGGTAACATGGCACCAGTGAAACCCGTCATTCCTGCATGCAGGTCTAGTTCTTATTATTATTATTAGGGTTTCACACTGCGAAGCTTGTGTGAAACACTATTGTTTTTGTTAAAATTATTAGGGTTTCACACTGCGTAGCTTGTGTGAAACACTATTGTTTTTGTTAAAATTATTAGGGTTTCACACTGCGTAGCTTGTGTGAAACACTATTGTTTTTGTTAAAATTATTATTCTTATTATTATTATTATTATTATTATTATTATTATTCAGATTCCAATTTGAGTAGATCTCAGCAACTACGTGTCGCATCGTTACGATTTCTTCGGTTTTACTGGGAAAGTGGGTGTGACTTAGAGGATAAAGCTATTTTGAACGTTCTGCGACAATGCGAAATGTCCGAAATCACCGAAGTTATCGTTTTTGAAAATATTGCAGTAATTTTAACAATAATCATTGGATTTTAACTTTCGATACATTTTGGCATAGTCTGAGACAGGGCACATAGCTACGCTACTTTCGATTTTTGATTTTCGGCAAATCTTCGAAGATATTAGGCGCCAAATTTCGAAAATTTAAAATTTTACAAAAAACTTTTTTATTTATGAATATTTTTTAGTCGTATTGTGCACAGAATTAAAGAGTCATCTGACTAGCGCAAAAATGTTAAAAATTTTTGTCTCAGTAATTTTCCTTGGCCGCCATTGGCTAATTCAGTTTTTCAGTCCTAGATTAATTTTTTATTGTTCGATTTGTATAAAACAAAGTTCATATGCTTCGTTGTCTCAATTGTCATTTTTTTTATTACCGAAAGTGTTATCTGTCGGCACCGGAAGTGGCATAATTTTACCAAAAACTACAATTTTGACAGTTTTTTACGATCTTCAAAAACAAATATTATTTTTTTGAAAAATTATATGACTCAAAGAGTGTGTCCTTTCAAGGCGCAAAAAATGGCGGAAGCAGTTTTTTTAATTTCTATTTCATTTTCTAGCAAATTGGATTAAGGGGTGAAAAAAGGCGTAAAATTGACCTATTTACAACCCATTCAGGCTTTTCAGATTTTAAAATATTTTTACATAACTTTTATAAACTTGTAGCTATAATCCATACGAAGAGAATGTATGTAAAAATTAGTTTGTAATATAAGCAGTTGCCGAGAAAAGGGCAGTTTTGCATAAGTCACTGTTTTCGCAATTTTGCCTGTAAAATAGTCAATTATTAATGGATATTCACAAAAGTGACATCATTTGATTCAGAAAGCAAGTGTGCGTTATATCATGTTGATTACTATTTAAAATTGACACCGGAAGTGACGTCATTTAGTCAAAAACTCAATTTTTAACTTTTGAAATCGATATTTTTTTCAACCAAGAATTATGTCACATATAATAATAAAATCAACTTTTGGTTTAAATTCACATATTAACAAAACTCATACGGTCAAAAAGATATCATAAGATTGTTTCTAACTTGTTCGGTTGCCGAGATATAGGCGATTTTCTAAAAGTCACTTTTGAAGGTTTTTGGCCCATAAAAGTGTTAATTATTATTCGATTTTCATAAAATTTTCACCCTTTGAAGCCTAATGTCATAGACGATGTTATAAAACTAATTTAACGTTTTCATTATCACCGGAAGTAACGTCATTTTTGCAAAAACTGTATTTTAAGCCTTCAAAACAGATATTTTATTCAAATGAGTCTGATTTGTAATGTTTATACAATTATGATATTTGATTCCAATCAACAAATAGATTAAACCCATACGGTCATATAAATACCAAAAAATGGTTTCTAACTTGTACGGTTGCCGAGAAATAGACGATTTTCTACACGTCATTTTTCAAGGTTTTTGGTCTATAAAAGTGGCAATTATTATTCGATTTACATAAAATTTTCACCATGAGATGCCTTATGCCATTTCTGATTTCATAAAACTAATGGAACATTTACATTATCACCGGAAGTACTGTAATTTTGTCAGGATCAATTACATGTAACAAATGTATAAAATGAAATGATATTGCTCGGTTTGTTTGTTTCTGTTTCCATTTTATTTGATGTGTGCAATGCTTATGTGGAAACCTGTATATTGGTTTCATTGGTACCGGAAGTGACATATGTTCAAGGGTAACGTGGCACCGAAAGTGACACAAGTTCAAGTTCAAAGGTAACATGGCACCAGTGAAACCCGTCATTCCTGCATGCAGGTCTAGTTATTCTTATTATTATTATTATTATTATTATTATTATTCAGATTCCAATTTGAATAGATCTCAGCAACTACGTGTCGCATCGTTACGATTTCTTCGGTTTTACTGGGAAAGTGGGTGTGACTTAGAGGATAAAGCTATTTTGAACGTTCTGCGACAATGCGAAATGTCCGAAATCACCGAAGTTATCGTTTTTAAAAATATTGCAGTAATTTTAACAATAATCATTGGATTTTAACTTTCGATACATTTTGGCATAGCCTGAGACAGGGCACATAGCTACGCTACTTTTGATTTTTGATTTTCGGCAAATCTTCGAAGATATTAGGCGCCAAATTTCGAAAATTTAAAATTTTACAAAAAACTTTTTTATTTATGAATATTTTTTAGTCGTATTGTGCACAGAATTAAAGGGTCATCTGACTAGTGCAAAAATGTTAAAAAATTTTGTCTCAGTAATTTACCTTGGCCGCCATTGGCTAATTCAGTTTTTCAGTCCTAGATTAATTTTTTATTGTTCGATTTGTATAAAACAAAGTTAATATGCTTCGTTGTATCAATTGTCGTTTTTTTTATTACCGAAAGTGTTATCTGTCGGCACCGGAAGTGGCATAATTTTACCAAAAACTACAATTTTGACAGTTATTTACGATCTTCATAAACAAATATTATTTTTTTGAAAAATTATATGACTCGAAGAGTGTGCCCTTTCAAGGCGCAAAAAATGTAGGAAGCAGTTTTTTTAATTTCGATTTCATTTTCGAGCAAATTCGATTAAGAGGCTAAAAATGGTGTAAAATTGGCCTATTTACAACCTATTCAGGCTTTTCAGATTTTAAAATATTTCTTCGTAACTTTTATAAACTTGTAGCTATAATCCATACGAAGAAAATGTATGTTAAAATTCGTTTGTAATATAAGCAGTTGCCAAGAAATGGGCAGTTCTGCATAAGTCACTGTTTTCGTTATTTTGCCTGTAAAATAGTCAATTATTATTGGATTTTTATAAAAGTGACATCATTTGATTCAAAAAGCACATAGCGTCATATCAAGTTGATTACAATTTAAAATTGACACCGGAAGTGACATCATTTGGTCAAAAAATGCATTTTACACTTTTTTAAATCAATGTTTTATTCAACCAAGAATAACTTAATATGTATTAATAATTTTAACTTTTGGTTTAAATTCACATATAAACAAAACTCATATGGTCATATAGATATCATAAAATGGTTTCTAACTTGTTCGGTTGCCGAGAAATAGACGGTTTTCTACAGGTCACTTTTGAAGGTTTCGGGGCCATAAAAGGGTCAATTATTATTCGATTTTCATAAACGTCACACCATGTTATACCTAATGCCATTTGGGATTTCATACAAGTAATTTAAGATTTTCATTATCACCGGAAGTAACGTCATTTTGGCAAAAACTGTATTTTTAGCCTCCAAAACAGATATTTTATTCAAATGAGTCTGTTTTGAAATCTTTTTCAAATTATGGTATTTGATGCCAATCAACAAATAGAATGAACCCATACGATCATACAGATACCACAAAATGGTTTCTAACTTGTACGGTTGCCGAGAAATAGCCGATTTTCTACAAGTCACTTTTCAAGTTTTTTGGTCTTTAAAAAGTGGCAATTATTATTCGAATTAACGTTTTTATTTATAAATATTATTTAGTCGTGTTGTGCACAGAATTAAAGAGTCATCTGACTAGCGCAAAAATGTTAAAAAAATTTGTCTCAGTAATTTTCCTTGGCCGCCATTAGCTAATTCAGTTTTTCAGTCCTAGATTAATTTTTTATTGTTCGATTTGTATAAAACAAAGTTCATATGCTTCGTTGTCCCAATTGTTATTTCTTTTATTACCAAAAGTGTTATCTAGCAAATTGGATTAAGGGGTGAAAAAAGGCGTAAAATTGACCTATTTACAACCCATTCAGACTTTTCAGATTTTAAAATTTTTTTACTTAACTTTTATAAACCTGTCACTATAATCCATACGAAGAGAATGTATGTTAAAATTAGTTTCTAATATAAGCAGTTGCCGAGAAATGGGCAGTTTTGCATAAGTCACTGTTTTCGTAATGTTGCCTGTAAAATAGTCAATTATTAATGGATATTCACAAAAGTGACATCATTTGATTCAAAAAGCAAGTGTGCGTCATATCATGTTGATTACTATTTAAAATTGACACCGGAAGTGACGTCATTTAGTCAAAAACTCAATTTTTAACTTTTAAAATCGATCTTTTTTTCAACCAAGAATTATGTCACATGTAATAATAAAATTAACTTTTGGTTTAAATTCACATATTAACAAAACTCATACGGTCAAATAGATATCATAAAATTGTTTCTAACTTGTTCGGTTGTCGAGATATAGGCGATTTTCTGAAAGTCACTTTTGAAGGTTTTTGGCCCATAAAAGTGTCAATTATTATTTGATTTTCATAAAATTTTCACCCTTTGAAGCCTAATGTCATAGACGATGTTATAAAACTAATTTAACGTTTTCATTATCACCGGAAGTAGGGTCATTTTGGCAAAAACTGTATTTTAAGCCTTCAAAACCGATATTTTATTCAAATGAGTCTGATTTGTAATGTTTATACAATTATGATATTTGATTCCAATCAACAAATAGATTAAACCCATACGGTCATATAAATACCAAAAAATGGTTTCTAACTTGTACGGTTGCCGAGAAATAGACGATTTTCTACACGTCACTTTTCAAGGTTTTTGGTCTATAAAAGTGGAAATTATTATTCGATTTACATAAAATTTTCACCATATGATGCCTTATGCCATTTCTGATTTCATAAGACTAAGGGAACATTTACATTATCACCGGAAGTACTGTTATTTTGTCAGGATCAATTACATGTACATGTAACAAATGTATAAAATAAAATTGCTGGATTTGTTTGATTCTGTTTCCATTTTATTTGATGTGTGCAATGCTTATGTGGAAACCTGTATATTGGTTTCATTGGTACCGGAAAGGACATATGTTCAAGGGTAACGTAGCACCAAAAGTGACACAAGTTCAAGTTCAAAGGTAACATGGCAAAAGTGAAACCCGTCATTCCTGCATGCAGGTCTAGTTATTAGGCTTTCAGACTTTCGTCTGAAAGCCTATTGAGATTACTAAAATTATTATTATTATTATTTATTATTATTATTTACCGCGAGAGCCTAGATCTCCATGATCGAAAACAGATATCGATCTGGAATCAGATTTTCTATTGGGAAACCATGTGGTGGCTACTTGATAAAATATTTTTGAAATTTCTGCGCATACCGGAAGTGACCGAACTTTGTACGTTATCTAAAAATTGAAAATCGGCCATAGTTTCGTGAATTCTTTATCCATTTTCAAACAAATTACATTTTTGGAATCCCTGAATCTTTTCTGAGACAATCTATTCTGAGACATTTTTCAAATTCGAACTTTCGTCTATGACTTTTATCGTTTGAAAATTGCAAACATGTTGTTTACGAGACAATTTTTGTTATTTTTCAAAATTTTCAAATTTGACCTACATTTTTGGATACCTGAAGTCCATCCGATTCCAGTAATATAAGTTTCATTCAGAGTTATCGCCCTTTATTTTTCGATTTTTTTCGAATTTTCTTCCCATTTTGTGAGCTCCGGTTTCGGTTTATGGCAGAATTGACGTTTCTGAAACTTCTGGAACATGAAGTTATAGTCCAATACCAACTTATAAAGCAATTTCGACAAGAATCCTTAAACCGGAAGTGGTCGAAATAATGGGCAATATTTTGAAAAAAATGCAAAAAATGGATATTTTGGGGAAAAACGCGATTTCTCTGCCCGATATCAATGGATTAAAGAAATTAGGGTACCATTGGACTGCACTAGAATTGTACTATCGTATGATACCCAATTCATACGGATACTATGATCAGGAAGCAAAATATGGCACGCTGAAAATCAAGTATTTTCTGATTTGGAGCGTTTTTGGACGCCTGTATCTCGGAAACTTAACCTGCAATTTTTTTTAAATTTTTTCTATCGAGAGTCCTTTTGGAGGTATTTTGCATGAAGCCATCCAATAAGACTTTGAAATGTCTGGAATAGGATAAAAAAGGGACTGAAAATCGAAAAAAGTCGAAAAATCGTGAAATTTTGGAAAATGCTCTACTGTTTTTTTATTTTAAGAGATTTTTAAAAAAAGGTTGTATATTCAGATAGCTGACCTAATTACGATTCTAACGATGTATAATATGTATGTAATTATTAAAATTTAATTTTCGATATTTTAAATTTTTTGCATTTTTGACACTTTTGAACATAGGATTTCTCAGGGGCATTTTATCTGATCAGATAATGTAATATATCATTACAGAGCCCTGTGGCTATTTTAGTGCCCAACCCGGCTATTAAAACTATTCCGACAATAATAACCATACCGGAAGTATTCAAAAAATGAAAAAAAAGAGTTAAAACATTGTCGCACTTGCGAAAAACTTGATTTCTCTCTTAGGTAATAGCGGACCAAAAGAACTAAAGTGTCGCTGGATAGCCCTATTAATGGACCATCATATGATATCTAAATGATACGATTTCGATGGTAAGGAAATAAATTATTGTATGCCAAAAATCTAGTATTTTCCAATTTTTTAACATTCTGAGACGCCCTTTTCTCGAAAACGACGCCTACGATTTCTCTTAAACTTTTCTTACTCAAAGTCCTATCGGTTGTCTATATAGGGAATCCAAAATGAAAAGCATTGAAATAATATAAGTGGTCGAAAAATGGCCTCATACTTTGAAAAAAACTGAAAAATCGTTAAATTTTTGGAAACGCTCTTTAATTTATCTTTTTTTCCAAAACTACTCAATGGATGTTTCTGACACTTCTGGTACAGAAAGTTAAGTATCCAAAGAACTTCGTAAAGCTATCACAACAACGATCGTAAAGCCGGAAGTAGTCGAAAAAATGTCCGATATTTTGAAAAAAAATAATTTTTTTACGAAAACCTTTTTTATTTATGAATATTTTTTGATGATATTTTACACGGGGTTAAAATATCACCGTACTTGAGCAGAAATGAGAAAAAAAATTGTCTCGGTAATTTGCGTTAGCCGCCATCGGCTAATTTAGTTTTTCGTACCCAGAAAAATTATTTATTGTTCGATTTGTATAAAACAAAGTTCATATGCACCGTGGTCCCAATTGCAATTTTTTTTGTTACGGTGAAATTTTTCTGTCGGCAACGGAAGTGACGTAATATTAACAAAAACTACAATTTTGACAGTTCGGTACCACTTTTTGAAAGCAAATATTATTTTTTTTCAAAACTGATATAACTAAAAGGATGCACCCTGCAAAGGTGCACAAAATCCTTAGCTCATATTTTTAAATTTCAATTTCAATTTCGGGCAATTTCGAATAAAATGTAAAATAAAGTGTAAAATTCAGTTATTTACAATTCATTCACCGTCTTCATATTTTGAAATATTTATTTGTAATTTTCATAAACTCATAGCAATAATCCAGACGAAGAGAATGTATGCGAAAATTAGTTTGTAATATGAGCAGTTGCCGAGAAATATGCAATTTTGCATGCATCACTTTTCACGTTATTTTGCCTATAAAAGAGTGAATTATTATTCGATTTGCAATATTTTTTTTCCATTTGATGCCTAATGCCAATTTGGACTAGGTCAAGCCAATTTTACATTTTCACTGTGACCGGAAATGACGTCTTTTGGGCAAAAACTGTTTTTCTAACCTAAAAAACAAATACTTTATTCAAATGAGTCTGCCTTATAATGTTTTTAAAATTATGATATTTGATTCCCATCAACGAATAGAATGAAGCCATACGACCATACAGATACCACAAAATGGTTTCTAACTTGTACGGTTACAGAGAAATAGGCGATCTTCTATAAGTCACTTTTCAAGGTTTTTGGTCTGTAAAAGTGTCAATTATTATTCGATTTTTATAATTTATTTACCATTTGATGCCTTATGCCATTTATGACTTCTATGAACCAAGTTAAAATTTTCAATATCACCGGAAGTAATGTAATTTTTGCAAAAAACGTATTTTTAGCCTTCAAAACAAACATTTTTTTGAAGGGATTTAAATTTATTATTCGTTTAACTTTATAACGTCTGACTCTAATGGGCAGTGAGACTGAATCAATACCATCATATTGATATCAAGAAAAGGTTTCTAGCATGTTCCCTTGTCGAATAATAACCAATTTTCCGAGGGTCACTTTTAAGTTTTTTACCTTCTTAATTTCAGTTTATGGGTTATAGGTTAATTATTTATTGCCCGATATCTATAAAAAAAAGTTTGCATTTTGTATGTTGCGAATTTTCGACTTATTTTTCACCTATAAAAATTTCTTTCGGCACCGGAAGTGACGTAATTTTGCCATAATTTACAATTTTGACCGGTCATTTCGCCAGCAAATATTACTTTTACATATGATAGAGGGTGTCACTGAAGCAAAACAACTAATGTATAGTTTGGTAGCTCAATGGATCGGCTATGGTATAATAAACTTCCTGTATGATTCCTGAAAGCCGGTTCAGTGCTGCTTGCAGGTCTAGTTATTATTATTTTTTTTTTCGCCGGAGCCTATTTCTCAGTGCCTGTAACAGATACCGATCTGGGACCTGATTCTCTATCGGGAAACCATGTGCTGGCTACTTGATAAACTATATTTGAAACTTCTGCGCAGACCGGAAGTGGTCGAATTTCGTGCGGTGTCAAAAAATCAAAAAACGGCCGTAGATTCGTCAATTCTGTACCTATTTTCATACAAATGACATTTTCGGAAACCCTGAGTCTTTTCTCGGACGATAGCAGTTGAAAATTTTGATATTTCGAAACTTCATCGCTGACTTCTTGCGATCGAAAAATGAAAAATGTTGTTTGAGAGACAATTTTTGTTATTTTTCAAATTTTGAAATTTGACCTACATTTTTGGATACCTGAAGTCCATCCGATTCCAGTAATATAAGTTTCATTCAGAGTTATCGCCCTTTATTTTTCGATTTTTTTCGAATTTTCTACCCATTTTGCGAGCTCGGGTTTCGTTTTATGGCCGAATTGACGTTTCTGAAATTTCTGAGGCATGAAGCCAAATGACCATTGCAAGGAATAAAGCAATTTCAACAATAATCTGTACACCGGAAGTGGTCGAAATAATGTCCGATATTTTGAAAAAAATGCAAAAAATGGGTATTTTGGGGAAAAACGCGACTTCTCCGTCCGATATCAATGGATTAAACAAATTAGGGTACCATTGGACTGCACTAGTATTGTGCTATCGTATGATACCCAATTTGTACGGATACGACGAGCAGGAAGCAAAATATGGCACGCTGAAAATCAAGTATTTTCTGATTTGGAGCGTTTTTGGACGCCTGTATCTCGAAAACTTAACCGCAACTTTTTTTTTAACTTTCTCTATCGAGAGTCCATTCGATAGTCTTGTGAATTATGCCATCCAATAAGACTTTGAAATGTCTGGAATATGATAAAAAAGGGACTGAAAATCAAAAAAAGTCGAAAAATCGTGAAATTTTGGAAAATGCTCTACTATTTTTTTATTTTAAGACATTTTCAAAAAAAGGTTGTATATTCAGATAGCTGACCTAATTACGATTCTAATGATGTATAATATGTATGTAGTTATTGAAATTTAATTTTCGATATTTTAATTTTTTTGCATTTTTGGCACTTTTGAACATAGGATTTCTCAGAGGCATTTTATCTGATCAGATAATGTAATATATCATTACAGAGCCCCGTGGCTATTTTAGTGCCCAAACCGGCTATTAAAACTATTCCGACAATAATAACCATACCGGAAGTATTCAAAAAATGAAAAAAAAAAGGTTAAAACCATTGTCGCAGTTGCGAGAAACTTGATTTCTCCCTTAGGTAATAGCGGACCAAAAGAACTAAAGTGTCGCTGGATAGCCCTATTAATGGACCATCATATGGTATCTAAATAATACGATTTCGATGGTAAGGAAATAAATTATTGTATGCCAAAAATATATTATTTTCCGATTTTTTAACATACTGGGACGCCCTTTTCTCGAAAACGACGCCGCAGATTTTTCTCAAACTTTTCTTACTCAAAGTCCTATCGGTTGTCTATATAGTGAATCCAAAATGAAATGCATTGAAATAATATAAATGGTCCAAAAATGGCCTCAAATTTTGAAAAAAATTGAAAAATCGTTAAATTTTTGGAAACGCTCTTTAATTTATCTTTTTTTCCAAAACTACTCAATGGATGTTTATGACACTTCTGGTACAGAAAGTTAATTATCCAAAGAACTTCGTAAAGCTATCACTACAACGATCGTAAAACCGGAAGTAGTCGAAAAAATGTCAGATATTTTGAAAAAAATTAATTTTTTTACGAAAACCTTTTTTATTTATTCGATTTGTATAAAACAAAGTTCATACGCTCCGTGGTCCCAATTGTAATTTTTTTTGTTACGGTGAAATTTTTCTGTCGGCAACGGAAGTGACGTAATATTAACAAAAACTACAATTTTGATCGTTCAGTACCACTTTTTAAAAGCAAATATTATTTTTTTTTCAAAACTGATATAACTAAAAGGATGCACCCTGCAAAGGTGCACAAAATCCTTAGCTCAGATTTTTTAATTTCAATTTCATTTTCGGGCAATTTCGAATAAAATGTAAAATAAAGTGTAAAATTCAGTTATTTACAATTCATTCAGCGTCTTCATATTTTGAAATATTTATTTGTAATTTTCATAAACTCGTAGCAATAATCCAGACGAAGAGAATGTATGCGCAAATTAGTTTGTAATATGAGCAGTTGCCGAGAAATATGCAATTTTGCATGCATCACTTTTCACGTTATTTTGCCTATAAAAGAGTGAATTATTATTCGATTTGCAATATTTTTTTTCCATTTCATACTTAATGCCAATTTGGACTAGGTCAAGCCAATTTTACATTTACACTGTGACCGGAAATGACGTCATTTGGGCAAAAACTGTATTTTTAACTTAAAAAAAAATATTTTATTCAAATGAGTCTGCCTTATAATATTTTTAAAATTATGATATTTGATTCCCATCAACGAATAGAATTAAGCCATACGACCATACGGATACCACAAAATGGTTTCTAACTTGTACTGTTACAGAGAAATAGGCGATCTTTTATAAGTCACTTTTCAAGGTTTTTGGTCTATAAAAGTGTCAATTATTATTCGATTTTTATCATTTTTTTACCATTTGATGCCTTATGCCATTTATGACTTCTATGAACTAAATTAACATTTTCAATATCTCCGAAAGTAATGTAATTTTTGCAAAAAACGTATTTTTAGCCTTCAAAACAAACATTTTTTTGAAGGGATTTATATTTATTATTCGTTTAACTTTATAACGTCTGACTCTAATGGGCAGTAAGATTGAATCAATACCATCATATTGATATCAAGAAAAGGCTTCTAGCATGTTCCCTTGTCGAATAATAGCCAATTTTCCCAGGGTCACTTTTAAGTTTTATACCTTCTTAATTTCAGTTTATGGGTTATAGGTTGATTATTTATTGCCCGATATGTATAAAACAAAGTTTGTATTTTGTATGTTGCGAATTTTCGACTTATTTTTCACCTATAAAAATTTCTTTCGGCACCGGAAGTGACGTAATTATGCCATAATTTACAATTTTGACCGGTCTTTTCGCCAGCAAATATTACTTTTACATATGATAGAAGGTGTCACTGAAGCAAAACAATTAAAGTATAGTTTGGTAGCTCAATGGATCGGCTATGGTATAATGAACTTCCTGTATGATTCCTGAAAGCCGGTTCAGTGCTGCTTGCAGGTCTAGTTCTTATTATTATTATTCTTCTTTTGTTTTGAGTAGATCTCAGCAACTGCTTGTCGCATCGTTACGATTTCTTCGGTTTTACTGGGAAAGTGGGTGTGACTTAGAGGATAAAGCTATTTTGAACGTTCTGCGACAATGCGAAATGTCCGAAATCACCAAATTATCGTTTTTTAAAATATTGCAGTAATTTTAACAATAATCATTGAATTTTAACTTTCGATACATTTTGGCATAGCCGGAGACAGGGCACATAGCTACACTACTTTCGATTTTTGATTTTCGGTAAATCTTCAAAGATATTAGGCGCCAAATTTTGAAAATTTAAAATTTTACAAAAAACTTTTTTATTTATGAATATTTTTTAGTCGTATTATGCACAGAATTAAAGGGTCATCTGACTAGTGCAAAAATGTTAAAGAATTTTGTCTCAGTAATTTACCTTGGCCGCCATTGGCTAATTCAGTTTTTAACTCCTAGATTAATTTTTTATTGTTCGATTTGTATAAAACAAAGTTCATATGCTTCGTTGTATCAATTGTCATTTTTTTTATTACCAAAAGTTTTATCTGTCGGCACCGGAAGTGGCATAATTTTACCAAAAACTACAATTTTGATAGTTATTTTCCTTCTTCGAAAACAAATATTATTTTTTTGAAAAATCATTTGACTCAAAGAGTGTGCCCTTTCAAGGCGCAAAAAATGTAGGAAGCAGTTTTTTTAATTTCGATTTCATTTTCGAGCAAATTCGACTAAGAGGCTAAAAATGGTGTAAAATTGGCCTATTTACAACCTATTCAGGCTTTTCAGATTTTAAAATATTTCTTCGTAACTTTTATAAACTTGTAGCTATAATCCATACGAAGAAAATGTATGTTAAAATTCGTTTGTACTATAAGCAGTTACCAAGAAATGGGCAGTTCTGTACAAGTCACTGTTTTCGTTATTTTGCCTGTAAAATAGTCAATTATGATTGGATTTTTATAAAAGTGACATCATTTGATTCAAAAAGCACGTAGCGTCATATCAAGTTGATTACAATTTAAAATTGACACCGGAAGTGACATCATTTGGTCAAAAAATGCATTTTAAACTTTTTAAATCAATGTTTTATTCAACCAAGAATAACTTAATATGTATTAATAATTTTAACTTTTGGTTTAAATTCACATATAAACAAAACTCATATGGTCATATAGATATCATAAAATGGTTTCTAACTTGTTCGGTTGCCGAGAAATAGACGGTTTTCTACAGGTCACTTTTGAAGGTTTCGGGGCCATAAAAGGGTCAATTATTATTCGATTTTCATAAACGTCACACCATGTTATACCTAATGCCATTTGGGATTTCATACAAGTAATTCAAGATTTTCATTATCACCGGAAGTAACGTCATTTTGGCAAAAACTGTATTTTTAGCCTCTTAAACAGATATTTTATTCAAATGAGTCTGTTTTGAAATCTTTTTCAAAGTATAGTATTTGATGCCAATCAACAAATAGAATGAACCCATACGATCATACAGATACCACAAAATGGTTTCTAACTTGTACGGTTGCAGAGAAATAGCCGATTTCCTACAAGTCACTTTTCAAGTTTTTGGGTCTTTAAAAGTGGCAATTATTATTCGATTTACATAAAATTTTCACTATATGATATCGTATGCCATTTCTGATTTCATAAGACTAATTGAACATTTGCATTAACACCGGGAGTAATTTAATTTTGTCAAGATGATTTACAAGTAACAAATGTATAAAATGAATTGATATTGCTGGATTTTGTTGATTCTGCGTCCATTTTATTTGTGTGCAATGTTAATTTGGAAACCTGTTTAGTGGTTTCGCTGGTACCGGAAGTGACATATGTTCAAGGGTAACTTGGCACCGGAAGTGACATGTTTAAGGGTAACGTGGCACCAGTGAAACCCGTCATTCCTGCATGCAGGTCTAGTTATTATTATTATTATTATTCAGATTCCAATTTGAATAGATCTCAGCAACTACGTGTCGCATCGTTACGATTTCTTCGGTTTTACTGGGAAAGTGGGTGTGACTTAGAGGATAAAGCTATTTTGAACGTTCTGCGACAATGCGAAATGTCCGAAATCACCGAAGTTATCGTTTTTAAAAATATTGCAGTAATTTTAACAATAATCATTGGATTTTAACTTTCGATACATTTTGGCATAGCCTGAGACAGGGCACATAGCTACGCTACTTTCGATTTTTGATTTTCGGCAAATCTTCGAAGATATTAGGCGCCAAATTTCGAAAATTTAAAATTTTACAAAAAACTTTTTTATTTATGAATATTTTTTAGTCGTATTGTGCACAGAATTAAAGGGTCATCTGACTAGTGCAAAAATGTTAAAAAATTTTGTCTCAGTAATTTACCTTGGCCGCCATTGGCTAATTCAGTTTTTCAGTCCTAGATTAATTTTTTATTGTTCGATTTGTATAAAACAAAGTTCATATGCTTCATTGTATCAATTGTCGTTTTTTTTATTACCGAAAGTGTTATCTGTCGGCACCGGAAGTGGCATAATTTTACCAAAAACTACAATTTTGACAGTTATTTTCCTTCTTCGAAAACAAATATTATTTTTTGGAAAAATTATTTGACTCAAAGAGTGTGCCCTTTCAAGGCGCAAAAAATGTAGGAAGCAGTTTTTTTAATTTCGATTTCATTTTCGAGCAAATTCGATTAAGAGGCTAAAAATGGTGTAAAATTGGCCTATTTACAACCTATTCAGGCTTTTCAGATTTTAAAATATTTCTTCGTAACTTTTATAAACTTGTAGCTATAATCCATACGAAGAAAATGTATGTTAAAATTCGTTTGTAATATAAGCAGTTGCCAAGAAATGTTGCCAAGTCACTGTTTTCGTTATTTTGCCTGTAAAATAGTCAATTATTATTGGATTTTTATAAAAGTGACATCATTTGATTCAAAAAGCACGTAGCGTCATATCAAGTTGATTACAATTTAAAATTGACACCGGAAGTGACATCATTTGGTCAAAAAATGCATTTTACACTTTTTTAAATCAATGTTTTATTCAACCAAGAATAACTTAATATGTATTAATAATTTTAACTTTTGGTTTAAATTCACATATAAACAAAACTCATATGGTCATATAGATATCATAAAATGGTTTCTAACTTGTTCGGTTGCCGAGAAATAGACGGTTTTCTACAGGTCACATTTGAAGGTTTCGGGCCCATAAAAGGGTCAATTATTATTCGATTTTCATAAACGTCACACCATGTTATACCTAATGCCATTTGGGATTTCATACAAGTAATTTAAGATTTTCATTATCACCGGAAGTAACGTCATTTTGGCAAAAACTGTATTTTTAGCCTCCAAAACAGATATTTTATTCAAATGAGTCTGTTTTGAAATCTTTTTCAAATTATGGTATTTGATGCCAATCAACAAATAGAATGAACCCATACGATCATACAGATACCACAAAATGGTTTCTAACTTGTACGGTTGCCGAGAAATAGCCGATTTTCTACAAGTCACTTTTCAAGTTTTTTGGTCTTTAAAAGTGGCAATTATTATTCGATTTAACGTTTTTATTTATAAATATTATTTAGTCGTGTTGTGCACAGAATTAAAGAGTCATCTGACTAGCGCAAAAATGTTAAAAAAATTTGTCTCAGTAATTTTCCTTGGCCGCCATTAGCTAATTCAGTTTTTCAGTCCTAGATTAATTTTTTATTGTTCGATTTGTATAAAACAAAGTTCATATGCTTCGTTGTCCCAATTGTTATTTTTTTTATTACCAAAAGTGTTATCTAGCAAATTGGATTAAGGGGTGAAAAAAGGCGTAAAATTGACCTATTTACAACCCATTCAGGCTTTTCAGATTTTAAATTTTTTTTACTTAACTTTTATAAACCTGTCACTATAATCCATACGAAGAGAATGTATGTTAAGATTAGTTTCTAATATAAGCAGTTGCCGAGAAATGGGCAGTTTTGCATAAGTCACTGTTTTCGTAATGTTGCCTGTAAAATAGTCAATTATTAATGGATATTCACAAAAGTGACATCATTTGATTCAAAAAGCAAGTGTGCGTCATATCATGTTGATTACTATTTAAAATTGACACCTGAAGTGACGTCATTTAGTCAAAAACTCAATTTTTAACTTTTAAAATCGATCTTTTTTTCAACCAAGAATTATGTCACATGTAATAATAAAATTAACTTTTGGTTTAAATTCACATATTAACAAAACTCATACGGTCAAATAGATATCATAAAATTGTTTCTAACTTGTTCGGTTGTCGAGATATAGGCGATTTTCTGAAAGTCACTTTTGAAGGTTTTTGGCCCATAAAAGTGTCAATTATTATTTGATTTTCATAAAATTTTCACCCTTTGAAGCCTAATGTCATAGACGATGTTATAAAACTAATTTAACGTTTTCATTATCACCGGAAGTAGCGTCATTTTGGCAAAAACTGTATTTTAAGCCTTCAAAACCGATATTTTATTCAAATGAGTCTGATTTGTAATGTTTATACAATTATGATATTTGATTCCAATCAACTAATAGATTAAACCCATACGGTCATATAAATACCAAAAAATGGTTTCTAACTTGTACGGTTGCCGAGAAATAGACGATTTTCTACACGTCACTTTTCAAGGTTTTTGGTCTATAAAAGTGGAAATTATTATTCGATTTACGTAAAATTTTCACCATATGATGCCTTATGCCATTTCTGATTTCATAAGACTAAGGGAACATTTACATTATCACCGGAAGTACTGTTATTTTGTCAGGATCAATTACATGTAACAAATGTATAAAATAAAATTGCTGGATTTGTTTGATTCTGTTTCCATTTTATTTGATGTGTGCAATGCTTATGTGGAAACCTGTATATTGGTTTCATTGGTACCGGAAAGGACATATGTTCAAGGGTAACGTAGCACCAAAAGTGACACAAGTTCAAGTTCAAAGGTAACATGGCAAAAGTGAAACCCGTCATTCCTGCATGCAGGTCTAGTTTTTTTTTTTTATTATTCTTTTCCGCCGGAGCCTATTTCTCTATGATCGCAAAGAGATACCGATTTGCTATCCATATTTCTATCGGGAAACCAGGTGGTGGCTACCCAATAAAGCAATTTTCAAACTTCTGCGCAGACCGGAAGTAGCCGAATTTTGAACGTTGTTAAAAAATTAAAAATCGGCCCTGGTTTCGCCAATTCTCTACCTATATTCAAACAAATCACATTTTTGGAAAGCCTGAGACTTTTCCGGGACAATAGCAATCTCACATTTTGCGATTTCGAAACTTCGTCGCTGACTTCTATCGTTCGAAAATTCAAAGCACGTCGCCTACGAGACAATTTTTGTTATTTTTCAAAATTTGGAAATTTGACCTAGATTTTTGGATACCTGACGTCAATCCGATTCCAGTAATATAAGTTTCATTCAGAGTTACCGGCCTTTGTTTTTCGATTTTTTTCGAATTTTCTACCCATTTTGTGAGCTGTGGTGTCGTTTTACAGCCAAAATGATGTTTCTGAAACTTATGGAACATGAAGTTATAGTCCAATTCCAACTGATAAAGCAATTTCGACACGGATCTTTAAACCGGAAGAGGTCGAAATAATGTGCAATATTTTGAAAAAAATGCAAAAAATGGATGTTTTCGGGGAAAACGTGATGTCTCCGTCCGATATCAACAGATTAATCAAATTAAGGTACCATTGGGTGGCACGAGGATTGTACTATCGTATGATACCCAATTCATACGGATACTATGATCAGGCAGCAAAATATGGCACGCTGAAAATCAAGTATTTTCTGATTTTTAGCATTTTGGGACGCCTGTATCTCGAAAACTTAACCGCAACTTTTTTTAAAATTTTTTCTATCGAGAGTCCTTTCAGAGGTATTTTGCATGAAGCCATCCAATAAAACTTTGAAATATCTGGAATAGGTGAAATAACGGACTGAAAATTGAAAAAAGGCGAAAAATCGTGAAATTTTGTAAAATGCTCTACTATTTTTTTACTTTAAGAGATTTTCAAAAAAAGATTGTATATTCAGATAGCTGACCTAATTACGATTCTAACGATGTATAATATGTATGTAGTTATTGAAATTTAATTTTCGATATTTTAAATTTTTTGCATTTTTGGCACTTTTGAACATAGGATTTCTCAGGGGCATTTTATCTGATCAGATAATGTAATATATCATGACAGAGCTCTGTGGCTATTTTAGTGCCCAAACCGGCTATTAAAACTATTCCGACAATAATAACCATACCGGAAGTATTCAAAAAATGAAAAAAAAGGTTAAAAACATTGTCGCACTTGCGAAAAACTTGATTTCTCCCTTGGGTAATAGCGGACCAAAAAAACTAAAGTGTTGTTGGATAGCCCTATTAATGGACCATCATATGTTATCTAAATAATACGATTTCGATGGTAAGGAAATAAATTATTGTATGCCAAAAATCTAGTATTTTCCGATTTTTTAACATTCTGAGACGCCCTTTTCTCGAAAACGACACCGCATATTTTTCTTAATCTTTTCTTACTCAAAGTCCTATCGGTTGTCTATATAGTGAATCCAAAATGAAAAGCATTGAAATAATATAGGTGGTCCAAAAATGGGATCAAACTTTGAAAAAAATTGAAAAATCGTTAAATTTTTGGAAACGCTCTTTAATTTATCTTTTTTTCCAAAACTACTCAATGGATGTTTCTGACACTTCTGGTACAGAAAGTTAAGTATCCAAATAACTTCGTAAAGCTATCGCGACAATGATCGTAAAACCGGAAGTAGTCGAAAAATGTCCGATATTTTTTTACGAAAACCTTTTTTATTTATGAATATTTTTTGATGGTATTTTACACAGGGTTAAAATATCATCCTACTTGAGCAGAAATGAGAAAAAAAATTGTCTAAGTAATTTGCGTTAGCCGCCATCGGCTAATTTAGTTTTTCGTACCCAGAAAAATTATTTATTGTTCGATTTGTATAAAACAAAGTTCATATGCTCCGTGGTCCAAATTGTATTTTTTTTTGTTACGGTGAAATTTTTCTGTCGGCAACGGAAGTGACGTAATATTAACAAAAACTACAATTTTGACAGTTAGGTACCACTTTTTGAAAGCAAATATTATTTCTTTTCAAAACTGATATAACTAAAAGGATGCACCCTGCAAAGGTGCACAAAATCCTTAGCTCAGATTTTTTAATTTCAATTTCATTTTCGGGCAATTTCGAATAAAATGTAAAATAAAGTGTAAAATTCAGTTATTTACAATTCATTCAGCGTCTTCATATTTTGAAACATTTATTTATTTGTAATTTTCATAAACTCGTAGCAATAATCCAGACGAAGAGGATGTATGCGAAAATAAGTTTGTAATATGAGCAGTTGCCGAGAAATATGCAATTTTGCATGCATCACTTTTCACGTTATTTTGCCTATAAAGGAGTGAATTATTATTCGATTTGCAATATTTTTTTCCATTTGATGCATAATGCCAATTTGGACTAGGTCAAGCCAATTTTACATTTTCACTGTGACCGGAAATGACGTCATTTGGGCAAAAACTGTATATTTAACCTAAAAAACAAATATTTTATTCAAATGAGTCTGCCTTATAATATTTTTAAAATTATGATATTTGATTCCCATCAACGAATAGAATGAAGCCATACGACCATACAGATACCACAAAATGGTTTCTAACTTGTACGGTTACAGAGAAATAGTCGATCTTCTATAAGTCACTTTTCAAGGTTTTTGGTCTATAAAAGTGTCAATTATTATTCGATTTTTATAATTATTTACCATTTGATGCCTTATGCCATTTATAACTTCTATGAACCAAGTTAACATTTTCAATATCACCGGAAGTAATGTAATTTTTGCAAAAAACGTATTTTTAGCCTTCAAAAGAAACATTTTTTTGAAGGGATTTATATTTATTATTCGTTTAACTTTATAACGTCTGACTCTAATGGGCAGTAAGATTAAATCAATACCATCATATTGATATCAAGAAAAGGCTTCTAGCATGTTCCCTTGTCGAATAATAGCCAATTTTCCCAGGGTCACTTTTAAGTTTTTTACCTTCTTAATTTCAGTTTATGGGTTATAGGTTAATTATTTATTGCCCGATATGTATAAAACAAAGTTTGTATTTTGTATGTTGCGAATTTTCGACTTATTTTTCACCTATAAAAATTTCTTTCGGCACCGGAAGTGACGTAATTTTGCCATAATTTACACTTTTGACCGGTCTTTTAGCTAGCAAATATTACTTTTACATATGATAGAGGGTGTCACTGAAGCAAAACAACTAAAGTATAGTTTGGTAGCTCAATGGATCGGCTATGGTATAATGAACTTCCTGTATGATTCCTGAAAGCCGGTTCAGTGCTGCTTGCAGGTCTAGTTTATCTTTTTTTCCAAAACTACTCAATGGATGTTTCTGACACTTCTGGTACAGAAAGTTAAGTATCCAAAGAACTTTGTAAAGCTATCACGACAATGATCGTAAAACCGGAAGTAGTCGAAAAAATGTCCGATATTTTGAAAAAAATTAATTTTTTTACGAAAACCTTTTTTATTTATGAATATTTTTTGATGGTATTTTACACAGGGTTAAAATATCATCCTACTTGAGCAGAAATGAGAAAAAAAATTGTCTCGGTAATTTACGTTAGCCGCCATCGGCTAATTTAGTTTTTCGTACCCAGAAAAATTATTTATTGCTCGATTTGTATAAAACAAAGTTCATATCCTCCGTGGTCCCAATTGTAATTTTTTTTGTTACAGTGAAATTTTTCTGTCGGCAACGGAAGTGACGTAATATTAACAAAAATTACAATTTTGACAGTTCGGTACCACTTTTTGAAAGCAAATATTATTAAAATGGGTTCGTCCGTCTGTCTGTCTGTCCGTCTGTCCGTCACACTTTTTGGGACACAATAACTCTCTTCCTAATTGAGCTAGAATCGTCAAACTTGGTGTATGTGTTTATTAGGTCAATGCCTTGATGGAGTTCAAAGATGAGCATTTTCCGCTTAGGGTAAGCAGAGATAAGCAATTTGATAATTGATTGGTTGATGCTTTGGGACACGATAACTTTAGTTCTAATTAAGTGAGAGTGATGAAACTTGGTGTATAGTTTCGTTACATTAATACCTCGACTAAGTTCGATAATGAGCATTTTCTGCTCGGGGTAAGCAGAGCGATACGCAATTTGATTGGTCGAGACTTTGGAACACAATAACTCTCCTTCTAATTGAGTTAAAATGTTCAAATTTGGTGTATATGCTTATTAGGTCAATGCCTTGGCGGAGTTCTAAGATGAGCATTTTCCGCTTAGGGTAAGCAGAGATAAGCAATTTGATTGGTTGATGCTTTGGGACACGATAACTTTAGTTCTAATTAAGTGAGAGTGGTGAAACTTTGTGTGTAGTTTCATTACAGTAATACCTTGAATAAGTTCGATAATGAGCATTTTCTGCTTAGGGTAAGCAGAGCGATACACAATTTGATTGGTCGAGACTTTGGAACACAATAACTCTCCTTCTAATTGAGTAAAAATGTTCAAACTTGGTGTATATGCTTATTAGGTCAATGCCTTGATGGAGTTCGAAGATGAGCATTTTCCGCTTAGGGTAAGCAGAGATAAGCAATTTGATTGGTTGATGCTTTGGGACACGATAACTTTAGTTCTAATTAAGTGAGAGTGATGAAACTTGGTGTATAGTTTCATTACAGTAATACCTTGAATAAGTTCGATAATAAGGGACTATTAAAATGGGTTCGTCCGTCTGTCTGTCTGTCTGTCCGTCTGTCTGTCACACTTTTTGGGACACAATAACTCTCTTCCTAATTGAGCTAGAATCGTCAAACTTGGTGTATGTGTTTATTAGGTCAATGCCTTGATGGAGTTCAAAGATGAGCATTTTCCGCTTAGGGTAAGCAGAGATAAGCAATTTGATTGGTTGATGCTTTGGGACACGATAACTTTAGTTCTAATTAAGTGAGAGTGATGAAACTTGGTGTATAGTTTCATTACAGTAATACCTCGACTAAGTTCGATAATGAGCATTTTCTGCTCAGGGTAAGCAGAGCGATACGCAATTTGATTGGTCGAGACTTTGGAACACAATAACTCTCCTTCTAATTGAGTTAAAATGTTCAAACTTGGTGTATATGCTTATTAGGTCAATGCCTTGATGGAGTTCAAAGATGAGCATTTTCCGCTTAGGGTAAGCAGAGATAAGCAATTTGATTGGTTGATGCATTGGGGACACGATAGCTTTAGTTCTAATTACTTTGACAAAGTTCGATAATGAGCATTTTCTGCTCCGGATAAGCAGAGCAATACGCAATTTGATTGGTCGAGACTTTGGAACACAATAACTTTCCTTCTAATGTAATTGAGTTAAAATGTTCAAACTTGGTGTATATGCTTTTTCATTACAGTAATACCTTGACTAAGTTCGATAATGCTTTGGGACACGATAGCTTTAGTTCTAATTTCTTTGACAAAGTTCGATAATGAGCATTTTCTGCTCAGAGTAAGCAGAGCGATACGCAATTTGAGTGGTGGAGACTTTGGAACACAATAACTCTCCTTCTAATTGAGTTAAAATGTTCAAACTTGGTGTATATGCTTAGTTCGAAGATGAGCATTTTCCGCTGTGGGTAAGCAGAGATAAGCAATTTGATTGGTTGATGCTTTTGAAAAAAATAAATGTGCGATTAATTAATATGTGTCGTCTATTTATTTTGGGATTTCGGCGGGGGACATCAGCCTCACTGTTGGCTTGTTCAAAACTGATATAACTAAAAGGATGCACCCTGCAAAGGTGCAAAAAATGTTTAGCTCAGATTTTTTAATTTTAATTTCATTTTCAGGCAATTTCGAATAAAATGTAAAATAAAGTGTAAAATTCAGTTATTTACAATTCATTCAGCATCTTCTTATTTTGAAATATTTATTTGTAATTTTCATAAACTCGTAGTAATAATCCAGACGAAGAGAATGTATGCGAAAATTAGTTGAGCAGTTGCCGAGAAATAAGCAATTTTGCATGCATCACTTTTCACGTTATTTTGCCTATAAAAGAGTGAATTATTATTCGATTTGCAATATTTTTTTTCCATTTGATGCCTTATGCCAATTTGGACTAGGTCAAGCCAATTTTACATTTTCACTGTGACCGGAAATGACGTCATTTGGGCAAAAACTGTATTTCTAACCTAAAAAACAAATATTTTATTCAAATGAGTCTGCCTTATAATATTTATAAAATTATGATTTTTAATTCCCATCAACGCATAGAATGAAACCATACGACCATACAGATACCACAAAATGGTTTCTAACCTGTACGGTTATAGAGAAATAGGCGATCTTCTATAAGTCACTTTTCAAGGTTTTTGGTATATAAAAGTGTCAATTATTATTCGATTTTCATAAAATTTGAACCATTTGATGCCTTATGCCATTTATGAATTCTATCAACTAATTTAACATTTTCAATATCACCGGAAGTAATGTCATTTTTGCAAAAAACGTATTTATAGTTTTCAAAACGAACATTTTTTTGAAGTGATTTATGTTTATTATTCGTTTAACTTTATAATGTTTATTCTAAGGGTCAGTTAGATTGAATCAATAAAATCATATAGATGCCAAGAAAAGGCTTCTAGCATATTCCCTTGTCGAGAAATAGCCAGTTTTCCCAGGGTCACTTTTTAAGTGTTTTACCTTCTTAATTTCAGTTTATGGGTTATAGGTTAATTATTTATTGCCCGATATGTATAAAACAAAGTTTGTATTTTGTATGTTGCGAATCTTCGACTTATTTTTCACCTATAAAAATTTTTTTCGGCACCGGAAGTGACATAATTTTGCCATAATTTACAATTTTGACCGGTCTTTTCGCCAGCAAATATGACTTTTACAAATGAGAGAGGGTGTCACTGAAGCAAAACAACTAAAGTATAGTTTGGTAGCTCAATGGATCAGATATAGTATAACAAACTTCCTGTCTGATTCCTGAAAGCCGGTTCAGTGCTGCTTGCAGGTCTAGTTATTATTATAATGGACCCATGTAAGGCCCTGTATCCATAGGCTGTTCACTTGTGGCGTGTTCCCTTGTGACGCACCACAAGGACAATGAATCTTTGTTTTTTAATGTGCCTGTTCCCATAGGTTGTACCCAGGGAACATGTGGCACGGAACATGTAGTCTTGTGACCGGGAACACAGGCAATGAACATGTCAATTCTTTTGCAGCTGCACAAGAGGGAACACGCAATTACCAGTACAATATTGTATGGAGGTGTATGCACGTGCATTGCAGGTAGAAAGTTTGGGCGGGCCTTAATATATTACAGGTAATTAGTTTAGACGAGTTTGGGCGACCGATAGTGATACTATAATGAAATACGACCGTGACAATGTTGTCTTCTGAGATGAGCACCAGCAAGGAAAATAAATGCAATAGCGGCTTCCTCCTCATCCTTCCGATTTTCAGTAGTTAAGTTCATCGTCGAGCTATCAATAAAACAGCTGTTCGCATAACGATAGTTGTGTCTTGTCTTTATTTTATTTTCAGGCTTATTTAATGCTTAATTACTGAAAGTCTGAGCTCAGACCATGGGTTCCATTTCGGCCGTATATGCCAGTCGGGACCTGCGGCTTTAGAAAATGAACGTATCTGGATCAGACCCGTAGGTCATTTTGCACGCCGAAAAAATAGCATATTTTGTGCCAAATCATAAAATCCGGGAGACGACGAAACTCTGTGCGTGGCGTGATGTAAACTATCTGGTATAATAAAATTAACAGTGTTCAGTAGCCCACGAATGGAAACAACTGCCAATCAATTATCCTTGTGTATATTGCTCTAATCACAATTAACAAAGGGGCTACATCAAACAGATTAAAAGCTCAACATTTAATCAATTTACTTAGTTGTGTTTTGTTTTATAATTAGTAATACTGTGAGCGAGATCATTCTTGAGTTGTTGTTACAGCATATTTACTGACTTTCATCATTCGTGCGGCAATTCACTGTTTGAACATCAAACAAATTAAAAACTTTTCTTTGATGTCTTCACTTTATCACACTAGTTAATCATGTCAATCTTGCAAATGATATATATATACAAGAATGTTAGTATTCTATATATCATTTCGAAATGTTGAAATTCCTCACCTCCCAAAATAACAAAAGAAAGCGAGATGATGATATTGTTGTCAATGAATCCGATCCCCCTGTAATGTTCAGCGATTGCGAGCATCTTATCAGTTTTTAAAGACACACAACACATGTGGTTCGCTTCTTAGCTTTATTACCAACTGAATAAAACCCCGGGAAAATATGCCCACGCACATGACCACAGTGAGGCTTAGCCTGTTACACTTCACATAGTCATATACCCAGACATAACATCCCTCCTTTTGTTTAATTTTAATAAAATGTTTATATTGAATAAAAGTTTGTTTTGTTTCACTTCTGAGAGTTCTTATAATAATAAGCACACTGGAAAACGAATTACAGTTTTCCAAAAAATTAATAATAATCTCTGAATTTCACAGGTTTATATCTGGTTCTCTTTGTTCTGGTACCATTCATCTGTGTAGTGGTGTTTGGGTACATATTTACAGATGATGGATTACTGGCACAAATTCGGTCTGAATTATTTTTATTGGCACTGGAATATTTGGCACCATGAGAACCATTATCATACCCTGCACTTGGTTTGCTATTATTCCGTCTGTCGGAACCGGCCTTACCATTTGGTTTACTGGAACACTGATTATTGTTGGAATATCTAGGATCATTACTATAATATTTTTTCATCAACGATGAATTTCTTCTTAGGGTTTCATTTTCATTTTGCATTGTTATTGAGTTACCATCTATCTGTATAACTGTGTATGGCCTTGGATTAAAGTCCGTGGATAACTTATTAGATTTTTCTTGCTTCAGAAGGACTTCGTCTCCAACTTTAATATCTGACGCCTTTGCTGTTCTACTCTTGTCAGCATACATCTTCCCCTTCTCTTTCATTTGTTGATCTCGTCTTCTGACAATTCTATCGGATAAAGGATCTTTTACTGTTGGAATTTTGGTTTTCAATTTTCTATTCATCAATAATTCTGATGGTGATTTTCCAGTAGTAGCATGAGGGGTTGACCTGTATGAGAGTATAAATTTCATCCTTCCATTTCTTGCCTTCCAAATGACAGGTTTTGACTGCTTTCAAAAGCGTTTGATTCATCCTTTCAACTTCACCGTTAGCAGCAGCATAGTATGGAGTAACCTTTCGATGACTTATACCATTTTGATGTAAATATTGTTTCATTTGGTGTGATATGAACTGTGGGCCATTGTCACTCATTATTGTATCTGCATACCCATGTCTCGAAAATATCTTTTCCAGTGCACTGACGACAGATGTTGTTGTGGTACTTCGTAAAGTTGCTACTTCCGGCCATCTTGAGTATAGATCGATCACCACCAGCAAAGTGTCTCCATTTGGAAATGGTCCGCACAAGTCGATCGCTAAATCTTCCCACGGACCTTCTGGAAGTTCAGTTGGTCTTAATGGTTCTGGTCTAATTGGTGTTGTTGCTACCACCTGACATGTATGACAGTTTTTAACCATTTTCTCTACAGCGTCGTTCATTTTGGGCCACCATACTTTTTCTCGAAGGATCTGCTTTGTGCGTACGATTCCTTGATGTGTCTCATGTACCAGTTTTAGCACTCGTGTCCTAAGACTCTCTGGAACTACAACTCGTCGCTCAATCAACACCATTCCATTGTAAACAGCTATTCTATTTATAAACTGTTTGTATACTCCCTTATAAATCAGCTCTCTTCCCGTCTCACAGTATCTCATCAGTTTCTGTAATTCTTTATCTTCAGCTGTTTCTTTTACTATTTCATCCATTGTAATAGCAACAGGAACAGCATTATCTGCTATAAACTGGATGTACTCTTCGGCTTCATATTCATCTCTAACTGGTTTAGAATTTGGCTGTATTAATCTGGATAGGGCATCAGCTGCATTAGTTGGACCCGGACGGTAGATAACTTTGAAATCGAATGGTTGCAATCTCAGGACCCATCTTTCGATTCGAGCAGACGGCTTTGATTTGGCCGAATAGATGACTTCTAATGGTTTATGATCGGTTACAAGCTCAAAAGAATATCCTAAAATATATAATCTAAATCTCTCACAACCCCTCACTACAGCAAGAGCTTCTTTCTCAGTCTGTGAGTATCGATTTTCTGTGTCAGTCAACGTTCTGCTAGCATACATCACAGGTCTGTATGATCCATCTGACTGTTGTTGTGTTAATATTCCGCCAAGTCTTACTGGGCTCGCATCAACTATTACTCTTGTTCTGGATGAAGGGTCGAAGTATGCCATTACTTGTGCACTCGCTAGTTGTCCCCCGCCTTTCGGAGAAAGTTGGGGGACTATTAAAATGGGTTCGTCCGTCTGTCTGTCTGTCTGTCCGTCCCACTTTTTGGTACACAATAACTCTCTTCCTAATTGAGCTAGAATGTTCAAACTTGGTGTATGTGTTTATTAGGTCAATGCCTTGGTGGAATTCGAAGATGAGCATTTTCCGCTTAGGGTAAGCAGAGATAAGCAATTTGATTGGTTGATGCTTTGGGACACGTTAACTTTAGTTCTAATTAAGTGAGAGTGATGAAACTTGGTGTATAGTTTCATTATAGTAATACCATGACTAAGTTCGATAATGAGCATTTTCTGCTCAGGGTAAGAAGAGCAATTTGATTGGTCGAGACTTTGGAACGCAATAACTCTTCTTCAAATTGAGTTAAAATGTTCAAACTTGGTCTTGGTGTATATGCTTATTAGGTCAATGCCTTGATGGAGTTCGAAGATGAGCATTTTCCGCTTAGGGTAAGCAGAGATAAGCAATTTGATTGGTTGATGCTTTGGGACACAATAGCTTTAGTTCTAATTAAGTGAGAGTGATGACACTTGGTGTATAGTTTCATTACAGTGATACCTTGACTAAGTTCGATAATGAGCATTTACTGCTCAGGGTAAGCAGAGCGATACGCAATTTGATTGGTCGAGACTTTGGAACACAATAACTCTCCTTCTAATTGAGCTAAGATGTTCAAACTTGGTGTATATGCTTATTAGGTCAATGCCTTGATGGAGTTCGAAGATGAGCATTTTCGGCTTAGGGTAAGCAGAGATAAGCAATTTGATTGGTTGATGCTTGGGGACTTGATAACTTTAATTCTAATTAAGTGAGAGTGATGAAACTTGGTGTATACTTTCATTACAGTAATACCTTGACTACATGTAAGTTCGATAATGAGCATTTTCTGCTCAGGGTAAGCAGGGCGATACGCAATTTGATTGGCCGAGACTTTGGAACACAATAACTTTTCTTCTAATTCAGTTAAAATGTTCAAACTTGGTGTATATGCTTATAAGGTCAATGCGTTGATGGAGTTCGAATATGAGCATTTTCCACTTAGGGTAAGCAGAGATAAGCAATTTGATTGGTTGATGCTTTGGGACACGATAACTTTAGTTCTAATTAAGTGAGAGTGATGAAACTTGGTGTATAGTTGCATTATAGTAATACCTTGACTAAGTTCGATAATGAGCATTTTCTGCTCAAGGTAAGCAGAGCGATACGCAATTTGATTGGTCGAGAGTAGTCGAGACTTTGGAACACAATAACTCTCCTTCTAATTGAGTTAAAATATTCAAACTTGGTGTATATGCTTATTAGGTCAATGCTTTGACGGAGTTCGAAGATGAGCATTTTCCGCTTAGGGTAAGTAAGCAGAGATAAGCAATTTGATTGGTTGATACTTTGGGACAAGATAAGGTTCATATTGATTAATGATTTTTATGCCAATACAATGACTGCATTCTCATTTAGTAATGGATTCGACAGTAACAGTGTATAGAAACGATTGACTTGGACACGAGGACCCTTTCCCTTGGCCAGAGGGGCCCTTTTGTCCGCCTTTAGGGTCCCCCTAACTAGGGTACATTTTCATTTTTCTCGTTGGATGACACTTTGTGTACAGTTTGATTGCTCGATACATTTGAAAAAAATAAATGTGCGATTAATTTATATGTGTCTTCTATTTATTTTGGGATTTCGGCCGGGGACATCAGCCTCACTGTTGGCTTGTTTTGATTTAAGTGTGTCAAAAGATTCTTCTTGCACTTTCGTCCATACTAAAGGGGTACTACTTCTAGTTAGTCTTCGTAGTGGCTCTGATATAGTTGATAGGTCTGGAATATACCTGGCGCAGAAATTAACAAGACCCAAGAAGCTCCTAATCTCTGAAGCTGATTCTGGCCTCTTGGCGTTGACTACTGCTTGAACTTTTGTTTGCTCCACTTCAACTCCTTTCTGTGAAAATACATGGCCCATGAAGATTAGTTTCTCCATCCCAAAATTACACTTTTTCACGTTTAAAGTTAGTCCTGCTTCAGCAAGTCTTCTTAATACTTCTCGCAATCTGGTGTCGTGTTCTTCTGTCGTTTTACCATGAATGATGATATCATCTGATAAATTGTTGACTCCTTTGCATCCTTGAAGTGTTTGTCCTATAACATGTTGATACATTTCTGGTGCAGAGTTGATTCCAAACATAAGGCGTTTATATCTAAAGAGGCCAATATGAGATGAGAATGTTGTAATAAACCGGGAATCAGGCTCTAATTCTATCTGGTGATATCCCCATTTTAGATCTAACTTCGAAAATATGGTGCTACCATTCATATCAGAAATAATTTCTTCCACTGTTGGAATTGGATGCAGTTCTTACCAGGCATGACTCATACCCTCTTCTCCAGATTAATCAAATTTTAGAATGTCTTGGAAATAATAACAGTTTTAATACCCTCGACTTGCCGAGTGGATATTGGCAAATACAGATGTCTGAACAAGATAAACCTAAAACTGCTTTTGCCACTCACTGTGGTATTTTCGAATTCAATGTAAGCCATTTGGTTTAACCAACCCCCCTTCAACTTTCCAACGGTTAATGGAAAACAATGTCTGTGTTACATAGACGATATTATTATATTTGGCCCAGATTTCGATAGTACACTTGAAAATTTAAGATCTGTGTTTCTGAGACTGTGGCAAGCTAACTTGAAGTTAAAGCCAAATAAATGTCAATTATTACAAACCCAAGTAACTTTTCTGGGGAATAAAGTGTCTGCTAGTGGCATTCAATGTGATCCAGACAAGACTAATGTAATCGTAAATTGGCCAGAATCTGAAAATATAAAGCAAGTTCGTTGTTTTTTTGGGTCTAGCTGGTTACTACCGGAAATTTATAGAAGGATTTTCCGATATTGCTCTACCTCTAACTAGGTTAACCCGAAAAAAGGCAAAGTTTAAATGGGATGAGAAATGTCAAGATGCTTTTGGGGAATTAAAGAAACGATTAATAACTCCTCCCATCCTTACTTACCAAAATCAGACAGACCCTTTCATTCTGGACACAGATGCCAGCGGCAGCGCTTTGGGTGTTGTCCTCTCGCAAGAAAAAGTCATATTGTATGTTAGTAAAACCTTAAATCAGTTGCAAAGCAATTATTGCACCACCAAAAGAGAACTTTCAGGTAACCTTTTTAAAGCATTTCCACTGCTATGGCAAGAAATTCCGCGGTCAAGATAATTCCGGTTCAAACTGGTTACATGCTTGGTCCAATCAGGAATTAAAGGATTACCAATCATCAGATCTTTCAGCATTGCACCCATATGCCAATTAAAACAGTAATACACAGAAAGACCCTCAAGAGCTGAAGTCTCACATCTTGATACCGAAGCTAGATTACTTTTCGCTCAGTGGGACTCGTTGGTAATACAAAACGACTTACTTTATCAAAAACTTATTACTCCTTCCAAGGGAATCCAGTACCAATTGGTAGCCCCTCAAATTGTTAGGGATGGCATCTTTAAGGAATTCCACCCTCAAATAATAGCTGGTCACTTAGGATAAAATCCTGGGCCCCGTTTCACAAAACCTTAAATCTCCTTAAAATCGTCTTAAACTAAAATTTCATCCTAACTTAAGATAGATGCGTTTCACAAAACGATTTTAAGCATTTTAGTTAAAATCCACTAAAATAATAATTTAGTTAAAATCTAATCTTAATTTAAAATAGTGGCGTTTCACAAACCGATTTTAAGGAGAATTTTAACTAAAATCAATTTTAACTTAGGATAGCCGTCACCCTGTCCTAACTTAAAATCAAGACATTAACAAACATTGATTAGAGCTACTTTATTACATATATTGCGACATAATTTGAATAATGATAATATTGTGAACGGCCCGGGTCACACAATTTTAATATTCCAACCATCATTCAGAAAAAAAATTCTCATTCAAATTCTTTTCATCCGTTTATTTTATTGTAAGTCAATTTAATCATTTGGGTGGCGTTCCATATTAGAACTCCAAGAAAAAAACAAACTCCAAACCCCAGTAAACTAAACACTAAAAGAAACCCATTTATTCATATCCAATGTCTAGGAAAGAAGAGCCCTCTTATCTATAAAGAAAATATGTTCGTGTACAATGGTTTAATATGGCCCATCTCTTGGTTTTCAAAGGCCCAAAGGCCTATAATACTAGGCAAACCATATGTAGTATTTACGCATACTTTTGGGGGTTATGAAATGTAAAGATATAAATCAATAATCTCAAAGGTGGGTCTATGAGAATGACATGTCAAATCTAGGCATCGGAACATTGGCTATTTGGTGTATTAATTTCAAAGTTGATAAATGATTTTAAATGCGACAAAAAATTACAACCTAGATTAGCTGTTTGAGTCACAAATATCATAATATGTTTGTGACAATTCTCCATATAACTACAAATCCGTGCGATTTAGTTTATCGATACACATTATTGCCATTGAAGCCTGCGAGTAAATCAAATTCCCATGTCACGAATCATATGCCAAGTTCAAGGTCTACCCACCGATACTTTTCGAATCACATATTACGAAGTACACTCATTTATTTCACCTCTCTACGAATGTGCAAACATTGCTTCAACGTATGAAACTTTCCCCATTGATATTGTAACTGTTAATTCAACCTGCCAACAGTTTTCAGTTTCGAAGCGTATTTGCTTTCATCGTAAGTACCCACAGCGGAAATGTGCACTGCGCGGGCGCAAGCGATTTTAACTACAATCTATTAAAACCGCAATTTAAGTTACAATCAATCTTCGTGAAACGCATAAAATTAAAAATTTCATTTTGATTTTAGTTAAAATCTATTTTAGTGATTTTAGATTAAGTTTTTGTGAAACAGGGCCCTGGAAAGTATAAAACATCGTTTTTATACGCCCACATTGAAATGTGGTCGTATATTGTCGTCGCCCCCGTCCGTCCGTCCGTCCGTCCGGCGGTCCGGCGTCCACAATTGCTTGTGGACGCTCTACAGGCTAAAGTTAATATCCGATTGACTTTAAATTTATACACAGTGTTTAAGGTCATGAGACGAAGAAGCCTATTGTTTTTCAGCGATTTCCGATAATAACTACCAGAGTTATGGCCCTTGATCACTTCAAAAAATCTTGTGGACGCTCTAGAGGCCAAAGTTAATATCCGATTGACTTTAAATTTATACACAGTGTTTAAGGTCATAAGACGAAGAAGCCTATCGATTTTCAGCGATTTCCGATAATTACTGCCAGAGTTATGGCCCTTGAACACTTCAAAAATATCTTGTGGACGCTCTAAAGGCAAAAGTTAATATCCGATTGACTTTAAATTTATACACAGTGTTTAAGGTCATAAGACAAAGAAGCCTATTGATTTTCAGAGATTTCAGATAATTAGTACCAGAGTTATGGCCCTTGATCACTTTAAAAAAATCTTGTGGACACTCTAGAGGCCAAAGTTAATATCCGATTGACTTTAAATTTATACACAGTGTTTAAGGTCATGAGACGAAGAAGCCTATTGATTTTCAGCGATTTCTAATAATTAGTGCCAGAGTTGTGGCCCTTGATTAATTACTGCCAGAGTTATGGCCCTTGATCACATTAAAAAATCCTGTGGACGCTCTAGAGGCCAAAGTTAATACCCGATTGACTTTAAATACACACACACTGTTTAAGGTCATGAGACGAAGAAGCCTATTGATTTTGAGCGATTTCAAATAATTACTTCCAGAGTTGTCTCCCTTGATCACTTCAAAAAACCTTGTGATGCTATAGAGGCCAAACTTATCATCCGATTGACTTCAGATTGATACACAGAGTTTAAGGTGTTGAAAATGAAACAAACAAGTATTTTGATTTTCAATGAATTTTAATAACTGAACTGCTAAATCCATGATATTAAATGTTTCCTATACTAATTGTTAGTGTGGGGCAAAACTTTTATAAAAAGCAAACAAATTCTAATGATTTTCAGATAATTACATAATGAGTTGTTACTCTTAATCAGATTTTAGTGTATTACAAATGTTTCATTACCAAAAAAAGTAAAAATATGCGACAACCCTTGTTTACTGCCCGGACGATTTAGCTGCTGTGGGCGTGTGTTTCGTTGCCTGGCAACCTATCTTTGTTTACAGTTATATCCATTATCTATCGTATGTTAGATTTCAGAAGATGAGCATTAATCTGCTTACAACTGACACTTCCGGTTCGCCGTCTCGAACAACGGAAGTCAACGAATAGTCCTCGGAATTATTCGGCATTATAAACAAACCTTCTCTCGTACGGCCAATCAGCACCTATATGATTTTGTCTCTGGGTGTCGCTGTTGATTCTGCACGTACATGCAGACGGTATATAAGCGCTGTCATTTTACGAGATAATCATCACAGGAGAGCTACCCTGATCTTGGTAAATGTAAGGCTCACTTACAGAGCTAACTAAATCAATAGCTTTTGGCATGTAATGTAACGCTCTAAAAATGAGCTAACAGGCTTGATAACTGAAGGCTACTGCCAGTATAATTCTTGAGTAATATTGAAAGGACATGATTCTTGTCAGGTGTTAAATTTACTGGCTGATGTAGCCAATACAATTTATTCACAAAAAATTTGATGCAAATTTATAAAAATGTCTTGATCATAGGATCTCTTGTGGTGGAGTTAATTTTAACTTATGATTTAATCCAGAATTGTATTAGTGTCAATTTCGCCAGTTCTGATTCATGGTCTATTCACTTTTAATTTATTTCGTGTAGGTTTTATGACATGAGATAATGTCTTTGCCTTGACAAACAACTCTGTTTGTTCCCACTTAGCACAGGTCATCATTGTGCTCTTTAAAGTCACCCCTTATCCTTACATCAGTCCCATATACGTAGGTTAAAGGGACCATCCGGATAAGAACAGAGTCTCAAATATTAAAGTCCGAGTATTTATGAAATTTATGGACCAAAATATAAATGCATGGTGTATTTACCTTGTCTCAAAATGTCAGCTCAAAATATTGAGTCGTTTGGACGTGAACGTCAACACTGCTTATCCGGACACGTAACCCTTTTAAGATTTCGGGTCAATTTTTTCATTGGGTAACCTGATAATCGATTCCCGTTTCTTGAGAGGTCTATACAGTGAATGACCCATGTACTTTACTTGATAACAAAAGGTAAATTTCACCTACATATTATTTTTATAGAAAAAAGTCTGGTTTTATCCAGATACTGTATAATACAAAGGTCTCCATTTCCAGATGAAGACTGTCAGGTTTAGATTATTTACAAACGTATCACGAATATCGGGGTAGTTTGTCGGCCTTAGGTAATGGGTTTTAAGGGATTTTAACACAAAATTAAGCAGTTTTATTCCCCAAAAAGTTATCAGGATTGGCCCTTTAATGCTCATCCTCCACTCTGTTATTTTGTAATTATACACATGTTAATTTGTAGATAACAAACAGATAAAAAGCACACTTTGTTTATTTCATCTGCCTTAACGCCTCTTAGGAGGCAAACGTACTCATCCAGCATACGAAACCCTGGGTCTTTGGAATCCACCAACGGGAGGTTGTAATTCATAGCACTTAAAATCCCCTTGACCTTTTATATTGTCAAACTTTAAGCCCTCTCCTGTTACAGAAACTTGAAATATAGGTTTATCACCCCAAGATCTCAGTTCCTTTCGATATTGGCACGTATCGGACTGTAACTTCATGGATTATGCCCCCTGATTGTACGAAAAATCAGGTTTTTAGCTGTGAACACTTTAGAGGTGACAATATTGAACCGATTTTGATGAAACTTGAAATGCGTGTTTATAACACAAAGATCTTGGTTTCTCACAATATTTGTGCATATCGGATCATAACATCCTGAATTATGGCCCCTGATTGTACGAAAAATCGCCTTTTTGTACTTCAACATTGAAATGTGGTCGTATATTGTCGTCGCCCCCGTCCGGCGTCCACAATTGCTTGTGGACACTCTAGAGGCTAAAATTAATATCCGAGTGACTTTAAATTTATACAGTGTTTAAGGGCATGAGACGAAAGAGTCTATTGTTTTACAGCGATTTCCAATAATAACTACCAGAGTTATGGCCCTTGATCACTTCAAATAATCTTGTGGACTCTCTAGAGGCCAAGTTTAATATCAGATCGACTTTAAATTTATACACAGTGTTTAAGGTCATGAGAAGAAGAAGCCTAGTGATTTTCAGCGATTTCCGATAATTAGTGCCAGAGTTATGGCCCTTGATCACTTCAAAAAATCCTGTGGACGCTCTAGAGGCCAAAGTTAATATCGGATTGACTTTAAATTTATACACAGTGTTTAAGGTTATGAGACGAAGAAGTCTTAAAGATTTTCAGAGATTTCAAATAATTACTACCAGAGTTACGGCCCTTGATAACTTTAAAAAATAGGTTGCCAGGCAACGAAACATACGCCCACACAGCAGCTAAATCATCCAGGCAGTCAACAAGAGTTGTCGTATATTAAGTAATTATCAGAAAATCATTTGCATTTGTTTGGTTTGTATAAAATTCTGCCCCATGTTAACGTTTAGTATACCAAGCTAAAAAAGTCAATTTTGCGTACAATCAGGGGCTATAATTCAGGAAGTTACAATCCGATATTATCCGTTGAATATCAAAAGGAACCAAGATCTTTTGGTTATAAACATGCATTTCAAGTTTCATCAACATGAGATTAAAATTGTGACCTCTACAGGGTCCACAACTTTGCTATACCATATTTTTATAGTATTCGTGTACAAGCGGCAGCCATTTTGTCTGTCAGTTTTGGTCCGATTTTCATGAAATTCGAACTCAACATTCATTACATTGTAACCGTTTTTTTAAATCGGGGAATAATTTTGACTTCCAGAGGGACCACAATCTAATAAAGGCGATTTTTCGTATAAAATCAGGGGCCATAATTCAGGAAGTTATGATCCGATATGCGCAAATATCAAAAGGAACCAAGATCTTTAGGATATAAACATGTATTTCAAGTTTCATCAAAATTGTTTTAAAATTGTGACCTCTACAGGTTCCACAACCTATATACCATATTTTTACACTTTTTGGGGTACAAGCGGCGGCCATTTTCTCTGTCAATTTTGGTCCGATTTTCACGAAATTCGACCTCAAACTTCCTTATGATGTAACAGTGATATTATCAAACGGTTTTTTAAATGGGATAATAATTCTGACCTCCAGAGGGACCACAAGCTAAAAAAGGTCATTTTTCGGACAATTCAGGAAGTTACGATCCAATGGGCGCAAATATAAAAAAGAACCAAGATCTTTGGGTTATAAACATGCATGTCAAGTTTCATCAAAATCGGTTCAAAATTGTGACCGTCAATTTTGGTTCGATTTTCACGAAATTTGAACTCAAACTTCATTACCATGTAACGGTGATATAATCAAACGTTTTTTTAAATCGGATAATAATTTTGACCTTCAGAGGGACCACAAGCTAAAAAGGGTAATTTTTCGAACAATTAGGGGCCATAATTCAGGAAGTTACGATCCGATGGGTGCAAATATCGAAATACATGTCAAGTTTCATCAAAATCGGTTCAAAATTGTGACCTCTGTAGGGTCCACAAGCTGAAAACATGATATTTTGTACAATCGGGGGCCATAATCCATGAAGTTCCGATCGGATACATGGCAATATCGAAAGTAACCGAGATCTTATGGGTATAAACCTATATTTCAAGTTTCGTGAAAAACTGATTTTGATGAAACTTGAAATATAGGCTTATCCCCAAACGATCTCGGCCGCTGTTTGTTCGTGAATACTGTTAAAAAATGGTATATCATGGTTGTGGACCCTGTATAGGTCACAATTTTCATTCTATTTTGATGAGGAAGGTTGAGTTCGAATTTCGTGAAAATGGTACCAAAATTGCGGGACGAAATGGTCGCCGTTTGTACGCGAATAGTGTAAAAATATGGTATATCATGGTTGTGGACTCTCTACAGGTCACAATTCTTATCCGATTTTGACGAAAAGTCACATTTCTAGGTTGTGTACCGTCACACCATAATCATTGTCGGCTTCGAATTTCATGAATATCAGATTGGAACTGACCAACAAAGTAGCTGCTCCCAATACCATCTGAAATACAGGACTTCATGATTTAGGAAAAATCACTTTTGGTATTGCTTGTTCTCTATCCATCTCTCAAAAATGTGGGCGTATCCTGCATGGCAGTGCCAGCCTATCTTTTTAAATCGGATAATAATTTTGACCTCCAGAGAGACCACGAGCTAAAAAGGGCGATTTGTCGGACAATTAGGGGCCATAATTCAGGAAGTTACTATCCGATGGGTGCAAATATCAAAAGGAACCAAGATCTTTGGGTTATAAACATACCTGTCAAGTTTCATCAAAATCAGTTCATAATTGTGACCTCTATAGGGTCCACAAGCTGAAAACATGATTTTTCGTACAATCAGGGGCCATAATCCATGAAGTTTTGATCCTATAAATGCCAATATCGAAAGCAGCCTAGATCTTATGGGGATAAACCTATATTTCAAGTTTTGTCAAAATCGGATAAGAATTGTGACCTGTACATGTAGAGAGTCCACAAACAAATTGTGGACGGACAGGGGTGACGACAATATACGTCCACATGAAAATGTGGGTGTATAAAAAATCTTGTGACGCTATAGAGGCCAAACTTGTCATCCGATTGACTTCAGATTGGTACACAGAGTTTAAGGTGTTGAAACGAACAAGTGTTTTGATTTTCAATGAATTTTGATAACTGAACAGCTAAATCTTTGATATTAATAGTCCAGTAAATCTAGATTTTTAACTGGAATAAATTTGCAGAAAGCTGAATTCAACTGCTTTTGTATCTGGGGTACTTGCTTATCAAAATACCAAAAGTCTTCCAAAATCTGACTTACGGGTCTACGTGAAACTCAATAATCAATCCAAGATGGCGGACAACAGCGTGAAATAGCTTAAAATATCAAATATCTCAGAAAGGAATCGTTTTAGACCATATAAATGTACTATGAGTTAATATAAAAGTGATATCTCTGAATCAGATGATGGGGTCAAATGGTTGCTATGACGTCATAGTGGCGTCATATCGCAATATCGAGTCAGAAAACAAAGAAATTAAATAAAAAGTGACATCATAACATTATATCGAGTCAGAAAGTAAACAAATTAGACAGCAATATGTCTTTTAAAGGAGATACTATCGCACGCTATACATTACGTATTGAGAAAAAATTGATCATTAATCCAAGATGGCGGGAAATGACTTAAAATATCTCCGAGAGGAAGAGTTTTAGACCATATAAATGTTTAATATCTCCGAAAGTACAAGTTTTAGACCATATTAATATATAATATCTCCAACTGGAAGTGTTTTAGACCAAATAATGTATAATATAATTGTATAATATCTCTGAAAGGAAGCGTTTTAGATAATATAAAATGTATAATAGGGTGATTGTGCCAGTTATCGACCACTTAAGTAAAATTCCTACTAGTCTTAATTTTGTTGATAATATTGTCGATGTTTTCTGGTATAATATTGAATCCCTTACGTGTTTCAATTGTTTCTTTGATGGGTATTTAATCCAAAATATTAATATATTATCATATTGAGGAAAGATTCCTATTTTTGCAGTCATCGGCCAATAGTCATCGGCTATTGTGATTTCAGTTTGCC
The DNA here is from genome assembly GCA_948474765.1 of Patella depressa. Taxonomy (NCBI): domain Eukaryota; kingdom Metazoa; phylum Mollusca; class Gastropoda; family Patellidae; genus Patella; species Patella depressa. The sequence goes on along the minus strand of CAOLEZ010000009.1, from coordinate 805,631 downwards.
ATAACTTCCGATTACTGAAATATATGTTTGCTTCATCGGCCACATATTCATCTGTCTATAAATAAATATGAAAATACCGTTAACTATCGAATCTGTTAACACTATCAATGTTATTTTGAAATTTGAAATGTTCGTTTCATTTTAGATACTATGTCAGGCCTACTTGACTCCTGTGACACCGATGAACGGTTATTTCCAGTATGGAATGGGATGAAATGGGAATAACCCACAGGCCTTAAAACCATTTGATATTGCGTCTCCAAGAGCCGAGTTCGTGGCCAGGTCTAATATAGGAGCAAATGTCCATTTGGATAGTGATTTTCTTAAGTCTGATTGCATATGCTAATTCCTTACATGTTTTTTGTCCCCCGCCTTTCGAAGAAAGTTGGGGGACTATTAAAATGGGTTCGTCCGTCCGTCTGTCTGTCTGTCTGTCTGTCTGTCTGTCTGTCCGTCTGTCCGTCACACTTTTTGGGACACAATAACTCTCTTCCTAATTGAGCTAGAATGTTCAAACTTGGTGTATGTGTTTATTAGGTCAATGCCTTGATGGAGTTCAAAGATGAGCATTTTCTGCTTAGGGTAAGCAGAGATAAGCAATTTGATTGGTTGATGCTTTGGGACACGATAACTTTAGTTCTAATTAAGTGAGAGTGATGAAACTTAGGGTATAGTTTCATTACAGTAATACCTTGACTAAGTTCGATAATGAGCATTTTCCGCTCCGGGTAAGCAGAGCAATTTGATTGGTCGAGACTTTGGAACACAATAACTCTCCTTCTAATTGAGTTAAAATGTTCAAACTTGGTGTATATGCTTATTAGGTCAATGCCTTGATGGAGTTCGGAGATGAGCATTTTCCGCTTAGGGTAAGCAGAGCGATACGCAATTTGATTGGTCGAGACTTTGGAACACAATAACTCTTCTTCTAATTGAGTAAAAATGTTCAAACTTGGTGTATATGCTTATAAGGTCAATGCCTTGATGGAGTTCGAAGATGAGCATTTTCCACTTAGGGTAAGCAGAGATAAGCAATTTGATTGGTTGATGCTTTGGGACACGATAACTTTAGTTCTAATTAAGTGAGAGTGATGAAACTTGGTGTATAGTTTCATTACAGTAATACCTTGACTAAGTTCGATAATGAGCATTTTCTGCTCAAGGTAAGCAGAGCGATATGCAATTTGATTGGTCGAGAGTAGTCGAGACTTTGGAACACAATAACTCTCCTTCTAATTGAGTTAAAATGTTCAAACTTGGTGTATATGCTTATTAGGTCAATGCCTTGATGGAGTTCAAAGTTGAGTATTTTCCGCTTAGGGTAAGCAGAGATAAGCAATTTGATTGGTTGATACTTTGGGACAAGATAACTTAGGTTCATCTTGATTGATGATTTTTATGCCAATACAATGACTGCATTCTCATTTAGTAATCGATTCGACAGTAACAGTGTATAGAAACGATTGACTTGGACACGAGGGCCCTTTCCCTTGGCCAGAAGGGCCCTTTTGTCCGCCTTTAGGGTCCCCCTAACTAGGGTACATTTTCATTTTTCTCGTCGGTTTTAGCATTTTTCTTTATAAAGCACTTTTGGATGACACTTAGTGTACAGTTTGATTGCTCGATACATTGAAAAAAATAAATGTGCAATTAATTAATATGTGTCTTCTATTTATTTTGGGATTTCGGCGGGGGACATCAGCCTCACTGTTGGCTTGTTTTTCATTGGACTTTGTGGGGCCGAAATACCGAAACATCAGCAGGTTGTAAAATATGGGTAGCATTGGGAAGTAATTCCATGGGAGCTACAAAAGTTACTAAGATGATATGGCAAGTGTGCTTTATGTCCATCAACACTGGAGGTGGAACTGCATTCTCTGAGAGCAGGATGGAAAACATTAGCCAAATATTCATAAAAAGTTTCTGATTTCATCCATCCGGATTGAGACATTCCAATTGCCCATGTGCCCGATACTGACTTCCATGTAACTTTGGGAGGTCACACATGTGGCAATATATCAGTGCCTTGACAGTTTCATACACATTTTTCCATCTCTTGGACTAAGGACTTTTCCACTTTTAAGGCATTGTTGAAAGTTGGTCTCGTCAGAATCAAATATTCTGCTTCTATCCTCCAAAATGGGCTCACAGTTTTCCTCCTCAAGTTAATCGTGCAACCTCTTAAACCAACTTCTTAGGTTAGCTAGTCACAGTCAACCCAAGACTTTCAGCAGTACGTACATAAATTGAAGGATGTTGAATAAAAAATCTCTTGTACCACTGTTCATCCCAACAGATGTTTGTGAAGGGATTTTCCAGACTATCTTCATCTATTATTCGTTTCACTGTATTGATCACATAAGTTTTCTTTCCATGAAAGCCGATCATGGATAAATCAAGAATCCATTTCTCTGATGTATCCCTTTTCAGCTGTTGTTAAAACAGTATTTAGACCCATTTTACTTTCTTCAGGAACCAACCGTTCCACAGACCTCATAGCTATCGCTTCAGTGACTGACCTGTCACTCAATTATCCAATACCAATCACGTAACACATTATCCATAGGTACACACACACTCTTAAATTGATCCATATGAATATCATAATGAGAAACATCTTTATTTCTTGGACATCGGAAGGCCTAAAATATTCTCGCAAGTCCGCGAATCTGCTTTGGCTCGGTAACTCGACGATTCACGAATTCGCTAGCCTAATCCGAATACACGTGCATTCCACTTACTATCAAACATGTTCCAAACTTACACATTAAATTGAATAGAAAGGCTAATGACTTCGCCATTGAGAAGTGTGTAAATTTAGATTCTAAAATATCCGTAATACATTGAATATCAAATCAAGACTTCATATCAGTGCATGACACTATATTTACCTAATGTGGGGGACAGGTAAAAATTATTTATGAGATACTCTTCCAACCAACATCTATTTATTTTATTTTGTCAAATTTTCCAGTAGATCATACATAGACTTTATTTATAGAAATCATCTTCAATTTTTTAAGTGATTAAATACGCCTTACAACGAGAAGTGTACATTCGAGCCACAACAATATTTGATACTCTGTGGTCACGGTAGAATTAGGTGACATGACTTTGGGGCTAATTTATTTAAATATTTATGTGTTATAGAGACTGTGGCGTCGGACAGAGCTAAGTGTAAATATGGCAAATGGGGGCGTATCGTGGTACTTCATTGGTTATTCTTGCATTTGGAAACGAATAATTAAATATATGTGATAATGTGAGTGTTTGTGATGTAAGTCAATTTACTGAACATAGAGTAAAATTTTGTCAAGCTGTCGCACGCAACAGGAAGTTTTACTTATTACCTGTCAGACTGAAAAATCGTCTGTCGGTGACAAGTAGACAGGCCAATATTTCGAGCCATGCCTCCATGACTCTTGTCCTGATGAGTTGACTTTGGTATATAAGGTCCATGGTATACCTAACTCAAGACAGGCTTTACGCTGGCTTATACCATTTTGAACCGAAGCTGATGCTTTATCGTTGAAAAACTTTGTTGCGCATGAACGGTTGCCTCCGACTGCAACGCTATTTAACAGCTTGAGAACACACCACTGAATAATTACCGAGATGGTGATGTGGCTGGGGAAGGAATATTTATCATTACGTTAATTTAAAAGACATTGCTGTCTAATTTGTTTATTTTCTGACTTGATATTGTGTTATGACGTCACTTTCTATTTAATTTGTTTGTTTTCTGACTCGATATACGTCATAGCAACCATTTGACCCCACCATCTGATTCAGAGATATCACTTTTATATTGACTCGTAGCACATTTATATGGTCTAAAACGTTTCCTTTCAGAGATATTTGATATTTTTAGCCATTTCACGCCGTTGTCCGCCATGTTGGATTGATTATCGATTTTCGAGTGGACCCGCAAATTAGATTTTGGAAGACTTTTGGTATTTTGATAAGCAAGTACCCCAGATACAAAAGCAGTTGAATTCAGCTTTCTGCAAATTAATTCCAGGTCATAGTGGGTCGGGTCCATAGATTTACTGGACTATAAATGTTTCGTATACTAATTGTTAGCGTGGGGCAAAACTTTATAAAAAGCAAACAAATTCTAATGATTTTCTGATAATTACATAATGAGTTGTTACTCTTAATCAGATTTTTGTGTATTACAAATGTTTCATTACCGAAAAAAAGTAAAAATATGCGACAACCCTTGTTGACGATTTAGCTGCTGTGGGCGTATGTTTCGTTGACTGGCAACCTATCTTTTAGCTTGTGGCCCCTCTTGAGGCCTAAATTATTATCTGATTTAAAAAACTGTCTGACTATGTCACAGTTACACCATAAAGAAGGTTGTGTTTAAATTTCGTGAAAATCGGACCAAAATTGACGGACAAAATGGCCGCCGCTTGTCCGCAAAAAGTGTAAAAATATGGCATGTCAAGGTTGTGAACACTGTGGAGGTCACAATTTTGAACCGAATTTGATAAAACTTGAAATGCATGTTTATAACCCAAAGATCTTGGTTCCTTTCGATATTTGCACATATCGGATTGTAACATCCTGAATTATGACCCCTGATTGTACGAAAAATCATGCTTTTAGCTTGTGGACCCTATAGAGGTGACAATTTTGAACCGATTTTGATGAAACGTGACATTTATGTTTATAACCCAAAGATCTTGGTTCCATTGATCGTAACATACTGAATTATGGCCCCTGATTGTACGAAAATCGCCTCATTTTTTAGCTTGTGGACAAAATGGCTGCCGCTAATACGCGAATAGTGTAAAAATATGATTTTCAAGGTTGTGGACCCTGTAGAGGTCACAATTTTAATCTGATTTTGATGAAATTTGATATGTAAGTTTATAACCCAAGGATCACGGTTTCTTTTGATATTCGGGCACATTGGACCATAACTTCCTGAATTATGGCCCCTGAGTGTACTAAAAATCATGTTTTTTAACTTGTGGACCCTATGGAGGTCACAATTTTATTCCGAATTAAAAAACCGTTTGACTATATCCCCGTTACACATTATTGATGGTTGAGTGTGAATTTCTTGAAAATCGATAATTGAACAGCTAAATCCATGATATTAAATGTTTTGTATACTTAACGTTAACATGGGGCAGAACTTTATAAAACCAAACAAATTTTAATTATTTTCTGATAATTACTTAATATGCGACAACTCTTGTTGACTGCCCAAACGATTTAGCTGCTGTGTGGGCGCATGTTTCGTTGCCTGCCAACCTATTTTTTTTAATTTGATTTTGATAAAACTTAAAATACATGTTTATAGCCTAAAGATCTTGGTTCTTTTGCATATTTGCGCATATCGGATTGTAACTTCCTGAATTATGGCCCCTGATTGTCCAAAAAGTCGCCTTTTATGGCTTGTGCCTGGAGGTCGCAATTATTATCCGATTTAAAAAACCATTTGATTATATCACCGTTACACCGTAATTGCCGCCGCTTGTTCGCGAGTAGTGTAACAATATTGTATACCAAGGTTGTGGACCTGTAGAGGTCACAATTTTAATTTGATTTTGATGAAACTTGAAACAGAGTTTAAGGTCTTGAGACAAACAAGTATATTGGTTTTCAATGAATTTTGATAATTGCACAGCTAAATCCATAATATTAAATGTTTCATTGGGCAGAACTTTATAAAAAAACAAACAAAAGTCTAATGATGTTGATAATTACTTAATATGCGACAACTGATGTTGCTGGTGGGCGTATGTTTCGTTGCCTGGCAACCTATTTTCAATGAATTTTGATAAATGAACAGCTAAATCCATAATATTAAATGTTTCATGGGGCAGAACTTTATAAAAACCAAACAAATTCTAATGATTTTCTGATAATTACTTAGTATGCGACAACTCTTGTTGACTGCCCAGACAATTTAGCTGCTGGTGGGTGTATGTTTCGTTGCCTGGCAACCTATTTTTCTATTAATTGTAACCACATAAATCATAACCACATTAATTGTAACTCAAAGTAAAGCGGTAATTTGGAGTAAAATCTTAATGCCTTGTGTTATTAAACACAACGTCCGGGAAAATAAATGCCTTGTCTAAAAACTAAACACCTTTCAAATCTAAATGGTAGTGTTCATTTTTAAAAACGTCCTGAGAAACTGAATGGTCGTAAAATAGATGATCGATGTCAAAACTTAAACAGTGTTTCTTAATCTACATGGTAGCACAAATTGGGTGGTTTTAACACATTCTAGACGGCAATCTATTAACTAGATAAGTGTATTAGATTCTATATGGTAAGGGTAGTTTTCTTTCTTTTTCAAAAAATCTGGATGATACCCAGCCCCTAGTGTCAATACCTGAACAAGACTTTGGAACGTAATAACTCTCCTTCTAATTGAGGTAGAATGTTCAAAATTTGTGTACTTGTCAGTTACCGCAGTGCCTTAAAATAGTCCTATTTCTCGACGAAATCAGTTATTTTTCTTCGCTCGCAGGGGGACGATCGGGTATTCCCCATGCATAATAATTGGCGTTGTTGTAAAGCGGAGAATCTCTAGTTTACAAATATGATCAAAATATTGTCGATGAATTGATTTTGAACGGATACAATCGAGTTTTAAAAATATAAACATACTCTGCTTGTTGCTATGCTGTCTACACAACTCGTTTGCTGATTGGCCCAGACCCCACGTGCAAAGCATTGTGGTTACTTGGCTGGCTCAAGCGGGCGATAAATATACTGAGCGCCATAGAAAACGCATCACTTAGTTTTTCATATAACAAAATGATCCTGTAACATATCTTATTTTTTTTGCTTCTTATTGTAAACAATATTCAAATGGGAACACATCAATAACAACACATTTGTACACTTATGGATAATTAATCTGTAATCAACGGTACAAAGTCAGAGGGGTCAAAACCAAAAGTATGACACCGATGTCAGTAGCGTGTGTGTCCTCCACTGGCTCTAACGCACGCTGTGCAGCGACGTAGCATGGAATTAACTATCTGTGTCGTACTTTGGGTTTTGGCCCCTCTGACTTTGTACCGTTGATTACAGATTAAACATCCACAAATGTACAAATGTGTTATGTGTTCCCATTTGAATCTACAAGTTAAACCTGCGAACAAGACAGAAAATAGACATTGCAAAAAATAAACAAATATCAAATCAAGTGAATGGATCCGGGAGCCAGCCATAAGCGTCCACTGTACTGTATAGTCCCGGGCCTGTTATGGTACAGGCTTCACTATAAATGATCTACAAGAAAAGACGTAACAGAAATATGAATATCTATAAAGTGCTGCTTGAGACAATTGTATCTAGGGTAATATACTTACTATTACAGATGGTTTTATGAAAGATGCTGCTGATAGGAAAGCATTTGAGAAATTCAGCGAATCTCACAAATCTGCACCTCCAAGTCAACAGGGTGTTCCAAGTGAACGACTTGAAAGTAAGTAAAACAGATGTTACCATGTAACCACTGAAAACTGCTAAGGAGTTAAAAGGTGCACAGCCCGTATAGAATTCTTAATCCTCGTTGTTATTTGTACGTATGTCGGAAGATAATTAATTTTCGGACTATTACTCGGTGTTACCGGTTTAAGACTGTAAAAAGGTGTGTTAATTAACGAGGGTGAAAAACTGACCGAGAGGTGGGTTAATTAACGCTAGGTGCGTTTTCTGTTGAGGTGTATTAATTAACCGACCGGTAAAAAATGAATGTCAATGTTGTGTATTGTTTAATCGGCGTGTTTTCTCGCTAGTTGCGATAACTGCACCAAAAGGAGTATAATCAAGGACCAACATGCTTTATCTGACATGTACGAGTTAAATCAAAATTTGAGAAGTAAAACTGTTTAACCGTGCGATTAATCATTCGACCGTGTGTTTTACGCAGGTCTTTGTAAAATAATGAGGTCTGTAGATAGGCGTGTGTGCTCGCTATGATCTACGTTTCTCTTATGTCTATTGTAGGCCTATTACGTATCATATATATAAAGTTGCATTTTATGAAATAAAAATATGGATTAATCTATCGTATACGGAAAGGCGAATGTAATGTCGTTATTTATAAATACCAAGCAGTCAGCGCCCAAATTAAATATCAACGTGAAATAGAGAGTAAATCCAGCAAAAACGGGCCACAATGCGTAAATTGTTCATCTTACCTTCAATAGCAAAATCCATCAAACAGAAATCTCCTTGTTGATAAATATTACGACACAACAAACAACCGAATAGTGGTAATTCCAACGCAAATGGTATTTAAACTGAAATTATTTTAGCTTTTCAACGATCCTTATTCCAGAACTCGTAACTTTCAATAGCCGTTTTTATGCAATTACAGAAGAAACACATACGCCCGAGTTGACACGTAATCATTTTTCGAGACTTCGTAGTAATATTGGATATCCTGGTTATGTTTTCTTCGTGATCGTAACATATAAAACTACAGGCCAGTTCGTTTCTACAACTATGTTATTAAGCTGGATTGGATTCGAAGAACCCTCGTTCTCAATAAATGATAGCTGCTCGGAATACCTATTGAGCGCTTATCAGTCTCGCTCAACACCCTCTTTTATAACCTCCTTTTTTCTGCACGTCCTATAGGCTGACCTTGACTTTCATTTCCAGGCTAAATTGAATAAACCACCCAATTTCCCAAAGACCAGGGGGAGAACATTGCCTTATTTGGTCTACCAAAGCATATATCATAAACAGATGGAATTTGATGGATATTTTACCAAAATATCACCATTGTTTTACATATAAACATGTCGTCCGCTTTTTTCGTACGTCGGATTTGAATCTATAAGAAAGAGTGAACCAACAATTTTTCAAAGATCCAATATAGTAAGTCACGCTACTTATAGATAAAGTTGCATTTAATAAAAAAAAAATATTGACCCTAATCTATCGCACGAAATGCAAGAGAATTTAATATTTTGATTGTTGAATTCCGGTCTACTGTGGTTCATTTGGAATGTAAAATATACAACCAATAACGATATTAATTGAAATTATATATTATCGGCATGACCATGGAATGGGTTTGAAACGTGTGTACAACGAACGAGTCGGAATAGCGAAGATTTTCGAGTGAGAAAACAGTGGTCATTTGTTTCATTACTTCCGCCAAAATGTGCTAAGGTGAACGCTGAGTTTATTAGAAAAAAATTTAATTATTAAAGTTAAAAACGAAAATCAAAGGTGACAACTTGAAATGACCAAGTGACAATTAAAAAAATAATTCTAAAAGTTTACAAACATTTCAACGCCTAACTTATTGGAATAAACTGTAACAATTGCCAAATTCCAACCAACTATATATCAGCTAGTCCGTAAGTGCACGATTTAACTGTGCCTCGCATGTCAACATCAAAGAGCAGAGCTAACTGTGTGTCGCTGACAACATCAAAGGGCAATTCCGTGTGAAAAGCATGCATGAATCGACAGTATTGTAAAACAAAGACTGGATTCACAATCACAGAAACCTATGGTTTCTTAGCAGGCTCTGAGATTTGACAATGGAGATTAGAATATATCAGATAATTAAATTGGAACGAAGTATAAAACACGTTGTATTCATCAAGAAATGAAATGCGTATAAGAACGCATATATGTAACTACATGTAGCCCTACACCATGTATAAATCCATATTAATAACACCGCCTATTATATTTCTTACCGTTTTCTAAAATACAATATTAGAGCACTTGTATCTTGTATATACAGTCAAACTGGAGGAAAGTATTGTCATCTTCTTGTTTTGGTTGATTGATCAGAATGTTTGAAAACGTTGAACTACATATAGGTGTTGCGTAACACTTGATTGGTGTCATAAAGTAATAAACTAATCAACAAGCTACATGGATTATTTACTTCAACTAAAATGTGTATTAGAATTTTCTGTCTGAATTACAGTTGTTATACGCCCACATTTTCATGTGGACGTATTATGTCGTCGCCCCTGTCCGTCCGGACGTCCGTCCGTCCGTCCACAATTTGTTTGTGGACTCTCTACAGGTCACAATTCTTATCCAATTTTGACGAAACTTGAAATATAGGTTTATCCCCATAAGATCTCGGTACCTTTCGATATTGGCATGTATCGGATCAAAACTTCATGGATTATGGCCCCTGATTGTACGAAAAATCACGTTTTTAGCTTGTGGACCCTATAGAGGTCACAATTTTGAACCGATTTTGATGAAACTTGACATGCATGTTTGTAACCCAAAGATCTTGGTTCCTTTCGATATTTGCGGCTATCGGAATGTAATTTCCTGAATTATGGCCCCTGATTGTCCGAAAAATCACCCTTTTTAGCTTGTGGTCCCTCTGGAGGTCACAATTATTATTCGATTTAAAAAACCGTTTGATTATATCACCGTTACACCCTAAGGAAGGTTGAGTTCGAATTTCGGGAAAATCGGACGAAAATTGCCATACAAAATGGCCGCCGTTTGTACGCGAATACTGTTAAAAAATGGTATATCAAGATTGTGGACCCTGTGGAGGTCACAATTTTGATTCGATTTTGATGAAACTTCAAATTCATGGTTATAACCCAAAGATCTTGCTTCCTTTCGATATTTGCGCATATCGGATCGTAACTTCCTGAATTATGGCCCCTGATTATACGCAAAATCGCCTTTTTTTTAGCTTGGAGGTCACAATTATTATTCGATTTAAAAAACCGTTTGATTATATCACCGTTACACCCTAAGGAAGGTTGAGTTCGAATTTTGGGAAAATCGGACGAAAATTGCCATACAAAATGGCCGCCGTTTGTATGCGAATACTGTTAAAAAATGGTATATCAAGGTTGTGGACCCTGTGGAGGTCACAATTTTGATTCGATTTTGATGAAACTTGAAATTCATGGTTATAACCCAAAGATCTTGCTTCCTTTTGATATTTGCGCATATCGGATCGTAACTTCCTGAATTATGGCCCCTGATTATACGCAAAATTGCCTTTTTTTTAGCTTGGAGGTCACAATTATTATCCGATTTAAAAAAACGTTTGATTATATTACTGTTACACCGTAAGGAAGGTTGAGTTCGAATTTCGGGAAAATCAGACCAAAATTGCCACACAAAATGGCCGCCGTTTGTACGCGAATACTGTTAAAAAATGGTATATCAAGGTTGTGGACGCTGTAAAGGTCACAATTTTAATTCGATTTTGATGAAACTTGAAATTCATGGTTATAACCCAAAGATCTTGGTTCTTTTCGATATTTGCGCATATCGGATCGTAACTTCCTGAATTATGGCCCCTGGTTATACGCAAAATCCCCCTTTCTTTAGCTTGTGGTCCCTCTGGAGGTCACAATTATTATCCAATTTAAAAAAACGTTTGATTATATCACCGTTGCACTGTAAGGAAGGTTGAGTTTGAATTTCGGGAAAATCGGACCAAAATTGACAGACAAAATGGCCGCCGTTTGTACGCGAATACTGTTAAAAAAATGATATCATGATTGTGGAGCCTGTATAGGTCACAATTTTAATTCGATTTTGATGAGGATGGTTGAGTTCTAATTTCGTGAAAATCGTACCAAAATTGCCGGACGAAATGGTCGCCGTTTGTACGCGAATAGTGTAAAAATATGGTATATCATGGTTGTGGACTCTCTACAGGTCACAATTTTTATCCGATTTTTATCATGGTTGTGGACTCTCTACAGGTCACAATTCTTATCCGATTTTGATGAAAAGTCACATTTCTAGGTTGTGTACCGTCACACCATAATCATTGTCGGTTTCGAATTTCATTAATATCAGACTGGAACTGACCAACTAAATGGCTGCTCCCAATACAGTATGAAATACAGGACTTAAAGATGTAGGAAAAATCACTTTCGGTATTGCTTGTTCTCTGTCCATCTTTCGAAAATGTGGGCGTATCCTGCCTGGCAGTGCCAGCCTATCTTTAATTTTGTTATACGCCCACATTTTCATGTGGACGTATTATGTCGTCGCCCCTGTCCGTCCGGACGTCCGTCCGTCCGTCCGTCCACAATTTTTTTATGGACTCTCTACAGGTCACAATTCTTATCCGATTTTGACGAAACTTGAAATATAGGTTTATCCCCAAAAGATCCTTTTGATATTGGCATGTATCGGATCAAAAGTTCATGGATTATGGCCCCTGATTGTACGAAAAATCACGTTTTTAGCTTGTGGACCCTATAGAGGTCACAATTTTGAACCGATTTTGATGAAACTTGACATGCATGTTTGTAACCCAAAGATCTTGGTTCCTTTCGATATTTGCGGCTATCGGAATGTAATTTCCTGAATTATGGCCCCTGATTGTCCGAAAAATCACCCTTTTTAGCTTGTGGTCCCTCTGGAGGTCACAATTATTATTCGATTTAAAAAACCGTTTGATTATATCACCGTTACACCCTAAGGAAGGTTGAGTTCGAATTTCGGGAAAATCGGACGAAAATTGCCATACAAAATTGCCGCCGTTAGTACGCGAATACTGTTAAAAAATGGTATATCAAGGTTGTGGACCCTGTGGAGGTCACAATTTTGATTCGATTTTGATGAAACTTGAAATTCATGGTTATAACCCAAAGATCTTGCTTCCTTTCGATATTTTCGCATATCGGATCGTAACTTCCTGAATTATGGCCCCTGATTATACGCAAAATCGCCCTTTTTTTAGCTTGGAGGTCACAATTATTATTCGATTTAAAAAAACGTTTGATTATATCACCGTTACACCCTAAGGAAGGTTGAGTTCGAATTTCAGGAAAATCGGACGAAAATTGCCATACAAAATGGCCGCCGTTTGTACGCGAATACTGTTAAAAAATGGTATATCAAGGTTGTGGACCCTGTGGAGGTCACAATTTTGATTCGATTGTGATGAAACTTGAAATTCAAGGTTATAACCCAAAGATCTGGCTTCTTTTCGATATTTGCGCATATCGGATCGTAACTTCCTGAATTATGGCCCCTGATTATACGCAAAATCGCCTTTTTTTTTAGCTTGGAGGTCACAATTATTATCCGATTTAAAAAAACGTTTGATTATATTACCGTTACACCGTAAGGAAGGTTGAGTTCGAATTTCGGGAAAATCAGACCAAAATTGCCATACAAAATGGCCATCGTTTGTACGTGAATACTGTTAAAAAATGGTATATCAAGGTTGTGGACCCTGTAAAGGTCACAATTTTAATTCGATTTTGATGAAACTTGAAATGCATGGTTATAACCCAAAGATCTTGGTTCCTTTCGGTATTTGCACATATCGGATCGTAACTTCCTGAATTATTCGAATTTCGTGAAAATGGTACCAAAATTGCCGGACGAAATGGTCGCCGTTTGTACGCGAATAGTGTAAAGATATGGTATATCATGGTTGTTGACTCTGTACAGGTCACAATTCTTATCCGATTTTGACGAAAAGTCACATTTCTAGGTTGTGTACGGTCACACCATAATCATTGTCGACTTCGAATTTCATGAATATCAGACTGGAACTGACCAACAAAATGGCTGCTCCCAATACAGTATGAAATACAGGACTTAATGATGTAGGAAAAATCACTTTCCGTATTGTTTGTTCTCTATCCATCTCTCGAAAATGTGGGCGTATCCTGCCTGGCAGTGCCAGCCTATCTTTTATAGATTTATTAATTAAATGGTTTCGATAACTTAAAAAATCGTGCATAATGAAAAATAAGGTAATTTATGTTTAAAAATTTTATGGCATGTAAATCAATATCTGTTCTTAAACTTTAATATATGTATTAACAGTAACAAAATTTCGATTTATAGTATTATTATTAATTTGTTTCCGTTATTTGCAAAACATCTCCCCGATGTTGATAATAAATTTGATTTGAATTATTTTTCCGTGCCAGTTGGAAACATAATTGTCTAAGGTCTAATTGGACTGTGAAGTTTAATTCAAATATTAAATCGAATTAGGAAACAGGTATAAATGTATTTTTGCATAAAATTAGAATGCTGTTTGTTTCAAATCTGCATTGGACTATTCATAGTCTATCTATTGTGATTTATATTTGATATCTGTGAATGATATCCGACTATCATAAAAAAGGTCTTTTAAAAACTAATAACGAGATATATGTTCATTCAGAAAGTATTCAGATATCCTAAATTATCTGCTAGCTATTATAAAAACTTACAACACACACAAACAGGGTAAGCTATATGATCAGCGCTTCCCGAAGAGCTACCAATTTATCAGAATTTTCAAAGAAAAATTGCCAAATGTTATAGTTTATTATTAATATCTTCTCAAATAAAGCAACCGAACAGTTTTCCAATACGTGCGAATAAGCTCGTGCACGCCTCTACATATAAACAGAAGTGTTGCTTTGATCAAGGAGACGTAATTGAGATTGTCGCATCTGCAAGGACAATGCATGAACCGGGGAGACGTGAAGTCTGAAATGCCAATGGATGGGTGAACATTGATTTGAATTATATTATTTTTTTGATCATGAACACAAATAATAGCTTGTCGGAAGACGAGATTAAGTATATTTACGAGAATAAGTATATTTACATACGGTAAAGTTACAAGTTTAGTTCTGGAATTAGGATAGTTGGATTGATGGAATGTAAATTTAGTGAAAAGCTAAAATAATTTTAGTTTAAATACCATTTGTGTGGGAATTACCACTGTTTGGTTGGTTGTTGTGTCGTAATATTTATCAACAAGGAGATTTCTGTTTGATGGATATTGCTATTGAAGGTAAGATGCACAATTTACGCATTGTGGCCCGTTTTTTGCTGGATTTACTCTCTATTTCACGTTGTTATTTAATTTGGGCGCTGACTGCTTGGTATTTATAAATGACGACATTACATTCGCCTTTCCGTATACGATAGATTAATCCATATTTTTATTTCATAAAATGCAACTTTATATATATGATACGTAATAGGCCTACAATAGACATAAGAGAAACGTAGATCATACCGAGCACACACGCCTATCTAAAGACCTCATTATTTTACAAAGACCTGCGTAAAACACACGGTTGAATGATTAATCGCACGGTTAAACAGTTTTACTTCTCAAATTTTGATTTAACTCGTACGTGTCAGATAAAGCATGTTGGTCCTTGATTATACTCCTTTTGGTGCAGTTATCGCAACTAGTGAGAAAACACGCCAATTAAACAATACACAACATTGACATTCATTTTTTACCGGTCGGTTAATAACACACCTCTACAGAAAACGCACCTAGCGTTAATTAACCCACCTCTCGGGTTATGGCCCCTGATTGTACGAAAAATCACGTTTTTAGCTTGTGGACCCTATAGAGGTCACAATTTTGAACCGATTTTGATGAAACTTGACATGCATGTTTATAACCCAAAGATCTTGGTTCCTTTCGATATTTGCACCTATCGGAATGTAATTTCCTGAATTATGGCCCCTGATTGTCCGAAAAATCACCCTTTTTAGCTTGTGGTCCCTCTGGAGGTCACAATTATTATCCGATTTAAAAAAACGTTTGATTATATCACCGTTACACCCTAAGGAAGGTTGAGTTCGAATTTCGGGAAAATCGGACGAAAATTGCCATACAAAATGGCCGCCGTTTGTACGCGAATACTGTTAAAAAAATGGTATATCAAGGTTGTGGACCCTGTAGAGGTTACATTTTTTATTCGATTTTGATGAAACTTGAAATTCATGGTTATAACCCAAAGATTTTGGTTCCTGTCGATATTTGCGCATATCGGAACGTAACTTCCTGAATTATGGCCCCTGATTATACGCAAAATCGCCTTATTTTAGCTTGTGGTCCCTCTGGTGGTCACAATTATTATCCGATTTAATAAAACGGTTGATTATATTACCGTTACACCGTAAGGAAGGTTGAGTTCGAATTTCGGGAAAATCGCACAAAAATTGCCATACAAAATGGCCGCCGTTTGTACGCGAATACTGTTAAAAAATTGTATATCATGGTTGTGGACCCTGTAGAGGTCACAATTTTAGTTAGATTTTGATAAAACTTGAAATGCATGGTTATAACCCAAAGATCTTGGTTCTTTTCGTTATTTGCGCATATCAGATCGTAACTTCCTGAATTATGGCCCCTGATTGTCCGAAAAATCGCCTATGGTCCCTCTGGAGGTCACAATTATTATCCGATTTGAAAACGTTTGACTCTATCACCGTTCCACCCTACGGAAGGTTGAGTTCGAATTTCGAGAAAATTTGGACCATAATTGCCAGAAAAAATGGCCGCCGTTTGTACGCGAACAGTGTAAAAATATGCTATGTCAAAGTTGTGGACCCTGTAGAGGTGACAATTTTAATTCGATTTTGATGAAACCTGAAATGCTTGTTTATAACCTAAAGATCTTTATTCTTTTCGATATTTGCGCATATCAAATTGTAACTTAATGAATTATGGCCTTTGATTGTAGGAAAAATTACTTTCGGTATTGCTTGTTCTCTGTCTATCTCTCGAACAATTATTATCTGATTTAAAAAAAAACTCTGATTATATTACTGTTGCACCGTAAGGGAGGTTTGATTCGAATTTCGTGAAAATCATACCAAAATTGCTGGACGAAATTGCTGGTATATCATGGTTGTGGACTCTCTACAGGTCACAATTCTTATCCGATTTGGACGAAAAGTAACATTTCTAGGTTGTGTACCGTCACACCATAATCATTGTCGGCTTCGAATTTCATGAATATCAGACTGGAACTGACCAACAAAATGGCTGCTCCCAATACAGTATGAAATACAGGACTTAATGATGTAGGAAAAATCACTTTCGGTATTGCTTGTCCTCTATCCATCTCTCAAAAATGTGGGCGTATCCTGCCTGGCAGTGCCAGCCTATCTTTTAGGTTAATATAAGGAACTGTGTGTACTTTAATGATTGTTAGCAATTTCTCTGTAGATACGGGCCCGGCGAAACTACTTAAAAGTCTATTGAAAAGCTAACATACTCTGTATATAATATACTGTCCTAAATTTTTGTTTTGTATTTTTTCCAACTTGTTCATAAGGTAGATGTAATTTTTCAGATACCTGATGACATTATACTTATTATTTCAATAGATTCAAATACCCCTTTTGCAGTTTATATGAAAGCTTTGATATCTGCTATGCAGATCATGTTAAGCTTTCATATGAAAGCTTATTGTTTTTGTTAAAGATTATTGCATTTAATATGAAAGCTTACTGTTTTTTGTTGTCCCCCGCCTTTCGAAGAAAGTTGGGGGACTATTAAAATGGGTTCGTCTGTCTGTCTGTCTGTCTGTCTGTCTGTCCGTCTGTCTGTCCGTCACACTTTTTGGGACACAATAACTCTCTTCCTAATT
Source organism: Patella depressa (assembly GCA_948474765.1). Taxonomy (NCBI): domain Eukaryota; kingdom Metazoa; phylum Mollusca; class Gastropoda; family Patellidae; genus Patella; species Patella depressa. The sequence continues at coordinate 788,256 of CAOLEZ010000009.1, read as the reverse complement.
GAGCTAGAATGTTCAAACTTGGTGTATGTGTTTATTAGGTCAATGCCTTGATGGAGTTCGAAGATGAGCATTTTCCGCTTAGGGTAAGCAGAGATAAGCAATTTGATTGGTTGATGCTTTGGGACACGATAACTTTAGTTCTAATTAAGTGAGATTGATGAAACTTGGTGTATAGTTTCATTATAGTAATACCTTGACTAAGTTCGATAATGAGCATTTTCTGCTCAGGGTAAGCAGAGCTATACGCAATTTGATTGGTCGAGAATTTGGAACACAATAACTCTCCTTCTAATTGAGTTAAAATGTTCAAACTTGGTGTATATGTTTATTAGGTCAATGCCTTGATGGAGTTCGAAGATGAGCATTTTCCGCTTAGGGTAAGCAGAGATAAGCAATTTGATTGGTTGATGCTTTGGGACACGATAACTATAGTTCTAATTAAGTGAGAGTGATGAAACTTGGTGTATAGTTTCATTACAGTAATACCTTGACTAAGATCGATAATGAGCATTTTCTGCTCAGGGTAAGCAGAGCGATAAGCAATTTGATTTGCCGAGACTTTGGAACACAATAACTCTCCTTCGAATTGAGTTAAAATGTTCAAAATTGGTGTGTATGCTTATTAGGTCAATGCCTTGATGGAGTTCGAAGATGAGCATTTTTTCTTACGGTAGGCAGAGATAAGCAATTTTTGGATGACACTTCGTGTTCAGTTTGATTGGTCGATACGTTTGAAAAAAATAAATGTGCGATTAATTAATATGTGTCATCTATTTATTTTGGGATTTCGGCGGGGGACATCAGCCTCACTGTTGGCTTGTTAAGATTATTATTAAGCTTTCATATGTATTACATATTGTGACACTATGGTGTCACAGATGGGACAATGGTGTCTAGGGTTTTTCTTCGGACTTCAAGTTGTGGGACTGTGACAATATCCTGTCTCGCGGTACCAAATCAACGCCTGTGGCACTATGGAGTAAATCAATTATTTCCAATGAACAGTTAAATGACTCTGTGTCCGGACGTCCAAAATCTTCTGTGTCACACTGTCATGTGTCTAGGTAGGACTTGACATGATAAATAAGACTTTAAATAGGTGTTACAACTCCATTGCCCGTGTTGGAAGAAAGTAATTTTTTCCCGATTTGTAACCTTAAACTAGACGTCATACACTCGCTATTTAATCTTTTGTAATAATTTTAAAATAATTAAGAAGCAGATAGTCTGTTCTTTTGTTTGATATAATTTTTATACGCCCACATTTTCATGTGAATACGAATGATAAAGTGAGAGGAATCCAAAACCATTTAAATAACATAAACAGACAGGATCAAAGTCATAATAAACTTGATACAGTGACACCAGTAGTAGGAGTGGATAAAAACAAAGTCAAAGGTTTTAAAAGATGGTTTTGTGATACCTTTGACTTTGTTTTTATCCACATTTTCATGTTGACGTAGTATGTCGTCGCTCCTGTCCGTCCGGATGTCCGTCCGTCCGTCCACAATTTGTTTGTGGACTCTCTACAGGTCACAATTCCTATCCGATTTTGACGAAACTTGAAATATAGGTTTATCCCCAAAAGATCTCGGTTCCTTTCGATATTGGCATGTATCGGATCGGAACTTCATGGATTATGGCCCCTGATTGTACGAAATATCATGTTTTTAGCTTGTGGACACTATAGAGGTCACAATTTTGAACTGATTGTGATGAAACTTGACATGCATGTCTATAACCCCAAAATCTTGGTTCATTTCGATATTTGCTACTATCGGAATGTAATTTCCTGAATTATGGCCCCTGATTGTCAGAAAAATCGCCCTTTTTAGCTTGTGGTCCCTCTGGAGGTCAAAATTATTATCCGATTTAAAAAACCATTTGATTATATCACCGTAAATGGTAATGAAGGTTGAGTTCAAATTTCGTGAAAATCGGACCAAAATTGACAAACAAAATGGCCGCCGTTTGTACGCGAATAGTGTGAAAATATGTTATATCAAGGTTGTGGACCCTATAGAGGTCACAATTTTGAACCGATTTTTATGAAACTTGACATGTATGTTTATAACCCAAAGATCTTGGTTCCTTTCGATATTTGCACCCATCGGATCGTAACTTCCTGAATTATGGCCCCTGATTGTCCGAAAAATTGCCCTTTTTAGCTTTTGGTCCCTCTGGAGGTCAAAATTATTATCCGATTTAAAAAAACGTTTGATTATATCACCGTTACATTGTAATGAAGGCTGACTTCGAATTTCGTGAAACTTGAACGAAAATTGACGGACAAAATGGCCGCCGTTTGTACGCGAATAACGTGAAAATATGTTATATCAAGGTTGTTGACCCTATATAGGTCACAATTTTGAACCGATTTTGATGAAACTTGACATGCATGTTTATAACCTGAAGATCTTGGTTCCTTTCGATATTTGCGCTCATTGATTCGTAACTTCCTGAATTATGGCCCCTGATTGTACGAAAAATCACCCTTTTTAGCTTGTGGTTCTATGGAAGTCACAATTATTTTCCGATTTAAAAAAACCTTTGATTATATCACCGTTTCACCTTAAGGAAGGTTTGAGTTCAAATTTCGGGAAAATCGGACCAAAATTGACAGACAAAATGGCCGCCGTTTGTATGCGAATACTGTTAAAAAATGGTATATCATGGTTGTGGATCCTGTATAGGTCACAATTTTAATTTGATTTTAATGAAACTTGAAATGCATGGTTATAACCCAAAGATCTTGGTTCCTTTCGGTATTTGCGCATATCGGATCATAACTTCCTGAATTATTCGAATTTCGTGAAAATCGTACCAAAATTGCCGGACGAAATGGTTGCCGTTTGTACGCGAATAGTGTAAAGATATGATATATTACAGGTCAAAATGGCTGCTTCCAATACAGTATGAAATACAGGACTTAATGATGTAGGAAAAATCACTTTCGGTATTGCTTGTTCTCTATCCATCTGTCGAAAATGTGGGCGTATCCTTCCTGGCAGTGTCAGCCTATCTTTATGTATGTGTTCATTTTATCAATTTCATAAAGGTAAGTTGAAAAACGTCAATTTCCCGTGCTTTGACGTTACGTCGAAAAATTTTGTCACGTTTTTAAATGAGAGTACCCCACTTCAAGTGCTCGCCGGGCGCACTTATTATTAATATTATTTTTTCCTTCTGATATCATTAGAAAGATAAATGAATGATCTTTCGATCTTATTATTAATATTATTTTTTCCCTCTGATATCATTAGAAAGATAAATGAACGATCTTTCGATCGGTCGGGGTTGCTTTGTTGGATTTTCGAAATACCATGCATTTTTTTTCAACCACAGAATCTTTTTTTTTGAGGCGATTGTTCAATATAGCCCACCCGATCGGTTGAAAGTTCGTTTTATTGTCTTTTTGATGCTATTAAAATCAACAAAATCGGAGCATGAAAAGTGCGCCCGGCGAGCAATTGAAAATGGTATACAATAAACAATTTTGTCCAAAATAAATCACGTAGTTTTTGCCTTGTTATGACTTCATTTCAACACCAAAACTAAAATGTATTCCAAGTTCCTAAGACTCATATTCACGGTAAATTACGTCGAAAGGCAAATCGGAGGTTAATTTATGAAGTAAGCGTTATGTTATATGCATAAAAGACTTGCCTGGAAATAAATAACATAGTAAAAATCCATTTTTATACCCCCACATTTTCAAGTGGAGGTATTATGTCGTCGCCCCTGTCCGTCCGGACGTCCACAATTTGTTTGTGGACTCTCTACAGGTCACAATTCTTATCTGATTTTGATGAAACTTGAAATATAGGTTTATTCCCATAAGATCTCGGCTGCTTTTGATATTGGCATGTATCGGATCAAAACTTCATGGATTATGGCCCTTTTTGAACCAATTTTGATGAAACTTGACATGCATGTTTATAACCCAAAGATCTTGGTTCCTTTCGATATTTGCGCCTATCGGAACGTAATTTCCTGAATAATGGCCCCTGATTGTTCGAAAAATCACCTTTTTATACGCCCACATTTTCAATGTGGACGTATTATGTCGTCACCCCTGTCCGTCCACAATTTGTTTGTGGACTCTCTACAGGTCACAATTCTTATCCGATTTTGACGAAACTTGAAATATAGGTTCGTTTCGATATTGGCATGTATCGGATCGGAACTTCATGGATTATGGCCCCTGATTGTACGAAATATCATGTTTTTAGCTTGTGGACCCTATAGAGGTCACAATTTTGGACCGATTGTGATGAAACTCGACATGCATGTTTATAACGTAATTTCCTGAATAATGGCCCCTGATTGTCCGAAAAATCACCTTTTTATACGCCAACATTTTCAATGTGGACGTATTATGTCGTCGCCCCTGTCCGTCCGGACGTCCGTCAATTTGTTTGTGGACTCTCTACAGGTCACAATTCTTATCCGATTTTGACAAAACTTGAAATATAGGTTCCTTTCGATATTGGCATGTATCGGATCGGAACTGCATGGATTATGGCCCCTGATTGTACGAAATATCATGTTTTTAGCTTGTGGACCCCAAAATCTTGGTTCCTTTCGATATTTGCGCTCATCGGATCGTAACTTCCTGAAAAATGGCCCCTAATTGTCCGAAAAATCGCCCTTTTTAGCTTGTGGTCCCTCTGGAGGTCAAAATTATTATCCGATTTAAAAAACCGTTTGATTATATCACCGTTACATGGAATGAAGGTTGAGTTCAAATTTCGTGAAAATCGAACCAAAATTGACAAACAAAATGGCCACCGTTTGTACGCGAATAGTGTGAAAATATGTTATATCAAGGTTGTGGACCCTATAGAGGTCACAATTTTGAACCGATTTTGATGAAACTTGACATGTATGTTTATAACCCAAAGATCTTGGTTCCTTTCGATATTTGCGCCCATTGGATCGTTACTTCCTGAATTATGGCCCCTGATTGTCCGAAAAATGACCTTATTTAGCTTGTGGTCCCTCTGGAGGTCAGAATTATTATCCCATTTAAAAAAACATTTGATTATATCACCGTTACATTGTAATGAAGGTTGAGGTCGATTTTCGTGAAAATCAGACCAAAATTGACTCAAAAAATGGCTGCCGCTTGTACGCAAAGAGTGTAAAGATATGGTATATCAAGGTTGTGAACCCTGTAGAGGTCACAATCTTCATTCAATTTTGATGAAACTTGAAACACATGTTAACAACTTAACAATCTTAGTTCCTTTCGATATTTGTGCATATCAGATTGTAACTTCCTGAATTATGGCCCCTGATTGTACGAAAAATGACCTTTTTTTTAGCTTGTGGTCCCTCTGGGGTCAGAATTATTAACCCATTTAAAAAAACGTTTGATTATATCACCGTTACATCGTAATGAAGGTTGAGGTCGAATTTCGGGAAAATCGGACCAAAATTGACAGCTGTTCTTGTCAGGCCATCATCCATCCTTCATCACTAACAAGGGGAAACCACGCCAGAAAATCTAGATGAACTTTGTCACCCAATGCAGTGATCAAACACCCAACCTCAAGGCTACCGAGCCAGCATCTTACCCACTTAACAACATGATCCCCAGTCGAATTTGAAGCCTACTGAAATGAACCTTTATAACCCAAATTTCTTAATTCATTTCGATATTTGCACATATCAAATTCTAACTTAATGATGTAGGAAAAATCACTTTCGGTATTGCTTGTTCTCTATCCATCTCTCGAAAATGTGGGCGTATCCTGCCTGGCAGTGCCAGCCTATCTGTTAGCTTGTGGTCCCTCTGGAGGTCACAATTATTATCTGATTTAAAGAAACGTTTGATTATATCACCGTTATACCCTAAGGAAGGTTGAGTTCGAATTTCGGGAAATTTTGATTTAGGTCTATTGATAGTCACCATTTTGAATTGAATATGAGAAATAGTGAAAAATCGACATTAACAGGCATGTACATAAACAGAATAGATCGTAGTTTGTTGAATTCGTTTCCTATTTATGAAATTAATACATTTTGGGATAGCCTGGCTCATTGTTGAATTTTTGGTATTTGAAAATTTCAAAATTTCAAATTTAGCCATTGATGTTTTTATGTGCCAACAAAGTTGTTTTTGTATGAATAATTCCGATTAACAGCTTGAAAATAATCAAATAGATGGCAGTTTCGCGATTTCGTCTCAAGTTTAGGAAATCAATACATTTCTGGTTAGCCTCCTTCCAAGAATGGGTGGTGGCCATGGAATCAATATATTTTCAAAACGTTTTGCGAAACCAAAATCACCGAAATTAACTGATGACAAAATTAGCCTTGTCAGCCGTAACTTTGTGATTTTGTGATCTATTTCACTTAAAATTTTTCTTTGAATACCTTATAACATTTACTTTAAATCTTCTATTTCCGATTTTTTAAATTCAAATATTACGATATTGACATTCTATCCCGGAAGTAAAACCAACATGGAAAAAAGGATTACAAAAAACAGTTTCCCCAATCTGACAAAAAAAAGAATCATATGTCTAATACAACTACCAAAAACCAAACGATAATAACTGGCGATGGTTTTTTTTATAAAAGTTAGGAAACGAGACTTCGTTATAAATAACTGTGTCGGAGCACTTTGTTTTCAATGGTATCAAGAAATGACGTCATGTAGACAAAGTACCTTGCACAAACATTCTACGGCTAAATGTTATTTACTAAAATAAGTTATTTTCACTTTAGAAGCACCAATCGCATATTTTGGTTAACAGTAAAACACCCGTTGTTCAAATATTGCCACTTTGAAAATTGCATTCTATTATATGCTTTATACGTATGGAAAACGTTTCAATTATGACCATTTTGATTCTAGTGCCATTTTTTGCCATTGATAAAATATAGGTCAGATTTCCTTGGATTTTTTATGTACTACCTTAGAAATTTCTATCGGGTCAACTGTTGATCGCGGCGTTAGTTGCTTATTTTGAAAGTTTTATCAAAATGGGTTGGTAACGAAACGTTCTCTACAAGGTGATGCCTTGTTGAAATAGTACATAGTCAGTTTTTGGCTAATTTGTTTATTAAAGTGGCACAATTCGGTGCAGAACTTTCAATTATTGCAAACGATTAAGCTGGTCAATGGGAGCTTATTTTTAAAAATTTGTAATAATCGGTTGGTAATCCAATGTACTGTAAAAATTAAAGTGATAAAACAGAAAAATTTTCCTGTTTGTAATGTTTCTCACTATAAGTCAGCAATTTGATGATTTTAGGGAGGTTGGATGGCGGAATGGTGCAGAACTTTTAATTCAGGCCAAACGTTTATTGCAAATGATTAAACTGGTCGGTAGGGGCTTATTTCTAAAAGTTTTGTAATAATCGGTTGATAATTAAAGGTACCACGCAAATTAAACTATTTAAACAGAAAATTTCGCCCGGTTAAATGTTTCTCGCTATAAGTCAGCAATTTGCGGTTTTAGGGAGGTTGGATGGCTGAATTGTTAGCACGTCCGCGTTGTATCGTAACCTCTGTCATTGAGTCAATTGGCATGGTTTCGATTTCTTGGTTGTATGTGACAAGGAGTATGGTCGCCTGTCCAACCTCGTGGGTTTTCTCTGTGTCCTCCGTATTCCTCCCACGGCAAAAGACCCCTATGTGCAAGCGAATTATTGAAAAAAATTCAACCATGTGTTAGTCCCGAAATGACCATTTAGTCTAATCTGCTTAAAGCTACTCTGTGTTGTTGTGGCTAACTGCGTAAAACACAGGTTTGCTAGCCTGGAGATTGGGTGTTCGATCCCTGCATTGGACAAGAAATTTCATACTAATTTTTCGGCGTGATTTCTCCTTGTCAGTGATGCAGGGCGGGGGACCTGACAAGGGCAGCTGTCTGTTCGTTCTGATGGGACGAAAAACCGAGTTCCCGTGTACACATTGGTATGCACGTGAAAGATCCCCTGTCAGTTGGAATTCGATATAAGAGTAGGACGTAACGCCGCTGCCCAGGTAAAATTTCCCTCATTGTACACTTTATGATTTATGCCCGTCTTCATTAGTTCATTAGGAGCAGAACAGAAGGACATTAAACCCCATTTCATTTCATTTCATTTTCTCTATGTTATTTATTTATTATAGTGGATAAATATTTTTCTTGTTCTAGCTAATTTCTGCATAGAAATCTTGCTTTGAACAGTTTTTTTTTTATTGCAGAGTGACCTTCTTGTATATTGCAGTCTATGGCCCTTTGTTTAAAACATGCTAAAGAAGTTGTCACTATTTCCTACTTACAACCAAACATATCGGTAACCATAATTATATAATATATCCCTAATTTTGGTAGCCCGATTACAGCTATACAGGTTTCAGTTATTTCCCTTTAGTTTACAGATTATTTTTTTTGCCCGGTTGCAATGTTTCTCCGCTATATTTAGACTTGTAACTTTGTGAGTTTTTGACCGATTTTGATAATCTTTTATTTTCCAAATTTACATATTTAACGTAAATATTCAAACGTTTGAGGTCAATCTGATTGAAAAAGTATTAGTTCCGTTATCTCATTTGATTTTTCGATGTGTTTCTACCATTTTCATTTCCTTTTTCTGAAACCTTTGGAGTGCGAAGTCATTCCGATTACAGTAACACAAGTCTCAGTTATTTCCCTTTAGTTTGGAGTTTATTTTTTTGCCCGGGTGCAATGTTTCTCACTATATTTAGACTTGTAACTTTGCGATTTTTTTTTACCGATTTTGATAATTATTTTTTCTTGTGCATTGTTCTTTTAAGATACTTGATATAATCCATGCCACGTGACGATGAATATGAAAGCTTTCATATCTGCGTTGGACAGTGGCAGATCTAGTTAGGGTTTGGTAGCTCGATGGATCGGCTATTGTATGGCGCACTTCCTGTCTGATTCCTGAAAGCCGCTTCAGCACTGCAGGTCTAGTTATTCTTATTATTATTCCAATTCCACTTTGACTAGATCTCAGCAACTACTTGTCACATCGTTACGATTTCTTCGGTTTTACTGGGAAAGTGGGTGGGACTTAGAGGATAAAGCTATTTTGAATGTTCTGCGACAATGCGAAATGTCCGAAATCACTGAAGTTAGCGTTTTTAAAAATATTGCAGTAATTTTAACAATAATCATGGGATTTTAACTTTCGATACATTTTGGCATAGCCGGAGACAGGGGACATAGCAACGCTACTTTTGATTTTCAGCAAATCTTCGAAGATATTAGGCGCCAAATTTCGAAAATTTAAATTTTTACAAAAAACTTTTTTATTTATGAATATTTTTTAGTCGTGTTTTATACAGAATTAAAGAGGCATCTGACTTGAGCAAAAATATGAAATTTTTTTGTCTCAGTAATTTTTCTTGGCCGCTATTGGCTAATTCAGTTTTTCAGCCCTAGATTAATTATTTATTGTTCGATTTGCATAAAACAAAGTTCGTATGCTCGGTTGTCTCAAATGTCATTTTGTTTGTTACCAATAATGTTATCTGTCGGCAACGGAAGTGGCGTAAATTTACCAAAAACTACAATTTTGACAGTTAGGTACCATTTTTCAAAAGAAAATATTATTTTTTTTATAACTTATATAACTAAAAGAGTGTGTCCTTTAACCCTTCCTGAGCTAACCACTTCATACCCATAGAGAGCTATGCACATATTGAGTAAAAGTCAAGTTTTAGACCCTGTTGTGAAAAAACCTTAATAACTTGAATATGAATGCGACCACAACTGTAAAATGGCAGATGTATATCATATGTATATGACTTGTGGTTTTTGCATATTTTCGGTTTAGCTTTTATGGTTACCATGGTTACCACTATGTTTCAAAATGGCTGCCATATTATTGTCACAAATGAAATATTTGATATTTTCTTGCCATTAAAAAAAATCAAGATGTGCAGGAATAAAGCTACATGGATTATTAGCATGATAAATATCTGTTTTGTAAGAATAGTATAGTTTTTTGGGGGAAAGGCACTAAATTGTGATAATAATGGGTTTTTTCTCAAAATTGTAAAATCAAAACGAGCAGTGTTGACATTTTTTTTTTGTAGATAACACAAATATAAAATTCATCAGTGCACGAATTTTATAAACAATAAAATGAAAATAAATTTTTGGAAAATAACAATAATATTTACCAAAATATTCACCTTACGGTTGCCATAGTAACCAATTTGACCCTTTCATGTATACGTTTATGTTGGCAGTGATTTACGTGCGCGGCAGCATAAAAGCAGACGAATAATTTCCCCTTGAGAAGTCTTCCTTTTTTTGGTCTTTATTTGGTGACAAACATCTGAATTTTCATCAAAAGACGGGACCCCAAGTGTAGTATAGTCAGTACCCGAATCCAAAATAGGCGTGACGTCATCGGCATCGGAACTCACGGCCAAATTCAGCCGAAGTCTTTGTGTTGTGGAGGACGCCATTACTCAGCTGTTCTGACTGTTGGTGGTTGTTCCATCAATATAGGAACCCCCCTCGTAATAAAAACACGTGTTAAACACCATCTAAGGATAAAACCATGCTTTTACAGGGGAGTAAATCAGGTCAAATAAACTTCCCGACTATAGTCGGGAGCCGCTCTGACGGACTACAAAATTCTCCCGACTATAGTCGGGATTAGCGCAGGAAGGGTTAAAGGCGCAAAAAATGTCGGAAGCAGTTTCTTTTAATTTCTATTCCATTTTCTAGAAAATTGGATTAAGAGGTGAAAAAAGGCGTAAAATTGACCTATTTACAACCCATTCAGGCTTTTCAGATTTTAGAATATTTTTATGTAACTTTTATAAACCTGTAGCTATAATCCATACGAAGAGAATGTAGGTGAAAATGAGTTTGTAATATAAGCAGTTGCCGAGAAAAGGGCAGTTTTGCACAAGTCACTGTTTTTGTAATTTTGCCTGTAAAATAGTCAATTATTAATGGATATTCGCAAAAGAGACATCATTTGATTCAAAAAGCAAGTATGCGTCATAACAAGTTAATTATAAATCAAAATTGACACCGAAAGTGACGCCATTTGGTCAAAAACTGCATTTTTAACTTTTAAAATCGATATTTTTTTCAACCAAGAATTATTTAATATGTAATAATAATATTAACTTATGGTTTAAATTCACATACTAACAAAACTCATACGGTCAAATAGATATCATAAAATTGTTTCTAACTTGTTCTGTTGCCGAGATATAGGCGGTTTTCTAAAAGTCACTTTTGAAGGTTTTTGGCCCATAAAAGTGTCAATTATAATTCGATTTTCATAAAATTTTCACCCTTTGAAGCCTAATGTCATAGACGATGTTATAAAACCAATTTAACGTTTTCATTATCACCAAAAGTAACGTCATTTTGGCAAAAACTGTATTTTATACCTTCAAAACAGATATTTTATTCAACAGATAGATTAAACCCATACGGTCATATAAATACCAAAAAATGGTTTCTAACTTGTACAGTTGCCGAGAAATAAGACAATTTTCTACACCTCACTTTTCAAGGTTTTTGGTCTATAAAAGCGGTAGCACGATTTACCCAAATCCACCCAAATCTGCCCAAATCCACCCAAATCTGCCCAAATCCACCCAAATCTGCCCAAATCCACCACTATTTCAACTCGCAACACAATAATTTATATTGATATTTGATAATATACCGTTCTTTATATCGATTTGTCATATTTAATTGAAAACCGCAGCATTTTAGTGTCAAAATGCCCCTCAAAATGTGATTTCCAAGCAAGTTTGGAAGTCGCAAGGCAAGGGACATACACAAATCTACGCAAAACCCCCATTATTTCCACATATATCTCAATTATGTATATCATTTTTTAATATACTATCATTCATTTAGCTAAATATGCCATAATTACTTTAAAAACACAGTCTTCTTGTGTTAAAATCCGACAAGTCATGCTTTTTTGTGCGTCGTATGCAAGGGACATTACTTGTGTATATAGCATACCCAAATGGAGGCAGACCACCATTAAATTTGTAGTTTGTCTATTGATAGCATATGTACGGTGATATGTACGGTAACTAGTCACATGTTCTTAGCATGCTCCTTCAAGTCTGTGTATCTCAAAATTTTGATGGTCAACCTCAAACAAATTTTAGTGCAAAGCCATGGCCATTTGTTCCTCTGTCTGTAGTGAAAAGCATCCAACCCAACGAAAATTCGGGGAAAAGTTGGAAGTGGGCAAATAGGCGGTTAATTTTAATTCTTTTGCAAACCAATATTTTATTTAAACATACACACATTTAAAAATGCATGACTTGTCGGATTTTAACACAAAAGGACTGTGTTTTTAAAGTAATTATGGCATATTTAGCTAAATGAATGATAGTATATTAAAAAATGATATACACAATTGAGATATATGTGGAAATAATGGGGGTTTTGCGTAGATTTGTGTATGTCCCTTGCCTTGTGACTTCCAAACTTGCTTGGAAATCACATTTTGAGGGGCATTTTGACACTAAAATGCTGCGGTTTTCAATTAAATATGACAAATCGATATAAAGAACGGTATATTATCAAATATCAATATAAATTATTGTGGTGCGAGTTGAAATAGTGGTGGATTTGGGCAGATTTGGGTGGATTTGGGCAGATTTGGGTGGATTTGGGCAAATTGTGCTACCCCTATAAAAGTGGCAATTATTATTTGATTTACATAAAATTTTCACCATGTTTCTAACTTGTACAGTTGCCGAGAAATAGACGATTTTCTACACGTCACTTTTCATGGTTTTTGGTCTATAAAAGTGGCAATTATTATTCGATTTACATAAAATTTTCACCATGTGATGCCTTATGCCATTTCTGATTTCATAAAACTAATGGAACATTTACATTATCACCGGAAGTACTGTAATTTTGTCAGGATCAATAATTACATGTAACAAATGTATAAAATCAATTGATATTGCTGGATTTGTTTGATTCTGTTTCCATTTTATTTGATGGGTGCAATGCTTATGTGGAAACCTGTATATTGGTTCCATTGGTACCGAAAGTGATATATGTTCAAGGTTAACGTGGCACCGAAAGTGACACAAGTTCATGTTCAAAGGTAACATGGCACCAGTGAAACCTGTCATTCCTGCATGCAGGTCTAGTTTTCATTTGTTTTAGTATCTGAAATGAAATGAAATGGGGTTTGACGTCCAGCTCTTCTGTACCTTACCTGGGCTAATGGAAGACGGGCATACGCCATACAGTGTGCAACACAATAAATATTGTGGCTTGAATTAGTTGAATTAAAAGGCGTATTTCAACATAAGAAAAAAAAACATCTCTGAAAAATAAAGTTCATTAAACTTAGATAAAGAGTTGGCAGTTCTCTCTACAATAGTTTAAAACTAGCTAATGTAAAGGCAATTAGCTGAAAATTTCAGGCAAATTGATTCACTAAGCAAATGAAAGTTCTGCTTAGCTTTGGTCATCATTACTTGAGTCAGTAAGACAAAACTAGCAGTCTCACTTATCCATTTAATCGGTAAATTACGAAGGAAAATTTTATTGCAATTCGAACTACAATCCAACAAAAACAGCTGTTGTTTCGAGCCCTGGTGTGAGCGTATGTGGCATGGAGATTGGGGCGCCTTTTCAACCTCGTGGGTTTCCTCCGGGCACTCCGGTCACCTCCCACTGCTAAAGACCCCTACGCGCAAACGAATTATTGAAATAAAATTAAACCATATTTTAGTCCCAAAATGACCTAGTTTGTGTCGAGTGGACGTTAAATCCCATTTCTCTCTCTCTCTACAGGCATGGGTTTTTTTTTTACGTTTTTTTAACAGATTTCCGCTTTTTACACGCCCACATTTGAAATATGGTCGTATATTGTTGTTGCCCCCGTCTGTCTGTCGGTCCGGTGTCCACAGTGTTTAAGGCCATAAGATGAAGAAGCCTATTAATTTTCAGAGTTATGGCCCTTGATCACTTAAAAAAATCTTGTAGACGCTCTAAAAGCCAAAGTTAATATCCGATTGACTTTAGATTTATACACAGTGTTTAAGGTCATAAGACGAAGAATCCTATTGATTTTCAGCAAATATCAAAAAAATATTGAGGACGCTCTAGAGGCCAAAGTTAATATCCGATTGACTTTAAATTCATACACAGTGTTTAAGGTCATAAGACGAAGAAGCCTATTGATTTTCAGCGATTTCCGATAATTAGTGCCAGAGTTATGGCCCTTGATCACTTCAAAAAATCTTGTGGATGCTTTAGAGGCCAAAGTTGATATCCGATTGACTTCAAATTTATACACAGTGTTTAAGGTCATGAGACGAAGAAGCCTATTGATTTTCAGCAATTTCTGATAATTAGTGCCAGAGTTGTGGCCCTTGATCTCTTCCAAAAATCTTGTGGATGCTCTAGAGGCCAAAGTTGATATCCGATTGACTTTAAATTTATACACAGTGTTTAAGGTCATGAGACGAAGATCTCTGATAATTATTGCCAGAGTTATGGCCCTTGATCACATCAAAAATTCCTGTGGACGCTCTAGAGGCCAAAGTTAATATCCGATTGACTTTAAATTTACACACACTGTTTAAGGTCATGAGACGAAGAAGCCTACTGATTTTCAGCGATTTCAAATAATTACTTCCAGAGTTATCACCCTTGATCACTTCAAAAAACCTTGTGACGCTATAGATGCCAAACTTATCATCCGATTGACTTCAGATTGATACACAGAGTTTAAGGTGTTGAAACGAACAAGTATTTTGATTTTCAATGAATTTTGATAACTGAACAGCTAATTCCATGATGTTAAATGTTTCCTATACTAATTGTTAGCGTGGGGCAAAACTTTATAAAAGCAAACAAATTCTAATGATTTTCAGATGTTTCATTACCAAAAAAAGGAAAAATATGCGACAACCCTTGTTGACTGCCCGGACGATTAAGCTGCTGTGAGTGTATGTTTTGTTGCCTGGCAACCTATCTTTTTCATCGCTGTGGGTCGTTTCTGTGAATCATCTAAATTTGCAATAAAAATTTGGGGCATAGTGGTGGAGTCCTTTGACTTTTGTCTGACCGTATTTATTTCTATATTATAATGTCCTCACCGTGTGCTAAAAACAGGACTGGTAATTTTGTTGTCAAGTCTATTCATCAACCACAGCGCTAAGCTTGGTCTGGATAATGTAGTCTATTTACACAAGGTTAACAAGAGTATGTTTCAATTGCAGTGTTAACGTAGACTGGATAACCTGCTCTCATACGTCAGAATCGCTCCTACGTAGGAACCAGTCTGACGTCATTTAGTGCAGGTTATCAAGTCTAGTGTCAACATAGAAAATTAAAAGCATGGTAATCGAGACTTGGGATTGGGAATTATTTTCCAATGAAATTGCAGAAAAGTAGTACTCTGCCGACTTGTTCAGTCATTTCGTTTCAGATGTGATAGTTAGTGTTGGTCAATTCACAACTTTGTAACGTCACAGTTTCTATTATAATTTATATATTGGCATTTTCTGTCGCTCTTATAATATATTTTGGTCATTAGTGATGTAAAATAAATATTAACCATTCATTCCGGCATTTCAAGAGTATGCTGACTATGACAGTTGTCTTCTGATAATCAAATTACGGTACTACAGATAATTTATAATTGAAATTTAACACCTCATCGACCAAGTTTGGTACCGTGATATTTATATTTGGTGGAATTCACGTAGATACGGATTATACTAATTATAGAGAATTGCACAAATATTTGTGTCGCAAAGCCAAAGTAAATTCGCAGGCTTGCAAATTTTTTACACCTGATTTCGAGGAACTAAAACGGGTTCATTACGATATTTATATGAACTGCGGTGGACGTAAAGTCCTTAACATTTTTAAGGTGTTTGTGGTGACCTAATTCTGTTATAATGATATGATATGTTGTTGTATATTGTCGTCGCCCTTTCCGTCGGCCTCCCACTGCTAAAGACCCCAACGCACAAGCGAATTATTGAAATAAAATTAAACCATATGTTAGTCCCGAAATGACCTAGTTTGTGTTGAGTGGACGTTAAACCCTATTTCTCTCTCTCTCTCTCTCTCCTTTCCGTCGGTCTGTCATCCTTGATTTCTTGTGAACGCTCTAGAGGCTAAAGTTAATATCCAATTGACTTTAAATTTAAACAGTGTTTAAGGTCACAAGACGAATAAGCCCATTGATTTTCAGCGATATCTGCTTATTACTGCCAGAGTTATGGCCCTTGATCATTTTGAAAATCTAAGTTTAATATCCGATTGATTAAAAATGTATATACAGTGTTTAAGGTCATGAGATGAAGAAGCCTGTTGATTTTCCGCAATATAGTATATACAATAGTTACTGCCAGAGTTATGACCCTCGATTACTTTGAAAATTCTTGTGAACAGTCTAGAGGCTAAAGTTAATTACCGATTGAATTTTAATTTATGCACAGTGTTTAAGGTCATGAGACGAGGAATCCTATTGATTTTCAGGGATATCAGATAATTACTACCAGAGTTATAGCCCTTGATTACTTTGAGAAGTCTTGTGGACGTTCTAGAAGCTAAAGTTAATATCTGATTGACTTTTAATTTGCAAACAATGTTTAAGTTCATGAGATGAAGAAGCCTCTTGATTTTCAGCAATATCTGATGATCTCTAAAAGAGTTATGACCCTTGATCACTTTGAAACATCTTGTGGAAGAAAGCAAAACAATTCTAACCATTTCTGATAATTACTTAATAGGCTATTACTCGTAATAAGATTTTCATGTGTTGTAAACGTTCTGCTTACTGACAAAAGAAAAAATATGCAACAAGCCTTGTTGACTGCCCGGACGACTTAGCTGTTGTTGGCGTATGTTTCGTTGCCTGGCAACCTATCTTTATAACATATCAGGCCTAAAGAAAGACATACAGTAAGCAGATTTTGCTTTTGCATAATGTATGTTTAAGTACTGGAAAATATAACAAAGTTAAATAAGTTATTCAATAGAGTATTTTATAAAATGAATATTTAGCATAATATAGTCAGAATGCGAGAATGAAATTCCAGGGGGCATGATATGTCCTCCACAAGTACACGTCTGTTTATATTATTCATACTATAGAATAAGTGTCTTGGTAATAGGTACTAATCAAAGTCATATTTTGATATTCAATTACGAATATTTTAGAATCTGAAATCAACACATTTCTCAACGTCTTCATTTTAAATTTAAAGCATTGGAAATGCAATCTAATTAAAATATAGATCTATATTTCGTTTTTTTTATACTTTCGATGGCCTACACTCATGTAGATCTAACAAGTTATAGTGGGAGCTCACGTTCTATGACGTCAGGTATCAAGCACGGGACATTTGACCCGATAACGTCAGTCATTCGATTAACCAATTAGCGACCGCCATGCTTTTTATACGCCCACATTTTCATGTGGACATATTATGTCGTCGCCCCTGTCCGTCCGTCCGTCCGTCCGTCCGTCCGTCCACAATTTGTTTGTGGACTCTCTACAGGTCACAATTCTTATCCGATTTTGACGAAACTTGAAATATAGGTTTATTCCCAAAAGATCTCGGCTGCTTTCGATATTGGCATGTATCGGATCAAAACTTCATGGATTATGGCCCCTGATTGTACGAAAAATCACGTTTTTAGCTTGTGGACCCTATAGAGGTCACAATTTTGAATCGATTTTGATGAAACTTGACATGCATGTTTGTAACCCAAAGATCTTGGTTCCTTTCGATATTTGCGGCTATCGGAATGTAATTTCCTGAATTATGGCCCCTGATTGTCCGAAAAATCACCCTTTTTAGCTTGTGGTCCCTCTGGAGGTCACAATTATTATTCGGTTTAAAAAACCGTTTGACTATATCACCGTTACACCCTAAGAAAGGTTGAGTTCGAATTTCGGGAAAATCGGACGAAAATTGCCATACAAAATGGCCGCCGTTTGTACGCGAATACTGTTAAAAAATGGTATATCAAGGTTGTGGACCCTGTGGAGGTCACAATTTTGATTCGATTTTGATGAAACTTGAAATTCATGGTTATAACCCAAAGATCTTGCTTCCTTTCGATATTTGCGCATATCGGATCGTAACTTCCTGAATTATGGCCCCTGATTATACGCAAAATCGCCTTTTTTTTAGCTTAGAGGTCACAATTATTATTCGATTTAAAAAAACGTTTGATTATATCACCGTTACACCCTAAGAAAGGTGGAGTTCGAATTTCGGGAAAATCGGACGAAAATTGCCATACAAAATGGCCGCCGTTTGTACGCGAATACTGTTAAAAAATGGTATATCAAGGTTGTGGACCCTGTGGAGGTCACAATTTTGATTCGATTTTGATGAAACTTGAAATTCATGGTTATAACCCAAAGATCTTGCTTCCTTTCGATATTTGCGCATATCGGATCGTAACTTCCTGAATTATGGCCCCTGATTATACGCAAAATCGCCTTTTTTTTAGCTTGGAGGTCACAATTATTATCCGATTTAAAAAAACGTTTGATTATATTACCGTTACACCATAAGGAAGGTTGAGTTCGAATTTCGGGAAAATCAGACCAAAATTGCCATACAAAATGGCCGCGTTTGTACGCGAATACTGTTAAAAAATGGTATATCAAGGTTGTGGACCCTGTGGAGGTCACAATTTTAATTCGATTTTGATGAAACTTGAAATTCATGGTTATAACCCAAAGATCTTGGTTCTTTTCGATATTTGCGCATATCGGATCGTAACTTCCTGAATTATGGCCCCTGGTTATACACAAAATCCCCCTTTCTTTAGCTTGTGGTCCCTCTGGAGGTCACAATTATTATCCAATTTAAAAAAACGTTTGATTATATCACCGTTACACTGTAAGAAAGGTTGAGTTTGAATTTCGGGAAAATCGGACCAAAATTGACAGACAAAATGGCCGCCGTTTGTACGCGAATACTGTTAAAAAAATGATATATCATGGTTGTGGACCCTGTATAGGTCACAATTTTAATTCGATTTTGATGAGGAAGGTTGAGTTCTAATTTCGTGAAAATCGTACCAAAATTGCCGGACGAAATGGTCGCTGTTTGTACGCGAATAGTGTAAAAATATGGTATATCATGGTTGTGGACAGGTCACAATTCTTATCCGATTTTGATGAAAAGTCACATTTCTAGGTTGTGTACCGTCACACAATAATCATTGTCGGTTTCGAATTTTATTAATATCAGACTGGAACTGACCAACTAAATGGCTGCTCCCAATACAGTATGAAATACAGGACTTAAAAGATGTAGGAAAAATCACTTTCGGTATTGCTTGTTCTCTGTCCATCTCTCGAAAATGTGGGCGTATGCTGCCTGGCAGTGCCAGCCTATCTTTAAAATCTGCTTTTGTTTTGTTTTAATTTCTATCCGCTGGTAATATTTACCCACAGTTCCACGCATGAAAAGGTCAAACGGTCGATTCGACAGACCATTTGATTGGCTGACCCCTCATTTCAGGCAGAACATGACTTAAATAACAAGTCTTCCAGATCCAAGAGTAGTAAAGACAAGTAAAAACGAAATTTTGAACTATAAAAAACGAAACGAAATTGGATCTGTGTTTTAATCAGATTGTTGGAAATGAGTACCTGTATTGCTTGGAGAAATGCACATGAATTCGTGTTATGAATCTTCTTCACTGAATGTCAAAGCAGATTCATGATTCTGGAGAATTTCTAGTCATACCGATGTCGAAGATATAAAACTGTTTAATATCACAATATTTATATGGCTCTAAATAAGGACCCAATCAATTTAAGTGTACATATAGATAAGCAAAAAATATTGAAGAATGCGACATCTCTAGACATTTTGTAAATCGTGCGTAATTCAGTACACAAGGCATGATTGGACAATACATGAATAATATGATGATTGCAGCCAATGAAAAAAATGATTACTAACGGTCACAGTACACCGTCCGTCTATATGCTTTCATCTAACATTATTTTAGCAGTTTTTAATGGGATTCTTTGCGGTTTGTTTGTGTTAAAAAGGCAAACACATGAGGGAGAAACAGTGAACCAACAGAACCAAATAGGACTTTTCGCCAAAGTGGCGACTTTTTATAAAACGGCGCAATGCTAACACTGTAGTTTTCGATAAAGAAAAATTTCAAAATATCATACATTTTCTCATTGACAATGCCATATTTGAGGTTGGGGATCAGATAATACAACAAACTGTTGGTTTACCAATGGGAACTGACCCCGCCCCATTTATGGCAAATGCACATTTATACAAATACGAATTCGACTTTCAAGACCACAAAAGAAAAGAGATTATAGGGTAGCTAAAAGTCTAAATTATACCTTCCGTTACATTGATGACATAACACCAATCAACGATAATGGTAATTTCAATAAATATAAAGATGAAATATATCCTCCTGAACTTATATTAACCCATTTTTTACGGTAGCGAAACAACTCGCATCACGCGCCTGACGGTAGCGAATCAACTCGCGGACCCTTCATACTTGGCAACGGCTTTAGCGAACCCAAGCGAGAAATCAATCAACTTACTTCTATTGTTTCTATTTCATTAATTAATGGTGATTGGGTAATAAAAGTAAAACCCGCGATGAAAAGGAATGTTTAATTCGCTAATCATCCAATAAAAAAGATATGTTTCAACACCGGATCTTTCAGTATTTACGTAACAGGTCAGAGGTGAAAATTCACACCGTGTCATTCAATTTGGCACTATTCCAATATTTTCACGCTGTCACTTACGGCTAATAATTATACGATATTGAGAGTGAAATAGAATCAGATTTTATGATTTACTGTCAGGTATATTGTGGAATATGATAATGTCGAAGAAATCAACTATTTATTATTTTTTTTGATGTTATGATGCGAAGAATGCGTATACTCGAGCCGAGATCAAGCGAGTCGCCGCCATCTTGGATTCGCTCGCTCAAACAGATGACAACACGAAACTTACGGTTAATAATTCTAGACTTTGGAAAGCTAAATTGAATCAAAACTTTTAGGGTTTAACACAAGCTAAATAGGGGAATATTACACTGTCGAAGATTTCAAATATATATTTTTATTTTCGACGCAGTGAAGCAAAGAAAACGACAATCCCCGTCATATATCCAAAGAAAGGCAGAAATGTTAAATGCCGTATAGGCGATGAAGTGACCGTTATTTGGGGTGATATTTCTTTTTAAAAGTTATATTTATATTTACTTAGAACACTGCTGCCAACACGAGGGATTATATTTTTGTTTTATTTTTTTTTTTAAATCGTAAGGGATACTTTTTCACATTATTTTGCCAATATGATAGAGAAAAGTCATAATTTTAGTGGAACTGGCTTTTCAATATTATTTATAGTAATATACATGCTACTTTGTAAAATTGAATTTTATATCATTGGAAAGAACACGGCAATGTGAACATTTTTGTAACAGAGTATTTTTATGTATAAAAAATATTTTTTAAATTATTTGCAATTTTGTAGAGGCTATTAGGATTAACAATAATCCTCTAATTGGCTTAGGAGATGGGGCCCTGCTGGTTCAATGAGCTTAGGGTTAGGGCAGCTAATCTTTTAATTGGCTCAGGGTTAAATGGGTTAAATAAAGAAAATTCGGGCACTATAAATGCATCTGTTCTTGACCTGGACATCAATATAATTTACGATAAATTTAATGTCGGTATATTCGATAAAACGGACAAATTTGGTTTTGAAGTAGTAAAATACCCGTCAGCTTACAGTAACATACCAGATATTACACTATATAATGTTTTCTATTCACAGGCATTACGATTTTTAAAAATATGCAACAAAAAGGAACTGTTTCTCTCACGAATAAAAACTCTTAATTTTAAGTGCACGGCCAAAGGCGGATCACAATCACGCATTTTTAAAGAAATTTCTAAACTTCCATTTCTTCAACATAATAGATTTGACATTTCTTATAAATATATTACTGACTACATATTGGATAATGATTCAATATAATTTTTATCTTCTATAAATGTCTAGTCCTGTTTGGATTATAGCCCTTATTATTATGCCTTTGTGAATAAACTTATAATCTACGATTTCTTCAGCATTCCTGTTTTGCGTTTCTTACGTGGGTTATTATATGATATACAATTACATGGCCTCAAAAATTTATAGGTTTTTTTTAGTTTTTAACGTTATTTCATCTGGATTATCGCCCTTTTTTATCGGGAAATTGCACCTTCTAAGCGACGACGTCATAACAGCTATAACGACAGATTCACGTCACGCCATTCAGTTAGCAGACGACGGTCTCCCTAGACAGACTTACATTCCTTTGCTTCCATGTATTCAGTTTTATTTTTGTCCCCCGCCTTTCGAAGAAAGTTGGGGGACTATTAAAATGGGTTCGTCTGTCTGTCTGTCTGTCCGTCACACTTTTTGGGACACAATAACTCTCTTCCTAATTGAGCTAGAATGTTCAAACTTGGTGTATGTGTTTATTAGATCAATGCCTTAATGGAGTTCGAAGATGAGTGAGAGTGATGAAACTTGGTGTATAGTTTCATTACAGTAATACCTCGACTAAGTTCGATAATGAGCATTTTCTGCTCAGGGTAAGCAGAGCGATACGCAATTTGATTGGTCGAGACTTTGGAACACAATAACTCTCCTTCTAATTGAGTTAAAATATTCAAACTTGGTGTATATGCTTATTAGGTCAATGCCTTGATGGAGTTCGAAGATGAGCATTTTCCGCTTAGTGTAAGCAGAGATAAGCAATTTGATTGGTTAATGCTTTGGGACACGATAACTTTAGTTCTAATTAAGTGAGAGTGGTGAAACTTTGTGTATAGTTTCATTACAGTAATACCTTGAATAAGTTCAATAATGAGCATTTTCTGCTTAGGCGCAATTTGATTGGTCGAGACTCTGGAACACAATAACTCTCCTTCTAATTGAGTTAAAATTTTCAAACTTGGTGTATATGCTTATTAGGTCAATGCCTTGATGGAGTTTGAAGATGAGCATTTTCCGCTTAGGGTAAGCAGAGATAAGCAATTTGATTGGTTGATGCTTTGGGACACGATAGCTTTAGTTCTAATTACCTTGACAAAGTTCGATAATGAGCATTTTCTGCTCAGGGTAAGCAGAGCGATACGCAATTTGATTGGTCGAGACTTTGGAACACAATAACTCTCCTTCTAATTGAGTTAAAATGTTCAAACTTGGTATATATGCTTATTAGGTCAATGCCTTGATGGAGTTCGAAGATGAGCATTTTCCGCTTAGGGTAAGCAGAGATGATCAATTTGATTGGTTGATGCTTTGGGACACGATAACTTGATATGTTGAAAAAAATAAATGTGCGATTAATTAATATGTGTCGTCTATTTATTTTGGGATTTCGGCGGGGGACATCAGCCTCACTGTTGGCTTGTTGTTTCTGTGACGGTTGTAATGTGTGTCCTAATGCATTCAATATACTTCAATCCTCTTCTTTATTGATTTAATGCATCTAGTTTTTTAGAACTAAGCCTACTTCTTTGATACATTTAACGGTGTGGTTACTTGTATATCGTAATTTATACAACAATATGTTTGCATTCATAATTCTTGCAACATATAACAGATCATGACTCATACTGACATTATATAATTATTTCCTTGGGTTTTACTCCCATCTTGTTTTCAAATATGAGTGAAGTCTGTGTCACCACAGGCCCGAGACTGTACAGCGCAGTGGACGCTTACGGCTAGCCCCCGGATCTATTCACTCTTTTTGATTTGTTTTTGTTTGTGGTCTCTTAGTATGATGTCTTATCTGTATATTTGTTTTTTTGTAGAATTGTGTGTTGTGCAGTCCCCCTGCACTTACTATTGAAATGTGATCGTATATTGTCGTCATCCACGTTCTGTCATCCACAATTAATACACAGTGTTAAAGGTCATGAGACAAAGAACCATATTGATTTTCAACAATTTACAATAATTACTGGCAGAGTTATGATCCTTGATCACTTCAAAAAAAAACTTGTGGCGAGTGGCTAGTGCTCACCCTGTCCATGGGATTAATCTGATAGATATTTATATTGATTACCAATAATATAAAGAAGTTGTTTTTCCTTATGCCTTCCAAACAAGTGCAAGGGCGCAGGATGTTGTTGACTAGTCATCTTGTTTATTTTCAAACTGTTTATTTAGCTCTAAATGTAATTTTTAGAAATTAAATTTATTGTTACGATCAAAATGACAAATGTTTCTTTGAAAATCAACTGAAAAGTGTTTATCCTGGTTCTGAAAGAAATATTGTTTGAATGAAATCATTGGAATTCTAGATAGAATTGATAAAATAATCTTGCTATATGTAATATTCAGGTGTAGTGGAACAACAGATCAGACAAACAGGTACTAATCCAGCACCGTGGTCAGCTGATGAACAGAAATTATTAGAACAAGCCTTAAAGACATTTAATGCTAGTACCCCAGAAAGATGGGAAAAAATATCAGAAGCTGTACCTACTAGAAGTAAAAAAGATTGTATGAAAAGATATAAGGTAGATGTTTTAATATTACTATAGACATTGAACATTTAAATGTGATCAAACTAATCAAAAATGAATACCAAATGTGATCAAAGAAAGCAGGGGACTATTAAAATCTGTCTTTCTGTCCGTCCGTCTTTTGGGACAATAGCTAGAATGATCAAACTTGGTGTTGGTCAGTGCTCACTCTGGGTTCAATTTTTTTTCAGCCAATTTTTCATTTTAATTTATTAGCCATATATTTTTTCCGCCAAAAAAGGAACAAATATCTATTAGATTTTTTCAGTTATTTTTATTTACATAAGTACATATTTACAAATATAATATACATATGATTTTACAATTTACAAAATTCTTCACTACTTTGCAGATGCCCATTTTTTGAAAGCGTTTTCAACATCTTGTCAACTAAACCCTCCTTCACAGTCTTCAGTTGCCACAGGAATTGTGAGCAAGCACTTATTGATATCGTAAGGATTTGAAAATTTTCATTCATCCTTAAGAAATCTTCCTTTTTCAAATGCACAAACATGCATTATGTAAGGACTAAGAGCTAAATCTTCCTTCAGTGATGATGATCGAGACTGGGTCTAATATCAAAAGCTAAATTATCTCGGTTCAAAGTGGAACAATTTGACTCAAATTTTCAGCATATTTTATTTAAGTTATCTATTTTTTAACTATTATATAGACAGTATACAGTCAGTTCACTAGTATTTTTGTGATGAAATACTAAAAAAAAAGTCTGACATTCTTCTATCAGGCTGTTCAAGTTTTCGCTTGCGACCCATGGCATTTGATTGGAAAATAACTGATTTTCGTTCGTTCGTTTCTGGTGTTTCACGTCCATTTCCATATAAACTTTAACAACAAACCTGGCTTCGTTTATTAACGATACGGGTAACTGGAGTAAGAAAAAGATAAAACAGACGTCATAATCCAATAATCCCAAACGAATCGAACAAGAATTATTCAATGTCCGTCATTTTGAATATATAGATACCGTCAAAAAAGTCTCCGATTCGTATTTGGAGACAAAACTTTGTGGCAAGAAAAAATTATTGGCATGGTTAAAAAAGAATAGCCATCCAGGAAAAGTTATCGGCAAAAATTTCGTCAGATTGAATATTTTATAGCCAAAATTATATTTTTATCGCGATCGACAGCGTGAGCGCTGGTGTAGGTGTTTATTAGGTAGATACCTTGATGGAGTTCGAAGATGAGCATTTTCTGCTTAGGGTAAGCAGAGATAAGCAATTTGATTGGTTGATGCTTTTCAGGGCTAGAAATTTGTCATTTTTGGCGAGAATCTAAGAGGATTCTCATACATGCAGTCTGTCCATGTCAGAAAATGCCATTGCCAAGATCAGCTGATGTGGCGCCATGGCATTTCTTCATAACAATTTGTAGTTCTTTGTCCATCACATAACAGTTTTTCTTCATCCATTGATGATAGACAAACGGCACAAGGATCATGTGGCAACTAGGGTTGCAAAGGGTGGGAAACTTTCCGGGAATTTTCAGTGTTGGGAATTTTTTTGAATTTTCAAATACAAAAATTATAATTATTTACTGGAATTTCCTTTTTTATACGCCCACATTGAAATGTGGTCGTATCTTGTCGTCGCCCCCGTCCGGCGTCCACAATTGCTTGTGGACGCTCTAGAGGCTAAAGTTAATTTCCGATTGACTTTAAATTTATACACAGTGTTTAAAGTCATGAGACGAAGAAGCCTATTGTTTTTCAGCGATTTCTAGGGCCGAAAGGATTCACCGGTGAACCGATGTACCGCGATTTTTTCCATGAAAACGATGAACGATATTTTTTTTAAGAATATCGATAATCGCGATTTTTTTTCAATTTAAGGTTCACGATTAATTTCATACTATATCGCGATATTTGTTCAATAAATGAGATATATAGGACCCTTAGAAATTACCTATCAGTTCAGTATGTACGTACACAAGGCCTAAGTAAAGAAGAAACCCTCGGTAGCTATAAATAGACTAGAAACCGCACGCGTCTTCTATAGGCCCGGGCATCCAGACTTCACAATCATTGCAAAACTGACCTACTAATTGCGTGCAAAATACGACTCGGAAGCTGGACAAGACAATGTTTTCCATTGGACAAAATACCGGAAGCCACGCGTTTTACACCAATGAAATCGCATTTTATTTAACAGTCATTTCTTCCTCGCGATGCTGGTGGCTCTTATTCGAATGAATGAAAAGCGTGTTGAAATTTTGGTTAACAGTCTCTCTTAGTTTTTCGACTATTATGTTCACGCCCAGTACTGGTGGTAGCAGTGTTACACTTGGTGAAGTTGAAATGGAAAAGCTACCCGCCTGTTCGATCGAAGCAAACTGATCCCATAGTGAACATTTGCTTGGCCGCTAAAATCACTGATAAGCATGACATCGGCGTGGCTTAATGAGTACGGCATATGAACTTTTCTACTCAGACAAATTAAATTCTCAAACATTTTTTTGAGGTAAAAGAAAAATAAATAAAGATGTTTGAAGTATTTGTAGTTAAAAATTATTTCCTATTTAGTGTAAATGGGTATTAAAATGAGTAAAATGCATCATTTTGCCCGAAGCAGTTAGGTGTTGAGTAAACATTGCACGAGCCGTTGAGCCAATGTCTGATGGCGTGTGCAGTCAAGGCACGTGTTGTGGACAGTCATCTGTTACAGAGATAACTCGTAAGTAATTCTCAGTGAAACAGATTGCAATCGAAGGTGTGGGAGAATAGTGGTTTTCCTGTTTTGTACTTCCTGTTTGAGTGTTTCGCACAAAATGAAAAATGTGCAAAAAATATTGGTTAAAAGTTAAACATAAAATTTTAATTTATCTAATAATAAACAATATAAATTTAAAACATTGTGTATTTTTTCAAGAAAACTTTAGTCTATTTCACATTAATGGCGTGTGTATCGTGATGCACCCGTATCGTTGGTCTACAACATCATGCTGTATCATATCGTGGCACAGCGTATCGTTTCGGCCCTAGCGATTTCCGATAATAACTACCAGAGTTATGGCCCTTGATCACCTCAAAAAATCTTGTGGACACTCTATAGGCCAAAGTTAATATCCGATTGGCTTTAAATTTATACACAGTGTTTAAGGTCATAAGACAAAGAAGCCTATTGATTTTCAGGAATTCCCGATAATTAGTGCCAGAGTTATGGCCCTTGATCACTTCAAAAAATCTTGTGGATGCTCTAAAAGCCAAAGTTAATATCCGATTGACTTTAAATTTATACACATTGTTTAAGGTCATAAGAGGAAGAATCCTATTGATTTTCAGCGATTTCTGATAATATGTGCCAGATTAATGGCCCTTGATCACTTCAAAAAATTTTGTGGACGCTCTAAAAGCCAAAGTTAATATCCGATTGACTTTAAATTTATACACAGTGTTTAAGGACATAAGACGAAGAATCCTATTGATTTTCAGCGATTTCCGATAATTAGTGCCAGAGTTATGGCCCTTGATCACTTCACAAAATCTTGTGGCCAAAGTTGATATCCGATTGACTTTAAATTTATACACACTGTTTAAGGTCATGAGACGAAGAAGCCGATTGATTTTCAGCGATTTCTAATAATTAGTGCCAGAGTTGTGGCCCTTGATCTTTTCAAAAAATCTTGTGGATGCTCTAGAGGCCAAAGTTAATATCTGATTGACTTTAAATATATACACAGTGTTTAAGGTCATTGATTTTCAGCGATCTCTGATAATTATTACCAGAGTTATGGCCCTTGATCACATCAAAAAATCCTGTGGATACACTAGATGCCAAAGTTAATATCCGATTGACTTTAAATTTACACACACTGCTTAAGGTCATGAGACGAAGAAGCCTACTGATTTTCAGCGATTTCAAATAATGACTTCCAGAGTTATCTCCCATGATCACTTTTAAAAACCTTATGACGCTATAGATGCCAAACTTATCATCCGATTGACTTCAGATTGATACACAGAGTTTAAGGTGTTGAAACGATTTTCAATGAATAGCTAAATCCATGATGTTAAATGTTTCCTATACTAATTGTTAGCGTGGGGCAAAACTTTATAAAAAGCAAACAAATTCTAATGATTTTCAGATAATTACATAATGAGTTGTTACTCTTAATCAGATTTTAGTGTATTACAAATGTTTCATTACCCAAAAAAGTAAAAACATGAGACAACTCTTGTTGACTGCTCGGACGATTTAGCTTCTGTGGGCGTATGTTTCGTTGCCTGGCAACCTATCTTCTCTTTTACTTTCATCAATATAAACTATTAAAACTTATTTAACCTGTTAAGTGCGTAGGGCGTTATATTACGCCCTGGAAAACTGTCACTCACTGTGTGTATGACGTAATATTATGTCTTGGGAGGTATTTTTCCCACATGGTTGCTGTACTAGAACGCAACCTGTAAGGGAAATAACTCCATTTAACAAGCTTTGGAATGAGACCAGCCATTATGAATTATCTTCAAATTTACGTTTTTTCCAAGCTTGACCTTTTCTTGACACTGACACAATTATCATTAATTACGCAATGGGGGGAAGTTAACGTTTTAAAAAGGACACGCTTAACGGGTTAACCATGTTAGTTGTGTTCCAAATGGTAAAACTAAAGAGATAAATTTATGTAAATTCTGCTCTCAAAGGTATACAAAAAAATTTGAAACTGTTTGAATCTGACAACGATCCTTCCTGCACAGAAATTTCATGAACCTGAAATCTCCCTTTTATCCACCGATGATGATGTAGATAATGATTTTGAAGGTAATGATGAAATGGCAGTTACCTAACTTTGAGCATTAATTATAGAGTGTGTAACCTGTGTATGAACAATTTAACAGAACTATCTCATTATTAGTTACAGTAGAATCTGTATGAGCAGCCACTCCTATTCAGCGACATCTCCTTGTAAGCGGTCACAATAAATTCCCCCCGTAAAAATTCTATTGTTTCATCTCTTTATTCAACGGTCACTCCTCTTAGGCGGCCAGCGGTCACTATTTTGCTAATAAATTTAACAAAACATCGCCCATTCAACGGCCATTGTTAAATAATAATTTCCTTCTTGTCGTTCCTCGTAACACCCCCGCTAATCCCGTGAGTAGTAATCAATTAACTGGACTCCCACTGATCAGGTGAAAAGAAACGTGGAAATAACAATTAACCCGGGATTATCTGTTAATTAATCTTTTGTTTTATTAAACGACTAACCTGATCATTGTTTTAACACCTAATGGAACATTATTTGATACTGATTGAATAAACTGAAAGTACCGACAAAAGCCTATATTTTAAATATACGTTTTTAGCGCCACCTATAATATTACACACAGTTACACCCCCTGTGAATTGGTATCAAAATAAGCGATGTTTTTTTTGTTCATGTGCTTATTTGATAATAATTCATCGATTTTCTTCACAAAAATGGATAAATATTATCGAATGCATCACAATGATAGACAGTAGTATTGAAGGTTGGTACAAAATGACAAGTTTACAGAAGTTATGTCCGAAATTCAGCGACGGCCAAATTTACCGATGCAAGTGAAGTAATGGTGTTTGCTTCCAATGCATTCAAGCGTAATATTAATTGACGTCAGCACAATAAAACATGAGATTTTACGAAAAAAAATGGATAAATATTATCGAATGCATCACAACGATAGACAGTAGTATTGAAGGTTGGTACAAAATGACAAGTTTACAGAAGTTATGTCTGAGATTCAGCTACGGCCAAATTTACCGATGCAAGTGAAGTAATGGTGTTTGCTTCCAATGCATTCAAGCGTAATATTAATTGACGTCAGCACAATAAAACATGAGATTTTACGAAAAAAATGGATAAATATTATCGAATGCATTACAATGATAGACAGTAGTATTGAAGGTTGGTACAAAATGACAAGTTTACGGAAGTTATGTCCCGAGATTTAGCGACGGCTAAATTTTGATGTCGGCAAAAAACCCCAAAAAACTGAGATTTTATTAAGAGGCCACTCCATTTAAGCGGTCAATCGTAAAAATTCTCATGGGTGGCTGCTTAAAGGGACAATAACATTCTTGCTGGCTTGGTAGCTCCAGAAAATAAATAATACCCTTATTCTAAGTACTAGATGTTTAAATGTCCTACCTGTTGTGTAAATTATCCATTACAACCTATTTTATTTGTCCAAAGGGTTCGAAAATATTTTAAAATCCAAGTCATATTTGAAAAGGTTTACGTTAGACTTTTCAAATCAATTGGTTGAATTTTTCCAATTTTTTAAATTAGGTTTGTTAAGATGAAATTTATATCATCATTTAATTGGAATATTCTAAAATAATACGATTTGTTGACCAGAATGAAGATTGGGACATATTTTTCAGTTACAACAAGAGTGTTATTGGGGCTTTAATACAGATTCTACTGTAATTACATTTTAGTATATATAAGACATATCAGATAATATGTTTAGTTATTAAAATATTACTGTCACTTGCAACTCATTAATAGCAACACAGGTTTCAAGTATTGACACCAAATTTAAAATTCCCCAAATTCCCGGGAAATTTACCCTGTTTGAAAATTTCCGGAAATTTTGCAACCCTAGTGGCAACCATAACTGAAATTGCTGTAAAAGTAATGTGTGACTAAAAATGATATTTTTAAAGTTAAGTCTCTCCGTGTATTCAATGTTCTATAAGGGAATTATATTCAATGAAGATTTGGATTTATCTAACAACTGGTCAGTGAATCCATCAATGTGTTATCCAGTTATTATTTTAATATCTACTGGTACCTGGAATTTACACGAACGGAGCGTGAAAGGCGCGCTATTCGGAGACCATGCTGAGACTGTCCTCAACAGTCCGGTGGCTTATTTTAATGAACCCATTATTTGTATTATGAATATTTTACCGATTATCAAAATCAATGTTAAATGTGCTAATTATTTGTATTATGAAGCACGTATGGCGGATTCTCACGAAGGTATGACTGTTATTGTAGCCGACAAGCAATTAAATTGTCTTCTTAAATAACCTGTTGTAATTTAGCCAAAAGTGGCTGATTTATTGTTTTACCAATCGGCTTAAGCTGACAAAATACAGCCCCATCATGAACACTAACTCTGACTGACATTCAGTAGTTGTACTCAACAATTTTCCCAGATTTTGGGGGGTTTTTTTAGAAAAATTTTACGTGAATCCTTGTTGATTAGCAGCGTAAACTTTTTGCAAGAATCCTTGCGCGAATCAGATTTGGAGATTCGGGTGAATTGCTAGCCCTGCTTTGTTACACAATAACTTAATTTATAGTAAGTACAGGGGGACTGCACCACACATAATTTACACAAAAACAAAAACGAGGACTAGACATACTCAGAAAACACCAAAAAAAACCGAAACAATTCAAAAAGAGTGAATGGATCCGTGGGCTAGCCGTAAGCGTCCACTGCGCTGTACAGTCTGTAGTGACGCAGACTTCACTCAAATTCGAAAACAATCAAGAAAGCCCAAACAAATTATTGTGCAATCCCAATATGAGTCATGATCTGCTATATGCCTCAAGAAATACGAATGTAAGCATTCTGTAAGAAAAATTCCGCTATACATGTAACCGCATCGGGTGATATGTATAAAAAAAAAAGTAGTCTTAAACTAAATGGTCTAAATCAATCAAGAAAAGTTTAGGTATTATTCAGTGAGGGTAAGCAGAGCGATAAGCAATTTGATTGGTTGAGACTTTGGAACGCAATAATATTCAAACATTTAATGTAGGCGTTCATTCCTCGATACTTTTAAAAAAGATAAATCTGCAATTAATTAATATGTGTCCTAATTATTTTGGGATTTCTGTGGGGACATCAGCCTCCCTGTTGGCTTGTTTCTATTAAACTATGTTCTATCAACTGTCTTAAATCAGCCGTCTTAATTTGCCCACTAGGAGCAAAACAATTGGATGTTAAACCCTATTTCATTTAATGTTCTGTCAGTCAGTTTTATTTTATATCATATCATAAAAGTAAACCTAGCAGAATCTGTTTAAGTACCAATAATGCTCTGTCATGTCGATTATCTGAACACTGGTTTCAGGGAAAATGTCATAGGGGTGTACAATATATAGATAGTAAAATTAAATGTAATTGACATCAGATGTAGTTAGGCCTACCAATACATTACACATTGTTAATTTATTATTTTAAAAATGGTTTATTTTATTTTTAGGAATTATGTGAAGTGATCAAGGCAAAGAAAGCAGCACTTCAAGAGGCAGCAAAAGCCAAAAAAATATGATTTCTACTGATTTTAGTTCTTAATATCTGGTTCTCATTGTACTAGTATTTCTGTCCCCCATCTTTCGAAGAAAGCAGGGGACTATTAAAATTTGGTTTGTCCGCCTGTGTGGCCGCTTCTCTGTCTGTCTGACTGTTTGCGACACAAAAACTCAACTACTAATTGAACTAGAATATTCAAACTTGGTGTAGGTGTTTATTAGGTGAATGCCTATTGATGGAGTTCGAAGATAACCATTTTCTGCTTAGGGTAAGCAGAGATAAGCATTTTGATTTTTTAATGCTTTGGGACATGATTACTTTAGTTCTAATTAAGTGAGAGTGATGAAACTTTTTGATTAGTTTTATTACATCAATACCTTGACAAAGTTCGATAATGAGCATTTTCTGCTCAGGGTAAGCAGGGTGATAAGCAATTTGATTAGTTAAGACTTTGAAATGCCATACTGTCCTTCTAATTTAGGTAGAATGTTCACACTTTGTGTAGGCGTTCATTAGGGGAATGCCTTGATGGACTTCAAAGATGAGCATTGTCTGATTAGGGTAAGCAGAGATAAGCAATTTGATTGGTTGATGCTACTGGACACAGTAACTTAGATTCTAATTAAGTGAGAGTGATGAAACTTGGGTGTATATAGACCGGGAGCCCAGGGGGTCAACTTAGCTGAAAAGTTTATCAATTTTCTTCTATATGTTATTGATGCATGTATGTCTGGTTTCTGGTATCATCAAAATGTAAGTCTGCCTGGTTTCTGGTGGTGGGTGTGGTATTCCACGCCAAAAATGCGATACCTCTCAACTAGTCTAGATTAGCTCAAAAGTTTACTACATGAAATTCCCACAGAAGTGTACCGTACATCTTCAGGTATCACAAAAACACTCTGACAGACATTTCTAGTGGTGGGGTACCCCTGACAGAGCTATGTAATTACCAGACGTGTAGTGTTGTAGTATCCCTGACAAGAGTTATCTAATTTCCAGTCAACAGCTAGCCTGGATTGGTTGAAATCTGTACCAACTAAAACAACTTCGGAGTTGTTCAGTACCACCACAGGAGTCCTGAATGACCACTGCCAGACAGTTTGTGCGGTGGGTTCCCCTAACAGACACGCCCAAAATGCCCCTGAACTAGGCTAGATTAGTTGGCACTGTTACCGTGGTCTAAAAAATTTAATTCTTAGCCAGGATGCGTAGAATACTCTAGCATGTATGGAAGAGGCGGTAACCTGTTGTTGCAAAAAACTGATTTTGGGGGCAAAAAACGTTTTATGAAACTAAAAATGAATTTTTGAACAAAAAAATTGTTCCGGCAACCGCACTTTATCGCCTCTTCCATACATGCTAGGTATTAGTATTCTACACATCCTGGCATTTTGGGCGTGTCTGTTAGGGGTAACCCACTGCACAAACTGTCTGGCAGTGGTCATTCAGGACTCCTGTGGTGGTACTGAACAATTCCAATGCTATTTTATGGTGGTACAGATTTCAGCTAATCCAGCCTAGCTCTTGACTGGAAATTAGATAACTCTTGGCAGGAATACTCCAACACTACACATGTCTGGTAATTACATAGCTCTGTCAGGGGTACCCCACCACTAAAAATGTCTGTCAGTCAGAGTGTTTTTGTGATACCTGAAAATGTACGATACACTGCTGTGAGAATTTCATGTAGTACACTTTTGAGCTAATCTAGTCTAGTTGAGGGGTATCACATTTTTGGCGTGGAATACTACCCGCCGACAGAAACCCAGCAGACTTACATTTTGATGATACCAGATATGCTTGCATTGACAAAATAAAGGAAAAAATTAGTATACTTTTCAGCTAGGTTAACCCCCTGGGCTCCTGCTCTAATAGTTTCATCACATCAAAACCTTGACAACGTACGATTATGAGCATTTTCGAATAAGCAGAACAATAAGCAATATGATTGGTCAAGACTTTGGATTTGACAACATTGATTCTAATTGAGGGATAGTGGTGAAACTTTGTGTATAGTTTCATTACATCAATACATTAACAAAGTTTGATGCTGGGTATTTTCTGATTGGTTTAGACTTTGGAACACAATAACTCTCCTTCTAATTGTGGAAGAATGTTCAAAATTGGTGAAGATGTCTATAAGGTGAATGCCTTGACAGAGTTCAATGATGTGCATTTTCCACTAAGGCAAAGCAGAGATAAGCAATTTGATTGGTTGAGACTGTGGAACACAATAACTCTCCTTATAATTGTGGAAGAATGTTCAAAAATTTGTGAAGATGTCTATTAGGTGAATGCCTTGACAGAGTTCAATGATGTGCATTTTCCACTAAGGCAAAGCAGAGATAAGCAATTTGATTGGTTGAGACTTTTGAACACAATAACTCTCCTAATTGAGGTAGAATGTTCAAAATTGGTGAAGATGTCTATTAGGTGAATGCCTTGACATATTTCAATAATGCACAGGAGAATACTACCGGTAAAGACTGGAATTACCAGACGCCACAGACCGTCATTCAATTTGGACTCTTCACATATTTCGCCGAACATAACTGATTAGGAATTACAGTAAATACAGAAACAATTGAATGAAAATCAGTTTATATACATTCATAATACATTATTATTATATGTGTTGCGTCCCATTCTTATCCACTTTTGGGTGCCAAAGAATAGCGATTTAACTCCTTTAATGTTATCATTCAACAATTAAAAAGGCATGATGATGGTACAATTTGAATTAGCTTCTCCAATAATACAAGCGTTTGTTTCTGCAGGCCTATGGAAGGACTTTTCTCAGATAATTTTTTAGGTACTTGTCCGAAACCTGCGATTTGTTTCTTCAGAGGAGGATGCCACTGAATAAACTATTCATAAAATTAAAATAAGTACCAGAAGCTTGATATAATAATACTTACTGGTTTCAATCCAAAACACAGTTTGAAAAATGTGGCCCATACAGTAATTATACACAGAGAAAACAGTATCACAAAACTCTTACTCTTATTTGAATATAGTGATATGTTG
The DNA here is from genome assembly GCA_948474765.1 of Patella depressa. Taxonomy (NCBI): domain Eukaryota; kingdom Metazoa; phylum Mollusca; class Gastropoda; family Patellidae; genus Patella; species Patella depressa. The sequence goes on along the minus strand of CAOLEZ010000009.1, from coordinate 752,393 downwards.
GCTATTATATATTCTGGAATGAATTCTATCTGCCTGAACTCCCTCTTTGAAACACTAAATTAGCATAGAAAGAAAATATGTTTAAGCTTACATATATATATAGGGGTCATTCCATGTCAAGTGGGTCAATTTTCAGAAATTTGGGAAATTGGCCCCCTCAAAAAAATCTGGAAAAAATATATGTTATTGTACATCACATGTAAAATATAGAAACAGTGCAAAATCTGTGGTCTGTAGCATGAAAATTGACTTTTTGTGTAGATTATGAATCTGTAATTAGATTACAATTGAGTGGTAGGGTTCGCATGCTACTTGGTCATGAAAACTTTTGGTGTAATTGTATACTGTCTGGATTTTGTAGGGATCCAGGAACTACAAAGTAATAGATATAAACCCAAATATTGGTCTACCCAGAGATTGCCAGTATTACTAAATAAGAAACATATGAAAATGCATCAGTCTTGATTAGATTTCCAGAAAATTGGCCTTGAATATGGTTTCAGACACAAATTTTCGAAAATGAGCATTTAAAAATCTGAAACTTGGTGTAATTATAGTTTGCACTAATGGCTCAAACACAATGTTAAAGCCATTCTTTCCTGGGCCATTTTGATATTTTTTCTATTTTTTGAAAATCTTTGTTTTCGGTCATTCCATGTCAATTATCACCCAACAATGAGTTAAACTGAACCCCATTCTATTTTGCTGAAATTTGGTTTATATGTGTATTGGGACTGAAAAATCTGATAGTCCAAATTTTATATTGGTCAGACTAACAGTTCCTAAGACACGGTCCACCCAATTTGGGGGATTTCAGCTAAAACGAGTTTGGCAGCCAATATTCAAATGACCATAACCCATTAACCAATAGGTCGAAATTGTTGGAATAGGTGTTTCTGGAACAGGAAAGATGATGACTTGCTATTTGAATCAAAGATATGTCTTAAGGAAAGTCTGCTGAAGGTAACTATGTATCCTCAGAGCTTATCCGTGAAAATATCCTGCTTTAAGTATAAAGACACTCATTTTCAGTTGCAAGTGTGAATATTTAACATTACATACTTATGAAAGATATTATACCTTCGGTCGTTTGACATTCTGAAGAAAACATGTTGAGCTAAATTTTACATGATAATTCATCTCAAGGTCACATGGTCTTGAAGGTCAAATTCAAAGTCAATAGGTTACCGGAATTATCGTTTTCAGTCGGAAGTCGGAATCATTCATTTTGCGTTATAGGCAAAATACGGCAGTCAGTGGTGAAATTATTGATTTTCAGTTTTCATCACCAAACAATAGTTTGAAATGTTGTCTTTCGGAATTCTAAACCATTTTTAATTATTCCAACTCTAAATGCCTCAAAAATTGATTTTAATAAAACATGTAGAATGTTACGTAATCAAAATTCTCCCTAAAACAATCGAAATTAGTCGTCACTTAACATGTCAAATAAATTTTCAACCGGTAAAAATTTGGAGGCAATATCCCCATCCTAAGATACTGGTTGCTATAATGGTTTAAAAATTTTTAGTACCCAGACTTTAATCTGCGTTTTCTCAGAATGTACTTATGTTGACCTTGAAGCTTCAAAATTTCACAACTCAGTCAATTTTTGAGATATCAACATAATTTTTGTTGCATTTGAAAGCTCACAGTTGTGGCTTTCAGAAAATGTATAGAACTCAATTTTGGTGAAGTGATCCAAGTGACTGATTTTGCTGGCACCAGCCACATAGGTCTTCACTCCACACCTGGATGTCAAAAATAAGTGTAGCTTTGGAATTCTTGTGGAATTCCCATTCCAGAAAGACATATTCCAGCAATTTTGACTAATTAGTTACTGGGTGTGGTCATTTGAATAATGGTGGGCATGCCCATTTTGGCCGAAATCCCAAAGATTGGGTGGACCGTATCTCAAGAACTGTTAGTCGGATCAAGCTAAAATTGGGAAAATCAGCTTTTTCAGTCCCAATACACATGTAAACCAAATTTCTGCAAAGTCGAAGGGGTTAAGGTTTAACTAGTTGGGTGTATAATTGACATGGAATGACCCAAAACACAGATTTTCAAAAAATCGAAAAAATATGGCTTTGTTACACAATATTATTTTGGGTCTAAAATTTAATATTGTATTTGAAACTGTCACTATTTTATATTTCATTTTTTCCTTAATTTTGACATTCTAATAGACAGATTAATTGCAAGTTTAATCTGGCATAGTATTATGTAACAACTGATAGGTTGTACTCACTTGTATGCTCGAAGTACCTATGAGATAAGATTTAAGCACAACAGATAGTGACACCTGTTGTTTAAAGTGACCATTAATTATTAGTTTCATTGTTAATTACCTGCGTTGTGTAAACTTCTAAATTCCGCATGCCTTTTATCTGTATCAGTCGTATACTCAAGACATAGTATTATGTAAGACATGATAAATTGTGCAAACGTGTATCAGGCAGAATCCATGGCAGGTGTAACATTGTTGTTTTAGAACTTAGAGGTGTGAACCCTAGTGATTAGCTTATGTGGAATTATCTTGCTGCCAATCAATCATTTGACTACGAGTTAGCCAATCAGTTTAATTGTTTATGTAACATGTAAACCAATCAGGGATTCAGACGAGTTGGGTTTTCTGTGACCTAGGAAGAACATCTTTCGTTAGATATCTCCTGATCCAACCACCATATGTAAATATGTTATGCAGTAATAAAACATCTGTTTAATAAAAAGAGTATGTGTTATGTTACAGCTTTACATATGTTAGAGACATTAGTACAAACTATAATTCCACCAAGTTTCAGATTTTTAGGTGCTCATCTACCAGGTTCTATCGACTCGAAAATAGGATAATTGACATAGATTGACACAAAACACAGATTTTGAAATTTTTTAAAAAAAAGTATCAAAATGGCCCGGGACAAGAATGGCTTTAAAGTTCCAATAGCATTTTTTTAAGTTATATTTTTAAAATTTATTAAAATAAAGCCCCAAAATAGATTGAACCTATAAACAGTCCTACCTTGTTAAAGAATAATCCTATAATTCACTATTGCCAGTTGAGAAATTGGCAAAAATATCATTTTCAACTTCAAATTCAAACGTTTGAAGATGGCCGTCCATGGAGAAGGATGGGAAAACAAGGGAGGTAATTGAGTAACTATTTCCTCAATCAACCAGTGTCGCCCTTTCTAATGGCAGTCTCTTGGTAGACCAATATTTTGGTTTATATCTATTACTTTGTAGTTCATGGATCACTACAAAATCCAGACAATATACAATTACACCAAATGTTTGTCAGTTTTCATGGCCAAGTAGCATGCGAACCCTACCACTCATCTGTAATCTGATTGCAGATTCATAATCTACACTGAAAGTTCTTCAAGGGTACCAAATTTGAGCAGTATATCTTCAGTAGAAAGGTTAAATCAAGATATCTGAACTTGAGTAAATTATTGTTACATATTTTGTTTCGAAAACTGCTTGGTAACTCATGAAACTCAAATGCCCGTATAGTCAATTTTGAAGCTACAAACCACAAATTTCGCACAGTTTCTAGTTTTTACATGTACAATAACTTATATTTTTTCCAGATTTTTTCAAGGAGTTCGATTTCCCCCCTTGGCCCACTTGACATGGAATGACCCACAGAGGATTTAATGTGATTCTGTCTGGGTTAAAAAAAAAATTTGTGAAACCAGTTGTCCAAACAACTAAATAGTAAAACCTACAGCTCATATAATCATTTCATTTTATGTTCAATAGAGCTGTCAAAACAGTGGAAAAAGTCAATGTATTGTGTAGGCTACATCAGGCTTAAACTCCTCCTCATTGACTGAATGAGACGTTGATCTGAATCTGCTTTAGCCTGTTCCATTCCTGGTGTAGTGCCTGACCCATATAGTCCAAATTCTTCACTGGTGGAACCATCTGACGGAATTTACTCCCCAAAACATCCCAGATATATATATGCTCATTGGATTCCTGAGAGGGCCAAGGTGGTGTAGCAATGCATAAAATTAAGAATGACATCACAGTGTGGTCTAGCATAGTCTTCCATAAAGACAGTCCTTGTGAGAAGAGGATGTTAGTGAATGTGCATATTCCTGAAGCAATGGCCCGAGAAATCCCTCTCTGGCAATTGCTGGAATAGCGTCTGTTTCTTGAACTTATGCAGGAGTCACAGGCACTTGAAGGGATTAAAAAAATTAAAATAAAACTTCTTACCACTGCTTAATAAATACAAGAAGGTAAGTCACTACGCCATCTTTGTTTTGACTGATTTACCATGAATCGTCTGAATTCATCTCACAATACTCACTAGTTCTAACACTTCATGTCATTTTTATTGCTAACGAGACTTTATTTGATTATTATTCACCTTCCGATGTAATTAAATTGGTCATTTAACACTGTTATTGATAACAAATCAAACTTGAACCGCTATCATTTATCGACAATCAACTTCCCGAGACCGGAAGTAATCCGAAAATAGGTCAAAAGAAGTCTGTATCACCCAGTTCCTTTATAAACCTATCATTACTCTATATGTGCATAGGAACTGGTTGATCGAGTCTCGCTCAACAGCGGCTTCGCTTCGTAGGCTTTATCACGTGATAGAACTTACGAAGCGAGGCCGCTGTTGAGCGAGACTTGATCACCCAGTTCCTATGCACATATCGAGTAATGATAGGTTTATAAAGGGACTGAGTGATACAGACTTCTTTTGACCTTATTTCGGGTTTCTTCCGGGCTCGGGAAGTTGAATATCGGTAAATGATAGCTTTTTAAGTTTGATTTGTTATTAATAACGCTGTAAAAGGACCAATTTAATTACAACGGAAGGTGAATAATGATCAAATAAAGTCTCGTTGGCAATAAAAATGACGTCAGAACTAGTGAGTATTGTGAGATGACACCAGACAATATATCATAAAAAAGTCAGAACAAAGATGGCGTCTGCCATCCCTTTATCATATAGTTATGGTCAAGCAGTAGTAAGAAGTTTTATTCTAATCCCTTCAAGTCCCTGTGGCAGGAGTGTGTCTATTATTTCCGTTCAATGAAAGCTATCACTTAACTTAAGTACAGCAACATGACAGTCCTTTGTTTATTCTGGGTCTTTCCTAAAACTTTGGACAGTGATTTAAGGTATTAAAAATGGTGAAAGTATGTTCGTTTACAAACAGTATGGTTTACATTTCATTCGACTTGATATCCTCGTTTGTCACACAATCAGTTTTACTGCAGTATTCTGCTATGCACGGGTTAATTAGGCATAATAAAGTCGTGAGCCATGACGTAACGTTATGTAAACATGTTTGGTCCAATATTGGCACTCGTTTTAAATGTAAAGCTTTTGTAGGGCAGCTAGTGATTGGTTGGTAGCCAGACTACTGACCAATCAAAATTTAAAACAACAATATCCACTCATAATAGCAGTGTGTAGTGGGATTACCTCTAATCAAACGAAACGCTGCACGGAGTATGGTGAATGTGGGGCACGACACAACTCTGTCCAAGATCTCTTGGCCATTGAGATTACCTCTGATACCAGTCTAAACTTACAACCAAACCATGATAGTCGCGGCCAAATGGAGCCTGCTTTATGAATATGCCATGTTGCAACTTCGTCATACCCCATGAATAATGGAAAACGACTCTCATTGGACAGAAATCAGTGAGGTAACCATTCCCTTTTCAACATAGTGCATGGAGCAAAAGTCTCAAAATAGCTGCACCTTCTCTTCCATACGTACTGTTTGGTCACCATCGCCCACCCACTAGTTTTGTAGACATATTGGATTAAAACACGTACAGATGCTATCTTTTTGCTGTAATGAGTTCACGGGTTCCTATGTGAAATACAGACAATGATTTTGAAATGTTGGGTTGTACGTGACAAGGAGTAGGGTTTGCCTGTCCAATCTCGTGAGTTTTCTCTCGGTCTTCCTGTTTCCTCCCACTGGTAAAGACCACTACGGGCAAGTGAAATAAAATCATACCATAATGTTAGTCCCTAAATGACCTAGTTTGTGTTGAGTGGATGTTAAACCCCATTTCTCTCTATCTCTGATTTCCCAATTATGTTTTTCAGGACACAGGTGGTATTACTTGCACCATAGATTTGTTATGTGCTGCACTGACAGCTTTCACTGGTATATCTTGTGGACAGAATATCTTAAAATTTTCATTTCTCTTTCTCATATTTATTTACATAATAAATTTCTCATGATCACATAAATATTTGGATTTTGCAAAGTTTGAATGAGAAATTACCAAGTCAGTTACACTAATACTTCATTATAACCCTGATTTTATCCACTGGTAGTGACCACACCAACATTACTAAATTCATATTTGCTTAAAGCCGCACACATGGTCAGAGAAAACCAGAGACCCTTGGTCTCTTATTTAGTGGTAGATATATTACGCAATAATACTAGATTCTCCCAATCACCTGTCTTGCCTTGTGGGTTTTCTCCCACTGCTAAAAAAAAACCCCTATGCGCAAGCAAATTATTGAAATAAAATTAAACCATGTTAGTCCCAAAATGGTGTGGTTTATGTCGAGTGGACTTTTAAACCCTGTTTGTCTCTCTCTTGCTAGATTCACCCAAATATATCTTTAATACAGTTTGAGGGTTAAGGAAGTTCATTTCAATAGATGACCCTCATTCATTTATCTATTTGATAACGCCTGGAGCAATCACTGCTTCACCTGAGCAATAAGTGATAAGTATACGTGGTCATGGTATTGATATATTCACCAAAGTGTCATGCCTCTCAATTGGCAGAAGAGGTTACGCTTTTTATCAAGACTAATTTGGTCTGAACTGAAGGGTTTGTTTACTTTAATAAAGTGTGATCATATTAATCACATTTTATATAACAATTTCATACAATCATTAAAATATTATATACTCATAACATTACCAGACAAAAATAATACATATCTTATAGTAGCACAAAATTGCAGTACAAAATTCAGCATAACTGAGTGCATATATATCTGAGTCTTCTGAAATAGTTATTAAAAGTTGAAATAAATACCTTATAGGCTCAGAAGCATTTTGATCACTCAAGCCTAACTTATCTCCCCTTTTACCAGGATGAATATTACTAGTAGTCCAGACAAAATAGCATCAATTGTGGATGTTAAATAAACCTATTTCTCATGTGCATAAAGTTCACACAATGATATTGAGGAAAGGACTGAATCCACCGGTTAACAAAGCATTCGGTCTATTTTAAGTAGGAGTTTATGGTCATTTTTCCTCTCAATCAATTGTAAGACATACATGAAACTCAAAATGACATTTAACACTGTACACAAATTTATAGGTATTTCAGGCTAGAGTAATTTCAACAACTTATTATTAATTACCAATTTAATTTTATAATGATCTACAGAAATTAGAATATTGTACAAAACTGAAATTCAGTGCACAACAAGAAAAGTTTACATAAGCAGCTTACCACTCTTGTAAAATAAATAAACTTCTTTTAAAATGATTACATCTAGTTTCGTTATGTCAAGTGTTATAACTACACTTGCAGATAAGTTCTTTTACTTCAGACACATTGAATATATAGCCATTTTATTTGGCAAATGTTTCATAAAAAGCTATTTTAACACGTTCTATATGATGGCACAGTTTAATGGCTGGTCCTAATTTTAACCCAAGATGTTCCTGAACTGTTGGTAATGTGAGTAGAAGTAAAGCTTGACCATCTATTTCCTGAAATGATAAACAACAGTGCATTAAGTATTGTTTTTACAATATAATACGCAATGCTGTAAGCTCGAGACTTAAACATCTTATTTCACTGGTTTGAATAAAGTACTATTGGCAAGTACTTGAAATAATGGTACGTGCCAACATCAAAGGGTGACTCACATCTGTATTTTAAATGATGCTATTCAAAACTTGCCCCTAAAATGAACTAGGTAAGGAGTAATTAACAACATTGTTCACTTTGACATCCAGATTGTAAACAATATTCTTACATATTCCACCCAATGCTAAAGACCCCTACGTGCAAACGAATTATTGAAATAAAATTAAACCATATGTTAGTCCCAACATAGCAGCTAAACCGTCCGGGCAGTCAACAAGAGTTCAGGAAGTTCTGGTCCAATGTGCCTAAATATCGAAAGGAACCGCATCTTTGGGTTATAAACTTAATTTCATCAAAATCAGATTAAAATTTACGAAATTCGACCTCAACCTTCATTACAGTGAAACGGTGATATAATCAAACGTTTTTTAAAATCGGATAATATTTGTGACCTCCAGACGGACCACAAGCTAAAAAGGCAATTTATCGTACAATCAGGAAGTTACGATCGGATATGCGCAAAGATGCAATGGAACCAAGATCTTTAGGTTATAAACATGTATTTCAAGTTTCATCAAAATCGGTTCAAATTTGTGACCTCTATAGGGTCCACAACCTTGATATAACATATTTTCACACTATTCGCGGCCATTTTGTCCGTGAATTTTGGTCCGATTTTCACGAAATTCAAACTCATTCTTCATTACCATGTAACAGTGATATAATCAAACGTTTTTTTTAAATCGGGTAATAATTTTGACTTTCAGAGGGATCACAAGCTAATAAAGGCGATTTTTCGTACAATCAGGGGCCATAATTCAGGAAGTTTTGATCCGATATGCACAAATATCAAACCAGACCGTTCGCGTTTTGAATCGAGTTGGTCACATGACTGACTCGAGTCGCATCACGTGACTAACCGGTTTACTCCCCGTTTAACGGAGAGTAAAAGGGTTCGTCACGTGACAAAATGACGTCCTTTGTCACCAGGCTCGCTAGAAGAGGTAGAGGTAAGTCGGTTGTTTCGGAATCTTCTTCTTCGTCCTCTAACAGTTCCTGAATTAAAATAAGATTCCGAATGGAGGCAGCCATTGCGAAAAAATAAAACAAAATAAATAAAGGTGTCTCGCCATTTTGTTTTGATGTCATGTGACTGTTCGGGATGTTTCACCCGGTAAACTCGGCAATGGAGTTGACTCGAGTGACGCGAGTAAACGACGAAAACCTTACCGAAGGGACCACAAGCTAAAAAAAAAAAAGGGTCATTTTTTCGTACAATCAGGGTGCATAATTCAGGAAGTTACAATCCGATATGCACAAATATCGAAAGGAACCATGATCTTTGGGTTATAACCATGAATTTCAAGTTTAATCGAAATCGGTTAAAAATAGGTTGCCAGGCAACGAAAAATACGCCCACACAGCAGCCAAATCGTCCGGGCAGTCAACAAGAGTTGTCGCATATTAAGGAATTATCAGAAAATCATTAGAATTTGTTTGGTTTTTATAATCAAACATTTTTTTTTAAAATCAGATAATAATTGTGACCTTTATAGGGTCCACAACCTTGATATACCATATTTTTACACTCTTCGCGTACAAGAGGCGGCCATTTTGTCAGTCAATTTTCACGAAATTCGACCTCAACATTCATTACGATGTAACAGTGATATAATCAAACGGTTTTTTAAATGGGATAATAATTCTGACCCCAGAGGGACCACAAGCTAAAAAAAAAAAAAGGTCATTTTTCGTACAATCAGGGTCCATAATTCAGGAAGTTACAATCCGATATGCACAAATATCGAAAGGAACCATGATCTTTGGGTTATAACCATGAATTTCAAGTTTAATCGAAATCGGTTAAAAATAGGTTGCCAGGCAACGAAACATACGCCCACACAGCAGCCAAATCGTCCGGGCAGTCAACAAGAGTTGTCGCATATTAAGGAATTATCAGAAAATCATTAGAATTTGTTTGGTTTTTATAATCAAACATTTTTTTTTTTTAAATCAGATAATAATTGTGACCTCTATAGGGTAACATATTTTCACACTATTCGCGTACAAACGGCGGCCATTTTGTCCGTCAATTTTGGTCCGATTTTCACAAAATTCAAACTCAACCTTCATAACCATGGAATGGTGATATAATCAAACGTTTTTTTTAAATCGGATAACAATTTTGACCTCCAGAGGGACCACAAGCTAAAAAGGGCAATTTTTCGGACAATCAGGGGCCATAATTCAAGAAGTTACGATCCGATGGGTGCAAATATCGAAAGGAACCAAGATCTTTGGGTTATAAACATACATGTCAAGTTTCATCAAAATCGGTTCAAAATTGTGACCTCTATAAGGTCCACAACTTTGATATAACATATTTTCACACTATTCGCGTACAAACGGCGGCCATTTTGTCCGTCAATTTTGGTCCGATTTTAACGAAATTCGAACACAACCTTCATAACCATGGGACGGTGATATAATCAAACGGTTTTTTAAATCGAATAAAAATTTTGACCTCCAGAGGGACCACAAGCTAAAAAGGGCGATTTTTCGGACAATCAGGGGCCATAATTCAGGAAGTTACGATCCGATTGGCGCAAATATCGAAAGGAACCAAGATCCTTGGGTTATAAACATGCATTTCAAGTTTCATCCAAATCGGTTCAAAACTGTGACCTCTACACTGTTCACAAGCTAACAGGGGCGACGACAATATAACATATTTTCACACTATTTGCGTACAAACGGCGGCCATTTTGTCTGTCAATTTTGGTCCGATTTTCACGAATTTCAAATTCTTCCTCCATAACCATGTAACGGTGATATAATCAAACGGTTTTTAAAATCGGTTAACAATTTTGACCTCCAGAGAGACACCACAAGCTAAAAAAAAATAGGTTGCCAGGCAACGAAACATACGCCCACACAGCAGCCAAATCGTCCGGGCAGTCAACAAGAGTTGTTGCATTTTAAGTAATCATCAGAAAATCATAATTCAAACTCACCCACAACTACTGTGTAACTGTGATATAATCAAACGTTTTTTAAAATCGGGTAATAATTGTAACCTCCAGAGGGACCACAAGCTAAAAAGGGCCATTTTTCGTATAATCAGGGGACATAATTCAGGAAGTAATGATCTGATAGGCGCAAATATCGAAAGAAACCAAGATCTTTGGTTATAAACATACATGTCAAGTTTCATCAAAATCGATTCAAAATTGTGACCTCTATAGGGTCCACAACCTTGATTAGTGTGGTTCAGAGACACAGTATTTGTCCTTATAAAAACTGACCCGCTTATCTGTGTGATTGCTCCGTCGAGAAATCTTCTGAAGTGAGCAGAAGTTAGCGCCGCGCACGTGGTTTAGGAAGTCGCAGCAAATATACGTCACATGAGGTATTTTTACAAACATGTATTGGTATATAGCGCCGAGTAAAAAATACACTCATTACGGGCTTCGACTTACGTGTTTATTTAATAGCGAACGTGAGCAAAAATTTCGATTTCACTCTTTGATTTGATTTTTGATTTTGGTGATTTAAATACAGAGCTAGTTATAATAGCTTCGTTTCATTTCTAACTTTCAAGTAGGTGAAATCGCCCAGATAAATTCACTACAACCTTTCGAGATTTACTTTTATTAAGTGGCTACATTCTTGGTTTACGCTGGCGACTATTGTGGTTAGGAAATAAATATTTGTTAGCTCTAAATACGCAGAACTATTTGAGACCGGAAAATAACCGAAACAAACTTTTTATTTGTAGTCTTTATTTTCCAGACCCTTTTCGGTAACATGGTGTAAATTATTTTTATAATCATAGTATATTCTAACCATCCTGTAGCCATAGGCTTTGATCGACGGACTTATTTTTTTCTAGATTTGAGACTGAGCCCTGCAAGATATCGTCCACGGATGATTTGCTATCCAGCATTGGATTGGACAAGTACCCCTATGATTTGGGAACTGTAACAAACTACCTATGACAAAAATCACAAATAGGCTTTATGCTAGACAAATGTTAACTTCCGAAGACTAAAAAAGAAATGATTCGCATGAAGGCTAATAATGAAAATAAAAAACAATTGGCAGGTAAAAAGAATGGTTGCAAGTCCAAACCTTTTTAGATGAACGAAGTAATTTTGTATGATGTCAAAAATCAAAGCTACACAGCAGAATGCCATAATTTGGTCATGAAACTTAAAAATCTAAACGTTTCCAATGGTAACGTAGCAGTGGTTATAACCGCATGTTTGGCTCTCGCGGAAAAAAAAATATAATTACACTCCATCAAAATCTACAGTTCAAAGAATATCATGTGAGCGCGTCGGTGTATCTTTAAAACATGTTTCGGAAACCTTGAAGTCGGCGAAAAATAACATTTGCGAAGGCGTGGGTCTACTGTTAAAACAACTAAGCGTTTGCGCATGCGTACATGTCAAATCCACTCGTCTCATAGAGTGTATTCTGTTACTTCGCAGTAAGGAAATAAACGATATTTTCCGACTGCGATAAAGTTATTTCGTTTCAGGGGCGTGCGTAGCTTGGAGCATATCTTTTTTAGTACAACCAAGGGACATAGCTCTTATTCTCACTAAGAGATAACTCCTTTGATTATGGAAGCCGGGACGATTTTGAGCCATTTATAACATATGTCCAAATGGTTATATATCCTCAAAAATCAGACGTGGCCAGACTTCCATTGTTGATGAATGCAGTTTTTATAGTAAGTCTTATCATATAATGTCTTTACTGTCCCGAAATAGTGTCTGTTTGTTATAAAACATTTTTAGCCTGAACCACTCTACCTTGATATAACATATTTTTACACAATTCGCGTACAGACGGCGGCCATTTTCTCCGTCAACTCTGGTGCGATTTTCACAAAATTCAAATTCTCTCTTCATTACCATGAAACCGTGATATAATCAAACGTTTTTTTAAATCGGATAATAATTTTGACCTCCAGAGGGATCACAAGCTAACAAAAGCGATTTTTCGGACAATCAGGGGACATAATTCATGAAGCAAATATCGAAAGGAACCAAGATCTTTGGGTTATAAACATACATGTCAAGTTTCATCAAAATCGGTTCAAAACTGTGACCTCTATAGGGTCCACAACCTTGATAATAACATATTTTCACACCATTCGCGTACAAACGACGGCCATTTTGTCCGTCAATTTTGGTCCGATTTTCACGAAATTCGAACTCAACCTTCATAACCATGGAACGGTGATATACTCTAACGGTTTTTTAAATCGGGTAACAATTTTGACCTCCAGAGAGACCACAAGCTAAAAAGGGGCGATTTTTCGGACAATCAGGGGCCATAATTCAGGAAGTTATGATCCGATGGGCGCAAATATTGAAAGGAACCAAGATCTGTGGGTCATAAACATACATGTCAAGTTTCATCAAAATCGGTTCAAAATTGTGACCTCTATAAGGTCCACAACCTTGATATAACATATTTTCACACTATTCGCGTACAAACGGCGGCCATTTTGTCCGTCAATTTTGGTCCGATTTTCACGAAATTCGAACTCAACCTTCATAACCATGGGACGGTGATATAATCAAACGGATAACAATTTTGACCTCCAGAGGGACCACCAGCTAAAAAGGGCGAGTTTTCAGACAATCAGGGGCTATAATTCAGGACGTTAGGATCCGATTGGCGCAAATATCGAAAGGAACCAAGATCTCTGGGTTATAAACATGCATTTCAAGTTTCATCCAAATCGGTTCAAAATTGTGACCTCTACACTGTTCACAAGCTAAAAAACGTGATTTTTCGTACAATCAGGGGCCATAACCCATGAAGTTACGGTCCGATACAAGCCAATATCGAAAGGAACCGAGATCTTAGGGTGATAAACCTATATTTAAAGTTTCATTGAAATCGGATAAAAATTGTGACCTGTAGACTGTTCACAAACAATTGTGGACGGACGGACGAACAGGGGCGACGACAATATACGTCCACATGAATATGTGGGCGTATAAGTCCACATAAAAATGTGGGCGTATAAAAAGGCAATTTTTCGGACAATCAGAGGACACAATTCAGGAAGTTACAAACCGATGAGCGCAAATATCGAAAGCAACCAAGACCTTTGTGCTATAAGGGAGAGAAATGGGGTTTAACGTCCACTCAATACAAACTAGGTCATTTCGGGACTAACATATGGTTTAAATTTTATTTCAATAATTCGCTTGCGCGTAGGGGTCTTTAGCAGTGGGAGGAAACCGGAGTGCCCGAAGGAAACCCACGAGGTTGAGAAGGCGCCCCTATCTCCATGCCACATACGCTCACACCAGGGCTCGAAACCACAACCGCAAGCCAGAGGTGACCGACCAGCTAGAGGTCGAAGCGCGGCACTCTAGACCACTAGGCCATCCCAACCCCCCTTGTGCTATAAACATACATGCAAGTTTCATCAAAATCTGTTCAAAATTGTGACCTCTATAGGGTCCACAACCTTGATATAACATATTTTCACACTATTCGCGTACAAACGGCGGCCATTTTGTCTGTCAATTTTGGTCTGATTTTCATGAAATTTTAACTGAACCTCCATAACCATGTTATGGTGATATAATCGAACGGTTTTTCAAATCGGATAACAATTTAGACCTTCAGAGGGACCACAATCTAAAAAGAGCGATTTTTCGGACAATCAGGGGCCATAATTCAGAAAGTTGGGATCCGACAGGCGCAAAAAAAAGGAACCAAGATCTTTGAGTTATAACCATGCATTTCAAGTTTCATCCAAATCGGTTCAAAATTGTGACCTCTACACTGTTCACAAGCTAAAAACGTGATTTTTCGTACAATCAGGGGCCATAACCCATGAAGTTATAGTCCGATACATGCCAATATCGAAAGGAACCGAGATCTTAGGATGATAAACCTATGTTTTAAGTTTCATTGAAATCGGATAAAAATTGTGACCTGCAGGCTGTTCACAAACAATTGTGGACGGACGGACGAACAGGGGCGACAACAATATACGTCTACATGAAAATGTGGGCGTATAAAAAGAGGCGATTTTCGTTCAGGGGCTATAATCAAGGAAGTTATCTCAAATGGAGAGAGAGAGAAATGGGGTTTAACGTCCACTCAACTCAACACAAACTAGGTCATTTCGGGACTAACATGGTTTTTAAATTTTATTTCAATAATTCGCTTGCGCGTAGGGGTCTTTAGCAGTCGGAGGAAACCCACGAGGTTGAGAAGGCGCCACCATCTCCATGCCATATACGCTCACGCCAGGGCTCGAAACCACAGCCACAAGCCAGAGATGAGCGGCCAGCTAGAGGTCGAAGCGCGGCACTCTAGACCACTAGGCCATCCTAACCCCCGGATCTCAAATGGACTGAGATATTTGGGATATAAGATATATTTTAAGTTTCATCAAAATCTGATAAAAATTGACTTCTAGAGGGTCCACAATCTAAAAACGTGATTTTTCATACAATCAGGGACCATAATCCAGGAAGTTATGGTCTGATATGTACAATTATCAACAGGAACCAAGATCTTTGGATTATAATCGTACATTTCAAATTTCATCGAAATTGGATAAAAATTGTGAGTTCACAACCTTGGTATTACATACTTTTACACTATTTGCGTACAAGGAGCAGTCATTTTGTCCGTCAATTTGAGTCAGATTTTTACGAAATTTGATCTTGACCTTCATTGATGTGTTAAAGTGATAGGTTTCAACGTTTTCCTTTATGGTATCAATGCATGTATATCTGGTATCATCAAAATGTAAGTCTGCCGGGTTTCTGGTGGTAGGTGTGGTGACATGTCCGCCAACTAGTCTGGATAAGCTCAAAAGTGTACCACATGAAATTCACACAGCAGTGTACGGTACATCTTCCAAGTTCCACAAAAACTCTCTGACAGACATTTCTAGTGTGGGGTACCCTGACAGAGCTATGTAATTACCAGATATGTGTAGTGTTGGAGTATCCCGGACAAGAGTTACCTAATTTCCAGTCAACAGCTAGGCTGGATTAGCTCAAATATGTACCACCTAAAACAACATTGGAAGTCCTGAATGACCACTGCCATACAGTTTGTGCGGTGGGTTCCCCTAACAGACACGCCCAAAATGCCTCAGCCCCCAACTAGAATAGAGTAGCCGGTACTGTTCCCGCTTTCCAAACAATTAACAATTGTGCCAGGATGTGTAGAATACTAATACCTAGCATGCATTGAAGAGGCGATATCTTGATATCTCGCCCTAACTACATAATCTTATCAATCCCTTCACGTAATACGCTTCATATTTCACCACTAAATTCGATTGGGTACAAGCTGATCAACAAAGAGTTTCCTTCTTCTTCAATTGCTTTTTTTAGGGGGGGGGGGGTGACCATGAGTTTCGAGTTTCTCATTTGCAAAAAAGCTTTCAGATGCTGTAACCATGTCTTTTTCTTTTTCTATGGAGGCCGTCACTTTGTTTATGGTGTGTTATGTGCCACGATCTCTGATTGGATGATGCTAATTAGTCACGTGTAAACACAACGGGTGCAAAAGTTCAGAAATTGCTGAGTATTGAAGCAACGGTTAGATGTTGTAAAACTGGCTGACGTTGCTTAAGAAACATATGCCGTAACGTGCCTGCTAAACTAGCCTAGTTGGGGGGGGGACATTTTGGGCGTGTCTGTTAGGGGTAACCCACCCGACAAACTATCTGGCAGTGATCATTCAGGACTCCTGTGGTGGTACTAAACAACTCCAAAGCTGTTTTAGGAGGTACAGATTTTAGCAAATCCAGCCTAGCTGTTGACTGGAAATTAGATAACTCTTGTCAGGGATACTCCAACACTACACATGTCTAGTAATTACACTAGAAATGTCTGTCAGGTTTCATGTAGTACACTTTTGAGCTAATCTAGACTAGTTGAGCGGTATCGCATTTTGAGCTTGGAATAACACACCCACCGACAGAAACCAGATACACATGCATTGATAACATGAAGAAGAAAATTGGTACACTTTTCAGCTAGGTTTAGCCCCTGGGATCCAGGTCTATTTCTAGCGGGGTTCGCAAGCTAAAAATTTTCGAACAATCAGGGCCATAATCCATGAAGTTATGATCCAATAGGAGCGATTATTGAAAAGAACCAAAATCTTTGTAATATAAACATAAATTTAAATTTTCATCAAAATTGGATCAAAATTAAAATTATGGTCGAGTGTCCACAACTTTGATATACTGTCTATATAATGACATTTTTTGCGTTCAACGGGCATCACATTTGTCTGGCAGTTTTTGTCTGATTTTCAATGAAATTCAAACTCAACCATCATTAGGACGTAACGCTGATGTATTCAACCTTCTTTTAAATTGGATAAAGATCGGTTGCCAGGCAACGAAACATATGCCCAAGTGTCTGGGCGGTCGACAAGGATATTGTTGCATACGTTTGTAGGTAATTGGGGGCCTTTACAAGACATGTCAGATTATAATTTGGGAAGGGGGACAACAGGGATGTCACCACATTCCAATGTGGTTGATAAAAAGTTACATCACAACAATACACAAAGAGCGAGCGTTAACTACGGTGTTTACAAGGTTCAATACATGAAACAAGGGCCATAATGCTAGACATAATAAACGGAAATTGTTGAAATTCAAATAATGCATTTAAATTTCAGAAAGATTGGATGATGATAACTTTCGGTGTCACAACGTTCAAAAGGTTCAATAAAGAAAAACAAGGGCCATAACTCTAGAGAGAGAAATGGGGTTTAACATCCACTCGACACAAACTAGGTCATTTTGGGACTAACATATGGCTTTAATTTTATTTCAATAATTCGCTTGCACGTAGGGGTCTTTAACAGTGAGAGGAAACTGGATGAAATCCAAGAGGTTGAGAAGGCGCCCCTATATCCATGCTCACACCAGGGATCGAAACTACAGCCGCAAGCCAGAGGTGACTGGCCAGCTAGAAACAGGATACGTCTAACTAAAGAGTACACCATGGTTTAGAGACTATCCGAACTAAAGGGTACATCATTGTTTAGAGACTCTATTCTAACCGAACTATCCGAACTATTCTTTTGCAATTTGTTTCTATACGCCCACATTTTCATGTGGACGTATTATGTCGTCGCCCATGTCCGCCCGGACGTCCGTCCGTCCACAATTAATTTGTGGTCACAATTCTTACCCGATTTTGACGAAACTTGAAATATAGGTTTATCCCCAAAAGATCTCGGCTGCTTTCGATATTGGTATGTATCAGATCAAAACTTCATGGATTATGGCCCCTGATTGTATGAAAAATCACGTTTTTAGCTTGTGGACCCTATAGAGGTCACAATTTTGAACAGATTTTGATGAAACTTGACATGCATGTTAATAACCCAAAGATCTTGGTTCCTTTCGATATTTGCGCCTGCCTGAATGTAATTTCCAGAATTATGGCCCCTGATTGTAGAGTACCCCAGTAAACATGGATGGTTAGATTTACGTTACTTTTACGTCATTATGGTTAGATTATGGTTAGCGTCCAATAATGGTAAAATTTTACGTTTAAATTTACGTTACTTTTACGTCATAATGGTTATGGTTACTTTTACATCAGAAAATGACGTAAATCTAACGTAAACTTTAAGACCGTTTTCTTACCAATTTTTGTCGCTTTAAATACTTCTTGATTAAGTACCCATATCAGTATGTGCACAGTCTAACAATTGATAAATAGTCGGAATTCAGACAAAATAATTATATATGTGTTATTGGTGATAATTCTAACGTTAATCTAACATAAATTTTACGTCATGTATCTAACCGTTAGATTATGGTTAGTTTTCTGACGTAAATGTAACGTTAATTTTCTAACGTTAATATAACGTTAGTTATCTAACGTTAATGTAACGTTAGTTTTATGTCATAATTCTAACATATGAGGGAACTTTTTCTCAGACAGCGGCGCGACAGCCGACTCTAATATCGAATTCCAACTGCCAAGGGATCTTTAACATGCACACCAATGTGTACATGGGACCTGGGTTTTTCGGACCATCCGAATGACTAGGTGTAAATCTAACGTAAATTTTATGACGGTTTTCTTACCAATTTTTGTCGCTTTAAATACTTCTTGATTAAGTACCCATATCAGTGTGTGCACAGTCTAACAATTGATAAATAGTCGGAATTCAGACAAAATAATTATATATGTGTTATTGGTGATAATTCTAACGTTAATCTAACATAAATTTTACGTCATGTTTCTAACTGTTAGATTATGGTTAGTTTTCTGACGTAAATCTAACGTTAATTTTCTAACGTTAACATAACGTTAGTTATCTAACGTTAATGTAACGTTAGTTTTATGTCATAATTCTAACATAAGTTTCTAATGTGAATCTAACATAAACCTAATACTTGTTCTCTATCGGAAATGAAATGCAATGAAATGGGGTTTAACGTCCTACTTTTCTGCACCTAACCTGGGTTAATTGAAGATGGGCATACGCCATACAGTGTGCTATGAGGGAACTTTTTCTCAGACAGTAGCACTACAGCGTACTCTAATATCGAATTCCAACTGCCAAGGGATCTTTAACATACACACCAATGTGTACATGGGACCTGAGTTTTTCGGACCATCCGAATGACTAGGCCGCTTCACTGACAAGGGGAAACAACGCTGGAAAATCGAGATGCAGGGATCGAACACCTGACTACCAGGTTAGCGAGCCAGCGCCTTACCCACATTGTCTAACAGAAAAGAATGTCAGTTTTATAATGTTAGGATACTAACAATTACGTAAACAAATGTCAGTTTAATATCAGGATAACAACGATTAAATAAATGTTAGTTTTTGATTGTTGGCTATCCAACCATAATCAAAAAAAACCCATTAAAGTTAACCAAATTTACTAAATTTTAAGCGTTCTTTTGGGCAACTTGAACAAAATCTGTTAATAATTGTAACCTGTATAATATTTATGGATAAAACATTAAAAAGTGGGTGTGGCACCACCCCTGTGTTGAGCCATGCACCGAAATTGATAGTTATTAATATCCTTACGGCATAAGGAATAAATATACCAAGTTAAAAAAACCCAAAAAACACGAAAAGTTGATGTGGCTCTGCCTCTGGGACTCAGACATGAAACAATTCTGATTATTTATCAATTGGTAAAATGTGCACACACTGGTATGGTTATTTAATTAAGAGGTACAATGGGGGAATCATAAAACTGTTACTAACTGGAACCTGTAGACTATTTATAGACAAAAATTAACAAAAAAGTTAAATTGAATGAACAAGGTTTAACGTCCTACTCGTAAACTGGGCTAATGAAGACGAGTCTACATCATATAGTGTGTGTGTGCTATGAGGGTTATTTTGCCCGGGCAGCGGCACTATGGCCTACTCTTTAATCTAATTCCAACTGCCAAGGGATCTTTTACGTGCACGCCAATGTGTACACAGGACCTCAGGTTTTTTGTCCCATTCAAATGACAAGGGGAAACCTCGTCAGGAAATCTGGATGGAATGAAATGAAATGAGGTTAACGTCCTACTGTTCTGCTCATAGACTGGGCTAATAAAGATGGGCCTATAGGGAAATTTTTCCCAGACAGCGGCACTCCGGCCTACTCTTATATATCAAACTCCAACCGCCAATGTGTACACGGAACCTCAGGTTTTTTTTTTGTTCACCCGAACGACTAGACAGTTATTGTCCTTGTCATGCCCTCCATTTTGCATCATTGAAGGGGAAACCACCCCGGAAAATCTGGATGAACTTTCCCAGCCAATGCAGGGATCGAACACCCGACCTCCAGGGTAACGAGACAGCGTCTTACCCACACAGACAAAAAACTGGCTGTGGCACCATCAAGAAGGGAGCGAGAAAAAAAATGGGGTTTAATATCCACTCAACATAAACTAGGTCATTTAGATGTAAGGTAAAACAAAAATCTCCACAAATATTATATACCAGTACGTAATTTTTGCACTGCCTGAAAGATCTTCCAGCCCAAATGTTGTGGAGCAACATACACGTATGCCAACCCTTTTTTTATATTTTATAATAATCATCCTTAAAAAACTAGAAAGTCAATGTTAAAGTCAAAATATATGTATACATTTTGTATTTTCATTTTGTATGACCCAATATTATAAGGAGATGGGTTGATTAAAAGATTTTAGCTTGTCTTTACATCTTCCCATATAATATAATAATATGTTCTTAGAATGAATCTTATCTGATTAAAACATTAAATTTAATGATTTAAATTCTTGTGGCGGTTTATGAAAAAGGCCATGACGCCCAGACTCGTTCGTTGGTTTGTTTATATCAGATTTTTTAAATTTTACGCTTGTATTTATTATTATATATAAGGTGTAAAACCCGACAAATATAAAGCTTATCAAATTTATTGTATATAGGGCCACGTATAATAATAGGGGTGAATTGGAATGTACAATCAAATTCAACCGAAAACACATTTTACAAGACTTTCACTTTGAGTCAAGAACCAGTTCGAACCAGTTATTTCCGGAATTTATAGATCTTGTCGACATATCGTCCCCGATAAAAGACATCTGAAAATTAAAACTTCTCTATTGGATTATTCGTATAATATTAAGTATAGCTAATATAAAATCTAGCAGAGCGCACAGAAACAGATTACATTCTATAGATTCCATTATCAAAAAAAAAATACGCATCGACGGCTTCCGTGTGGGGAATAATAAAAGCGAACGGAATTGTGGGTATAGCAAGATGGCGCCCAAAAGCGATTGAATATCGGAGATTTTGGACAAAATACTATTTATTTCACACAAAAAAGAAATGGTGCCCTGATTTAAAGTTAGAAGAAGCATATAGGAAAGTAAGTGTCTTTTTTACATACAAACATCCGTCTAAATATAATTTGTAGAACTACAAATTCAGCAAATAATGGCCGTTGACAATTTTACACAATCACCGTAAAAATGCTAAACAAAACCTAACGGTAAAACAAAGTCACAAGATTAGATGGCCTGTTATTTTCTGAATGTAAAACTTTGTAGCTGCACGATTTATACACAATCTAAACTACTTTAATCGAAAAACATCCTGTTTCAAAATCACGGGAATCAAACATTTTTCACTTTGAATATGTTCTTTATTCTATCTCTAAGCAAAATCTTTTTTACAGATCCTAAATTTGAGCAATATTGATGGTACTAATGTGAAAGAAGTTACAAAAAGATTTTTTGAAGGCTTTGTTTACGTAAATGGTAGCCAGGTGACACCAGCTTACTCCTTGTACAAATGTAGGATCAATGCCATACCACTGGACTCAATGATGATGGTGGACGTTATGATGAAAAGTGCTCTCATCCACCCTACTCTCACGATGACAAGGGAATCAAGGCTGTTCTCATATACATTTAATAAATGTAGATATGCTATTTGGAACAAAAAACTAACTGCAACTGGTTAACCAATTTTATTCACATTTGATAAAAAAATTCGATCAAAATATTTGTTGGACCACAGGAAGACTTGTTGATACATGTTTGAATTAATAATATTATAGCTTTAAGTTCCATGCTTGGCAGCGAGTGCTAATAACGTTTACAAAACTTTGAGCGGGAATTTCAAGGCATTAACCTCCTGTGATATAATAACAAATGACAAGTGCGAAATAAAGTATTTATGTGGTCTTGGGTGAAAAAACAGTGTTGTGGCTAGCCAAATGAAATGAAACAAAATAGAGTGTAATGACCTACTGTTTTGTTCTGAACTGGGCTTATGAAGACAGGCATATGCCATACATGCTATAAGGGAAATTTTGCACTATGGCCTACTCATATCAAATTCCAACTGTCAAGGGTATGCCAATGTGTATACATGGCCTCAGTTTTTCTTTACCATCTGAATGAATAGACAGCTGTCTTGTCAGGCCCTCCTGCATCACTGACAAGAGGAAATAACGCTGGAAAATCTGGATGAACTTTCACTTCCAATGCAGGGATCTAGTGCCCTGCCCCAAAACAAAGGGCGTGACAAGGAAAGCTGTCTAGTCGTTTGGATGGTATGAATGACCGAGCGTCTGTATACACATTGGTGTGCATGTAAAAGATCACAAGGCAGTTCGAATGCGATATAGGAGTAGGCCTTAGCTGTCTAGTCGTTGGATGGTATGAATGACCGTGCGTCTGTGAACACATTGGTGTGCATGTAAAAGATCACCAGGCAGTTCGAATGCGATATAGGAGTAGGCCTTAGCCACTGCCTGGACAAAATTCCCTGATGGCACACTGTATAGAGTATGTCGATTTTCATTAGCCACGTTAAACCCCATTTCATTTCATTCCATCAGTGCCTTGAGCAAACAAGATAGGCTACACATAAAGGTTTTGGCCAAATTTGGTCAATATCCCAGTTTTCCTTTCTGATATGCATATCAACACTTCCACAAGACTAATGTAGACCTTTTTCTTGGACATTTTCAAATATCAGTGATGCAGGAAAGAGGACCTGACATGGATAGGTGAATAGTCATACGAATGGGACAAAAACCAAAGTACTATGTACACTTTGATGTATGTGTGAAACATTTCTTGGCAGTTTGATGGAATTTTATAAAAGATATAAGAGTATGCCGTAGCCCTGCTGCCGAGACAAATGTTTATAGTTATGGTTTGTGTATGGTCACCCTGTTTGTATTCTTGTCAATTATCACTATTTCACGATGTATGATTACTGTTAACAATTGTATTTTTTAAAATTTTTTTAAAATAAAATTTAGATATTATGTTGACTTTTTGTTGTAATTATATGAATTTGCGATTTCAAAAGGTTATTGGTTGACTGTTAACATTTCAAGGGTTATATTTCTACAAACTCATTAAAGATTCACAAAAGAAAGTGATGTAAATTTTGAAATTTAATGTCAGATAGAGAGAGAGAGAGAGAAAAATGGGGTTTAATGTCCACTCAACACAAACTAGGTCATTTCGGGACTAACATATGGTTTTCATTTTATTTCAATAATTTGCTTGCGCGTAGGGGTCTTTAGCAATGGGAGGAAACCGGAGTGCCACATACGTTCACACCAGGGCTCGAAACCGCAGCCGCAAGCCAGAGGTGACTGGCCAGCTAGAGGTCGAAGCGCTGCACTCTAGTCCACTAGGCCATCCCAACCCCCCAATGTTAGATATATAATGAAATGAAATGGGGTTTAAAGTCCTACTGCTCTGAAATCCTGATTCTCAGTCAATGCATGTACCAATCCCGGGTCTGCAGGTTATTTGAGCCAACATTTTACTTTGAGGATCATGACCCTGATTTCCATAAAATGGTCGGTTAGTTTAAATCATGTTAGATTAACGTCAAAAATTTAAGTTATATTTACGTCAGATTTACGTCAAAATGGTTGGTCAGGCTACAATCATTTTGCTCATCTTCTTAACGATAATGTAATGTCATGAAATGACGTTAATCTAACGTAAAGTTTACGTCATTTTTACCTTATTTTTACATCATTTTCTGACGCAAATCTAACGTAAAGTTTTTGTCATTTTTTGACGTAGATCTAACGTAAACTTTACGTAAACGTTACGTTAGATTTATGTCAAAATATGACGTAAACTTGACGTTAGATTTGCGTCAGGAAATGTCGTAAAAATAACGTAAAAATGACGTAAATTTTACGTTAAATTAACATCATTTCCTGACGTTACATTTTCGTTAAGAAGATGAGCAAACTGATGGTAAACTGACTGACCATTTTTACGTAAATTTTACGTAAAAGTAACGTCATGTTGTTATGTGGGGTGGTTCAGGCTAAAAATGTTTTATAACAAACAGACACTATTTCGGGACAGTAAAGACATTATATGATATGACTTACTATAAAAACTTCATTGATCAACAATGGAAGTCTGGCCACTTCTGATTTTTGAGGATATATAACCATTTGGACATATGTTATAAATGGCTCAAAATCTTCCCGGCTTCCATAATCAAAGTCGAGTTATCTCTTAGTGAGAATAAGAGCTATGTCCCTTGGTTGTACTAAAAACAATGTGCTCCAAGCTACGCACGTCCCGGAAACGAAATAACTTTATCTCAGTCGGAAAATATCGTTTATTTCCATACTGCAAAGTAACCGAATACACTCTATGAGACGATTGGATTTGACATATGTACGCATGCGCGAACGCTTAGTTGTTTTAACAGTAACCCCGCGCCTTCAAATGTCTTTATATTAACTGTGTTTATAATGCTACAGTAGAAATTAAGATACATGTTAAGCTGGAGATGAAAAGATCGGCATTTGACATGAATTATTTCAAGATTAGCCTAATACATATATTAAAATGAACAGTACGTGCTTTTACTTATTTATACCCAGACACTGGCCTATTTATAACGGCATGTTATACAGAGGGAGCGAGGGAGAGAGAGGGGTCTATCAATCTAATAATGTAACACTTTAATGTTAATCTCAAAGATAACTAAATATTATATTGTGCAGTACGATGTTTGTTATGAAAAATAAATTGCCGGGTAAAGTACGAGGAAAATATAATGACATGTAATATGGGGAGTGAGAGAGAGGGATAAACACCCCAATAAAACTATTAATTTAAGACTTTATTGTTTGTCCCTCAGATAAATAAATATATTGTACTGCATGATGTTTGTTATGAAAAAAGAACACATTGCTGGATAAGTGGCGTATGCGTATGTACCGAATTTAGAGCCAAATTTTGTAGTTTCGTCTATATAAAGGGTGGTATTTTTCGCCGACTTCAAGGTTTCCTAAACATGTGGATACCGACGCGTTCACATGATATTCTTTGAACTGTAGATTTTGATGGAGTGTAATTAGATTTAGTCCCGCGAGAGCCAAACATGTGGTTATAACCACTGCTACGTTACCATTGGAAACGTTTAGATTTTTAAGTTTCATGACCAAATTATGGCATTCTGCTGTGTATCTTTGATTTTTGACATCATACAAAATTCCTTCGTTCATCTAAAAAGGTTTGGACTTGCAACCATTCTTTTTACCTGCCAATTGTTTTTTATTTTCATTATTAGCCTCAAATCTAGAAAAGAAGTCCGTCGATCAAAGCCTATGGCTACAGGATGGTTAGATAATATACTATGATTATAAAAATAATTTACACCATGTTACCGAAAAGGGTCTGGAAAATAACGACTACAAATAAAAAGTTTGTTTCGGTTATTTTCCGGTCTCAAATAGTTCTGCGTATTTAGAGCTAGCAAATATTTATTTCCTAACCACAACAGATGCCAGCGTAAACCAAGAATGTAGCCACTTAATAAAAGAAAATCTCGAAAGGTTGTAGTGGATTTATCTGGGCGATTTCACCAGCTTAAAAGTTAGAAATGAAACGAAGCTATCATAGCTAGCTCTGTATTTAAATCACCAAAATCGCCAAAATCAATAATCAAATCAAGGAGTAAAATCGAAATTTTTGCTCACGTTCGCTATTAAATAAACAAGTAAGTCGAAGCCCGCAATGAGTGTATTTTTTACTCGGCGTTATATACCAATACATGTTTGTAAAAATACCTCATGTGACGTATATTTGCTGCGACTTCCTAAACCACGTGCGCGGCGCTAACTTCTGCTCACTTCAGAAAATTTCTCGACGGAGCAATCACACAGATAAGCGGGTCAGTTTTTATAAGGACAAATATTGTGTCTCTAAACCACTCTACTGATTGTCCGAAAAATCACCTTTTTAAACGCCCACATTTTTATGTTGACATATATTGTCGTCGCCCCTGTCCGTCCGGACGTCCGTCCGTCCGTCTACAATTTGTTTGTGGACTCTCTACAGGTCACAATTCTTATCCGATTTTGACGAAACTTGAAATATAGGTTTATCCCCAAAAGATCTCGGCTGCTTTCGATATTGGCATGTATCGGATCAAAACTTCATGGATTATGGACCCTGATTGTACGAAAAATCACGTTTTTAGCTTGTGGACCCTATAGAGGTCACAATTTTGAACCCATTTTGATGAAACTTGACATGCATGTTTGTAACCCAAAGATCTTGGTTCCTTTCGATATTTGCGGCTATCGGAATGTAATTTCCTGAATTATGGCCCGTGATTGTCCGAAAAATCACCCTTTTTAGCTTGTGGTCCCTCTGGAGGTCAAAATTTTTATCCGATTTAAAAAACCGTTTGATTATATCACCGTCCCATGGTTATGAAGGTTGTGTTCGAATTCCGTGAAAATCGGACCAAAATTGACGGAGAAAATGGCCGCCGTTTGTACGGTTGTGGACCCTGTAGAGGTCACAATCTTAATTCAATTTTGATGAAACTTGAAATACATGTTTATAACTTAACAAGCTTGGTTCCTTTTGATATTTGTGCATATCGGATCAAAACTTCCTGAATTATGGCCCCTGATTGTACGAAAAATCGTCTTTATTAGCTTGTGATCACTCTGAAAGTCAAAATTATTACCCGATTTAAAAAAAAAAACGCTTGATTATATCACCGTTACATCGTAATGAAGATTGAGTTTGAATTTCATGAAAATCGGACCAAAACTGACGGACAAGCCGCCTCTGATACAGTATGGAATACAAGGTGGTGGATCCTCTACAGGTAACAATTTTTATCTTATTTTGATGAAAATTAAAATATATATTTATTAAACAAAGATCTTGGTTACTTTTGATTTTTTGCGCATTTCAGACTGCAATTTCATATATCATTGTAAACAACAATTTCATTTTATTTTACTTTCAAATCGATATTCATTCTTTGTGATATACTCTCCCAAAAAAGAAACGCAAAGTTACATTTCGTCGTCGGTATATCCTGGCTGTACCATTGCCTTGTTGCAACAAGAACAGCGACACGTCGCTGAACCAAACTGCTCTCCAGTGTTGCTGTGGCCATACCCTCGGTGTCTGAACCCATTAAAGTTGGATTTCATGATGTCGGCGTATTTCAAAACAGAAGCTCTAACGGGGACGTTTGCCTCGTTTTTCGGTTTCACGTAGGCGTTTATGGACTGTCTGGTACGAGATTTTACGCCGTCCGGGAATTGCTGCTGCAGTACAGGTCGCTGTTGAAAACCATTTACGCCAAAGACATAACCGGAAGTGACGATCCAGGACAGGTGGCGTCACCCTTGTTTGGCCTGAACTTGGGCGGTCACGTGTTGAACTTCGCTGTCGGTACCTATCCCAAAGGCGAGAAATGAAATTAAGGGAAACATTCAGCAGGCTGGCTACATCTGTCTTGGATTCATCTGCCTGTAATCGACCAATAGCGTTGTCGCGTTGGTCTTCATTCAGATATGGCATCACTTGGTTCCCTGAGTGTTTACATGTGCAACTGATTTGGGAACCGAGAACCCCGGGATTTTAAAGACCTTAGATGTAGGTTCCATGCGAAACGCTCGCGAAGTTGTTAAATTCATGTTTCTTGGTGCAATCAAACGATAACAAATTTCGACAAAAATGATGACCAGTCACAATTACATTTAAAACCATCAATGAATTTCTTTTATCCTTACATAATGACATTAAAACAAGTAAGATTTATGGAAAGAACGACTTCGTGTAAATAAAAAAAATGATGAAAAATGGGTTGTGCGTTTCTTTTTTTGAAGAGTATATTATGATTTTGTCATATTATAATCTTTCTTTTCAACTGTCTGTTAGTTTGTACATTATTGGGTAAGGATATTAGTCTGAAAATTAATTAGTTTTGATTTATTTGCCACATGACCTACAGAAAAAAATGATTATATCACGGTCAACATAAGTGTGGAAAATATACATAAATAATTCAACATGATATTTAATCAGAGTTGAATAAATTGTAGTCAACAAATTGAACAGTTATGAAAATAACTAATTGAACCCCTATCACATTTAATTTATTATTTTGCCAATAATTCATTGATTCAAAATAGGTGCAAAAGAATTTACAATTTATTGGGAGGAGGTGGTCGGGGGATTGATAATTTCGTTTTCCGTCAAATCGGATCGGTCAATTTTGATAGGCTTTTTTTTATTCGATCTTCTGTCTCGGTAAATGACAATGGAATATTTTACCAATGATTATTGAAATATTATTACTATGCCAATAATTCATGGCTTAAAATAGATGCAAAAGAATTTAAAAGCTTTGGAATGGAAAGTTGGGTGAAATTTATAATTTCGTTTTCCGTCTTCCGGATCTGAAATTTGGAAAAACCACAAACCTTTTCAAATGTCGTCAGACGATTGCTCTTTGCGGTTAGTTAGTCTCCATCATGGAATACTTTACTCTCCGTAGGCTGTTGTAGGTTATTTTATATATAGTGAGGTATCTATTATTAATAACTATTTTCTTACAAATACACATATGTCCATTAACGTATTGCAAGGTTCTTTCAAAGCACCTTCTCGGAATTTACAATCAATCTTCAAATTCAATCTGCGTTGAAAAGGTCAAAAATGGGGCGTCTAGGACTACCGGTACGCTAGAGAAATGGAATGTCCATGATCACATGAAGTCTGAAGATGTCATTTCTTTTCTCTTATAACAAACTAGCCAAGTTACCGCCAGGTGTCGAGACCATTTACGGTAACTGAATACGTAGCCAGCTGCATTGTCTTTGGTTTGGAGGGAAATATTTCAGAAAACTAACATGCCTTTATTAGGCTAGGCTATAGCCTATTTTCTTATCTTAATCTTTTACTAAATTACTAGGGTTTCACACTGCGTAGCTTGTGTGAAACACTACTGTTTTTGTTAAAATTATTATTCTTATTAAGCTTTCATATTACATATGAAAGCTTATTGTTTCTGTTAAGATTATTAAGCTTTCATATTACATATGAAAGCTTATTGTTTCTGTTAAGATTATTCCTATTATTATTTTTTTTTTGCGTGTTTTATCCACAAATCGGATTTCTCAGAATCTAAACATAGGATCTTTCTGAAACTTTTACCTATCCCCTCAAAATGGGTGGTGGCTGTTGATTAAATATATTTTCAAAACGTTTCACGAATCCGAAATCACCGAATTTTACGAACGAAAAAACTGACAATGCGTAGCCGTAACTTTGTTATTTTTTGACCGATTTTACTAATTCTTTTTTCTTTGAATACCTTTAAAAAATCATTTTCATCTGCAGTTTCACATTTTCGAATTTCGAAAATTCGTTGCTGTGATTTCGAAGCGGAAGTTTAGACCAATTTGACAACTTCTTTAATAGTTGTACGATTTTCATGAAATTTAGCATGTAAGTAGATCTTACCAATGTGACTTCAAAAATATAATTAGAAATTTTTTAAATTATATTCCCTCGGGAGTTTTATTTTCGGAATCCGTGAAGGAATGCCTAAAAATCTATTGGATCAGAATTTTGATTTCGGTCACGTGGTGGTCACCATTTTGAATTGAAAATGAAAAATAGAAGCAAGTTGAAGGGCCGGGACTTTGGAACACAATAACTCTCCTTCTAATTAAGCTAGAATGTTCAAACTTGGTGTAGACATTCACTAGGCCATGATTGAGTTCAAAGATGAGCATTTTCTGCTTAGGGTAAGCAGAGATAAGCATGCCGATTTGTTGATTCTTTAGGGCACGATAACTTCGGTTATAATGAAGGGAGGGCGGTGAAACTTTTGTCAATAGAGAGTCTAATAGCTAGCCTGTTGTGTGAAATCATTGTATCATTTTTTTTTAAATATCAGGGATAGCCGAAAAAAAGAGATTGAAAATCCAAAAAGTCGTATTTTTACAATTTGGAGCATGTTTAGAGGTCTTTCCCGTAAAGTCAACATACTATTTTTTGGGAACTTCTTCTACAAAGAGTCTTATTGGTAGTCTTTTATATGAAACCATCGATCAACAGTCCAACATATCAGGAGTAGAAGAACAAAATGATCGAACATTGAAAACGGCACCCTTTCATTGTTAAGCGAAACATGCAGTGTGAGTGACTACAATCTACGCATTTAGTCATCGTATAGAGTTTATTCAACAGTATCGAATTCCAACTGCTTAGGGATATTTTACGTGCACTCCAATGTGTACACGGGACCTTGGTTTTTCGTACCATCCGAAGGACTAGACAGCTGTGCTTGTCAGGCCCTCCGTTCTGCCTCACTGGCAAGGGGAACCACGCCGGGAAATCGAGATGAACTTTTTCCGTGCAGAACTTTCAATTCAGGCAAAACGTTTATTGCATACGATTAAGCTGGTCAGTTGGAGCTTATTTTCAAAAGTTTTGTAATAATCGGTTGGTAATTAAAGTACCGTGCACATTAAACTGTTAAAACAGAAAATTTCGCCCGGTTGAAATGTTTCTTGCTATAAGTCAGCAATTTTCCGAATTCAGGGAGGCTGGATGGCTGAATGTTTAGCATGTGCTCGCTGTATCGTAACGTTTGTCATTGAGTCAACGGGCGTCGTTTCTATCTCCAGGTTGCACGTGACATGGTGTATGATGTCCAACCTCGTGGGTTTTCTCCGTGTTCTTCGGTTTCCTCCCAACGGCTAAAGACCAGTACGTGCAAGGGGAGTTTTCAAATAAAATTAAAAAACATATGTTAGTCCCGAAATGACCTAGTTTGTGTCGAATGGACGTTAGGCCGCATTTCTCTCTTTCTCTTTTTAAAGTTTTGTAATAATCGGTTGGTAATCAAAGGTACTGTTAAAGTGATAAAACAGAAAATTTGGCCCGGTTGTAATGTTTCTCACTTTAAAGTCAGCAATTTGTCGATTTTAAGGGGCAAACGTTTATTGCGAACTGGTCAGAGGGAGCTTATTTTTAAAAGTTTTGTAGTATTCGGTTGATAACTAAAGGTACCGTGCAAATTAAACTGTTAAAATAGAAAATTTGGCCCGGTTGAAATGTTTCTCGCTGTAGGTCAGCAATTTGCCGATTTTAGGGAGGTTGCGTGGCTGAATGGTTAGCACGTGCGCTCTGTATCATAACGTCTGTCATTGAGTCAACTGGCCTTGTTTCGATTTCTTGGTTGTACGTGACAAGGAGTATGGTCGCCTTACCAACCTCGTAGGCCGTAACGCCGCTGCCCGGGTAAAATTTCCCTAATTGCACACTTTATGGGGTATGCCCGTCTTCATTAGCCCATTGTAGGAGCAGAACAGTAGGACGTTAAACCCCATTCAATTTCATTTCATTTTCTCTATGTTGCATATTTATTATAGTGGATAAATATTTTTCTGGTTCTAGCAATTATTTAATTTCTGCATAGAAATCTCTGGCCAGTTTTTTTTTTTATTGCAGAGTGCCATTCTTGTATATAGCAGTCTATGACCCTTTGTTTAAAACATGCTTAAGAAGTCGTCACGATTTCCTACTTATAACCAAACATATTGGAAACCATAATTATATAACATATCTTGGAAGCCCGATTACAGCTATACAAGTTTCAGTTATTTCCCTTTAGTTTAAAGATTATTTTTTTGCCCGGGTGCAATGTTTCTCACTACATTTAAATTTGTAACTTTGTGAGTTTTTCGATATTTTCTTACCATTTTCATTTCATTTTTCTGAACGTTTTGAAATCGGAAGTCATCCCGATTACAGCAACACAAGTATCAGTTATTTCCCTTTAGTTTTCAGATTACTCAATGTTTCATACTATATTTAGACTTGTAACTTCGCGAGTTTTTGACCAATTTTTATAGTTTGTTATTCTTATCCTTTTATTTGAGATACTTGATATAATCGATGACACGTGACGATGAATATGAAAGCTTTCATATCTGCATGGGACAGTAGCAGATCTAGTTAAGCTTTCATATTACATATGAAAGCTTATTGTTTCTGTTAAGATTATTATTGTTATTTTTTTTTGTGTTTTATCCACAAATCGGATTTCTCAGAATCTAACCACAGTATCTTTATGAAACTTTTACCTATCCCCCCAAAAATGGGTGGTAGCTGTTGATTAAATATATTTTCAAAACGTTTTACGAATCCGAAATCACCGAAATTTACGAACGACAAAATGGACAATGCATAGTCGTAACTTTATTGTTTTTTGACCGATCTTACTAAATCTTTTTTCTTTGAATACCTTGAAAAAAATCATTTTCATCAGCAGTTTCACATTTTCGAATTTCGAAAATTCGTCGCTGTGATTTCGAACCGGAAGTTTAGACCAATTTGACAACTTCTTTAATAGTTTTGCGATTTTCATTCAATTTAGTATATAAGTAGATCCTACCGATGTGACTTCAAAAATATAATTAGAAATGTTCTAAATTATCTCCCCTTGGTGAAATTAAGGATCAAAGTTTTCAAAAAAATCGTCGAAATATAGGTCAGAATGACCTAATTTTTTTTTTTTCGATACTAGACAAGGAATTACTGATTCGTACACAAAATATGGAGTTTGTCAATCGAACCGGAAGTGCCACCATCTTGAAACGTGAAAAATCAATAAGGCTTTTTTGCTATTTTACTTACAGACTCGGGAGTTATATTTTCTGAATCCTTGTAGGAAGGCCTAAAAAATGTCGCGAATAGAATTTTGATTTAGGTCAACCGGGAGTCATCATTTTGAATTGAAAATGAAAAATAGAAGCAATTTGAAGGGCCGAGACTTTGGAGCACAATAACTCTCATTCTAATTAAGCTAGAATGATCAAACTTGGTGTAGACGTTCACTAGGTCAATGTTATGATGGAGTTGAAAGATGAGCATTTTTTGCTTAGGGTAAGCAGAGATAAGCATGTTGATTTGTTGATTCTTTAGGGCACGATAACTTCGGTTATAATGAAGGGAGGGCGGTGAAACTTTTGTCAATAGAGAGTCTAATAGCTAGCCTGTTGTGTGAAATCATTGTATCATTTTTTTAAATATCAGGGATAGCCGAAAAAAAAAGATTGAAAATCCAAAAAGTCGTATTTTTACAATTTGGAGTATGTTTAGAGGTCTTTCTCGTAAAGTCAACATAATATTTGTTGGGAAATTCTTCTACAAAGAGTCTTATTGGTAGTCTTTTATATGAAACCATCGATCAACAGTCCAACATATCAGGAGTAGAAGAACAAAAGGATCGAACATTGAAAACGGCACCCTTTCATTGTTAAGCGAAACATGCAGTGTGGGTGACTACAATCTACGCATTTAGTCATCGTATAGAGTTTATTCAACAGTATTTTACGTGCACTCCAATGTATACACGGGACCTTGGTTTTTCGTCCCATCCGAAGGACTAGACAGCTGTGCTTGTCAGTCCCTCCGTTCTGCCTCACTGACAAGGGGAACCACGCCGGGAAATCGAGATGAACTTTTTCCGTGCAGAACTTTCAATTCAGGCAAAACGTTTATTGCATACGATTAAGCTGGTCAGTTGAAGCTTATTTTCAAAATTTTTGTATTAATCGGTTGGTAATTAAAGCTCCAATAGCATTTTTTAAAGTTATATTTTTAAAATGTATTAAAATAAAGCCCAAAAATAGATTGAACCTATAAACAGTCCTACCTTGTTAAAGAATAATCCTATTAATCCTATAATTCAGTACTGCCAGTTGAGAAATTGGCAAAAATATCATTTTCAACTTCAAATTCAAACGTTTGAAGATGGCCGTCCATGTAGAGGAATGGGAAAACAAGGGAGGTAATTGAGTAACTATTTCCTCAATCACCCTGTGTCACCCTTTATAATGCCCAAAAAATTTTGCCCAGGACCGTATAATAGTGAGTTGACAACCTTTTGAGCAAAAGACATAGAAATAATTATGTTTTGACTTTCTTAGAAAATGTGAAATTGGAACCGTGCACATTAAACTGTTAAAACAGAAAAATTCGCCCTGTTGAAATGTTTCTTGCTATAAGTCAGCAATTGTCCGAATTCAGGGAGGCTGGATGGCTGAATGGTTAGCATGTGCTCGCTGTATCGTAACGTTTGTCATTGAGTCAACGGGCGTCGTTTCTATCTCCAGGTTGCACGTGACATGGTGTATGATGTCCAACCTCGTGGGTTTTCTCCGTGTTCTTCGGTTTCCTCCCAACGGCTAAAGACCAGTACGTGCAAGGGGAGTTTTCAAATAAAATTAAAAAACATATGTTAGTCCCGAAATGACCTAGTTTGTGTCGAATGGACGTTAGGCCGCATTTCTCTCTTTCTCTTTTTAAAGTTTTGTAATAATCGGTTGGTAATCAAAGGTACTGTTAAAGTGATAAAACAGAAAATTTGGCCCGGTTGTAATGTTTCTCACTTTAAAGTCAGCAATTTGTCGATTTTAAGGGGCAAACGTTTATTGCGAACTGGTCAGAGGGAGCTTATTTTTAAAAGTTTTGTAGTATTCGGTTGATAACTAAAGGTACCGTGCAAATTAAACTGTTAAAATAGAAAATTTGGCCCGGTTGAAATGTTTCTCGCTGTAGGTCAGCAATTTGCCGATTTTAGGGAGGTTGCGTGGCTGAATGGTTAGCACGTGCGCTCTGTATCATAACGTCTGTCACTGAGTCAACTGGCCTTGTTTCGATTTCTTGGTTGTACGTGACAAGGAGTATGGTCGCCTTACCAACCTCGTAGGCCGTAACGCCGCTGCCCGGGTAAAATTTCCCTAATTGCACACTTTATGGGGTATGCCCGTCTTCATTAGCCCATTGTAGGAGCAGAACAGTAGGACGTTAAACCCCATTCAATTTCATTTCATTTTCTCTATGTTGCATATTTATTATAGTGGATAAATATTTTTCTGGTTCTAGCAATTATTTAATTTCTGCATAGAAATCTCTGGCCAGTTTTTTTTTTTATTGCAGAGTGCCATTCTTGTATATAGCAGTCTATGACCCTTTGTTTAAAACATGCTTAAGAAGTCGTCACGATTTCCTACTTATAACCAAACATATTGGAAACCATAATTATATAACATATCTTGGAAGCCCGATTACAGCTATACAAGTTTCAGTTATTTCCCTTTAGTTTAAAGATTATTTTTTTGCCCGGGTGCAATGTTTCTCACTACATTTAAATTTGTAACTTTGTGAGTTTTTGACCGATTTTGATATTATGTCTTTATAATTTTCCAAAGTTTTAGTTTTGTTCAAAGTTATCTCATTTAATTTTTCGATGTTTTCTTACCATTTTCATTTCATTTTTCTGAAAGTTTTGAAATCGGAAGTCATTCCGATTACAGCAACACAAGTATCAGTTATTTCCCTTTAGTTTTCAGATTACTCAATGTTTCATACTATATTTAGACTTGTAACTTCGCGAGTTTTTGACCAATTTTGATAGTTTGTTATTCTTATCCTTTTATCTGAGATACTTGATATAATCGATGACACGTGACGATGAATATGAAAGCTTTCATATCTGCATGGGACAGTAGCAGATCTAGTTAAGCTTTCATATTACATATGAAAGCTTATTGTTTCTGTTAAAGTTATTATTATTATTTTTTTTTTTTGTGTGTTTTCTGCAAATCGGATTTCTCAGAATCTATCCATAGGATCTTTCTGAAATTTTGACCTACCCCCCCAAAAATGGGGTGCGAACCTTGATTAAATATATTTTCGAAACGTTTTACGAATCCGAAATCACCGAATTTTACGAACGAAAAAAATGACAATGCATAGTCGTAACTTTGTTATTTTTTGACCGATTTTACTAATTCTTTTTTCTTTGAATACCTTTAAAAAAATCATTTTCATCTGCAGTTTCACATTTTCGAATTTCGAAAATTCGTCGCTGTGATTTCGAACCGGAAGTTTAGACCAATTTGACAACTTCTTTAATAGTTGTACGATTTTCATGAAATTTAGTATCTAAGTAGATCTTACTGATGTGACTTCAAAAATATAATTAGAAATTTTCTAAATTATCTCCCCTTGACGAAATTAAGGATCAAAATTTTCAAAAAAATCGTCGAAATATAGGTCAGAATGACCTGATTTTTTTTTTGGATACTAGATAAGTAATTACTGATTTGTACACAAAATATGGAGTTTGTCGATCGAACCGGAAGTGCCGCCATATTTAAAAGCGAAAAATCAATAAGGCTTTTTTGCTATTTTACTTACAGACTCGGGAGTTATATTTTCTGAATCCTTGTTGGAAGGCCTAAAAAATGTCGCGAATAGAATTTTGATTTCGGTCACGTGATGGTCACCATTTTGAATTGAAAATGAAAAATAGAAGCAATTTGAAGGGTCGGGACTTTGGAACACAATTACTCTCCTTCTAATTAAGCTAGAATGTTCAAACTTGGTGTAGACGTTCACTAGGTCAATGTTATGATTGAGTTTAAAGATGAGCATTTTCTGCTTAGGGTAAGCAGAGATAAGCATGCTAATTTGTTGATTCTTTAGGGCACGATAACTTCGGTTATAATGAACGGAGGGCGGTGAAACTTTTGTCAATAGAGAGTCTAATAGCTAGCCTGTTGTGTGAAATCATTGTATTATTTTTTCTAAATATCAGGGATAGCCGAAAAAAAGAGATTGAAAATCCAAAAAGTCGTATTTTTACAATTTGGAGCATGTTTAGAGGTCTTTCTCGTAAAGTCAACATAATATTTTTTGGGAACTTCTTCTACAAAGAGTCTTATTGGTAGTCTTTTATATGAAACCATCGATCAACAGTCCAACATATCAGGAGTAGAAGAACAAAAGGATCGAACATTGAAAACGGCACCCTTTCATTGTTAAGCGAAACATGCAGTGTGGGTGACTACAATCTACACATTTAGTCATCGTATAGAGCTTATTTAACAGTATCGAATTCCAACTGCTTAGGGATATTTTACGTGCACTCCAATGTGGTCACGGGACCTTGGTTTTTCGTCCCATCCGAATGACTAGACAGCTGTGCTTGTCAGGCCCTCCGTTCTGCCTCACTGACAAGGGGAACCACGCCGGGAAATCGAGATGAACTTTCTCCGTGCAGAACTTTCAATTCAGGCGAAAACGTTTATTGCATACGATTAAGCTGGTCAGTTGGAGCTTATTTTCAAAAGTTTTGTAATAATCGGTTGGTAATTAAAGTACCGTGCACATTAAACTGTTAAAACAGAAAATTTCGCCCGGTTGAAATGTTTCTTGCTATAAGTCAGCAATTTTCTGAATTCAGGGAGGCTGAATGGTTAGCATGTGCGCACTGTATCGTAACGTCTGTCATTGAGTCAACGGGCGTCGTTTCGATCTCGAGGTTGCACGTGACATGGTGTATGATGTCCAACCTCGTGGGTTTTCTCCGTGTTCTTCGGTTTCCTCACAACGGCTAAAGACCAGTACGCGCAAGGGGGGGGGGGGGGGTTAAATAAAATTTAAAACCATATGTTAGTCCCGAAATGACCTAGTTTGTGTCGAATGGACGTTAGGCCGCATTTCTCTTTTTCTCTTTTATTTTTAAAGTTTTGTAATAATCGGTTGGTAATCAAAGGTACTGTTAAAGTGATAAAACAGAAAATTTCGCCCGGTTGTAATGTTTCTCACTTTAAAGTCAGCAATTTGCCGATTTTAAGGGGCAAACGTTTATTGCGAACGCTTAAGCTGGTCAGGGGGAGCTTATTTTTAAAAGTTTTGTAATATTCGGTTGATAACTAAAGGTACCGTGCACATTAAACTGTTAAAACAGAAAATTTCGCCCGGTTGAAATGTTTCTTGCTATAAGTCAGGAATTTTCCGAATTCAGGGAGGCTGGATGGCTGAATGGTTAGCATGTGCTCGCTGTATAGTAACGTTTGTCATTGAGTCAACGGGCGTCGTTTCGATCTCCAGGTTGCACGTGACATGGTGTATGATGTCCAGCCTCGTGGGTTTTCTCCGTGTTCTTCGGTTTCCTCCCAACGGCTAAAGACCAGGGGAGTTTTTAAATAAAATTAAAAAACATATGTTAGTCCCGAAATGACCTAGTTTGTGTCGAATGGACGTTAGGTCGCATTTCCCTCTTTCTCTTTTTAAAGTTTTGTAATAATCGGTTGGTAATCAAAGGTACTGTTAAAGTGATAAAACAGAAAATTTGGCCCGGTTGTAATGTTTCTCACTTTAAAGTCAGCAATTTGTCGATTTTAAGGGGCAAACGTTTATTGCGAACGATTAAGCTGGTCAGGGGGAGCTTATTTTTAAAAGTTTTGTAATATTCGGTTGACAACTAAAGGTACCGTGCAAATTAAACTGTTAAAATAGAAAATTTGGCCCGGTTGAAATGTTTCTCGCTGTAGGTCAGCAATTTGGCGATTTTAGGGAGGTTGCGTGGCTGAATGGTTAGCACGTGCGCTCTGTATCATAACGTCTGTCATTGAGTCAACTGGCCTTGTTTCGATTTCTTGGTTGTACGTGACAAGGAGTATGGTCGCCTTACCAACCTCGTAGGCCGTAACGCCGCTGCCCGGGTAAAATTTCCCTCATTGCACACTTTATGGCGTATGCCCGTCTTCATTAGCCCATTGTAGGAGCAGAACAGTAGGACGTTAAACCCCATTCAATTTCATTTCATTTTCTCTATGTTGCTTATTTATTATAGTGGATAAATATTTTTCTGGTTCTAGCAATTATTTAATTTCTGCATAGAAATCTCTGGCCAGTTTTTTTTATTGCAGAGTGCCATTCTTGTATATTGCAGTCTATGACCCTTTGTTTAAAACATGCTTAAGAAGTCGTCACGATTTCCTACTTATAACCAAACATATTGGAAACCATAATTATATAACATATCTTGGAAGCCCGATTACAGCTATACAAGTTTCAGTTATTTCCCTTTAGTTTAAAGATTATTTTTTTGCCCGGGTGCAATGTTTCTCACTACATTTAAATTTGTAACTTTGTGAATTTTTGACCGATTTTGATATTATGTCTTTATAATTTTCCAAATCTACATATGTAACGTACATATTCAAACAGTTGAGTTCAACCTGATTAAAAAAGTTTTAATTTTGTTCAAAGTTATCTCATTTAATTTTTCGATGTTTTCTTACCATTTTCATTTCATTTTTCTGAAAGTTTTGAAATCGGAAGTCATCCCGATTACAGCAACACAAGTATCAGTTATTTCCCTTTAGTTTTCAGATTACTCAATGTTTCATACTATATTTAGATTTCGCGAGTTTTTGACCAATTTTGATAGTTTGTTATTCTTATCCTTTTATCTGAGATACTTGATATAATCGATTACACGTGACGATGAATATGAAAGCTTTCATATCTGCATGGGACAGTAGCAGATCTAGTTATTATTTTTTTTTTTTGTGTTTTATCCACAAATCGGATTTCTCAGAATCTAACCATAGGATCGTTCTGAAACTTTTACCTATCCCCCCAAAAATGGGTGGTGGCTGTTGATTAAATATATTTTCAAAACGTTTTACGTATCCGAAATCACCGAATTTTACAAACGAATGCATTTGACCTACAATGCTGTAACTTTGTGACTATTTGACCTATTTTACTAAATCTTTTTTCTTTGAGTACCTTGAGACAATTACTATAAATCTGCAGTTTCAGATTTTCGAATTTCGAAAATTCGTCTCTGTGATTTCGAACCGGAAGTTTAGACCAATTTGACAACTTCTTTAATAGTTGTACGATTTTCATGAAATTTAGTATCTAAGTAGATCTTACCGATGTGACTTCAAAAATATCATTAGAAATTTTCTAAATTATCTCCCCTTGACGAAATTAAGGATCAAAATTTTCAAAAAAATCGTCGAAATATAGGTCAGAATGACCTGATTTTTTTTTTGGATACTAGATAAGTAATTACTGATTTGTACACAAAATATGGAGTTTGTCGATCGAACCGGAAGTGCCGCCATATTTAAAAGTGAAAAATCAATAAGGCTTTTTTGTTATTTTACTTACAGACTCGGGAGTTATATTTTCTGAATCCTTGATGGAAGGCCTAAAAAATGTCGCGAATAGAATTTTGATTTCGGTCACGTGATGGTCACCATTTTGAATTGAAAATGAAAAATAGAAGCAATTTGAAGGGGCGGTACTTTGGAACACAATTACTCTCCTTCTAATTAAGCTAGAATGTTCAAACTTGGTGTAGACGTTCACTAGGTCAATGTTATGATTGAGTTTAAAGATGAGCATTTTCTGCTTAGGGTAAGCAGAGATAAGCATGCTAATTTGTTGATTCTTTAGGGCACGATAACTTCGGTTATAATGAAGGGAGGGCGGTGAAACTTTTGTCAATAGAGAGTCTAATAGCTAGCCTGTTGTGTGAAATCATTGTATTATTTTTTCTAAATATCAGGGATAGCCGAAAAAAAGAGATTGAAAATCCAAAAAGTCGTATTTTTACAATTTGGAGCATGTTTAGAGGTCTTTCTCGTAAAGTCAACATAATATTTTTTGGGAACTTCTTCTACAAAGAGTCTTATTGGTAGTCTTTTATATGAAACCATCGATCAACAGTCCAACATATCAGGAGTAGAAGAACAAAAGGATCGAACATTGAAAACGGCACCCTTTCATTGTTAAGCGAAACATGCAGTGTGGGTGACTACAATCTATAATTTAGTCATCGTATAGAGCTTATTCAACAGTATCGAATTCCAGCTGCTTAGGGATATTTTACGTGCACTCCAATGTGTACACGAGACCTTGGTTTTTCGTCCCATCCGAATGACTAGACAACTGTGCTTGTCAGGCCCTCCGTTCTGCCTCACTGACAAGGGGAACCACGCCGGGAAATCGAGATGAACTTTCTCCGTGCAGAACTTTCAATTCAGGCAAAAACGTTTATTGCATACGATTAAGCTGGTCAGTTGGAGCTTATTTTCAAAAGTTTTGTAATAATCGGTTGGTAATTAAAGTACCGTGTACATTAAACTGTTAAAACAGAAAATTTCGCCCGGTTGAAATGTTTCTTGCTATAAGTCAGCAATTTTCTGAATTCAGGGAGGCTGAATGGCTGAATGGTTAGCATGTGCGCACTGTATCGTAACGTCTGTCATTGAGTCAACGGGCGTCGTTTCGATCTCCAGGTTGCACGTGACATGAAGTATGATGTCCAACCTCGTGGGTTTTCTCCGTGTCCTTCGGTTTCCTCCCAACGGTTGAAGACCTGTAAGCGCAAGGGGAGTTTTTAAATAAAATTAAAAACACATGTTAGTCCCGAAATGACCTAGTTTGTGTCGAATGGACATTAGGCCGCATTTCTCTCTTTCTCATTTATTTTTAAAGTTTTGTAATAATCGGTTGGTAATCAAAGGTACTGTAAAAGTGATAAAACAGAAAATTTCGCCCGGTTGTAATGTTTCTCACTTTAAAGTCAGCAATTTGCCGATTTTAGAGGGCAAATGTTTAAAGTCAGCAATTTGCCGATTTTAAGGTGCAAACGTTTATTGCGAACGCTTAAGCTGGTCAGGGGGAGCTTATTTTTAAAAGTTTTGTAATATTCGGTTGATAACTAAAGGTACCGTGCAAATTAAACTGTTACAAAAGAAAATTTGGCCCGGTTGAAATGTTTCTCGCTGTAGGTCAGCAATTTGCCGATTTTAGGGAGGTTGCGTGGCTGAATGGTTAGCACGTGCGCTCTGTATCATAACGTCTGTCATTGAGTCAACTGGCGTTGTTTCGATTTCTTGGTTGTACGTGACAAGGAGTATGGTCGCCTGTCCAACCTCGTAGGCCGTAACCGCCGCTGCCCGGGTAAAATTTCCCTCATTGCA
Organism: Patella depressa; assembly: GCA_948474765.1. Classification (NCBI taxonomy): domain Eukaryota; kingdom Metazoa; phylum Mollusca; class Gastropoda; family Patellidae; genus Patella; species Patella depressa. The sequence continues at coordinate 709,882 of CAOLEZ010000009.1, read as the reverse complement.
CACTTTATGGCATATGCCCGTCTTCATTAGCCCATTTTAGGAGCAGAACAGTCGGACGTTAAACCCCATTCAATTTCATTTCATTTTCTCTATGATGCTTATTTATTATAGTGGATAAATATTTTTCTGGTTCTAGCAATTATTTAATTTCTGCATAGAAATCTTGCTTTGGCCAGTTTTTTTATTGCAGAGTGCCATTCTTGTTTAAACAAACATGATCCTTTGTTTAAAACATGCTTAAGAAGTCGTCACGATTTCCTACTTATAACCAAACATATTGGAAATATTAGTCTGGCATTATTAAATCCTAATTTTATTGGTCTTATTTAAAATTAAACTTTCATTTAACTATGAACAACCCTTAACGTGTCTCTTTAAAACTATTAAGTACTCTAAAACAGTAGCTCAACCTTTTGACCTAAACTCATTAATTTACCATTTTGTTGTGAGCGACTTCTTATTCTTCCTATATGACATATTGCACGTGTCTGATTTCAAAGGGGGGTTGGGTGGCTGAATGGTTAGCACGCGCGCCTGTCATTGAGTTAACTAGCGTGTTTTCGAATGCCCGGTTGTACGTGACAAGGAGTAAGGTCGCCTGTCCAACCTGCCATTTTTAATTTTTTTTCCCGCCATTTTCATTTCATTTTCTCATCCGTCTCATTACAGTAATACAAGTTTCAGTTATTTCCCTTTAGTTTTCAGATTATTGTTATGCCTGGGTGCAATGTTTCATACTATATTTAGACTTGTAACTTCGCGAGTTTTTGACCAATTTTAATAATTTTTTCTTCTTATCCTTTTATTTAGGATACTTGATACAATCAATGACACGTGACGATGAATATGAAAGCTTTCATATCTGCATGGGACAGTAGCAGATCTAGTTATTTATTATTATTATTTTATTTTTCGGGGGAGCCTATTTCTCAGCGCCTGTAACAGATACCGATCTGGGACCTAATTCTCTATAGGGAAAGCATGTGTTGGCTACTTGATAAACTATTTTTGAAACTTCTGCGCAGACCGGAAGTGGTCGAATTTCGTGCTGTGTCAAAAAATTAAAAAACGGCCGTAGATTCGTCAATTCTGTACCTATTTTCATACAAATGACATTTTCGGAAACCTTGAGTCTTTTCTCGGACGATAGCAGTTGAAAATTTCGATATTTCGAAACTTCATCGCTGACTTCTTGCGATCGAAAAATGAAAAATTTTATTTGAGAGACAATTTTTGTTATTTTTCAAAATTTTCAAATTTGACCTACATTTTTGGATACCTGAAGGCAATCTGGTTCCAGTAATATAAGTTTCATTCCGAGTTATCGCCCTTTATTTTTCGATTTTTTTCGAATTTTCTTCACATTTTGTGAGCTTAAGTTTCGTTTTACGGCCGGATCAACGTTTCTCAAATTCCTGATACATGAAGCAATATTGTCAAACCACCGTTTAAAGCAATTTCAACAACAATCCGTAAACCGGAAGTAGTCGAAATAATATGCGATATTTTGAAAAAAACGTGAAAAATTGGTGTCTTGGGTAAAAACACGATTTCTCCGTCCGATATCAACGGATTAAACAAATTAAGGTATCATTTGGTCTAGCGGTGATTGGACCACTGGATGATACCCAATTCATACGGATACTATGATCAGGCAGCAAAATATGGCACGCTGAAAATCAAGTATTTTCTGATTTGGAGCGTTTTTGGACGCCTGTATGTCGAAAACTGCTCCAGCGATTTTTCTTAAACTTTATCTATCGATGGTCCTTCCGCTAGTCTTTAGCATGGATCCATCCATTAAGACTTTTATATAATTGGAATAAGACAAAAAAGGGACTGAAAATCGAAAAAAGTCGAAAAATCGTGAAATTTGGGAAAATGCTCTACTATTTTTTTATTTTAAGAGATTTTCAAAAAAAAGATATATATTTAAAAAGCTGACCTAATTACGATTCTAATGATGTATAATATGTATGCAGTTATTGAAATTTAATTTTCAATATTTTGACATTTTAACACTTTTGAACATAGGATTTCTCAGAAGTATTTTATTTGATCGTATAGTGTCGCATATCATTAGAGAACCCTGTTCCCATGCAAACTCCAAAACTGGATGCGAAAACTACTCGACAATGATTCGTATACCGGAAGTAGTTCAAAAAACGACGAAAAATGTAAAAAAGATGAAAAAAAATTGGAGCTCTTGCCAAAAGTTCGAATTCTCCGTCACATATTAGCGGACCAAAACAATTAAAGTGTCGTTGGATAGTTCCATTAATAGACGATCGTATAACATCTAAATAAAACGAATTTGATTCTTAGGAAATAAATTATGGTACGCCGAAAACTAAGTATTTTCCGTTTTGGAGCATTCTGAGACGCCCTTTTCTCGAAAACGACGCCTACGACTTTTCTTAAATATTTTTTACTCAGAGTCCTATCGGTGGCCTAGCGTGTGCATTTAATAATAAAAGCGTTGCAATATGTGGTCCAAAAATGACCTCAATCTTTGAAAAAAGTTGAAAAATCATTAAATTATTGAAAATGCTCTTTTATTTATCTTTTTTTCGAAAATTACTCAATGAATGTTTCTGACATTTCTGGTACAGGAAGTTAAGTATCTAATCAACTTGTTAAAGCTATTCCGACAATGATCGTAAAACCGGAAGTAGTCGAAAAAATCTCCGATATTTTGAATTTTTTTTACATTTTTACAGAAAACTTTTTTATTTATGAATATTTTTTGATGGTAGTTTACACAGAGTTAAAGTATCACCCTACTTGAGCAGAAGTGAGAAAGAATTTTGTTTCAGTAATTTTCTTGTCCGAAATCACCGAAGTTATCGTTTTTGAAAATATTGCAGTAATTTTAACAATAATCATTGGATTTTAACTTTCGATACATTTTGGCATAGCCGAAGACAGGGCACATAGCTACGCTACTTTCGATTTTTGATTTTCGGCAAATCTTTGAAGATATTAGGCACCAAATTTCGATAATTTAAAATTTTACAAAAAACTTTTTTATTTATAAATATTTTTTTTAGTCGTGTTGTGCACAGAATTACAGAGTCATTTGACTAGCGCAAAAATGTTAAAACTTTTTGTCTCAGTAATTTTCCTTGGCCGCCATTGGCTAATTTAGTTTTTCGTACCTAGATTAATTATTTATTGTTCGATTTGTATAAAACAAAGTGCATATGCTCCGTGGTCTCAATTGTAATTTTTTTTGTTACCGTGAATTTTTTCTGCACGCAACGGAAGTGGCGTAATATTAACAAAGATAGGTTGCCAGGCAACGAAACATACGCCCACAGCAGCTAAGTCGTCCGGGCAGTCAACAAGGGTTGTCGCATATTTTTACTTTTTTCGGTAATGAAACATTTGTAATACACTAAGAACTGATTAAGAGTAACAACTCATTATGTAATTATCAGAAAATCATTAGAATTTGATTGCTTTTTATAAAGTTTTACCCCACGCTAACAATTAGTATATACATGAAACATTTAATATCATGGATTTAGCTGTTCAGTTATCTAAATTCATTGAAAATCAAAATACTTGTTCGTTTCAACACCTTAACCTCTTTGTATAAATCTAAAGTCAATCGGATATTAACTTTGGTCTCTAGAGCGTCCACAAGATTTTTTGAGGTGATCAAGGGCCATAACTCTGGCACTAATTATCGGAAATCGCTGAAAATCAATAGGCATCTTCGTCTTATGACCTTAAACACTGTGTATAAATTTAAAGTCAATCGGATATTAACTTTGGCCTCTAGAGCCTCCACAAGATTTTTTGAAGTGATCAAGGGCCATAACTCTGGCACTAATTATCGGAAATCACTGAAAATCAATAGGATTCTTCGTCTTATGACCTTAAACACTGTGTATAAATTTAAAGTTAATCGGATATTAACTTTGACCTTTAGACCGTCCACATGATTTTTTAAAGAGATCAAGGGCCATAACTCTGGCACTAATTATCGGAAATTGATGAAAATCAATAGGCTTCTTCGTCTCATGACCTTAAACACTGTGTATAAATCTAAAGTCAATCGGATATTAACTTTGGCCTCTAGAGCGTCCACAAGATTTTTTGAGGTGATCAAGGGCCATAACTCTGGCACTAATTATCGGAAATCGCCGAAAATCAATAGGCGTCTTTGTCTTATGACCTTAAACACTGTGTATAAATTTAAAGTCAATCGGATATTAACTTTGGTCTCTAGAGCCTCCACAAGATTTTTTGAAGTGATCAAGGGCCATAGCTCTGGCACTAATTATCGGAAATCGCTGAAAATCAATAGGCGTCTTTGTCTTATGACCTTAAACACTGTGTATAAATTTGAAGTCAATCGGATATTAACTTTGGCCTCTAGAGCGTCCACAAGATTTTTTGAAGTGATCAAGGGCCATAACTCCGGTAGTTATTATTGGAAATCGCTGAAAAACAATAGGCTTCTTCGTCTCATGACCTTAAACGCTGTGTATAAATTTAAAGTCAATCGGATATTAATTTTGGCCTCTAGAGCGTCCACAAGATTTTTTGAAGTGATCAAGGGCCATAACTCTGGTAGTTATTATCGGAAAACGCTGAAAAACAATAGGCTTCTTCGTCTCATGACCTTGAACACTGTGTATAAATTTAAAGTCAATCGGATATTAACTTTAGCCTGTAGAGCGTCCACAAGCAATTGTGGACGCCGGACCGACGGACGGACCGACGGACCGACGGACCGACGGACGGACGGACGGACGGGGGCGACGACAATATACGACCACATTTCAATGTGGGCGTATAAAAACTACAATTTTGACAGTTCAGTACCACTTTTTGAAAGCAAATATTATTTTTTTTCGAAATCTGATATAGCAAAAAGAATGCGCTCTGTAAAGGGGCACAAATCGTTAGCTCAGATTTTTTAATTTCAATTTCATTTTCGGGCAATTTCGAATAAATGTAAAAAAAAGTGTAACAATCAGTTATTTACAACCCATTCAACGTCTTCATATTTTGAACTATTTATTCGTAACTTTCATAAACTCGTAGTAATAATCCAGACAAGGAGAATGTATGCAAAAAATAGTTCGTAATATGAGCAATTGCCGAGAAATATGCAATTTTGCATGCATCACTTTTCACGTTATTTTACCTATAAAAGAGTAAATTATTATCCGATTTTCAATATATTTTTTTCATTCGATGCTTAATGCCAATTTGGACTAGTTTAAACCAATTTTACAGTTTCACTGTGACCGGAAATGACGTCATTTTGGCAAAAACTGTATTATTAACCTAAAAATCAAATATTTTATTCAAATGAGTCTTTTTATAATATTTCTTAAAATTATGATATTTGAATCCCATCAACGAATAGCATGAACCCATACGATCATACAGATACCACAAAAAAAATTCTAATATGTACGGTTGCCGAGAAATAGACGATTTTCTACAAGTCACTTTTCAAGCTTTTTGGTCTATAAAAGTGTCAATTATTATTCAATTTTCATACAATTTTCACCATGTGATGCCTTATGACATTTATGATTGCAATGATCTGATTTAACATTTCCATTATCACCGGAAGTAATGTCATATTTGCAAAAACCGTATTTTTAGACTTCAAAACAAATATTTTTTTGAAGTGACTTATATTTATCATTTGCTTGACGTTATAACGTTTGGTTCTAATGGCCATTTAGATTGGATCAATATAATCATACTGATATCAAAAAATTGCTTCTAGCATATTCCTTCGTCGAGAAATAACCAATTTTCTAAGGATCACATTTTAAGTTTTATACCTTTTTAATTTCAGTTTATGGGTTCTAAGTTTATTATTCATTGCCTGATATGTATAAAACAATTCTCAATTGCGAATTCTCAACTTATTTGTTACCGATAATGATTTCTTTTGGCACCGGAAGTGAAGTAATTTTGCCAGATTTTACAATTTTGACCGGGGTATTTGCAAGCAAATATTACTTTTACAAATCTGATAGAGGGTGTCACTGAATCATAACAACTACAGTATCGTTTGGTAGCTCGATGGATCGGCTATGGTATGACGCACTTCCTGTCTGATTCCTGAAAGCCGATTCAGCACTGCAGGTCTGCAGGTCTATTTATTATTATTTTTTTTTTCGCCGGAACCTATTTCTCAGTGCCTGTAACAGATACCGATCTGGGACCTAATTCTCTATTGGGAAACCATGTGTTGGCTACTTGATAAACTATTTTTGAAACTTCTGCGCAGACCGGAAGTGGTCGAACTTTGTGCTGTGTCAAAAAATTAAAAAACGGCCGTAGATTCGTCAATTCTGTACCTATTTTCATACAAATGACATTTTCGGAAACCCCGAGTCTTTTTTCGGACGATAGCAGTTGAAAATTTCGATATTTCGAAACTTCATCGCTGACTTCTTGCGATCGAAAAATGAAAAATGTGGTTTGAGAGACAATTTTTGTTATTTTTCAAAATTTTCAAATTTGACCTACATTTTTGGATACCTGAAAACCATCCGATTCCAGAAATATATGTTTCATTCCGAGTTATCGCCCTTTATTTTTCGATTTTTTTCGAATTTTCTACCCATTTTGTGAGCTCGGGTTTCGTTTTATGGCAGAATTGACGTTTCTGAAACTTCTGAGGCATGAAGCCAAATGACCATTGCAAGGAATAAAGCAATTTCAACAATAATCTGTACACCGGAAGTGGTCGAAATAATGTCCGATATTTTGAATAAAATGCAAAAAATGGCTATTTTTGGGGAAAACGCGATTTCTCCGTCCGATATCAATGGATTAGACAAATTAGGGTACCATTGGATTGCACTAGGATTGTGCTATCGTATGATACCCAATTCGTACGGATACGATGAACAGGCAGCAAAATATGGCACGCTGAAAATCAAGTATTTTCTGATTTGGAGCGTTTTTGGATGCCTGTATCTCGAAAACTGCGACACAGATTTTTATGAAACTTTCTCTATCAAGAGACCTTGCGGTAGTCTTGTGTACGAGACATCCCATTACGACTTTGAAATATCTGGAATAGGTGAAATAACGGACTGAAAATCAAAAAAAGTCGAAAAATCGTAAAATTTTGGAAAATGCTCTACTATTTTTTTATTTTAAGAGATTTTCAAAAAAAGATTGCATATTCAGATAGCTGACCTAATTACGATTCTAACGATCTATAATATGTATGTAGTTATTGAAATTTAATTTTCGATATTTTAATTTTTTTGCATTTTTGGCACTTTTGAACATAGGATTTCTCAGGGGGATTTTATCTGATCGGATAATGTAATATATCATTACAGAGCCCTGTGGCTATTTTAGTGCCCAAACCGGCTATTAAAACTATTCCAACAATAATAACCATACCGGAAGTATTTAAAAAATGAAAAAAAAAGGTTAAAAACATTGTCGCACTTGCGAAAAACTTGATTTCTCCTTTAGATAATAGCGGACCAAAAGAACTAAAGTGTCGCTATATAGCCCTATTAATGGACCATCATATGGTATCTAAATAATACGATTTCGATGGTAAGGAAATAAATTATTGTATGCCAAAAATCTAGAATTTTCCGATTTTTTAACATTCTGAGACGCTTTTTTCTCGAAAACGACGCCACAGATTTTTCTTAAATTTTTCTTACTCAAAGTCCTATCGGTTGTCTATATAGTGAATCAAAAATGAAAAGCGTTGAAATAATATAAGTGGTCCAAAAATGGCCTCAAACTTTGAAAAAAGTTGAAAAATCGTTAAATTTTTGGAAACGCTCTTTAATTTATCTTTTTTTCCCAAACTACTCAATGGATGTTTCTGAAACTTCTGGTACGTAAAGTTAAGTATCCAAAGAACTTCGTAAAGCTATCACAACAACGATCGTAAAACCGGAAGAAGTCGAAAAAATGTCCGATATTTTGAAAAAAATTAATTCCTTTACGAAAACCTTTTTTTTATTTATGAATACTTTTTGATGATATTTTACACAGGAATTATTGATATAAAATTAAACCATGCTAGTCCCAAAATGACATAGTTTGTGTCTATTCGACGTTAAACCCCATTTCTCTCATCTCGGTAGTGCCGGTTAATTTGAGATATATTTTGTCTCCCGTTAAGTTTTTTACCTTTTTTAATTTCAGTTTATGGGTTCCAAGTTTATTATTTATTGCCTGGTGTGTATAAAACAATTCTCAATTGCGAATTCTCAACTTATTTGTTACCGATAATGATTTCTTTTGGCACCGGGAGTGAAGTAATTTTGCCAGATTATACAATTTTGACCGGTGTATTCGCAAGCAAATATTACTTAAAAATCTGATAGAGGGTGTCACTGAATCATAACAACTACAGTATCGTTTGGTAGCTCGATGGATCGGCTATTGTATGACGCACTTCCTACCTGATTCCTGAAAGCCGGTTCAGCACTGCAGGTCTGCAGGTCTAGTTATTATTATTTTTTTTTTCGCCGGAGCCTATTTCTCAGTGCCTGTAACAGATACCGATCTGGGACAAAATTCTCTATTGGGAAACCATGTGTTGGCTACTTGATAAACTATTTTTGAAACTTCTGCGCAGACCGGAAGTGGTCGAATTTTGTGCCGTGTCAAAAAATTAAAAACCGCCGTAGATTCGTCAATTCTGTACCTATTTTCATACAAATGATATTTTCGGAAACCCTGAGTCTTTTCTCGGACGATAGCAGTTGAAAATTTCGATATTTCGGAACTTAATCGCTGACTTCTTGCGATCGAAAAATGAAAAATGTGGTTTGAGAGACAATTTTTGTTATTTTTCAAAATTTTCAAATTTGACCTACATTTTTGGATACCTGAAAACCATCCGATTCCAGAAATATAAGTTGCATTCCGAGTTATTGCCCTTTATTTTTCGATTTTTTTCGAATTTTCTACCCATTTTGTGAGCTGGGGTTTCGTTTTATGGCAGAATTGACGTTTCTGAAACTTCTGAGGCATGAAGCCAAATGACCATTGCAAGGAATAAAGCAATTTCAACAATAATCTGAACACCGGAAGTGGTCGAAAAAATGTCCGATATTTTGAAAAAATGCAAAAAATGGGTATTTTGGGGAAAAACGCGATTTTTCCGTCCGATATCAATGGATTAGACCAATTACGGTACCATTGGATTGCACTAGGATTGTGCTATCATATGATACCCAATTCGTACGGATACGATGAGCAGGCAGCAAAATATGGCACGCTGAAAATCAAGTATTTTCTGATTTGGAGCGTTTTTGGATGCCTGTAGCTCGAAAACTTAACCGCAACTTTTTTTTAAATTTTTTCTATCGAGAGTCCTTTCGGAGTTATTTTGCATGAAACCATCCAGTAAGGCTTTGAAATATCTGGAATAGGTGAAATAACAGACTGAAAATCGAAAAATCGTGAAATTTTGGAAAATGCTCTGCTATTTTTTTTATTTTAAAGAGATTTTCAAAAAAAGATTGCATATTCAGATAGCTGACCTAATTACGATTCTAACGATGTATAATATGTCTGTAGTTATTGAAATTTAATTTTCGATACTTTAATTTTTTTGCATTTTTGGCACTTTTGAACATAGGATTTCTGTAATATATCATTACAGAGCCCTGTGGCTATTTTAGTGCCCAAACCGGTTATTAAAACTCTTCCGACAATAATAACCATACCGGAAGTATTCAAAAAATGAAAAAAAAAATGGTTAAAAACATTGTCGCACTTGCGAAAAACTTGATTTCTCCTTTAGGTAATAGCGGACCAAAAGAACTAAAGTGTCGCTGGATAGCCCTATTAATGGACCACCATATGGTATCTAAATAATACGATTTCGATGGTAAGGAAATAAATTATTGTATGCCAAAAATCTAGTATTTTCCGATTTTTTAACATTCTGAGACGCCCTTTTCTCGAAAACGACGCCACAGATTTTTCTTAAATTTTTCTTACTCAAATTCCTATCGGTTGTCTATATAGTGAATCCAAAATGAAAAGCGTTGAAATAATATAAGTGGTCCAAAAATGGCCTCAAACTTTGAAAAAAATTGAAAAATCGTTAAATTTTTGGAAACGCTCTTTAATTTATCTTTTTTTCCAAAACTACTCAATGGATGTTTCTGATACTTCCGGTACGTAAAGTTAAGTATCCAAAGAACTTCGTAAAGCTATCACAACAACGATCGTAAAACCGGAAGTAGTCGTAAAAATGTCCGATATTTTGAAAAAAATTAATTCTTTTACGAAAACCTTTTTTATTTATGAATATTTTTTGATGATATTTTACACAGGAATTATTGATATAAAATTAAACCATGCTAGTCCCGAAATGACATAGTTTGTGTCTAGTCGACGTTAAACCCCATTTCTCTCATCTCGGTAGTGCCGGTTAATTTGAGATATAGTTTGTCTCCCTTTAAGTTTTTTACATTTTTAATTTCAGTTTATGGGTTCCAAGTTTATTATTTATTGCCTGGTGTGTATAAAACAATTCTCAATTGCGAATTCTCAACTTATTTGTTACCGATAATGATTTCTTTTGGCACCGGAAGTGAAGTAATTTTGCCAGATTTTACAATTTTGACCGGTGTATTCGCAAGCAAATATTACTTACAAATCTGATAGAGGGTGTCACTGAATCATAACAACTACAGTATCCTTTGGTAGCTCGATGGATCGGCTATTGTATGACGCACTTCCTGTCTGATTCCTGAAAGCCGATTCAGTACTGCAGGTCTAGTTCTTATTATTATTATTATTAGGGTTTCACACTGCGTAGCTTGTGTGAAACACTATTGTTTTTGTTAAAAGTATTCTTCTTCTTATTATTATTATTATTCAGATTCCAATTTGAATAGATCTCAGCAATTGCTTGTCGCATCGTAACGATTTCTTCGGTTTTACTGGGAAAGTGGGTGTGACTTAGAGGATAAAGCTATTTTGAACGTTCTGCGACAATGCGAAATATCCGAAATCACCGAAGTTATCGTTTTTGAAAATATTGCAGTAATTTTAACAGTAATCATTGGATTTTAACTTTCGATACATTTTGGCATAGCCGAAGACAGGGCACATAGCTACGCTACTTTCGATTTTTGATTTTCGGCAAATCTTTGAAGATATTAGGCACCAAATTTCGAAAATTTAAAATTTTACAAAAAACTTTTTTATTTGTGAATATATTTTAGTCGTATTGTACACAGAATTAAAGAGTCATCTGTCTTGCGCAAAAATGCTAAAACTTTTTGTCTCAGTAATTTTCCTTGGCTGCCATTGGCTAATTCAGTTTTTCAGTCCTAGATTATTTTTTATTGTTCGATTTGTATAAAACAAAGTTCATATGCTTCGTTGTCTCAATTGTCATTTTTTTTATTACCAAAAGTGTTTTCTGTCGGCACCGGAAGTGGCATAATTTTACCAAAAACTACAATTTTGACAGTTAGGTACCATTTTTCGAAAACAAATATTATTTTTTTGAAAAATTATATGAATCAAAGAGTGTGCCCTTTCAAGGCGCAAAAAATGTCGGAAGCAGTTTTTTTAAAGGGACAATAACATTCTTGCTGGCTTGGTAGCTCCAGAAAAAAAATAATACCCTTATTCTAAGTACTAGATGTTTAAATGTCCTACCTGTTGTGTAAATTATCCATTACAACCTATTTTATTTGTCCAGAGGGTTCGAAAATATTTTAAAATCCAAGTCACATTTGAAAAGGTTTACGTTAGACTTTTCAAATCAATTGGTTGAATTTTTCCAATTTTGTAAATTAGGTGTGTTAAGATGAAATTTATATCATCATTTAATTGGAATATTCTAAAATAATACGATTTGTTGACCAGAATGAAGATTGAGACATATTTTTCAGTTACAACAAGAGTGTTATTGGGGCTTTAATTTCGATTTCATTTTCGAGCAAATTCGATTAAGACGCTAAAAACAGTGTAAAATTGACCTATTTACAACCCATTCAGGCTTTTCAGATTTTAAAATATTTCTTCGTAACTTTTATAAACATGTACATGTAGCTATAATCCAAACGAAGAAAATGTATGTTAAAATTAGTTTGTAATATAAGCAGTTGCCAAGAAATGGGCAGTTCTGCATAAGTCACTGTTTTCGTTATTGTGCCTGTAAAATAGTCAATTATTATTGGATTTTTATAAAAGTGACATCATTTGATTCAAAAAGCATGTACATGTAGCGTCATATCAAGTTGATTACAATTTAAAATTGACACCGGAAGTGGCGTCATTTTGTCAAAAACTGCATTTTAAACTTTTTAAATCAATGTTTTATTCAACCAAGAATTACTTGATATGTATTAATAATTTTAACTTTTGGTTTAAATTCACATATAAACAAAACTCATATGGTCATATAGATATCATAAAATTGTTTCTAACTTGTTCGGTTGCCGAGAAATAGACGGTTTTCTACAGGTCACTTTTGAAGGTTTGGGGGCCATAAAAGTGTCAATTACTATTCGATTTTCATAAACGTTACACCATGTTATACCTAATGCCATTTAGGATTTCATACAAGCAATTTAAGATTTTCATTATCACCGGAAGTAACGTCATTTTGGCAAAAACTGTATTTTTAGCCTTCAAAACATATATTTTATTCAAATGGGTCTGTTTTGAAATCTTTTTCAAATTATGGTATTTGATGCCAATCAACAAATAGAATGAACCCATACGATCATACAGATACCACAAAATGGTTTCTAACTTGTACGGTTGCAGAGAAAAAGTCGATTTTCTACAAGTCACTTTTCATGTTTTTTGTTCTTTAAAAGTGGCAATTATTATTCGATTTACATAAAATTTTCACTATATGATATCGTATGCCATTTCTGATTTTATAAAACTAATTGAACATTTTCATTAACACAGGAAGTAATTTAATTTTGTCAAGATCATTTACAAGTAACAAATGTATAAAATGAATTGATATTGCTGGATTTGGTTGATTCTGCGTCCATTTTATTTGTGTGCAATGTTAATTTGGAAAGCTGTTTAGTGGTTTCGTTGCTACCGGAAGTGACATATGTACAAGGGTAACTTGACACAGGAAGCGGCATGTTTAAGGGTAACGTGGCACCAGTGAAACCCGTCATTCCTGCATGCAGGTCTAGTTTTCTTTGTCTTGGTTAAGCACCATACAGTGAATAATGATAATAGATATCGGTAGGATATAGGAATGCCAGTCAAGTCGTCCACAAGCAAAATCGTCCACACGGAAAATCTGGTTAAGTCGTCCACACCCGTTGGTGGAGTCGTCCACAAGACTTATTTTAATTTGAAGATATAGTAATACAATGTACATTGGTGAAGTCGTCCACAAGACTTGGTTTAATTTAAAGATATAGCAATACGTTGGTGAGGTCGTCCAGACGACAAAGTTTACTTTTGGGGCATGGATATTCTTTCTTAATTTGAAAATAAACAAGATTGTTGATTATTCTTAAGTGAATTAAAATAAGCCACCTAGTCTTTGAAGACAGTCTCGGCATGGTCTTCGAATTTTGCGTCTTCCACGCTCTGTCCGTGTGAATTTCAGGTACTGATAGATATTAAAATAATAACTGGGTAATACACTGATGGATTCACTGACCAGTTGTTAGGTTAATTTTAAATCATTATTGAATATAATTCCCTGATAGACCATCGAATACATGGAGTGAGAAATACACGACTTAACTGTGGACGACTTTGCATGTGGTTGACCTTACTGGTACCCGGCTATAGGCCTAGGCTTAAATTATTTCTGACTTAGTGTTAGTTTTGGCTTGTAACACATAGTTACATGGCTTTCTCCCTTCATTAATATTAATAATGTTCTAATCAGCCACTTCAACTTGATTTTATCAGCATGCATCCTTGCGACACAAACTTTGGCTGTATGAGTCCATGATTATATATCCTTTATTGAATGTATAAAGGTTGATAAAAAAAAAAGTATACTATCAGGTAAAAATATATCAAATTGAGAAGTTTTAGAAAGAAAATATTGATACCACTATATTTTATTATTTGACTGTCATTTGGGTTTTCTCTCTTTGTTTAATTTGTAACATGTCCCCTGTGGACCCCTCATTGGAAATAAAGCTATTAAATATTATGCGCCAAACAAAGTTAGGGAGAGATATTGAAACGGCTTCCGCCCGTCCCTAGTTTATTTTCTGGAGGATATCTCATAAACCAACAAAGTTAGGGAGGGATATTGAAACGGCTGCCGCCCCTCTTTAATTTTTTTCTGGAGGATATCTCCTAAACCGTTTGAGATATCTTTCTGAAACTTAGTACACACATCAACCTATTACAGTAGTTGTGCCTTTTGCTATTTAGGAATTTCTACGATTTATATTTTTTGTGTTTCCATGGAAACAAGGTTGACCTAGTTTTTGGTGTACAATTTTGTTTCTGGGACATATTTCATAAACCATGCAAGATATCTTCACGGAACTTTGTAGATACTTCGACCTATTACTGTAGTTTTACCTTTTGCTATTTTGGGATTTACAGTTTTGGGGTTTCCATAGAATAAATATGAGGATTGTACTAAATCATTTACATGCCAGTGTAAATGTCTGCAGTACAATCCTAATGATATTTTGCATAAATTATAGTATATTATTTTTATGATGCCTGTTAGGTTAGGCCATGTTAAATAAATTAATTCTGTGTTTCAGGTTTAAGGGTCACCAGAATTCAATGAGGGATGGAGGTAAACACAACACACCTCCCATTTTTTTTAACACAACATAACACAAACTCAGAATAAATAGATAGAACTCAATGAGTACTACTTTTGCCCAGAATGACGTCAGTGTATTTTGAGATTTGCATTTAGTTAATAATTTAACAATGATTTAAAAAAAAACCTACATAATGAATGAATTATATTAAATACTTTTAATATACTGAAATAAGCCGCGCTGTACCGGAAATAATAGTAAATAAAATAAAAATTGTCCAGTCCGTTAAACTTTTATTAGAAGTCAGCGCGTGTCAGGACAAACAAGTCTATGTATACATGTAACCAAGGACAACGTGGCATCGAAAGTTCGCGTGCTGACACATGGAGTAATGTAATAACGTTTTAAATTCATGACCGTGATTTGTTTTCAAATCTTTCTGTATACAAATTACGATATTATTTTATTTTTTTAAACCAATATTTATGCGTGTCAATTAAAAATGTGCGTATGTCGCCTAAAATAGACAGACGTGTGTTCGATAGTGAAGAATGTACTGTGTGGATAGGTACCAATCTGTTTCACAGAGAATTACTAACGAATTATCTCTGTAACAGATGGCTGTCCATAACATGTGCGTTGACTGCACGCGGCGATAGTCATTGGCTCAACGGCTCGTGCAATGTTTACTTAACACCTAACTGCTTCGGGCAAAATGATGCATTTTACTCATTTCAATACCCATTTACTCTAAATAGGAAATATTTTTTAACTACAAATACTTCAAACGTCTTTATTTATTTTTCTTTTACCTCAAAAAAATATTTGAGAATTTAATTTGTCGGAGTAAAAAAGTTAATATGCCGTACTCATTAAGCATCGTCGATGTCATGCTTATCAGTGATTGTAGCGGCCAAGCGAATATTCACTGCGGGATCAGTTTGGATAGGTACGCGTGCGGAGCTGCCGAAATCAGAACACAACACAAACTACCGCGTAGAAAATCAACACAACCATCGATTTGATGATGACCTGAAACGCAGAATTAATTTAACACGGACTTATTTGGGTATTTTAAATTGTACTATTCTTTCATTGATTGGCTCAAAATTTTGTAACAATACAAATTGCTATAGATTACATAAAAGTGATATATACCGGGTATATTTATATAGGCTATACATATACCTATGTAGTCATGCATAATTTTTAAAATCAGAGCTTAATCATAAATTATCTCAAATCTTCTGGTAAACAGCAATAAGTCATTAGTTTTCAGAAATAGAGAGCAATATCTACTAAACAGGGCCACAAATTAGGACCAGTGATGCCGTTTGCGAAATTTGATAATTTTTATATTGATTACCAATAGCATAAAGAAGTTATTTTTCTTTATTTCACCCAGACAAGTGTAAGGGCGCAGGATGTTTGATGACTAGTCATCTTATCCTATTCTATTCTATATTGTTATGTACTATAATTAGGCCTAGGCTTATTCCATCCCTTTCAAAGAAAACAAATGGCTATTAAAATTGTTATGCCTTTAACACTTTTTGGGACACAATAACTCTCCTTCCTTCTAATTCAGCTTTGAGCATTTTCGTCTCAGGGTAAGCATAGCAATAAGCAATTGGATTGGCTGAAACACTGGACCACAGTAACCCTCCTTCTAATACAGCTGGAATGTGCAAATGTGGTGAAGATGTTTCTGAGGTCAATGCCTTGATGGAGTTCGGAGATTAGCATTTTCTTACTTAGGGAAAGCACAGATAAGCAATTTGATTGGTTGATGCTTTGGGGGACAATAACTTTAGTTAGCTTGTTTGTGTCTACTTCATGTAGATCACTAAGAATAAGTCTAGGCCTAGTAATATAGATAATTGAACTAGGACCTAACCTCAAAAATTTGCATTTACTGTTTGGGTTCCTAACAAGTAACCACCCTATCCCCCAAAATTTATAGTTTATTAAAAAGTGACCATATCCTTCTCCATTCTTGCCCACCCAGTCACAGCATGCTTTATTATTTATATTTCAGATGCCTAGGCTAAAAAAGAAATCTTCAGATGTGAAGAAGAAAGAGAAGAAAAAATATATGGTCAGGTGTAGATCCACAGTAGAAAATACCATCCATACAGGCCCTTATCGCTCTGATATTGGCCAAAGTATGGATGGAAATGAAGATATTCATACAGGCTCTTTTTGCTCTGAGATTGGCCCAAGTATGGATGGTAATGAAGATATTCATACAGGCTCTTATCGCTCTGATATTGGCCCAAGTATGGATAAAGATGAAGATATTCACACAGGCTCTTATTGCCCTAATATTGGCCCAAGTATGGATAAAGATGAAGATATTCACACAGGTTCTTATTGCCCTAATATTGGCTCAAGTGTGAGCGGAGAAGATGATAACCACACAGGGTTTTATCGCTGTGATATTAGTACTTATACAACTAATGCTATTGTTGCAGAACACGTGGCCCATAGTTCTTTAAGTACAAATGATAATGTTGAAATTAACAATAACAGTCTGGTGGTGAAGCCTTCTGTTACTGAAAGTAATGTTAATGCAGCTAGTTCTACTATTGAAAACCATCTTGACAAGTATTTTGATTTTCAAAAAAACCCAGAACTTGTTGAAAAGGAAGACAGCTCATGCTGTCAATGCAGGCAGAAATGAGTATTGGAAATCCTATAAACAGTTAAAACGAAAAGATTCTCAAAGCAAATGAGATTCAACGAGAAAGTGTACTCAGAAAAATGAAGAGATTAGATCCTGGATACCAGGAATCTGAAAAGATGAGGGAAACCTCTAATAGAAAGGAAAAAAGATTAGATCTTGGATACCAGGAATCTGAAAAGATGAGGGAAACCTCTAATAGAAAGGTAAAAAGATTAGATCCTGGATACCAGGAATCTGAAAAGATGAGGGAAACCTCTCTAATAGAAAGGTAAAAAGATTAGATCCTGGATACTAGGAATCTGAAAAGATGAGGGAAACCTCTAATAGAAAGGTAAAAAGATTAGATCCTGACTATGGTTCTAGAGACAAGAAAAAACACTCTAATTTCCTGAAAAGGAAACGTCAAGATCCAGAGTACAGGGAATCAGAGAAGATGAAGGAAACTTCTGGTAGAAAGGTAAAAAGATTAGATCCTGGATACCAGGAATCTGAAAAGATGAGGGAAACCTCTAATAGAAAGGTAAAAAGATTAGATCCTGACTATGGTTCTAGAGACAAGGAAAAACACTCTAATTTCCTGAAAAGGAAACGTCAAGATCCAGAGTACAGGGAATCGGAGAAGTTGAAAGAGAGGAAATTGAAAAAGTTAAAGAGATTGAAATCTGTCAATAGAATTAGTCAGAATAGAAAAGCAGCCATTAGTAAACGTAAGAAAAGAGTAAAATTGAAATCCTTGGACACAGACGAATTAATTCGTCTGTTCCATCAGAAGGTAAGCAATGGGCCGACCTACACTTGTGAAAGTTGTCACCAATTATGGTACAAACACAGTGTAAAAAGGTCCACTGCAGTTTGTAAATTGAATGATTCTGCCATTAACTGTTTAACAGAAGATGGTACTGGATGGATATGTGGCACCTGTGAAAAGTATATCAAAAAAGATATCATTCCACCGCTATCTATCTATAATGGTAACGCTTTTCCACAGCTACCCGAAGCGTTGAAATTGTTCCCATTAGAGTGGAGACTGTTATCACCCAGAATTCCTCTCATGAAGGTATATGCAGCCCCTAGTGGTGGACAAAAGAAAATCAGAGGAAATGTTGTAAATGTTGTTGCTAATGTGTGTAGTACCATCAGTTCTCTTCCCAGAGCTCCAGATGAAAACTTCACAATAGCTGCTAAATTGAAACGACAACTCATGTACAACCATGCTGTCATGACTGAAAATATCAGACCCTATAAGATAAGGGAAGCGGTAGCGTGGTTGGAAGCAAATGGTGATCTCTTCCATAAAGAGGGGGTTCACTTTAATGAAGCAATTATACCAAATAATGCAGATGATGAACACATTGTCAAACATATTGACCGCAGTGATGAAAGTAATGAAATATCTCCAGAAGTGAATGTCGTAAATGTTTTATCGGAGGGTGAGAAAATGAGCAGAGAAAGAGATGTCACTGTGACTGACAACCCAGGAAAAGAAGCCACTACTTTGGGGAAACCCGAAGATGGCAATGTTGATGATTGGAGTGAGTATGAAGGTGAACAAGCTCGTGGATCTAAGGATACCATGTTGACCTCCCCCGACTTCATTGAAGATGATGAAAAAGAAAAGGTATACTCGTTTGCTCCAGGGCAGGGTAACATTCCATTAAGTATCTTTATGGACAAATAGTCTGAAGAACTGTCATTTCCACAAATATTTACAGGAAAGGCAAGAGTAGATCCAGAGCAAAGGAAAGCAAAAGTTTACTACAGTGAGCTCTGTAAGTCCGAGTTAAGACGGAACGATAGAAGAGCTGCCAATTGTGTTGATATCTTTTTCAAGTTGAAAAAGCTGCAAATGAAAACTATGATTGGTCAAGCAACAATAGCAGTTAGAAAAAAATAAAACTGCTGGTAAACAGTTTATGGACAAATACTCTGAAGAACTGTCATTTCCACAAATATTTGCAGGAAAGGCAAGAGTAGATCCAGAGCAAAGGAAAGCAAAAGTTTACTACAGTGAGCTTTGTAAGTCCGAGTTAAGACGGAACGATAGAAGAGCTGCCAATTGTGTTGATATCTTTTTCAAGTTGAAAAAGCTGCAAATGAAAACTATAATTGGTCAAGCAACAATAGCAGTTAGAAAAAAATAAAACTGCTGGTAAACATTTGACGGTTGGTGATCTCCGGACACCTGGTCACTTGGAGAAATTAGTGCAATTTGATGATGGCTATATGGTATTGCAAACATTGAGAGGTTCGCCACCATATTTTAAAAAAGCCAAATCCGATCTATTTGCAATGATAAGAATGTTGGGAGAGGCCACCTACTTTTGTAGTTTTAGTGCCGCTGAAACAAAGTGGAAGCATTTGCTTAGAATATTAGGCAAGTTGCAAGATGATAAGGAATATA
Organism: Patella depressa; assembly: GCA_948474765.1. Classification (NCBI taxonomy): domain Eukaryota; kingdom Metazoa; phylum Mollusca; class Gastropoda; family Patellidae; genus Patella; species Patella depressa. The sequence goes on along the minus strand of CAOLEZ010000009.1, from coordinate 690,069 downwards.
CTGATGAGGAAATAGATAATATGGACTGGGAGAAAAAGTCTACGCTTATTTCGTCAGACCCAGTTACATGTGTTAGACAGTTTGATTACCAGGTCAACCTGTTGTTCAGAGATGTATTGAAAGCAGAGAACTCACCCTTGGGAAAAATAACTGATTATTTTTACAGGGTTGAATTCCAGCACAGAGGCTCACCTCACATCAATACTTTGTTATGGGTTGACGAGGCTCCTAAATACAAGTGCAGTGAAAATGAAGAAATTGTTGAGTACATTGATAGCAAGATATCATGTAGAAGAATTGTGGATGACGATGATTTACAGCCACTAGTAAATTATCAGACGCATAAACATTCTCATACATGTAAAAGAAAGAACCGAAAGATTTGCAGGTTTGGTTTCCCCAAACCACCAATGTCAAACATTGTAATTCTAGAACCGCTGGATGCGACGGTTGGTGAGAATGTCATTAATTCATATAAAAATGAATATGAAAATTGAAGATAGTTTTAGATGAAATGAAAGACAGTGAAGACATTTCTTTTGAAAATTTCTTAGGAAAGGTCTCTATCACTTATGAGCAGTATATTATGGCAGTACGTTCATCAATTACATCAGCAACTGTCTTTTTGAAAAGAACGCCGAATGAATTGAGGGTTAATTCCTATAATCCTATACTTCTGAAGGCATGGAGAGCAAATCTCGATATCCAATTTGTGCTTGATGTAAGGGTAAATCTGTTGAAATCGCAAGATCAACTAGAGAACCTTGACGATGAAGATGAAAATATCCAATTGAGTAATTATCTAGATCGATATAAGAACCGTTCAAAGCAGTTAGAAAATGTAAGTCTGGCTGATTACATTGCTTGGTACGATAGGAAAAATACCTACATTAAACGGTCCAAGCAAGTAGAAAACGACCAGACATTAGTTGAAAACCAAATGGAGCACAACTCTGATTGGGACGATGAAGACTTAAGAGAGGAGAAATCTTCCCAAGCAAAGGAAATAATTAAAAAATATATGATAAAGAAAAGGGCAGTGGCAAGAGTCATTAGGTACATGTGTATGTCAATTTTAATGTTGACAAGGAGCCCGAGAAACATTACAGAGAACTCCTCATGTTGTATTCCAACTGGAGGGATGAGGAAATTGATTTATTGGTAGGATTTGATTCCTTCCAAGCCAGATATGAACAAATGGAAGAAAAAATAGTTGAGCAAATTAGGCAATATGATGCGAATAGGGATGCTGTAGATGCAGCTATTCTCGCTGAAGGCCATAATTTGGAAGATGCCTGGGATCAGCAGGCACCTGTTACCCAGCAAGTTGAAAAGGGAGATGAAATAGAAGAAATGTTAGATTTTAAGAAAGATTCTGAAAGTGGTAAGCCTACCAAATACGAGTATGATATTGGTATGGATTTGGGACTTCCCACTGAAAGTAATGTTGATCAGGTGGCACATTGTATGAAATCCCCGATGAAAATTATAGATGTCTAATGAGATCATTGAATGAGAAACAGCTATATTTTGTATATGATACCTTGATGGAAATAAAACGGTCACAGAATCAGGTTTTCAGATTCTTGAGTGGCGGAGCTGGTGTAGGCAAAAGTTTTGTAACAACTGCTTTGTATCAAAGTTTGTTGAGGTATTACAAAACTAAAGTAGGTGATGATTTTGAAATTATAAAGCAAATATTGTTGGCACCGACTGGCAAGGCCGCCTACAACATCAATGGTAGTACTTTGCACAGTGCGCTAAAGATCCCTGTGTGTCAGTCTTTGCAATATAAAAGCTTAGATAGTAGCAGATTAAATACTTTAAGAAGTAGCCTTGGGGGTTTGAAAGTTGTCTTTATTGGTGAGATATCCATGGTAGGATGTGGAATGATGAATTTTGTCAAGATATCAAAGGCAGTCCACTGATATTCGGTGGATGTCATATTATCTGTGTTGGAGATCTGTTTCAATTGAAACCTGTATTTGATGGTTATATATTTGAAAATCTCGGCAGTGCCTATGGGTCATTAGCGAGTAATATATGGAAAGATAATTTCTGCATGTATGAACTTACAGAAATTATGAAGCAAAAAGATAGCAAAGCCTTTGCTGAGCTATTGAATAGATTAAGAGAAGGCAATTATATACCTGAAGAAGAAAAATGTAATGATATGAACATTCTTAAATCAAGATTGTTGACATACAACATCTCTTTTTAAGTAATGAAAAGATGAAAAACTTTAATGATAAAGTTTTTGATAACATGGTGGGTGAAAAAATTGTAATTTTAGCAAAAGATAGTATAGTTGGGTCTGCTTCGCAAGCTGTGGGCAAAGCTGTACTAGAGAAAATTCCAGAAGATCCGAGAAAAACCATGCAATTACATTCAACTTTAGGGTTGGTAATTGGCTTGAAATGTGAAATAGCTTTAAATGCTAGATTGGATGATGGATTGACAAATGGGGCGTCTTGCACGGTAAAAAAAATCCAGTCAGGCGCTTCTAGATCAGCAAGTAGCACCATAGTCTGGGTCCAGTTTGATAATCCAGATGTTGGGAAGTTAACTAGAAAAGATTATAAAAATCATTTCATTGTCGAAATTGGTGCCCTGTGGACACCCATTCTGGCTGTTTCACGACAGTTTAGTGTTGGGAAATACAAAAATGCAGAAGTAATGAGAATGCAAATATCTTTGAGACCAGCTGCTGCTAAAACTGTTCACCGATCACAAAGGGATACTTTAGAGAGTGTGGTCGTTGATTTCGAAGGTAGGAAAACTCCACATATCCATTATGTTGGATTAAGCAGGGTGAAAACTATTGAAGGTTTAAACATCATAAACCTGAATGAAAACAAAGTATCAATCAGCAATGATGTCAAAGTACAAATGAATGAATTGCGTACAACACGTAAAGTCGTGTGCAGAACGCAAGATTTGAGTTCTGTGAGGTCAGATAAAATAATTGTGGTTTATCATAATGTTAGCTCATTGCAGAAATATTTTGAAGATGTAAAAGCAAGTCTTTATAAAATAAATGCATCTGTCGTCATACTGGCAGAGACAAGAGTAAAAGCAAGTGTAAATTCAGATATGTATAACATACCTGGTTATACCTTGTATAGAAATGATGCTTGTACAGAAAAAATGAAAAACCATCATGGCATGGCTGTATATGTCAATAATGACATGAAACTGGAAGAAATTGTTGTTGAACCATTCAATATGAATGGTATTGAAAGGAACGTTATAACGTTAAATATTGAAATCAGCAATATAAAGAAATCTTGCAAGACACTTGGAATATATAAACCCCCTAAAGTGTCTGAAAGTCAGTTCTGTTCAACTATTACGGATATGAACAAAACTTCAGATAAAACTGATTTCACTATAGTTCTTGGTGATTTCAATATGCAATTTGAAAAGTGTAAAACCTCTAAGGTCGGGGAAATGTTTATGGACATGAACCAGCTGATTGATGAACCTACCACTGATTCAGATACAGTGATAGATTTGATATATACTGATCTACCAAAAGATCACACAAGGTATGGAGTTCAGGAAAAATACTTCTCAGACCACAAAGTGATCTATCTGATAATCAGTAACGAAAAATTTAGTAATAATTTAATAATTAAACGAGACTTACCTGTAAGGTGAAGTTTGATTGTAATTCTACCATTGCTATTGACGTACTTAGAGATCACATGAGATGCGCATGCGTAGCCATCGAACTTCATACTTCAAAGAGTGAATGATAGCAAAAAACCCAGAAACTAAGATAAGGGAGGGAAAAGAGAAACAACCTAAAAAGCAATTTCTCTTAGGGTGGGCATGTGATCTCTAAGTACGTCAATAGCAATGGTAGAATTACAATCAAACTTCACCTTACAGGTAAGTCTCGTTTAATTATTAAATTCTACCACTGCTATATGACGTAACTTAGAGATGCCCATGAGATTTTTAAAGTTGCTATCATGAACAAATTACTCAAGTAAACCAAAACTTTATCAATCAAAAATATTACACTTTTACTTTCAATAAATGCAAACTTAAACATTCAACTAAATTAAGTAAGTTTCAAAATATGCTAATGTGAATCCATTTAAGAATGTTTAACATTTCTTAAAATACTGTCGCCATAAACACCTTCTAGTATTAAAGGTTTATTATAATACTGTTGAAATGTTGTATTTCTTGTCCAACCAGCAGTCTTAAGAATAACATTAATTGGCACCTTCGCTCTATTAGCCGCACTAGTGGAAGCTGAGCGCACAGAATAAGGCACAAAAATACTGGTGTCTACACCTGATAAACCCAAAATAGTTTTTAACCACCTTGACAACGTGTCCTTGGATACCGGTTTGAAAGGTTTATTCAGACTCAGAAATAAACTCGTATAATCTCCACGATAAGTCTCAGTTCTCAGAATATATTCCTTGTATACAGTTACAACACATAACCTCCTATCTGGAGGGTAGCACTTAAGCACAATTTCTCTCTGTTGATAACCGCGGCGAGTCTGTTTTAGAAAATCACCAATTCTAATTCTAATAGCTCCTTTAGTAATTGAAATATTCCTGATATCCAATAACTGAAAGGTCTGGATCCTTTGGCCAGATAATAACGCCATTAAACAAAGTAACTTAAACGTTAACATTTTTAAAGAAAGTTTCCTCACTGGGGATAAAGTTATTAAATGTTTCAAAACAACATCGACATCCCAAGTAACACCTGTTCTTGGCAAAGAAGGTCGAAGATTATACACTCCTTTAAGAAACCTGATAATCACTGGAAGAGTTCCAACCGGTTTACGGTCAATAAAAACAAAAGCTGACAGGGCACTCCTGGCCGTATTAATTGCACTATACTTCAAACCTTTGTTGTATAGAGAAGTTAAAAATTCAATCACATTTACTGTATCCGTTGAAAAGGGATCAATTTTCCTTTTAGTACAGAAACTAAACCACTGTTTTGCGTAAACACTGTACTGTTGCTTGGTAGATTGCCTCCAAGAGGAAGATAAGATAACTCTAGCTTGCTTTGAAAGAGTTCTGTCTTCATGCGCTCTCCCGACACCAAAACAGCCAAAAACTTCATCTTTGGTAGGTGAACCATTGGATCCTTCAATGGATGTGTTAACAAGACTTCTGATCTAGGCAAAATAAAAGGAAAATCTATTAACATTCTAGTCAATTTGGTAAACCAATACTGAGTGATCCACCAAGGAACAATAAGTATGCCAGTAGCTTTATCCTGTTCAATCTTAGTTAACACTCGACCCATGAGACAGAAAGGTGGAAAAGCATAAAAGAAAGAATTCTTCCATGATACAGAGAATGCATCTATTGCACTAGCAAATGGATCAGGTTTATAGGCATAATAATTTAGAACTTTAAAATTCAACCGAGATGCAAACAGATCCACTGTAGGCAAGCCCCAGTGATTACAAATCTTTAGGAAAACATTAGAATTCAGTTCCCATTCTGAATAATCATGTTTTAGTCTCGACTGTTCATCTGCCTCTACATTTAACACGCCTGCAATGTGGGTAGCGGATAAAGTAATGTTTCTAGACATGACCCATTCATACATTTCTCTAGAAATCTCATGGTATACAGAAACTTTTCCACCTTGAGAATTAATATAGGAGACTGCAGTAGTATTATCAATTTGCATCTGCACATGAACATGTTTTAGTTCTTTGCAAAATGTCATCAAAGTGTACTTTGCTGCTAACAATTCTAAATGATTAATATGTTTGGTCTTCTCATCTATAGACCAATGACCACCAGTGACCTGATTATCAAATATTCCACCCCACCCTAATCTTGAGGCGTCTGATCTTAAAATAAAATCGGGGTTAGAATTTTTCATCATTTTAAATTCAGTAAGTATCTTCTTAACCCACCAATTCAAATCGGTTTTACAGTCATATGGCAATTCAATTTTTGCATCAAAATTGCCCTTGTTTTGTTTTAATGCCTCAGTTTTATAATTATCACATCTGCGATAAAATAATGGTGCATACTGAACACCCGGAAACGAGGCTACCATCAGACCAACCACTTCTGCTAACTGTCTAATGGTGATAATTTTAGAAACAAGCAACTGCTGACAAGAATTTCTTAATTTAAGAGCTTTTTCAGTTGTCAATTTTATGGTCATATCTACAGAATTTAGTATAAAGCCTAAATAAATAATTACTTGTGTTGGCTCAAATACTGATTTTCCAGAATGTACAGTAAATCCAGCTTGTATTGAACTATTGACTGTGTCTATTACATTTAATTTACACTCTTCTAATGTGTCACCCACAAGCAAACAGTCATCTATAAAAGATGTGTTCATGTGACCCATCTTTCTTAGATGAGAAAACAAAACTTTTGTTATTTTCGTAAATAAACGAGGTGCCGAGCCCAAGCCATTGGGGAGGCATGTAAATTGATACAAAATATTATTAAAATAAAACTTAAGATATTTTCTATGTGACTGAGCAATATTTACAGAAAAATATGCATCCGTCCAATCAATTGATGCCATAAAGCAATTTGGCTTAATTAGATCAACAGCATGTTGTAAAGTTTCCATCTTAAAATGTCTATAAATGACTTCATCATTCAATTCTTTCAAATCTAATATAATTCTTAATGACCCATCCTTCTTGTCTCTTGTGAAAATATTAGATATATATTCACCGTTTTCATGCTTTGATACTTCAATAATGTTTTTGTTTATCATCTTAAATATTTGATCAGAAATTGCTATTTGTTTATCTTTTGCAAACTTATATGGATAACTGACAGTTACTTGATTTGGTTTATTGAGAAATTCAATTTCAGTACCACAAATGGCTTTTAAAATATTCCTGTCAGAGGTCATTGTTTTCCAAAACTCTCAATTATTTTTCAAATTGCCAGCCTTATAATTGAGTATAAAATTTGGCAAATAAAGTTTTACACAACTTATAAATATTTCCCATGATCTATGAGTAAATTTCCAATCACTTACCTTCGAAAGTTTTGGATTTTTCTCAACAGAGCGAATTACTTCTTCCTCTGTGGTGGAGCTCTCTTCCCCCTCTGTGGCCCTCTCTTGTAGCCCGACTCTAAAAAAGGCTTTGGTCCACTTTTATTGTAGCTGTTATTGTAGCCGTATTTAGGTCGTTGATTAGTATAGTTCCTATTAGAACCACCAAAGTTATTATATCTTTGATAACTAGTACCTTGATTAGAAAAGCCGAATCCAAGTGCCTGATCAGTATCTTTAAGATCTTTCAATTTTTTATTAAGATCTTCACCAAACAACAATTGTCCCGCTCCAACTTCCAAATTGTTTGAAAAATTGCAAATCGGTTTAGTTTTGGGCCTCAGATCTGGCTTAAATAAATCTCTACGACCTTGATTAAAATCTGTCAAAGCAGCACCCAGTATTGCCAACGAGTCCATAGCTGTTCGAATGGCCTCGGTTATTTGTAACTGAACAGTTTTGTTGCCCTCTGTCACTTCATTCAAATCTTGTTTTGCCATTTTAGGCATTTGTTTCTTTAAAGTCAACAGTTGATCAGTTAGAGTAGTTACTGAATAGGAGATTTTGACAATCTTTTCCCCCAACTTTTGCAATTTAATGTCCTTTGACCGTGTACTTGGTTTAACATTTCCACAGCCCCATATTTCTTTATTTACTCTGGAAAAATACACTTCCAAATTAGCTGGTCTGGTTGCTTTTTCCATCTTATCATTCACTTGACCCTCCAAAGTATTGTTGTTAAACAAATTATTAACTATTTTAGCTAAATTAGGATTAATGTCTCTCCCAACCTTATCTTGCACAATGTATTCACTTTCGAGACTCGCTACGAATTCAACATTATCTTCCACTTCACAATCGCCCACCGGCGGTTCATTGTCCTCATTTTCCTCGAGCAATTCATTAATTTGCTCACCCACATCTTCTTGACGTTTGTCGGACAATTTTGGAATTTTATAGCGTCTCTGAGTCATATTTGACATATCCCCTGATTTACCGGAGTCTGTTTCATCTTCACTCTGAGAAATATCATGAATGTTTACATTATGACGTCGCTTCCTGTTTGTACTGTCCCGAGGTGAATTATTCTTTGATAATTGTTTGACGGAATTGGCAAGTAAACCTTTTAATTCGGAGCGCATTCTATTCATCTCAGTTTTAAACAAATTCATTGAAACCGTTTCTTCAGTTTTGTTTTTGGGCCCTGTCGTATCACCGGTACTATCTGTATCTCGATCATAATGGTCACTGCCACTGATCATGTGTTCATTTAGTTGACCTACTTTTAGCGGAGTTTTCTCCAAGTCAATTAGTGGTAAGTCTTTTGGCTCAACAGTGTCTTTATTACTCGTTTTAACGTTATTGTTTTTAGCCATATTGCCTCGCTTCTTCTGACTATTTTTAGCCGGTGTTTTGTTACCATCAAACAAAGCTGCGGCAATATCGAAACCACTTTTGTCCGCCATTTTAGATTTTCAGACAACGTGGTCTAGATTTTTCGTCAGAAATTTAGCTAGTGACGAAAATGTCTGAAGTATTTGGGTTCTACCAATTATAAATTTGGTTAATTCAATTGTGAATTAAAATATTCATATGTACATTCAATTGTGAAAGTATTAACAAAAGAACTCTGAATTATCAAGAGTTCAAGTTCAGCGATGCTTACACCGCGAAAGCTAGCATGCTAATGAAGTTCGATGGCTACGCATGCGCATCTCATGGGCATCTCTAAGTTACGTCATATAGCAGTGGTAGAATGAGAATGATGTAGATAACAACATTCCTGTTGTTCGTAATACTCAAAATGAAAATATGTGGAAACCCCATAGTGTTAAGGAAATTAAAAGAGATTATTTTGTGGACAAAAAGATTCCCTCAAAAAAAATTTCTAAAGAAATCAGAAAGACTAGCATTCAAAATGAAATGCAGGCTGGCGATGTTATAATCAGAAAGTATGGCTATCGGATAACCAGAAGAGATCTAGCAAGTCTTACTCCAAGACAGTGGCTAAATGATCAAGTAATAAATGTGTATATGAAATACCTGCAAGAAAGAGAAAGAAATGAAGGCAATCAAATATTAGCTGAAGTAAGTTTCTGTTACACCAGAATACAGGGAAATTTAAGAAATGCAGTAGAATTCTACAGTGGTAGAAATATTCTACAATATGATATGATACTACTTCCAGTGTACACTACAAGTCACTGGAGCTTGTTGGTAATATATGTGAGGTCAAAAACTATCAAGTACTTTGATTCGCTTGGAAGTTTTAGTAGAGGTGCTATATGTTTGAACACGCTGCTCAGTTTTATTAATGAGATTGAGACAGTACGATCAAACAAATAGAAAACAATAATGGAAAGAAACATAACTATACAAGATAATGGTTATGACTGTGGTGTTTATGTATGTATGTTTGCAGATTATATTCTTCAGGGTTTATCTTTGAAGAACAGAAAGAGAAATGCTGCTGGTTATCGCCAGCACATGAAGGAAATAATAATGATGTGAACTACTGTGGCAGTAACTATGTAAATCCTCCACTTGCCGCTTCACTGTGGACTTGGTGTGTAATAGTATAGAAAAAAAAGCAAATTAGAAATATAAAGCTCTAATGCACTGGTTACAGTGTATAAAGCAGAAGATATCAGCTTTTAATATGCTCTGGTATTATTGGCAATGATATTGTATCATTGCAAAAACATTTACTGTAAATCATCCACTGACCATTTCACTGTGGCCTTGGTGTGTAATTATGCAGAAAAAAGCAAGTTGGAAATATAAAGCTCTAATGCACTGTTTACAGTGTATAAAGCAGAAGGTATCAGCTTTTAATACTCTTGTATTATTGGCAATGATATTGTAATATTGTAATGATATTGGCAATGATATTGTAATATGTATTAGCATGGCAGGTGTAGAGGAGTTGGGGAGCCTTGCCAGATAATTAGTTATTTATTTACTTCAAAATTATGTTTCAATCCCTTAAATTTTGAGGATTTTTTTTTGGGGGGGGGGGGGTAGGCAGAAAAAAAGGCCGCTAGTTTTTAGTTTTGAGTTTTATTTATCAGCACAAGTAGTCTAGGCTGTATTGTAAAATAAAAAGGTTGGAAACATCAAGCTCTAATGTACTTCTTACGATTTATAAAGAATAAAATAATATCTTTATACTCGTGTATTAATGACATGATATTGTATGATTAGTTTTGATTACCTAATAACATATATTTGAAAAGTTAAACAACTAATATACTAATTACAATGTATGAAGAAGAAATTGACAAAGGTATTGTAAGATTACTATAGCATGTTTTAATGATGAAAAATTCCCCAAATCGGTAAGCTTATTATTTTATAAATATTCATTAAGTAATTATTAAAATAAAGTATTAAATAAGTTAACTATGTATTTGATAGGGGGGGGGGGGATGGCTGAATGGTTAGCGTGCCTGGCTATATCATAAAGCCTGTCATTGAGTCAACTCCCCAGTTGTACGTGGCAAGAAGTAGGGTCGCTTGTCCAGCCTCGTGAATTTTCTCCAGATACTCCGGTTTCCTTCCACTGCTAAAGACCCCTATGCGCAAGCGAGTTATTGAAATAAAATTGAACCATACGTTAGTCCCAAAATGACCTAGTTTGTGTCGATTGGACAATAAACCCCATTTCTCTCTCTCTCTCTCTATCTCTCTATCTCTCTCTCTCTATGTATTTGATGTATAATTATGTACGTAAATATGCAATACTTTAAGGTAATATTTTCAGGTTTAGCGCCAATAGAAATATGAGTTATAAACACATAAATAATGACAACTGTTGTATGTATTTTCAGGGCAAGCACAAGATATGTTATTGTGGCTCAAATTATTACTAATTACTGTTGCATCGTAAGGAAGGTTGAGTTCGAATTTCGTGAAAATCGTACCAAAATTGCCGGACGAAATGGTCGCCGTTTGTACGCGAATAGTGTAAAAATATGGTATGGACTCTCTACTGGTCACAATTCTTATCCGATTTTGAAGAAAAGTCACATTTCTAGGTTGTGTACCGTCACACCATAATCATTGTCGGCTTTGAATTTCATGAATATCAGACTGGAACTGACCAACAAAATGGCTGCTCCCAATACAGTATGAAATACAGGACTTAATGATGTAGGAAAAATCACTTTCGGTATTGCTTGTTCTCTATCCATCTCTCAAAAATGTGGGCGCGTCCTGCCTGGCAGTGCCAACCTATCTTTTAGCTTTTGGTCCCTCTGGAGGTCACAATTATTATCCAGGAAGTTACGATCCGATATGCGCAAATATCGAAAGGAACCAAGACCTTTTGGTTATAACCATGCATTTCAAGTTTCATCAAAATCGAATTAAAATTGTGACCTCTACAGGATCCACAACCATGATATACAATTTTTTAACAGTATTCGCGTACAAACGACAGCCATTTTGTATGGCAATTTTGGTCCGATTTTTCCGAAATTCGAACTCAACCTTCCTTACGGTGTAACGGTAATATAAACAAACGTTTTTTTTTTTTAAATCGGATAATAATTGTGACTACAAGCTAAAAAGATAGGCTTACACTATCGAGAAAATCGGACCATAGTGTAAAAATATGGTATATCATGGTTGTGGACTCTCTACAGGTCACAATTCTTATCCGATTTTGATGAAAAGTCACATTTCTAGGTTGTGTACCGTCACACCATAATCATTGTCGGCTTCGAATTTCATGAATATCAGACTGGAACTGACCAACAAAATGGCTGCTCCCAATACAGTATGAAATATAGGACTTAATGATGTAGGAAAAATCACTTTCGGTATTGCTTGTTCTCTATCCACCTCTCGAAAATGTGGGCGTATCCTGCCTGGCAGTGCCAGTCTATCTTTTTAGGATAAATTGTATCCCGTAAAACATTATACGTTGGATAAAACAATGGTTTTTTTTTGATATTGTATTCTTTTAATTATTTAATATCAACTTATCTAAATATCAAATGCATCATTTTGAACTAGTCAAAATTGATCCCATCAAATCGTCTGTATTTGGTTTGTGTTTACTGTTTCTATTGATTGGAAGTTTCACATTTCCATGTGGACGTATAAAAATTGTGACCTCTAGAGAGGGTGCCCCGAGCTAAAAACAAATCTCGAAATATATTTAGTTATGGCACTATATCTATACAAACAACAACCCCAGATAATCCTTTATTATAAACTGTCAAGAAACTGTACCTGCGTGCTTTATTTCACAAGATATATTCATTCGACTGTACGGTAAAATACACTGCTTTTGTGTACAAGCGGCGGACATTTGTATTTTGGGATTTCAATGTTGACAGAGTTATGTTTTCTTGGAAATTAAAAATAATGCATTTCTTTTCCAATAAGAATTAACCACCACTACCATTTGGGACTATTCGTTTAAATCGTAATTTGCTATCTAACAAAATCTGCTCCATGTATCGACTGCATTTCAGATCTCCAAGCATACGCAATACGGCTCAGTGTTTGGATCGCCACTCCTGTGTAATTTATATGTGTGCAGTCCAATTTACATTTGTTTAAGATTTTGTTGATACAATGGACCGATCTATTTATAGTTCCTATACCCATAGATGTGAACGTGCCTTTGTAAATTTATATTTGATGTCCCATTTAACCCTTGTGCGTACACGTCGCGCGAAAAATGTTGTCGACAACCAAGGGGTAACCTAAGACCACAAACAAAAATAGGTTTTGGATGAATAATTGTATTCAAATACGATCAAACTACAGCTTCATATCAAGACTGAAAAATAATCAATCAGGCTAAAACAAATTATTTTAGGTATTGTCACTGACGATAGGAATTATAAAATTTTTTTGAAAACCATACAAATCTAAAAATATCGTAATTGTCATGTTCCATATAGAATCGTCTATTGGTGGGGTTGGTAGGGTACCTTGATTTGCTTTCAGATCTAGATTACTAGAATAACCAAAACAATATCATCAGTAAGAAAGATTCCTAATACAACGCTAGCACCAACTACAGAACAGATTAGACACCTGTAAAAAGCAAAATATTGAAAGGAAGGCGGAGGGGAGGGGGCGTCCACAAGACTCCTGGTGTCCGATAATGTAATACTCGAAGTTTCTTGTCAAATGATGAATGTTGCCATGTCTAACGTCCATTCTATTTGCAGCATTATACTAGACATTAAGTAGCTGACAATGTATAACATTCTCGCTGAACAATTATGAACCAATTTCTCACAAACGTTAAGGATAGGGTGTCTTACTAAAACGCCGACTCACCAGAATTTGGAAAGTCGACCGCGGCACTCTTTGATGGGTTAAGAACGAATTAAAGGCGTTAATGAGGTAGGGACCAGTCATTATTAAGGCCAAAAAAAAAATGTTATGTTTCCAGTAACCCGACCGACCCATTACAAAACCTGCCGACTCAAATTGTTTTTTAGTGTCAAGAGAAATAAAAAAAAATTTCCTTCACCAAGCGACCGTTCAGAATACTCTAACCCTACCGGATTCGTGAATATATATATATTATTTGTTGCTATAAATGAATATTAATGTCATCGTTCTTTGAATCGGCATTTACCGATCAGAATAAGCGGGTACAACGAACGTTTATTAAGATCTGCCATACTTTTGACGCGAGATCGCTAACTGACGTGAAAAACGAGACTACGGGTTTCGTATAGATAATGCACAAGTTCCGAAAAACTATGAAGCTCACAACTTTTGTTCTAATTATCAACGGCTCGCAGATGGACATAAACAAGTGAACCTATATTTCAAACAGGTGGATAGGATCTGTTCGATTGGTATTTAAAAGAAGACAAATAAATTTATTACGGACCAATTTCGTGCAACGGTACGATATAAGTTTTCAGCGCGAGTTATTTCCCTTGAACAAAATGGCCTCCCCACGCTATTGTTTTTATCATCATTGAACGATTAAAAGTTCTTTTGCCACCAAAGATAATATTTAAATCGTAATCGAGTCTCTGATACATTTTAAACAATTATCCAAGAATACCACAAATCTATTCGTATTTTATGTTCACGGCACCGACTCAACCCAACATAAAATTGAAGATTTTCGCACAGAATATTATACGACATACGGACAGTTTTTTGATTACATTTTTGACGTCGATCTCGAATTTTAAAATTCCATGATTTTGGATCTAATTGGAATATTTCGATGAAATAAAAAAAAAATGGGTAGCTTTTTATGTATGTTTTCAAAAAATATTTTTAAAAAAATTGTTTCTGTCATTTGAAACTTTGACCTGAACCCCCTGTGGAGGAGATCTAATACTGATATCACAAAAAAAAAAAAAAAAAAAAAAAAAAAAAAAAAAACTACCTACCGACCCTACCCTATTTTCCATCCGTTACAGGAAACAGAACTCTTTTTTTTGGCCTAATATAGTTTACTTTACTTTGTTCAGATTATTAATATAGTTCACTTAAATTCAACTCACTCATTAATTAATAAAATAATATACGACAGTTCAACAAGAAGCTGACAAGTGATCGAAATTCAGTTCATTGTGATTATTTCTCAAAATAAGTATAAATACGTAAATAATCCCAAGACATTTCTTATACATTTCTTTCTACAATGGCTAATGTACAGTTATTATCTAAGTTTCTTCCTACAGCAAGGGGTGGCAGTTACCTATGTGTTGCTGGTTTTAAGTATAGACTGAATAAGAGAAAGAATAACGACTTAGTGATATGGCAGTGCTGAGAAAAGAGCAAGGGATGTAGGGCTACGGCATCAACCATTAACGATATAGTTAGCAGAATAGACGTTGACCACAACCACCTACCAGCCTATTCCGATATACAAGTAAGTTACTGTGTCATAAAAAGCATCTTTAAAATTACACTCGAATTCTCATTTCTGTTTCGGAGAACAGTTTTTATTGGGATACCATTACTGTCCGTGGCTGATGTAAGTATTCATTATATTTAGAGGGGTGGCACGGGCGTCTAAAAAATTAATTGGAAAAGCTCATCCGAATATTTTTTAAGTGATGGCAAAAGATGATCGAAATTCAGTTGTTGCAGTATTCGAGTGGCCAGCGACAACCACCTAAAAGGAAAAAAAATACACAGATATCAACAGAAAGATCGAAGATGCAAAACATAGATATGAAGAAGGAGGATTGAATTTGTTAGAATTTTTGGACTATGTTGGACATTTTATACGTGCCAAAAGTTAACATTATTTGTAATGTTATGTGTTAAAGGTTGTTATAAATATTTTAAAAAATTAATGCTCCCAAAATTATCGGCTTATTTAGTTTTATCCCCCAGCTTGGGTCTATTGTTCTTGGCCAGTTGACCCCTAAACACCGACCAAAATTTTCCCCCTAAAACTCAGTGAGTTGGCGTTATGGGAATAAACCAAGGATAGGGTCGTTGTCACGCCCCTGGCCTTGGACATGTGCCAAGAACGAAAAACAGAGAATTCTATGAATCCAAAATAGAGTGGTCAACAAGGGCTCAGTGAGTCGGCGTTATGGGAATAAACCAAAGATAGGGGCGTGGCCTTGGACATGTGCCAAGAACGAAAAACAGAGAATTCTATGAATCCAAAATAGAGTGGTCAACAAGGGCTCCGTGAACTCAGTCTTAAGTTATTAATTCTTGAAACAAAGTCTATTACATAATAATAAAGTTTATTTGGTTAATGATAAAATGTCAACATTACAAAAGACATGATATGGCTGCTATTCATTCACATCTTTCACGCGGCTTTGTACTACTTGTGTAGTGAAGGCCTTCATCTCAGGATAATAAAGGAATAACAAATCTCTACTGGTCGAAGGGCTAACCGCCAGCACCCAAGCTTGACTTCGACATATGTACATAAATAATCAGTAAACTTCAGTACAATAGGCCTATACTTTTATCATAATTAACAATCTAGTGGAAATGGAACGATGGGCTAACCGCCGGCACACCAGCCTTACATTGCCATAACGCGTGCTTCAGTCGTCTGCTCAAACATATCCCAGCATCCCTTATGCATCGGAATTTCACAGGGACTTGTAACATATTCAACTGACTGCACATGGGGGGTCTCACAGTCGTGGGGTCCCGAAATACCCCTTGTATAATGTTTGGAAGTATGTTTATTCAAGGAAAGTTTTATAGAATAATTAAGAGTATTAGATAAATAATGAAAGACTATTTTAATCAATCTGAATGAAAAATATGCAATAGCTGATCAAGTTATGTACAGATTTGAGATGTACATTGACATTTTGAAGTTGGGTTTGAATAAGTGAATACAAACTAGAAGATACATAATTAAGAACAAATTCAAATTCGGGATCCCGTGCCTTATTGTATGATAGCATTTACACAAGAATAAATGTGCTGAATATATTAATATGTATTTCCTATAAATGAAATGATTTGGGGTTTAACGTCCTACTGTTCTGCTCCGAACTGGGCTAATGAAGACGGTGTAATTCCTATAACTTTATTGGGACTGAAAGCGATCGATTACATTGACAAGAATAGGTTGCCAGGCAACGAAACATTCGCCCACACAGCAGCTAAATCGTCCGGGCAGTCAACAAGAGTTGCTGCATTTTAAGTAATCATCAGAAAATCATAATTCAAACTCACCCATAACTATGGTGTAACTGTGATATAATCAAACGTTTTTTTAAATCAGATAATAATTGTGACCTCCAGAGGGACCACAAGCTAAAAAGGGTGATTTTTCGTACAATCAGGGGCTATAATTCAGGAAGTTACGATCCGATATGCGCAAATATGCAATGGAACCAAGATCTTTAGGTTATAAACATGTATTTCAAGTTTCATCAAAATCAGTTCAAAATTGTGACCTCCATAGGTTCCACAACCTTGATATAACATATTTTCACACCATTCGCGTACAAACGGCGGCCATTTTATCCGTCAATTATGGTACGATTTTCACGAAATTCAAATTCTCTCTTCATTACCATGTAACGGTCATATAATCAAACGGTTTTTTAAATCGGATAATAATTTTGACCTCCAGAGGGACCACAAGCTAAACAAAAGCGATTTTTCGGACAATCAGGGGACATAATTCAGGAAGTTACGTCCGATTGGCGCAAATATCGAAAGGAACCAAGATCTTTGGGTTATAAACATGCATTTCAAGTTTCATCCAAATCGGTACAAAATTGTGACCTCTACACTGTTCACAAGCTAAAAAACGTGATTTTTCGTACAATCAGGGGCCATAACCCATGAAGTTACAGCCCGATACAGGCCAATATCGAAAGGAACCGAGATTTTAGGGTGATAAATCTATATCTTAAGTTTCATTGAAATCGGATAAAAATTGTGACCTGTAGACTGTTCACAAACAATGGTGGACGGACGGACGAACAGGGGCGAAGACAATATACGTCCACATGAAAATGTGGGCGTATAAAAACACATATCTTCGTGACCAGTATGTTAGATCTTCTTTCGTAACTGTATGTCAATCTATTTTCTGTTTTAAAATCACCAAGAAAATTTGTTATATTCTTGGCCATATAATTTACAATTGTGGCATTGTATTTCTAATTTTAAAATTACGGATTTACTAAAGGGCCCAGCTATATCATCAAGATCTGCCAAAATTTCATTTAAAGTTGCAAGAGTAATTCGCGCAGATTTATGAGCCATATAAAAGTCGAGTCAGCGTTTATTGCATATGTGCCAAATTTGCAGCCATATTTTGTTGTTTCGTCCGTATATAAAGCAGTGTTTTTCGCTGACTTTGGGGTTTCCGAAACATGTTTTAAAGATACATCGACGTTCCTATTGGGATTGTTGAGGTTTTATAGTTGCATGGCCACATTATGGCATACCGAAGCGTATCTTTGATTTTCGACATCATACAAAATTACTTCTTCCACAACCAGTTTTTTTTATTCGTCAAAACTTTATTATTATTAGCCTTCGTGTGAATCAATTCTTTTGAGGTCTTCCTTAGTCGATTTGTTAAACTGAAATTGTTTTTTTTTATACCTATTGATCCTACTTAAATTCCTATTTAATTTGATCAAAGTCGAATCGACAGATGTCTGTGTCTCTCTATTAATTAAACGTGTCTTGCTGGTATCATTCGATGGTGTATTGTAAAAGGGACTGTCGAGATAATCTTTATATAATTTTAAAGATGTATTAGAAGTTTGTATGTGTTTACCCAGCTTTCTAGCCTTTGTCTGCAGTCTGATCAGCCTCCTTCGAATACAGTTGTCATCAAACGTCACACTGTCGTCATGTAAAGCTGTAATTATAGACTGGCGCTCTGTATTGGTCGGAAATTTATTAATGATACCTAGTACTAGCCTGTAATTCTTGCAAAGGCTAATTTTATCATTGTGCCAAGATCATAGTTATATCCCAAACCACTGCTGGATAGTAATTCATCGTTGGACGTCATGCCTGCTAACTGAATTGATTGACAACAATTTTAAAAAGACTGTTGGTCAATTCCTTAACAAAATAAACAGATTTGTTTCCCCCTTAACGCTAAAAGCCAATAGTCTCGAATAGTAAACCTGGTCAACCGAGACTACATTTCGCTTCGATAAATTCTCGGTAGCAAATTTAAAAATACGAAACAATTGTTATATTTCCTAATTTGGTATAATTCGTCTGGGGCAATACAACGACCATTTCACGAACCTTTCAAAATCAAAAGATAAATACTGGTTATACCCTAATCTTTTCCAAAACGAGTTATTAGGAGATGATAAATCGCCGAAACTAAACGACAACACTCTGTAAATAAATAGCGAATTGAAAAATAACTAGACCTGCATGCAGGAATGACGGGTTTCACTGGTGCCACGTTACCCTTAAACATGTCACTTCCGGTGCCAAGTTACTCTTGAACATATGTCACTTCCGGTACCAACGAAACCATTAAACAGGTTTCCAAATTAACATTGCACACAAAAAAAAATGGATGCAGAATCAACCAAATCCAGCAATATCAATTAATTTTATACATTTGTTACTTGTAAATGATCTTGACAAAATTACATTTCTTCCGGTGTTAATGAAAATGTTCAATTAGTTTTATGAAATCAGAAATGGCATACGATATCATATAGTGAAAATTTTATGTAAATCGAATAATAATTGCCACTTTTAAAGACCAAAAAACTTGAAAAGTGACTTGTAGAAAATCGACTATTTCTCTGCAACCGTACAAGTTAGAAACCATTTTGTGGTATCTGTATGATCGTATGGGTTCATTTTATTTGTTGATTGGCATCAAATACCATAATTTGAAAAACATTTCAAAACAGACTCATTTGAATAAAATATCTGTTTTGAAGGCTAAAAATACAGTTTTTGCCAAAATGATGTTACTTCCGGTGATAATGAAAATCTTAAATTACTTGTATGAAATCCTAAATGGCATTAGGTATAACATGGTGTAACGTTTATGAAAATCGAATAACAATTGACACTTTTATGGCCCAAAAACCTTCAAAAGTGGCCTGTAGAAAACCGTTTATTTCTCGGCAACCGAACAAGTTAGAAACAATTTTATGATATGTATATGACCATATGAGTTGTGTTTATATGTGAATTTAAACCAAAAGTTAAAATTATTAATACATATTAAGTAATTCTTGGTTGAATAAAACATTGATTTAAAAAGTTTAAAATGCAGTTTTTGACAAAATGACGTCACTTCCGGTGTCAATTTTAAATTGTAATCAACTTGAAATGACGCTACATGCTTTTTGAATCAAATGATGTCACTTTTATAAAAATCCAATCATAATTGACTATTTTACAGGCAAAATAACGAAAATAGTGACTTGTACAGAACTGTCCATTTCTTGGTAACTGCTTATATTACAAACTAATTTTAACATACATTTTCTTCGTATGGATTATAGCTACAAGTTTATAAAAGTTACGAAGAAATATTTTAAAATCTGAAAAGCCTGAATAGGTTGTAAATGGGTCAATTTTACACCATTTTTAGCCATTTAATCGAATTTGCTCGAAAATGAAATCGAAATTAAAAAAACTGCTTCCGCCATTTTTTGCGCCTTGAAAGGGCACACTCTTTGAGTCAAATAATTTTTCCAAAAAATAATATTTGTTTTCGAAAAATGGTACCTAACTGTCAAAATTGTAGTTTTTGGTAAAATTATGCCACTTTCGGTGCCGACAGATAACACTTCCGGTAATAAAAAAAATGACAATTGAGACAACGAAGCATATGAACTTTGTTTTATACAAATCGAACAATAAAAAATTAATCTAGGACCGAAAAACTGAATTAGCCAATAGCGGCCAAGGAAAATTACTGAGACAAAATTTTTTAACATTTTTGCACTAGGCAGATGACTCTTTAATTCTGTGCACAATACGACTAAAAAATATTCATAAATAAAAAAGTTTTTTGTAAAATTTTAAATTTTCGAAATTTGGCGCCTAATATCTTCGAAGATTTGCCGAAAATCAAAAATCGAAAGTAGCGTAGCTATGTGCCCTGTCTCAGGCTATGCCAAAATGTATCGAAAGTTTAAATCCAATGATTATTGTTAAAATTACTGCAATATTTTCAAAAACGATAACTTCGGTGATTTCGGACATTTCGCATTGTCGCAGAACGTTCAAAATAGCTTTATCCTCTAAGTCACACCCACTTTCCCAGTAAAACCGAAGAAATCGTAACGATGCGACAAGCAGTTGCTGAGATCTACTCAAAACAAAAGAAGAATAATAATAATAATAAGAATAATAATTTTAACAAAAACAATAGTGTTTCACACAAGCTTCGCAGTGTGAAACCCTAAAAACGACAATCATTTTTAGAATTTGTAACGTAGTTAGCGATCCAATAATATTGAAAGACAAACGCGTGATGAAAATATTTTTAACGTGTCTTTATTAACAATTTTATGTTGTGACAATACCACGTGCATGGCTGTATTCGGAGAATATTTGGTCCGTGCACGTGCTCCAATTGTGCCAGAGCCTGTATCGTCATAATTGAGAAATTTGTCTTGGCACAGTAAACACCTCTCGAGGTAAGACAAACTTTCTTAGAGGCTATATTGGACAGCGTGAATATTCCCAGGAACCAAGATCTTTGGGTTATAAACATGTATTTCAAGTTTTATCATAATCGGATCAAAATTGTGTCCTCTAGAGGTTCCACAACCTTGATATACCATATATTTACACTATTTGTGTATGAGGGGGCGGAAATATTTTTAGGCACTTTTAGTCTGATTTTCACAAAATTCTAACTCAACCATATTAGAGTGTAATGGTGATATATTCAAATGTTTTTTTTAAATCAGATATAAAATTATTAAGTCTAGTGGGACCACATGCGCGAATATTAAAAGGATTTTTTAAGTTTCATCAAAATCGGATCAAAATTGTGACCTCTAGAGGGTCCACAACCTTTATATACTATATTTTTTTTAACACTATTTGCGTTCGAGGGGTGGCCATATTGCCTGAAGTGCCAATATCGAAACTCTTCAGAGATAAACCTATATTTCAAGTTTTGTCAAAATTGGAAAAGAATTGTCATCTGAAGAGTTTCCACAAACAAATTCTGGACAGACGCGACAACAATATGTACGTATACGTACACATGAAAATGTCGGCGTATAAAAATTCTCTGTGTGAAAATGTCTACACTTGCTCATTCTTCTGACCAAGAAATTTATTTATAGCAGATATGCAAAGGTCAACAAGTTGCTCCTTTAAAACGATAATTTCATATTTTCAAAGAAAGTTTAAAACATAATTATTTCTATGTCTTTTGCTCAATAGGTTGTCAACTCACTATTATACAATCATAGGCATTATTCCCCACACTTAAAAATCATTGACACAGGAAATAATAACACAATTACCTCATAGCTATCTTCAAACGTTTGAATTTGAAGTTGAAAATGATATATTTGCCAATTTCTCAACTGGCAATTGTGAATTATTGGATTGATAGAATTTTTCTGTAACAAGGTAGGACTGTTTATAGATACCATTTATTTTAAAGCTTTTTTTTAATACATTTTAAAAATATAACTTAAAAATATGACTTTGCAGCTTTAAATAGATGGAGAATTTATAGCATCCTCTCTCCCAACCCCATTATGCAGTCAGTCAATCCATTTTGTCACAAACCATGCTATTATAACACTCCAACTAATATTCCACAATTAAGTGACATATAGACAATTCAACACATATTTTCACCAACAGACTTTGTCACTATCTCAACCTAATAATTGGAACCCTGTTTGTCATCTATTTATTTTACAGAGGACATCAGCCTCACTGTTGGCTTGTTTATTCTTACCTGTTCTTTGAAGAGGCGTGAGAGATTAGCACAATCAGTTGATTTTATGAAATCCATCACATTAGTTATCGTCCATTCCAATGGATTCTTGTCTAGTTTTAATATATCTTCTTTTTTAATAGTAGAAACTGGGTAGATATTTTTCTTTTGAAATGATTGATGGGCATGATGAGAATGTTGGGAATGATGACTTTGCTTTGTCTGAAATATAAATTGTCCTATTCACATGTAATTCAAGTAAACTATTTGTCTTAACTGTTTTTTGATCTTACCGGAAAAAGATGGGCTTCTGATATCCAATATTTAAGACAAAACAAACATTTTACTATTGGTACACAAATTGTGTACCATAATGCGTTTCAGCCCCAGTTTTAACAAGAGACTCAAGGGACAAGGCTAAACATATTGCGCCAAATCAAACGGCGTATGTAGACTGGAATAACCAGACGCTAGAAATTTGCGTTTAATTAACATAACTAATTTGAAATTAGAGTAAAAATGGAAACCTTTGAATGTGAATCAGTTTATATACATTCACTGTACTGTATTATATGCGTTGGGACCCACTTGTGCCAATTTCTAGATCCCAAATGTTAGCGATTCAGCTCCTTTTACATGTATGGCGGCCATTCTGCACTGACTGCTTATTATAGTAACAAAGTAAAGTGAGAGAGAGAGACCTTTGAATGTGAATCAGTTTATATACATTCACTGTACTGTATTATATGCGTTGGGACCCACTTGTGCCAATTTCTAGATCCCAAATGTTAGCGATTCAGCTCCTTTTACATGTATGGCGGCCATTCTGCACTGACTGCTCATTATAGTAACAAAGTAAAGTGAGAGAGAGAGAGAGAGAGAGAAATGGGGTTTAACGTCCACTCAACACAAACCAGGTCATTTCGGGACTAACATATGGTTTAATTTCATTTCAATAATTCCCTTGCGCGTAGGGGTTTTTAGCAGTGGGAGGAAACCGGAGTGCCCGGAGGAAACCCACGAGATTGAGAAGGCGCCCCTATCTCCATGCCACATACGCTCACACCAGGGCTCGAAACCACAGCCGCAAGCCAGAGGTGACCGGCCAGCTAGAGTTCGAAGCGCGGCACTCTAGACCACTAGGCCATCCCAACCCCCCACAAAGTAAAGTGTCACTCGGGGAAACTTTGTCACATCCTGTAACCTTATGTTGAATATTAGACTATAAAACTGAAAAATAGGTTGCCAGGCAACGAAAAATACGCCCATACAACAGCCAAATCGTCCGGACAGTCAACAAGAGTTGTTGCATTTTAAGTAATCATCAGAAAATCATAATTCAAACTCACCCATAACTACGGTGTAACTGTGATATAATCAAACGTTTTTTTAAATCAGATAATAATTGTGACCACCAGAGGGACCACAAGCTAAAAGATAGGTTGCCAGGCAACGAAACATACGCCCACAGCAGCTAAATCGTCCGCCCAGTCAACAAGGGTTGTCGCATATTTTTACTTTTTTCGCTAATGAAACATTTGTAATACACTAAAAACTGATTAAGAGTAACAGCTCATTATGTAATTATCAGAAAATCATTAGAATTTGATTGCTTTTTATAAAGTGTTACCCCACGCTAACAATTAGTATACATGAAACATTTAATATCATTGATTTAGCTGTTCAGTTATCAAAATTCATTGAAAATCAAAATACTTGTTCGTTTCAACACCTTAAACTCTGTGTATCAATCTAAAGTCAATCGGATGATAAGTTTGGCCTCTATAGCGTAACAAGATTTTTTGAAGTTATCAAGGGAGATAACTCTGGCACTAATTATCAGAAATCACTGAAAATCCATAGGCTTCTTCGTCTCATGACCTTAAACACTGTGTATAAATTTAAAGTAAATCGGATATTAACTTTGGCCTCTAGAGCGTCCACAAGATTTTTTTGAAGTGATCAAGGGCCATAACTCTGGCACTAATTATCGGAAATCGCTGAAAATCAATAGGCTTCTTCGTCTCATGACCTTAAACACTGTGTATAAATTTAAAGTCAATTGGATATTAACTTTGGCCTCTAGAGCGTCCGCAGGATTTTTTGAAGTGATCAAGGGCCATAACTCTGGCACTAATTATCGGAAATCGCTGAAAATCAATAGGCTTCTTCGTCTCATGACTTTAAACGCTGTGTATAAATTTAAAGTCAATCGGATATTAACTTTGGCCTCTAGAGCGTCCACAAGATTTTTTGAAGTGATCAAGGGCCATAACTCTGGTAGTTATTATCGGAAATCGCTGAAAAACAATAGGCTTCTTCGTCTCATGACCTTAAACACTGTGTATAAATTTAAAGTCAATCGGATATTAACTCTAGCCTGTAGAGCGTCCACAAGCAATTGTGGACGCCGGACCGACGGACGGACGGACGGACGGACGGGGGCGACGACAATATACGACCACATTTCAATGTGGGCGTATAAAAAGGGTGATTTTCGTACAATCAGGGGCCATAATTCAGGAAGTTACGATCCGATATAGGCAAATATGCAATGGAACCAAGATCATTAGGTTATAAACAGGTATTTCAAGTTTCATCAAAATCAGTTCAAAATTGTGACCTCTATAGGGTCCACAACCTTGATATAACATATTTTTACACAATTCGCGTACAGACGGCGGCCATTTTCTCCGTCAGCTCTGGTGCGATTTTCACAAAATTCAAATTCTCTCTTCATTACCATGTAACGGTGATATAATCAAACGTTTTTTAAATCGGATAATAATTTTGACCTCCAGAGGGACCAAAAGCTAACAAAAGCGATTTTTCGGACAATCCGGGGACATAATACAGGAAGTTATGATCCGATGGGCGCAAATATCGAAAGGAACCAAGATCTTGGGGTTATAAACATATATGTCAAGTTTCATAAAAATGGGTTCAAAATTGTGACCTCTATAACGTCCACAACCTTGATATAACATATTTTGACACTATTCGCGTACAAACGGCGGCCATTTCGTCCGTCAATTTTGGTCCGATTTTCACGAAATTCGAACTCCACCTTCATAACCATGGAACGGTGATATAATCAAACGGTTTTTTAAATCGGATAACAATTTTGACACCCAGAGGGACCACAAGCTAAAAGGGGCGATTTTTCGGACAATCAGGGGACATAATTCAGGAAGGTACGATCCGATGGGCGCAAATATCAAAAGGAACCAAGATCTTTGGGTTATAAACATACATTTTGTCCGTCAATTTTGGTCCGATTTTCACGAATTTCGAACTCAACCTTCATAACCATGGAACGGTGATATAATCAAACGTTTTTTTAAATCGTGTAACAATTTTGACCTCCAGAGGGACCACAAGCTAAACAAAAGCGATTTTTCGGACAATCAGGGGCCATAATCCAGGAAGTTACAATCCGATTGGCGCAAATATCGAAAGGAACCAAGAACTTTGGGTTATAAATATGCATTTCAAGTTTCATCCAAATCGGTTCAAAATTGTGACCTCTACACTGTTCACAAGCTAAAAAACGTGATTTTTCGTACAACCTGGGGCCATAACCCATGAAGTTACAGTCCGATACATGCCAATATCGAAAGGAACTGAGAGCTTAGGGTGATAAACCTATATTTTAAGTTTCATTGAAATTGGATAAAAATTGTGACCTGTAGACTGTTCACAAACAATTGCGGACGGACGGACAGACGAACAGAGGCGACGACAATATACATCCACATGAAAATGTGGGCGTATAAAAATGTCACATTTTCCTATGTGGATTTAATCCACACGTCAACACAGCATTTGTCATATGATTGATAACCACCTATGACAACACTAGGGCTGTAGATCACTTAATTTGAAACTAATGTAAATTTAACTGTAAATTATATTTAAAACTTTATGCTGTTATGTTTTAAATTAATAAAAGTTGGTTTGCAACGCTCGATCAGGTATTTTTTTTACAATTGCCAGATTACAATAATTGGCTGAATTGAGAAATCATTTTTCCGACTATGTTGTCACGATGATGAGACCTAACATTTCAAAACAATTTACATGCATTATTATAATTTGTAATATTGAATCAGAAAACTTACAGACTGACTGGATTTTGATTTTTGGCCCGTCAAATATGGTGAGGAAATCAGTATTTTCTTGTGAGTTCTCCTTTCAAAGCTATATCTTGGTCGTTTATCTCCCCTTGTTTGTATATCAGAAGGGGGTGGAATATGATGTATATACTTTCTTTTAAGTCTCATGGAGGCTTTAACAGCTTTTACACTGGATTTATTTTTCAACTCTGTTGTACTGGTACTATCAATTGTTCTTGTGTCACTGTCAATACTAGCCTTGTCATCATCACCATCATCTATCATATCCACGTCTGGTGAGTTATGTCGTGTTTTACGGGACTCCATATTTATCTTTTTCTTCTTCTTACCACATTTCTTCTGACCATTTTCAAGGTTGCTATGACCTCCGGGAGGTCGACCAATCTTCTTTTTCTTTTTACCATAATAATATGCTGAAATATTGGTACCAACGAGAAGTCTTAAGATTGGTAGATAATTCAATATGCATTTCTACCAGGGCTCGAAATTCGTTTTTTGATCGAAAGCCAAAGTGCAACCTTGATCCTAGGCCAAAAATTGAAAATCCAAGGTCAAATCATGAATTATGATATTATCAGCTTTTTTAGAAGGTTTTAATATGTAATATTATGTTATAAATCGGTTTATTTTACATATGTTTTCTCCGTCAAACAGTTGTTATAGGCCTGACTATCACAACCCGTTCGTGCGTGCGTAGAGGAGTCGACTCAATGTTTTCTGTGACTTAATCCTTCGTATATTAATACAATAGCCTACATCTGTCACTTTATATTTACTTCGAATTCTCAATCTCAAAAAATTTCCCCAAAAATGTTGAAATAAATTTTGCACGCGATTTGAAAACGAATTGCCCGCCATGTTGGTATTGGTGACGCTCACGTATGCAATGTTTTGAATCGACTCGTGCTCATTTTATTTTGGTTCCTCACACATACATCGGCCTATCAACGGTATTTCGTCATTCAGAACCAAGGCTACATTATTTAAACATAACGCTAACGCTACAATATACGTCCACATTCCTGCTTTGATTGATATGGTACTTTATCAAGAAGGCTAGGCGTTTGGTTTGTTTAGCGTTGAGGGTCGTGCCTCAACATCAATAGTTCCCGTCCTTAGAGTATAAGGAATAAGTATACCAAGATAATCCATTCAGAATTATGGCTTTCAGAAGCTAAAGGCAAAAAGTGGGCGTGGCTCTGCCCCTGGGGGTCGGGACATGCACCAAAATCAATAGTGGACGCCCTCAGGCTATAAGGAATACATATTCCAAGTACCAAGCTGATTCATTCAGAATTGCGGCCTGTAAATGACAAATACAAAAATTGGGCGTGGATTGCCTCTGGGAGTCGGGACATGCAGTTGTCGTCCTTAGGCTATAAGGAATACATATCCCAAGTTTAAAGACGATACATTAAGAATCGTGGCCGGTAAACAACACACACAGACACGAAGTAAAAATGGGCATGGCTCTGATCCTGGGGGTTGGGCATGCACCCCAAACGATAGGGATCATCCTTAGGGTATAAAGAGTAAATATACAAAGTTTAAAGAAAATCCAGTAAGAATTGCGCCCTGTAGGCGACACAAAGACACACGAAAATAAAAAGGGCGTGGCTCTGCCCCTGGGAGTTGGGCATGCACCACAAACGATAAGATTGTTCCTTTGGGTACAAAGAATATGTATGCAAAGTTTCAAGATTATAAGTTGAGAAATGTGGCCTGTAGACGGCAAACAAACAAATACTAGAAATGGGCGCGCACACACACACACCGTTACATGTAAAAGGTGGAAAACAAGGACAGCTGTATCAACCCCCCATACCAAGGGCCGGTTAAATAATGTTCTGAGAGCAGAATTGGAGTCATCTTGGAGTAATCCCGTTTCACCTGATCATGAAATTTCAAATTAAAATTCTGTATCGGTTTATTTTAGGTATGTGATTTTTTATAGAATAATGTAGGACACACACATTACAACAATTACCAGGTGTGCGTGCACGCATGGAATGTATCGAGGACACATAGACAAGGCTTATAATCGAGGTCACACTATTTGTGTGCACAGGAATGCTACAAAACGAGGTCATTAGTTCTGGGGTTAACAATCGCGGACATCACAGATTTACTTGGAAATAACCTCGAATTAACTCTCCGTTGACCACACGAGACTATATGAAAAGATAGGTTGCCAGGAAACGAAACACACGCCCAGAACAGCTAAGTCGTCCGGGCAGTCAATAAGGATTGTCGCATATTGTTTCTTTTGTCAGTAAGGAGAACATTTACAACACATGATAATCTTATTATGAGTAATAACCCATTAAAGTTACATTATGGGAGATAAGATAAAGAGATGGCAGTTCTAACTATAATAGTTAAAAAACTAGATAGTGTAAAGGTAATTTGCTGAATATTTCAATCAAATTGATCCACTATTAGCCGAGAAAAAAGCGTTTGAAATATTCACATAGCCTCGGTCATCATTACTCAAATCATTAATATAAACAGCATAGTCTCGATTATCCACTTAATTCATTTAATTATCAACGGCCATTAAGCGGCATATATGAATTTAATCCGACAACATCGAAGGCTAGCCTTGCCTTCAAGAGTTTATTATGGTCTGGATATGTTAATTAATGTCTAATTGATTATTTTGATAACATTTCAGGCCTAAAGAAAGACCTGCAATAAGCGGATTTTGCTCTTGCATAATGCTATTTCAAGTAATTATCAGAAATGATTAGAATTGTTTTGATTGTTTGTCTCAAGGCCTTCGTCCACAAGATATTTCAAAGTGATCAAGTGCCATAACTCTGGCAGAAATTATCAGATATCGCTGAAAATCGATAGGATTCTTCGTCTCATGAACCTAAACACTGTGTACAAATTGTGTCAATCGGATATTAACTTTAGCCTTTAGAGCGTTCACAAGGTTTTTCAAAGTGATCAAGGGTCATTACTCTGGCAGTAATTATCGGATATTGCTGAAAATAAATAGGCTTTTTCGTATCATGACCGTAAACACTGTGTATAAATTTAAAGTCAAACGGATATTAACTTTAGCCTCTAGAGCGTTCATAAGATTTTTCAAAGTGATCAAGGGTCATAACTCTGGTAGTAGATATCGGATATCGCTGAAAATCAATAGGATTCTTCGTCTCATGACCTTAAACACCATGTATAAAGTTAATGTCAATCGGATATTAACTTTAGCCTCTAGAGCGTTCACAAGCTTTTTCAAAGTGATCAAGGGTCATAACTCTGGCAGTAATTATCGGATATTGCTGAAAATCAATAGGATTCTTCGTATCATAACCTTAAACACTGTTTATAAATTTAAAGTCAATCGGATATTAACTTTAGCCTCTAGAGCGTTCACAAGATTTTTTCAAAGTGATCAAGGGTCATAACTCTGGTGGTAATTATCGGATATCACTGAAAATCAATAGGATTCTTCGTCTCATGACCTTAAACACTGTATAAATTTAAAGTCAATCGGATATTAACTTTAGCCTCTAGAGCGTTAACAAGAAATTGTGGACGACGGACGGACGGACAGGGTGACGCCAGTATACGACCACATTTCCATGTGGGCGTATAAAAAGGTGTAACATACAATATCAGTGCTATTTATTTTTTCACAATAAATGGTTAACACACTACTAAGAATGATATAAATGGGGACATCAGAGTCAGAACAATTCGCATTGGCATTCCCCTCCATCCCCACCCCCACCCCAAAGAGAAACAATCAAAGGCTGTAATTAATAGATAATTGGATGGAAGTTCATTAGTACAGCGTGTATGACACTTTGGTTCTTTTATTAACAACTGTGGATGTTATCTGTCCTCGGTAGGTGGGTCCGATGTCAGATGTCTTTAAACACATGTACATTAAACAGCGGTCCCGCTGATCGAGGACATTATTTATCAAATGGTTGGCCTTGCCTGTTCTCGGCCTTCACTGTAATAATATCAAGTCTAGACTGCCAATAATGTAGTTGAATTTAAAAAAAGAGTCTCAAATACCTAAAGTACTGGAGTTAAAAATTATAATTCTAAAGAAACACACGTGTGTGAGTTGGATTACTATAAATCGAGGACATATTGATTTATGTATTACCAACTGTGGACGTACGTGTTGTCTCCCCTTTGACCACATGTCGAACAAATCTCGTTCTCTGAAGACAGGCCAATATTATAAATTACAAAAATATCTATTAAATTATGACTATAATACCGGATACATTCCCTTTGACATTGCCATAGTAAAGTGTAGACACACAACTGTTCGAATGGTAGAAAATGAGGATAAACGTTTGTGTGTGGGATTAATATAAATCGAGGACATATCGATTAATGTATTGCCAATGGTAGGCGTGATATGTCTACATGAAAAAGACCCATGTTGTCTCCCCTTTGATTACATTCGAATCAATTTTATTCTCTGATGACTGACGAGTATTATAAATTACAAAATTACAACTAAAGTCGGGCAATGTCTGGTACAACTGAACACAATGGCACTGAACATCGGTCCCTCTAATCGGGGACATTAATAAATAGCTGATTGGTCTGTTACCAGGTTTATTTATGCCAACAACAAGTTCGGAATTTAATCTGTATAGCCGAAATCTTACACAGGCCCGGGTGTAACAATTTTCAAAATTCAAACGGAATGATTTGTGAAGTACCTCAGACCGGAAGGGCGCCCATAATGGCGAGATCATGGGCGCCCATAATATAATGCTAATGAGATTGGTTAGGCGAATGAATTGGGCGCCCAAAACGGTGTGATAATCTTCAAAATTCAAACTAGGGTAGGGTAAATACACTTTTTTCTTCACTACGAGTGTTTCTAGAGGCGAAATTCGACGCTGAATCCGAATCTGTTAAAATTTTCGACCCAATTTAAGTCTTTCGGTCAGTACAGCTGCCATGTTTGAAAATGGCGACCAAAATATTACTTTTTAGCCGTTAAACTCCTAAAATTATGTGAGATATGGCCTATAATATGTCTTTTCTATGATTTTCTGGGTTGCTGAGTACGATGCCATGTTCAAAAATGCAACTAAAAGCGTCATAGTTGAAATATAATCAAGTATCGGTGTAAAAATCTAATATTTGTCTCGCATTTACGGCCACTGAAGCACAAAAGCAGCAGAGAAGTCTTGACGAAAATCTTGGCTAGAAGTTCATCACCAAATCTTTAAGGAAAAACAAAACCAGTATAATAATGCTATCGCCTATGCCAAAACCCAATTTTTAAAAGAGAAGATTAACAATGCTGCCGGTAGTAAAGTATTATTCAATATCTGCAAAAGTCTCACGAAGAATTCGTTTTCAGACGCTATGCCATCATGCTATAAAGCAAACCAGATACTTTACAGAGAAGATTGAAAAAAAACCCCACAGCTTTCAAATTGAAAACGATTTTATTGACCATAATGACCAGAAGGATTATTACATTCCACCGTTTGAGACTACCTCACAAAGTTAATCAAGAAAGCTCCAACAAATCATGTGAATTGGATGTATTACCTACATGGCTTTTTAAGAAATTTTCCTGTGCGAATAAAACATATTTCCTTGGCCTTATCAATGGTACAATAACAGCTCAGAATTTCCCGAACTATTTAAGACAGCTTATGTGAAACCACTCCTGAAAAAACCGGATACAATGACCAAGATATACTGAAAAATTACAGACCAGTTTCAAATCTATCTTTCATTTCTAAAGTTATTGAAAAAATCATTGCGGATCAAATAAAAGACCGCATGAATCAATATAATCTACTAGAAACGTACCAGTCTGCTTACAGAAATCTGCATAGTACAGAGACGGCCTTAACAAGGGTTCACAATGATATTCTCCGAGCGATGGACAAAAAACATGTTTTTCTATTCGTATTATTGGACTTATCAGTCGCATTTGACACCATAGATCTCCAACGTCTCCTGCAGCGCTTAAAGCAAAGAATAAAGCTATCTGATTCGTCATTGGGGCTTATTCAACATGCAGATCGCAATTAGTGTGTGTTGGGGGTGCAAAATCACAACCAACAGTACTACAGTACGGGGTTCCCCAAGGATCAGTCCTCGGCCTCTTGGCGATGTTATCAGGGAATGTGATGCAAATTTTCACCCCTTCGCTGATGGTACCCAGTTGTATCTCTGAGGCCCACCTTGCGATGTCCCAGAGAAAAAAAACCCACCAACTGGAAAACTGCATAGAACAAATCAGTGTGTGGATGCATGAAAATTACTTGAAACTTGTTCAGATCAAACAAAATTTCTTTCGATCTATAGACCGACCATACAAACCGCCACAGCAGATTCCAACAACAGTCAAATACCTATTGGAGAATGTGTAATTCCTGTGGTCGAATAAGTAAAATTCGAAAATATCTTGATGTGGATTCGACCAAAACTCTTGTCAATGCCTCCATAACTTCTTGCCTGGACTATTGTAACTCCCTACTTTACGGTCTCCTAACAACTTCATTAAATCGTGTACAGAAGATTCAAAACACAGCCAAACCAAACTAAAACCAAACTTTATGAGCATATTTCACCAATCATTAGGGAACTTCATTGGCTACCCGTGAGGAAACGTGTAGAATTTAAGATTTTACTGTTGACATACAAGTGTCTTCATGCCACAGCTCCAAACTATCTCCAGGACCTAATTCAAATAAAATCCAATCAGAGAACAACCAGGTCGTCAAATATACAACAACTTGATATTCCAAGAACAAATCTCGTATCGTGTGGTGATCGGGCCTTCTCTTGAGCAGCACCAGTCCTGTGGAACAAGTTACCCTAACATGTGAAAGAAGAAGGAACTATTGCGGAATTCATTATAAAATCATTTCCTGTGACAGACAACTCAACGCCATTGAGCAGTCTACTGGATAATAGTTGTTATATAAATACATTACTATATTATTAAAATAACATACATCCAATTATATGACTTGGAGCTTACATGTGGAACGGAATTCTTCCTCTTCATTGTAGCTAACACATTTAAGTTCATGAACTATAGCATTGCTACGAGTTGTTTTCGCTTTGGTAGTTGATGCCATCATATCATATTATCTCTGGAAGTAAGCTTACACAAATAACAAAAATCTTAAATCCCTGATAAGCTAGAGCACATCAAAAATTACAACCTGGAAGAGAACATTCACAAATCAGCTCCGATACTCAAAAATAACATTCATCGAACACTTCCATCACTGTAGATATGATGAAATAGCACAAAACAAACCATTTTTGGGCGTAAAGGTGGACTAAAATCATTACTGATCCATACAATCACATTTTTTAACACGGCATCATACTCAGCGACCCACAAAAACATAGAAAACATATATTACACACCATATTTCGCATCATTTTAGAGCATAACAGCAAAAAAGTCATATTTTGACCACCATTTTGAAAAAATGCGATTGTTCTGACCTAGGTACATGTTTTAGGTCAAAAATCTCTTCAGATTTGGATTCAGGTCGAATTTCGCCTAAAGAAACACTTGTAGTTTCAGTGTTTTGTGAAAAAGTGTTGTATTTACCCTACCCTATCCAAACGGCATATTTTGTGGGGTGCCTCATCCCGGAGGGGCACCAATAATGCCGGGTTCTTGTGTTCCCATAATATAACGCTAGTGAGATTGGTTAGGCGCGCACGAATGTATTGGACACCCACAACCTCGTGATAATCTTCAAAATTCAAACAAGTCGCATCCTAACCCGATTCTGAACGTTTCATTTTTCTTATAAATTATAAATTATTATATGTATGTTAAAGTCCGTTCACTTCCTTCAAATGTTTATAATGTTCATATCAAAATATCATAATACGTCAATATCGCAAAATCAGCATCAAAATTGAAATTTCCGCCATTTTCAGGTGCAGACCCTATTTTCCAAAATTTGGGGGGGGGGCATAGGCAATCTGACCTTTCGGCCAATTTGTACCAAATTGACTATGGATTAAAACATTCTGTCTGGAGCCACTCTACTTTGTGGCACATTTTTCGGGCATCAATTATTATTTGTGAATGCAGCCGCAACAGTCTGATCGGATGGTTGAAATTCAGGTCGGCATAGTGTAGGATTTCAGTTAGAAAATGATTGGAAAATGAAAGTTGATTTACTCTTCGCTTAGAACTGAAAATTTTTAAAAAAAAAACAACATATGCGGTGGTTGTTTGGGATTCAGGTAAGCCACCGTATTATTCCTGAAACAATGGCCTAAGAAATCCGTCTCTGATCATTTTTGATCATCAACATAACAGCCCTTCGTTTAAATCTCCGGTCTTCCCTAAACTTTGAACAGTGATTTCAGGTATTGTATCCATTTAGATAGCCTCGTTTGTCACGCAATTACTTTTTCTGCAACATTCTGTTATGCGCTGGTTAATAAAACCGTGAACCACGACGTAACGTTATATAGAGATAATTCATTTTGTCCAATTTGGAGCTCTGTTTAACACGTAATGATATTGTTATGCAGTTAGCTATTGGTTGTTAGTGGGATTATTGACCAGTAATAATTTGTAACATAAATTTGCTTCAAATACAGCAGTGTTAAGTGGGTTTATCGCTCTAACCAAACGAAAAACTGCGAGGAGTATGGTACGCCAACGCCATCTAAGGTATACCATATTGGATCACATTTAAGTTGCTGTATTCACGAGCTGGAATAGCAGGAAAACACGTTTGCGCCTTGTGGCAGTCAAATTTGCCCCCGAAGACCCCATCTCCGTGAAATATAAAGGACTGATTGGAATTCAACTCAGCTATGTTAGACCACCTACTGTATTTAGGGACTGGAATAGCAAGAAAACGCGTTTGAGGCCGTCAAATTCGCTCGGGGGTGGGCGTTCCTAGACGTCTGTAGACTTAACCCGAAATTTCAAGTTCCGCCCCCCACCCAACATTCATCGAGCCTGTCCGCGTATGGATGGCACCATATAGACACTTCCATTGCGCGGTAAGGTTCGTCGTGGACCATCAAATGTAGGTACATCGGCGCCCACAGAAGCCCCATCGGCGCCCCCAGAAGCCTTTGCTGCTTCCTACCAATTTTGGATTAGCTACGGGCCTGTTACATAACCAGATAGTTCCAAATATATTCCCTCGGTTGGTGGAGCCGATGTCAGATGTTATTAAACACATATGCATTAAACATCGGTCCAGCTTATCGAGGGCAGTATTTAACAAACAGTTGGATTTGTTTGTTATCGGTTTCTGTGTAACAATATCAAGACTCGGTAGACCGAGGACGTCCTCGTTTCGACCCAAGTCCTCAATTAGAAGGTGTGTATCCACGTGTGTGTCCTCGTTTTACACCATTTACATAAGCACACAAACACACACACACGGGGCGACAGCATTATATGTCCACATTATGAAGTACAATTTATACATAATATGAGACGTTTTATTATTAATTAGACAAACAAAAAACATATATCGCAACATCGTATGGTTTTGACTTTTAAATACGTAATCCATTCTTGGTTATGACCGTGAAAATAAGATTGTTTCGATACTATCAATCGACATTTCTATGACGATTATCGATAGTAAAAATAACTATTGATACCCAACACAAATCAGCGACCATAGTTAGTTAAAAATCGACCACAAATCTGCGGCCAAATTCTAAAATTCGGAAGCCATTGCCGCCGAGGTCGAAGGCAGTGTCTAGCCTTGATTTCTACGTACATGTACTATCATTGAAAATATCTTTACAAATTACAAGATAGTTTTGAGATTGAAAATATCTTTACAAATTACAAGATAGTTTTGAGATAAATAGGAAATTTATAAATTGAAATGATCTAATATCCGTTCCAAAAATTAAAATGATCTAAAATCCTTATTAAAACTTTAAACAATCTAAAATTCTGATCAAAACATACAATGATCAAAATATGTAATCAAAACTTTAAATTTTAAAATTTTAAATTCATAAAAATTATAGAATAAAACAAAGATAGGTTGCCAGGCAACAAGGGTCGTCGAGTATTTTTTTATGTCAGTAAGGAGAACGTTTACAACACACGAATATTGACTTGAGCCTCTAAAGCCTTCACAAGGTTTTTCAAAGTGATCAAGGGTCATAACTCTGGCAGTAATTATGGGATATCGCTGAAAATCAATAGGCTTCTTTGTCTCACGACCTTAAACACTGTATAAATTTTAAGTCAATCAGATATTAACTTGAGAATTCACAAGAAATTGTGGACGACATAGATTCGTGGCGACGGCAATATACGACCACATGTCTTCTTTTCGGGTCGAGGGCCTGACAAGGACAGCTGCCTAGTCGTTCGGATGGGATGAAAAAAGGGGTCCTGTGGACTCATTGACGTGCACGTAAAAGATTCATTGGCAGTTGGAATTCGATATAAGAGCAGGCTGTAGCGCCGTTGCCCGGGCAAAAATTCCCCTCATAGCACACTGTATGGCGTATACCCGTCTTCCATTAGCCCAGGTAAGGTGCAGAAGAGTAGGATATTTATCCCATTTCATTTGATTTCATTTATTAGCCCAGGTAAGGTGCAGAAGAGTAGGACGTTAAACCCCATTTCATTTCATTTCTTTTCAGGTCCAATTGAAAAGAAATGAAATGGGGTTTAGCGCCATACTGTTCTGCTCTGACTATGAAGACCGGTATACTGTGTGTTATGAGGGAAATCTTATCCTGATAGCCATACATCTTCAATAGAAGGTTTGATCTCGCCTTAACTACGTACATCTTTTCAAGCCCTTCGCGTAATACCCTGCATATTTCACTACTAAGTTCGATTGGGTTCAAGCCCACCTAGTGAACCTATCAAATCCATCGGTCGTGGTGAATACCAAGTCTCGCGCTTCTAGCTAAATTGTTTGCAATTGACAATCGAGTTGCAAAGTTCAAAGATTGATCAATGTTAAGGTTGCTGGTTTTCCGTGAGTTTCTCAATTTAAAAAAAACCTTTTAACGGCTGTAAACTATTGAGGCCGCCATGTTTGTTTACAGTGTGTTATGTGCCCCGACCTCTGATTGGACAATGCTAATTAGTCACGTATAAACACAATGGGCGCAAATGGGAATTGCTGAGTATTGAAGCAACGGTTAGATGTTGTAAAACTCGCGGACGTTTCTTAAGGAACATGACTCTTATAATGAATCTCAACTGCCAATGGTTCTTGACCGTGCATGCGAATATGTACACAGCACCTCTGTATTTTGTCCCATCCAAATGACTATACGTTGTCCCTTGCCAGGCGCTCTGTCATGCAACACTGAAAAAGGGGAACCATACCGAAAAATTCCAATGAAACTTCCTAGTCAACAACGAGATCAAAGATAGGTTGCCAGGCAACGAAACATACGCCCACAGCAGATAAATCGTCCGGGCAGTCAACAAGGGTAGTCGCATATTTTTACTTTTTTTCGGTAATGAAACATTTGTAATACACTTAATTCTAACAACTCATTACGTGATTATCAGAAAATTATTAGAATTTCTTTGCTTTTTAAAGCGTTTTGCCCCACGCTAAAAATTAGTATACGAATCATATAATATCATGGATTTATCTGTTCAGTTATCTAAATTCATTGAAAATCAAAATACTTGTTCGTTTCAACACCTTAAACCATGTGTATCAATCTGAAGTCAATCGGACGATAAGTTGGGCCTCTATAGCATCACAAGATTTTTTTGAAGTGATCAAGAGAGATAACTCTGGCAGTAATTATTTGAAATCGCTGAAAATCAATAGGCTTTTTCGTCTCATGACCTTAAACACTGTGTGTAAATTTAAAGTCAATGGAATCTTAACTTTGGCCTCTACGGAGTCCACGGGATTTTTTGAAGTGATCAGGGGCTATAACTCTGGCAGTAAATATTGGAAATCGCTGAAAATCAATAGACGTCTTCATCTCTTGACTGTAAACACTGTGTATAAATTTAAAGTCAATCGCATATTAACTTTGGTCTCTAGAGCAACCACAAGATTTTTTGAAGTGATCAAGGGCCATAACTCTGGCAGTAAGTATCAGAAATCGTTGAAAATCAATGGGCTTCTTCGTCTCAGGACATTAAACAATGCGTATAAATTTAAAGTCAATTGGATATTAACTTTGGCCTCTAGAGCATCCACAAGATTTTTTTAAGTGATCAAGGGCCATAACTCTGGCATCAATTATCTCAAAAAGGCTGAAAATCAATAGGCTTCTTTGTCACACGACCTTAAACCTTGTGTATAAATTTAAAGTCAATCGAATATTAACTTTGGCCTCTAGAGCATCCACAAGATTTTTTGAAGTGATAAAGGGCCATAACTCTGGCACTAATTATCGGAAATCGCCGAAAATCAATAGGCTTCTTCGTCTTATGACCTTACACACTGTGTATAAATTCAAAGTCAATGGGATATTGACTTTGGCCTCCAGAGCGTCCACAACATTTTTTGAAGTGATCAAGGGCCATAACTCTGGTAGTTATCGGAAATTGCTGAAAAACTATAGGATTCTTCGTCTCATGACCCTAAACACTGTGTATAAATTTAAAGTCAATCGGATATTAACTTTAGCCTCTAGAGCGTCCAGAAGCAATTGTGGACGGCGGACCGACGGACGGACGGGGGCGACAATATACGACCACATTTCAATGTGGGCGTATAAAAATGGGATCTACTGGTTAGCGAGCCAGCGACTTACCCACTGCAGTTTCATGGGTCTAAATAACACTAAATCAATTTTTACAGAATTTTGAGATAAATCTTTAAACATGTAATTCTATGTTCAAGAATTGTCAACTTACTGTATTTAGTTTTGGTGAGTTGTGAACAATTTTCAGGACATTGGTCATCAATAAAGTGAGGACTGATGAGATTTGGACAACATTCTAATTTAATACATGCTTGACGACAAAAATCCTCTAATTGACTGTTCATTTTACAAATCTCTACTACAGCACGATAACTTTTAGTTTTATATCTGAAATTAAAAGAAAACAATATATCAAGCAAAATAAATTTATTCCTGTTCTTGGAACAATGCCAAATATTTTTAATATTGACTGGGGATTCTCAGACCCTTAATACACCTATCAGTAGCAATTATGTCAACAATGTTAATTATTGAGTCAATAAGAACAAATCCTGCAGTACCCAAGAAAATATACCAGACGAAAATATACGTCCACATAACATGTGAGTGTATAAAACATATCAAGTAACAGAATCATGGTAATATCAGAACTTACATATGGTTATCTTTTATTTCACACTTGAGAAAATCTGATAATCCAGATGCCCCACTTCCAGTATAATCAAGGAATCAAACTAACACAGGCACTAAATGATATTTATATCTAAATTAAAACAATTTAAATCATACAGACCGTTAAAGGTTACACTCACTTTGCCTTTAAAACTTGTTGATGCATGGTGGGATTAGCTGGTCCTTCCATTTGTAGTTCCCGTAAAACACGACATGATTTATAAGCTACACTAATTAACATAGATAACACTTCCTTCATCACCAGATTAATAGGTCCAGGACCAACACATTTAGGTAACTCTGCTATACGAGCTTTACTCAGATACGGACCAGAGAAACATTTATGATTAAAATATATTTTTGGACACCAAGCACTTCCTGCAAAAAAATTGAGAAAATTGGTTATGTAATCAGTATATAGCACAATGACACTAATTTGTCCATCATAATCCGGCAGCCGATCGACAAACGTGGAAATATAGTCTACCTAATGTTTTTTGTTGAATTATATATCTTCAGGGGGTGTAGGTTCAGGATCCGGATGATGCCACCCTGGCACCCTTGGGGTAATTTAAATATTCAAGATGACCGCCATGTGGTATATTCTGGTTATTTTAGTGGGGTAAAGTTTGTGACAGATTCTCTCCGACCTCGCCTTAAAAGTGGTTTCTAGAAGAAATTCCACCCACCGAATCCAATGAGCTTGGTTATTCCGCTAGGGGGCCAATTTCAAAATGGAGGCACATTTTGGCGGGAAACTGATAAAGTTCCACAAAAAGGTGTGTAATATATTCAAAAATAGATTCTTGTCGAATTATTTATATTAGATATGTGTAGATTCCGAATCCGGATGATGCCACCCTGGCACACTTGGGGAAATTGAAATATTTAAGATGGCCGCCATGAGGTATTTTCTGGTTATTTAGTCGGGTAAAATTTGTGACAGATTCCCTCGGACCTCGTCTTGAAGGTGGTTTCTAGAAGAATTCTACCCACTGAATCCAATGAGCTTGTGTTTTCATTCTCACTTTGGCGGGAACTAATAACTTTCCCTTAAAAGATGTGTAATATATTATAAAATAGGTTCTAGCTGGATATTTAGATATTTGTAGATTCTGAATCCGGATGATGCCACCCTGTCACCCTTGGGTAAATTTAAATATTCAAGATCGCCGCCATGAGGTATTTTCAGGTTATTCATTGAGGTAAACTTCGTGACAGATTCTCTCGGACGTGGGATCTATAAGAATGTGACTCACTGAATTCAACGAGCTTGGATATTCCCCATACAGGTGAAGGCTACCCCGCTGGGGTAGGGGGTACAACTGGCGGGAAACTCGTAAAGTTCCATAAAAATAGGTTGCTAGGCAACGAAACATACGCCCACACAGCAGCTAAATCGTCCGGGCAGTCAACAAGAGTTGTCGCATATTAAGTAATTATCAGAAAATCATTAGAATTTGTTTGGTTTTTATACAGTTCTGCCCCATGCTAACGTTAAGTATACGAAACATTTAATAGTATGGATTTAGCTGTTTAATTATCGATTTTCAAGAAATTCACACTCAACCATCATTAATGTTTAACGGGGATATAGTCAAACGTTT
Organism: Patella depressa; assembly: GCA_948474765.1. NCBI lineage: Eukaryota > Metazoa > Mollusca > Gastropoda > Patellidae > Patella > Patella depressa. The sequence goes on along the minus strand of CAOLEZ010000009.1, from coordinate 648,646 downwards.
TTTTAATTCAGAATAAAATTGTGACCTTCATAGGGTCCACAAGGTAAAAAAAACATGATTTTTCGTACAATCAGGGGCCATAATTCACGAAGTTATGGTCCAATGTGCCCAAATATCGACAGAAACTGCGATCTTTGGGTTATAAATTTACATTTCAAATTTCATCAAAATCGGATTAAAATTGTGACCTCTACAGGGTCAACAACCTTGATATATCATATTTTTACGCTATTCGTGTATTAGCGGCAGCCATTTTGTCCGAAAGTTTTGGTCCGATTTTTACGAAATTCGACCTCAACCTTCATTACAGTGAATCGGTGATATAAATAAACCTTTTTTAAAATTGGATAATAGTTGTGACCTCCAGAGGGACCACAAGTTAAAAAGGCGATTTTTAGTACAATCAGGGGCCATAATTCAGGAAGTTACAATTCGATATGTGCAAATATCGAAAGGAACCAAGATCTTTGGATTATAAACATGCATTTCAAGTTTCATCATATTCCGGTTAAAATTGTGACCTCTACAGGGTCTACAACCTTGATTAGGGTGCCCCACCATAAATAAATATCTCTAAATAGCTCGACAATTCCACCATTACTAAATGCCATTGAAACAATTTACTTGATATCATCATGGCAGAATCATACAAAGATCAACTTGACCTAACTATTCGTATATTTTGTAGAGTGGTTCAGGCTAAAAATGTTTTATAACAAACAGACACTATTTCGGGACAGTAAAGACATTATATGATAAGACTTACTATAAAAACTGCATTCATCAACAATGGAAGTCTGGCCACGTCTGATTTTTGAGGATATATAACCATTTGGACATATGTTATAAATGGCTCAAAATCGTCCCGGCTTCCATAATCAAAGGAGTTATCTCTTAGTGAGAATAAGAGCTATGTCCCTTGGTTGTACTAAAAAAGATATGCTCCAAGCTACGCACGCCCCTGAAACGAAATAACTTTATCGCAGTCGGAAAATATCGTTTATTTCCTTACTGCGAAGTAACAGAATACACTCTATGAGACGAGTGGATTTGACATGTACGCATGCGCAAACGCTTAGTTGTTTTAACAGTAGACCCACGCCTTCGCAAATGTTATTTTTCGCCGACTTCAAGGTTTCCGAAACATGTTTTAAAGATACACCGACGCGCTCACATGATATTCTTTGAACTGTAGATTTTGATGGAGTGTAATTAGATTTTAGTCCCGCGACAGACAAACATGCGGTTATAACCACTGCTACGTTTAGATTTTTAAGTTCCATGACCAAATTATGGCATTCTGCTGTGTATCTTTGATTTTTGACATCATACAAAATTCCTTCGTTTATCTAAAAAGGTTTGGACTTGCAACCATTCTTTTTACCTGCCAATTGTTTTTTTTCATTATTAGCCTTCATGCGAATCATTTCTTTTTCAGTTTTCCGAAGTCGAATTGTTTTTTTATTTTCATTATTAGCCTTCATGCGAATCATTTCTTTTTTAGTCTTCCGAAGTTGATTTTTTTTTAAAACTTGGCGATCGTGCTTTTATGACACTTTGACAATCGCCGCAAATACTTTTTTTCTATTTAATTCAGTCAAGGTCGCATCGGCAGATGTCCGAGTCTCTCTATTTATTAAATTAATTTCACTAGTGTCTGCCGATGGAGTCTCGTAAACTATTCCGGAAAAAATGGGGTGTCAAGAAAATCCTCGAAGATTTCATACATTTAGTGGACTTACCCTTACTTTTACTCAGCTTCCTAGTCTTTGTCACCAAACGTCACACAGTCGTCAGGTAAAGCAGTCGGGAATTTATTAACATTTGTCTAGCATAAGCCTATTTGTGATTTTTGTCATAGGTATTTTGTTACAGTGCTCAAAATCATAGGGGTACTTGTCCAATCCAATGATGGATAGCAAATCATCCGTGGACGATATCTTGCAGGGCTCAGTCTCAAATCTAGAAAAAAATAAGTCCGTCGATCAAAGTCTATGGCTACAGGATGATTAAATAATATACTATGATTGTGAAAATAATTTACACCATGTTACCGAAAAGTGCCTGGAAAATAAAGACTACAAATAAAAAGTTTGTTTCGGTTATTTTCCGGTCTCAAATAGTTCTGCGTATATAGAGCTAGCAAATATTTATTCCCTAACCAGGAGAGATCGCCGCGTAAACCAAGATTGTAACCACTTCATAAAAGTAAATCTCGAAAGGTTGTAGTGAATTTATCTGGGCGATTTCACCTGCTTGAAAGTTAGAAATGAGACGAAGCTATTACAGCTAGCTCTGTATTTAAATCACCAAAATCGCCAAAATCAAAAATCAAATCAAGGAGTGAAATCGAAATTTTTGCTCACGTTCGCTATTATAAAAACACGTAAGTCGAAGCCCGTAATGAGTGTATTTTTTACTCGGTGTTATATACCAATACATGTTTGTAAAAATACCTCGTGTGACGTATATTTGCTGCGACAACCGAAATCCGGGCGCGACGCTAACTTCTGCTCACTTCAGAAGATTTCTCGACGGAGCAATCACACAGATAAGCGGGTCAGTTTTTACAAGGACAAATATTGTGTCTCTGAACCACTCTATATTTTGTTGCCTGGCAACCTAAATTCAGATTATTTTTTCGCCCAGGTGAAATGTTTCTCGCTATATTTAGCTTATAACTTCACAGGTTCTTGACCGATTTTAATAATTATTTTTTCTTGTTAAGATTCTTCATATAACCCATGAAATGCGACAGGAGGTGGCCGTGAAAATGAAAGCTTTCCTCTCTGCCTGGCAGATCTAGTTTGACATGTTTTTGTTCTGTCAGCGTTTTTTGAATATAGGGTGGGTCCGGGGCGTATTTTTCATGCATTGCATATATGCATGGTCTAAGTATTTTTTAAATATAGTTTTTAAAAATTTTTCATATTTTTTCAGGTTTGAGATATTGCAGTGTGGTGATGTTGAGAAACTCATTAAAAAGTGTGCCACCTAAGATGAGGATCCAGTATATTATGTCAGTATAGAAGACACGTACGATGTGATCAAGCGACCTCACATAGCTACAGGCCACTTGACCAAATTTGTTATTCTGGGAGCATTAACCTCAAAACGTGCTGCTGGGGTTCATGGTAAACCTCGACACCCTCAAAGTCAAGGGTCTGTGGAAATGGCAAATGGTGACATAAAGGATATGCTTGTTGTTTGGATGGGAGGTAATAGTACAAATGATTGGTCTGTACAATTCCAAATGCTATGTTTGGATGTGAAGCTAAAGTTGGCTTAACATCATTATCTTTGCCCACCGAGGTTAATGAACAGATGCAAAGTGGGGATGATTTATTGTTAGTATTTTCCAGTCTGCAACCCTGGAAGTAATTATTTGAAATCTCTGAAACGTCATCTTTAGAAATTACGCTCGTTTTATTTTTATACGCCCACATTGAAATGTGGTCGTATATTGTCGTCAATGTGGGCGTATAAAAAAGCGATTTTTCGGACAATCAGGGGACATAATTCAGGAATGGGCGCAAATATCGAAAGGAACCAAGATCTTTGGGTTATAAACATGCATGTCAAGTTTCATCAAAATCGGTTCAAAATTGTGACCTCTATAGGGTCCACAACCTTGATATAACATATTTTCACACTATTCGCGTACAAACGACGGTCATTTTGTCTATCAATTTTGGTCCGATTTTCACGAAATTAGAACTCAACCTCCATAACCATGTAACGGTGATATAATCAAACGGTTTTATTGTAATCGGATAACAATTTTGACCTCCAGAGGGATCACAAGCTAAAAGGGCGCTTTTTCGGACAATCAGGGACCATAATTCAGGAAGTTACGACCCGATGGGCACAAATATCGAAAGGAACCAAGATCTTTGGGTTATAAACATGCATTTCAAGTTTCATCCAAATCGATTCAAAATTGTGACCTCTACACTGTTCACAAGCTAAAAACGTGATTTTTCGGACAATCAGGAGCCATAACCCATGAAGTTACAATCCGATACATGCCAATATCGAAATGAACCGAGATCTTAGGGTGATAAACCTATATTTTAAGTTTCATCGAAATCGGATAAAAATTGTGACCTGTAGACTGTTCACAAACAATTGTGGATGGACGGACGAACAGGGACGACGACAATATCTGTCCACATTAAAATGTGGGCGTATAAAAGGTGTGTAATATATTGAAATATAGGTTTTAGGAGGATTATATATCTTCGATATGCGTAGATTCAGAATCAGGATGATGCTACCCTGGCACCCTTGGGGCAAGCGAATTATTCAAGATGGCCGCCCTTGGGCATTTGTCTGACATAGGTTTGAAGGTGGTTTCTACTCGAATTTGTTACTTAAATCGAAATGTCCCGCCAAATATGGTTACCATTTTGAATATGAGCTCGGCCTCGAATAACTTAGGTCGGAAGATGTTTTTATATTTAAATCTGATATACATGACATCGAAAACCTATATTTCAATATGCTGCACACTTTTTAGAGCACTTTGTGAGTTTCCCGTCAAAATGAGCCTCCATTTTGAATTTGGACCCCTAACGGAATTAACCATCACCTTTGGTGGAATACCCAAGCTCATTGGATTCATCGGGTCGAATTCTTATAGGAACCACCTTCAAACTGAGGTCTGAGAGAATCTGTCACAAATTTTACCTCACTGAATAAACAGAAAATGCCTCATGGCGGCCATCTTAAATATCTGAATTTACTCAAGGGTGTCATTTAGATTGTGAATCTACACATATTGGAGATATATAATCCACCAAAAACCTATATTTCAATATATTACATAACTTTTTTAGGCCATCTTTTTTAGGCCATCTTAAATATTTCAATTTACTCAAGGGTGTCATTAAGATTGTGAAATCTAAACATATTGGAGATATGAGAGAGAGAGAGAGAAATGGGATTTAACGTCCACTCGACACAAACTAGGTCATTTGGGGACTAAATGGTTTAATTTTATTTCAATAATTCGCTTGCGCGTAGGGGTCTTTAGCAGTAGGAGGAAACCGGAGTGCCCGGAGGAAACCAACGAGGTTGAGAAGGCGCCCCTATATCCATGCCACATACGCTCGCACCAGGGATTGAAACCACATGGATTTATCTGTTCAGTTATCTAAAGTCATTGAAAATCAAAATACTTGTTCGTTTCAACACCTTAAACTCTGTGTATCAATCTGAAGTCAATCGGACGATAAGTTGGGCCTCTATAGCATCACAAGATTTTTTTGAAGTGATCAAGAGAGATAACTCTGGCAGTATTTGAAATCGCTGAAAATCAATAGGCTTTTTCGTCTCATGACCTTAAACACTGTGTGTAAATTTAAAGTCAATGGGATCTTAACTGTGGCCTCTACGGAGTCCACAGGATTTTTTAAAGTGATCAGGGGCTATAACTCTGGCAGTAAATATTGGAAATCGCTGAAAATCAATAGACGTCTTCGTCTCTTGACTGTAAACACTGTGTATAAATTTAAGCTGGATATTTAGATATTTGTAGATTCTGAATCCGGATGATGCCACCCTGTCACCCTTGGGTAAATTTAAATATTCAAGATGGCCGCCATGAGGTATTTTCAGGTTATTTATTGAGGTAAACTTCGTGACAGATTCTCTCGGACGTGGGATCTATAAGAATGTGACTCACTGAATTCAACGAGCTTGGATATTCCCCATACAGGCGAAGGCTACCCCGCTGGGGGGGGGGGGTTACAACTGGCGGGAAACTCGTAAAGTTCCATAAAAATAGGTTGCTAGGCAACGAAACATACACCCACACAGCAGCTAAATCGTCCGGGCAGTCAACAAGAGTTGTCGCATATTAAGTAATTATCAGAAAATCATTAGAATTTGTTTGGTTTTTATACAGTTCTGCCCCATGCTAACGTTAAGTATACGAAACATTTAATAGTATGGATTTAGCTGTTTAATTATCGATTTTCAAGAAATTCACACTCAACCATCATTAATGTTTAACGGGGATATAGTCAAACGTTTTTTTAATTCAGAATAAAATTGTGACCTTCATAGGGTCCACAAGGTAAAAAAAACATGATTTTTCGTACAATCAGGGGCCATAATTCACGAAGTTATGGTCCAATGTGCCCAAATATCGACAGAAACTGCGATCTTTGGGTTATAAACTTACATTTCAAATTTCATCAAAATCGGATTAAAATTGTGACCTCTACAGGGTCAACAACCTTGATATATCATATTTTTACGCTATTCGTGTATTAGCGGCAGCCATTTTGTCCGAAAGTTTTGGTCCGATTTTTACGAAATTCGACCTCAACCTTCATTACAGTGAATCGGTGATATAAATAAACCTTTTTTAAAATTGGATAATAGTTGTGACCTCCAGAGGGACCACAAGTTAAAAAGGCGATTTTTAGGAAATCAGGGGCCATAATTCAGGAAGTTACAATTCGATATGTGCAAATATCGAAAGGAACCAAGATCTTTGGATTATAAACATGCATTTAAAGTTTCATCATATTCAGGTTAAAATTGTGACCTCTACAGGGTCTACAACCTTGATTAGGGTGCCCCACCATAAATAAATATCTCTAAATAGCTCGACAATTCCACCATTACTAAATGCCATTGAAACAATTTACTTGATATCATCATGGCAGAATCATACAAAGATCAACTTGACCTAACTATTCGTATATTTTGTAGAGTGGTTCAGGCTAAAAATGTTTTATAACAAACAGACACTATTTCGGGACAGTAAAGACATTATATGATAAGACTTACTATAAAAACTGCATTCATCAACAATGGAAGTCTGGCCACGTCTGATTTTTGAGGATATATAACCATTTGGACATATGTTATAAATGGCTCAAAATCGTCCCGGCTTCCATAATCAAAGGAGTTATCTCTTAGTGAGAATAAGAGCTATGTCCCTTGGTTGTACTAAAAAAGATATGCTCCAAGCTACGCACGCCCCTGAAACGAAATAACTTTATCGCAGTCGGAAAATATCGTTTATTTCCTTACTGCGAAGTAACAGAATACACTCTATGAGACGAGTGGATTTGACATGTACGCATGCGCAAACGCTTAGTTGTTTTAACAGTAGACCCACGCCTTCGCAAATGTTATTTTTCGCCGACTTCAAGGTTTCCGAAACATGTTTTAAAGATACACCGACGCGCTCACATGATATTCTTTGAACTGTAGATTTTGATGGAGTGCAATTAGATTTTAGTCCCGCGACAGACAAACATGCGGTTATAACCACTGCTACGTTTAGATTTTTAAGTTCCATGACCAAATTATGGCATTCTGCTGTGTATCTTTGATTTTTGACATCATACAAAATTCCTTCGTTTATCTAAAAAGGTTTGGACTTGCAACCATTCTTTTTACCTGCCAATTGTTTTTTTTCATTATTAGCCTTCATGCGAATCATTTCTTTTTTAGTTTTCCGAAGTCAAATTGTTTTTTTATTTTCATTATTAGCCTTCATGCGAATCATTTCTTTTTTAGTCTTCCGAAGTTGATTTTTTTTTTAAACTTGGCGATCGTGCTTTTATGACACTTTGACAATCGCCGCAAATACTTTTTTTCTATTTAATTCAGTCAAGGTCGCATCGGCAGATGTCCGAGTCTCTCTATTTATTAAATTAATTTCACTAGTGTCTGCCGATGGAGTCTCGTAAACTATTCCGGAAAAAATGGGGTGTCAAGAAAATCCTCGAAGATTTCATACATTTAGTGGACTTACCCTTACTTTTACTCAGCTTCCTAGTCTTTGTCACCAAACGTCACACAGTCGTCAGGTAAAGCAGTCGGGAATTTATTAACATTTGTCTAGCATAAGCCTATTTGTGATTTTTGTCAAAGGTATTTTGTTACAGTGCTCAAAATCATAGGGGTACTTGTCCAATCCAATGATGGATAGCAAATCATCCGTGGACGATATCTTGCAGGGCTCAGTCTCAAATCTAGAAAAAAATAAGTCCGTCGATCAAAGTCTATGGCTACAGGATGATTAAATAATATACTATGATTGTGAAAATAATTTACACCATGTTACCGAAAAGTGCCTGGAAAATAAAGACTACAAATAAAAAGTTTGTTTCGGTTATTTTCCGGTCTCAAATAGTTCTGCGTATATAGAGCTAGCAAATATTTATTTCCTAACCAGGAGAGATCGCCGCGTAAACCAAGATTGTAACCACTTCATAAAAGTAAATCTCGAAAGGTTGTAGTGAATTTATCTGGGCGATTTCACCTGCTTGAAAGTTAGAAATGAGACGAAGCTATTACAGCTAGCTCTGTATCTAAATCACCAAAATCGCCAAAATCAAAAATCAAATCAAGGAGTGAAATCGAAATTTTTGCTCACGTTCGCTATTATAAAAACACATAAGTCGAAGCCCGTAATGAGTGTATTTTTGACTCGGTGTTATATACCAATACATGTTTGTAAAAATACCTCGTGTGACGTATATTTGCTGCGACAACCGAAATCACGTGCGCGACGCTAACTTCTGCTCACTTCAGAAGATTTCTCGACGGAGCAATCACACAGATAAGCGGGTCAGTTTTTACAAGGACAAATATTGTGTCTCTGAACCACTCTATATTTTGTTGCCTGGCAACCTAAATTCAGATTATTTTTTCGCCCAGGTGAAATGTTTCTCGCTATATTTAGCTTATAACTTCACAGGTTCTTGACCGATTATAATAATTATTTTTTCTTGTTAAGATTCTTCATATAACCCATGAAATGCGACAGGAGGTGGCCGTGAAAATGAAAGCTTTCCTCTCTGCCTGGCAGATCTAGTTTGACATGTTTTTGTTCTGTCAGCGTTTTTTGAATATAGGGTGGGTCCGGGGCGTATTTTTCATGCATTGCATATATGCATGGTCTAAGTATTTTTTAAATATAGTTTTTAAAAATTTATCATATTTTTTCAGGTTTGAGATATTGCAGTGTGGTGATGTTGAGAAACTCATTAAAAAGTGTGCCACCTAAGATGAGGATCCAGTATATTATGTCAGTATAGATGACACGTACGATGTGATCAAGCGACCTCACATAGCTACAGGCCATGGTGGACGTGATCGAATGGCCAAAGAGGTCAACAAAAGGTATGCCAACATCACTCGCGAGGAATGCCAGAAGAAACGCAAGCGCCCAAGGACCAAGGGTGTGGTCGTACGTCCCATTCCAACAAAACAATTCGCCTCACGCGATCAAGTTGATCTGATTGATATGCAATCCATGGCCAAAAATTCATTCAAGTGGATCATGATCTATCAAGACCACTTGACCAAATTTGTTATTCTGGGAGCATTAACCTCAAAACGTGCTGCTGGGGTTCATGGTAAACCTCGACACCCTCAAAGTCAAGGGTCTGTGGAAATGGCAAATGGTGACGTAAAGGATATGCTTGTTGTTTGGATGGGAGGTAATAGTACAAATGATTGGTCTGCACAATTCCAAATGCTATGTTTGGATGTGAAGCTAAAGTTGGCTTAACATCATTATCTTTGCCCACCGAGGTTAATGAACAGATGCAAAGTGGGGATGATTTATTGTTAGTATTTTCCAGTCTGCAACCCTGGAAGTAATTATTTGAAATCTCTGAAACGTCATCTTTAGAAATTACGCTCGTTTTATTTTTATACGCCCACATTGAAATGTCGTCAATGTGGGCGTATAAAAACGCGATTTTTCGGACAATCAGGGGACATAATTCAGGAATGGGCGCAAATATCGAAAGGAACCAAGATCTTTGGGTTATAAACATGCATGTCAAGTTTCATCAAAATCGGTTCAAAATTGTGACCTCTATAGGGTCCACAACCTTGATATAACATATTTTCACACTATTCGCGTACAAACGACGGTCATTTTGTCTGTCAATTTTGGTCCGATTTTCACGAAATTCGAACTCAACCTCCATAACCATGTAACGGTGATATAATCAAACGGTTTTATTTAAATCGGATAACAATTTTGACCTCCAGAGGGATCACAAGCTAAAAGGGCGCTTTTTCGGACAATCAGGGACCATAATTCAGGAAGTTACGACCCGATGGGCACAAATATCGAAAGGAACCAAGATCTTTGGGTTATAAACATGCATTTCAAGTTTCATCCAAATCGATTCAAAATTGTGACCTCTACACTGTTCACAAGCTAAAAACGTGATTTTTCGGACAATCAGGAGCCATAACCCATGAAGTTACAATCCGATACATGCCAATATCGAAATGAACCGAGATCTTAGGGTGATAAACCTATATTTTAAGTTTCATCGAAATCGGATAAAAATTGTGACCTGTAGACTGTTCACAAACAATTGTGGATGGATGGACGAACAGGGACGACGACAATATCTGTCCACATTAAAATGTGGGCGTATAAAAGGTGTGTAATATATTGAAATATAGGTTTTAGGAGGATTATATATCTTCGATATGCGTAGATTCAGAATCAGGATGATGCTACCCTGGCACCCTTGGGGCAAGCGAATTATTCAAGATGGCCGCCCTTGGGCATTTGTCTGACATAGGTTTGAAGGTGGTTTCTACTCGAATTTGTTACTTTAATCGAAATGTCCAGCCAAATATGGTTACCATTTTGAATATGAGCTCGGCCTCGAATAACTTAGGTCGGAAGATGTTTTTATATTTAAATCTGATATACATGACATCGAAAACCTATATTTCAATATGCTGAGCACTTTGTGAGTTTCCCGTCAAAATGAGCCTCCATTTTGAATTTGGACCCCTAACGGAATTAACCATCACCTTTGGTGGAATACCCAAGCTCATTGGATTCATCGTGTCGAATTCTTATAGGAACCACCTTCAAACTGAGGTCTGAGAGAATCTGTCACAAATTTTACCTCACTGAATAAACAGAAAATGCCTCATGGCGGCCATCTTAAATATCTGAATTTACTCAAGGGTGTCATTTAGATTGTGAATCTACACATATTGGAGATATATAATCCACCAAAAACCTATATTTCAATATATTACATACCTTTTTTAGGCCATCTTTTTTAGGCCATCTTAAATATTTCAATTTACTCAAGGGTGTCATTAAGATTGTGAAATCTACACATATTGGAGATATGAGAGAGAGAGAGAGAAATGGGATTTAACGTCCACTCGACACAAACTAGGTCATTTGGGGACTAAATGGTTTAATTTTATTTCAATAATTCGCTTGCGCGTAGGGGTCTTTAGCAGTAGGAGGAAACCGGAGTGCCCGGAGGAAACCAACGAGGTTGAGAAGGCGCCCCTATATCCATGCCACATACGCTCGCACCAGGGATTGAAACCACAGACGCAAGCCAGAGGTGACCGGCCAGCTAGAGGTCGAAGCGCGGCACTCCAGACCACTAGGCCATCCCAACCCCCTATTGGAGATATATATTCCACCAAAAACCTATATTTCAATATATTACATACCTTTTTGTAGGGAACTCCTGGAATTTTGTGAGTTTCCCGCGAAAATGAGCCTCCATTTTGAATTTTGCCCTCTAGCGGGAATAGCCGTCACTTTTTGGATTTGGAGTAATACCCAAACTCATTGGATTCATCGGGTGTAATTCCTACAGAAACCACCTTCAAACCATGGTCCCAGAGAATCTGTCATGAATTTTACCCCATTGAATAACCAGAAAAAGCGTTATGGCGGCCATCTTGAATATTCAAATTTTCCCAAGGGTGCCAGGGTGGCATCATCTGGATTGTGAATCTACACATATTGAAGATATATAATCCATCAAAAAACATTAGGTGGACTATATTTCGATGTTAAGCCTTAAAATGGGGTTTGGCTGCCAGACTATCATTCCCAAACAGAATGTGTCACAAATCACCAAAATTTTAATATGTTCTATCTTTAAGAAATAGACTGACTACTCTGTTTACAGGTGGTGTTTTAAAAATAATTATTTTATGTCATGGGTGACTAAAGTCATAATGATAAATAGAAACATATTTTGGAACTTAGCACCTTTCTTGCCGGCAACAGTTCAAAATTTATTGGGAAAAGGGCAAAATTAAAATATTCATAGTTTATCGATATAAGATAATAATTTAATAAAGATAAATAGATTTGTAGTCAATTCTATTTCACAAAATATTAATCCAGATTAAAATGACTTCCTACCTTCTGCTTCACCTTTTTTGATCTTAGCATACATTCCACCTTCATTTTTAACCTTCTCATCACCAGTACTTTTCCTGAAATGTAAATGAATAAGTAAACAATTTGTTTAAAACATTACAAACCAGCAGTTGCCATGGAGATACGCCCACATTTTGCAAGAATCAGGGCCATAGAAAGAAGGTTATGGTCTGAAAAGAGCAAATATTAAAAGGCACTGATATTATTGGGATATAAGGATATATTTTAGATTTCATCAAAATCAAACAAAAATTGTAACCTCTAGAGGGTCCACGACCTTCGCACTACATACTCTTACACTTTCATTTAGATTTTCCCGAAATACGAATTCAACATACCTTATGCTGGAACGATGATACATTTAAACGGTTTTTAGAAATCAGATAAAAAAAAAATTGTGACCTGTAGAGAATCCACAAGCTAAAAATACAATTTTTCGTACAATCAAGGGCCATAATTCAGGCAGTTACGATCCAATATGCGTGAATATTACGAGCAGAATTACCAATTACAACAGGGGGCTTATCATGTGCAAATTTCCTTTCAATTCTGAATTTGCAATTTTGATAAATTGAAAGAGGATGGTTTAAATGAAATATATAATTGAGTATCATCGGCATACAAATGAAAGCGGGGACCATATTTTCTGACAATATCACCTAATGGTGACGTATACGGGGTAAATAAAATCGGTCCAAGAACAAAGCCCCGAGGAGCCCCAGATGACAAAAACAGATTCAAAAGAGGATTTACAATTTACTAAAATACACTGTCAACTACCCACAAGATAGCTTTCTAAAAGATTTAATGCAAAGCCATAAATACTGAATTTAAATTGAAGTCTATGTAGCAGAATGGAATGGTTCACTATGTCGAAAGCAGCAGATAAATCAAATAAAATTAAAGATAGGTTGCCAGGCAACGAAACATACGCACACAGCAGCTAAATCGTCCGGGCAGTCAACAAGAGTTGTCGCATATTCTTATTTTTTTCGGTAATGAAACATTTATAATACTCTGAAATATGATTAAGATTAACAACTCATAAGTAATTATGAGAAAATCATTAGAATCATGGATTTAGCTGTTCAGTTTCAAAATTCATTGAAAATCAAAATACTTCGTCTCAAGACTAACTCTGTGTATCAATCTGAAGTCAATTGGATGATAAGTTTGGCCTCTAGAGCGTTACAAAAGATTTCCCAAAGTGATCAAGGGTGATAACTCTGGTAATAATTATAGGAATTCGCTGAAAATCAATAGGATTCTTCGCCTCATGACCTTAACCACAGGATTTTCTGAGGTGATCAAGGGCCATAACTCAGGCAGTAATCATCGGAAATCACTGAAAATCAATAGGCTTCTTTGTCTCGTGACCTTAAACATAGTGTATTAATTTAAATTCAATCGGATATTAACTTTGGCCTCCAGAGCATCCACAAGATTTTAAGAAGATATCAAGGGCCATAACTATGGCAGTAATCACTGGAAATCACTGAAAATTAATAGGCTTCTTCGTCTCATGACCTTAAACACTGTGTATAAATTCAAATCGGATATTAACTTTAGCCTCTAAAGCGTTCACAAGATTTTTCAAAGTGATCAATGGTCATAACTCTGGCAGTAATGATCGGAAATAGGCTTTTTCGTCTCATGACCTTAAATACAAGATTTTCTGAGGTGATCAAGGGCCATAACTCAGGCAGTAATCATCGGAAATCACTGAAAATCAAAAGGCCTCTTTGTCTCGTGACCTTAAACATAGTGTATTAATTTAAGGTCAATCGGATATTAACTTTGGCCTCTAGATAGGGTGCCCCACCATATATAAATATCTCCAAATAGCTAAACAATTACACCACAATATTTATATATATCACATGTCTTAAAACTATTTCACAAATTTATAGTCACTAAATAAACGGTCATGTTAAACTTAATAAGCTATGACCATTTAAACATCATAAATAATACACTGAAAAATGGTTCGGAGCGTCGTCCATAACATCCAGACACTTTCGAGTAAAAAATAGGTTACGTGCCCTTGTTTTGAAACTAGTCTCACTTCACCAGCCTATCGACCATTCTCCGTCTGATTGACGGGCCGGGATAATCCAGACTACTTTTTACGAAACGTGACTGAAAGCTGGAACAAGAAATCGAATTTATAAATAACACACAGTGTTGACTCAACAATTGTTTTTTCTAACCTTGTAAAAGTAAAACGAAACTGCTGCTGGTATCATGATTCTGTACAACCCAAGTTATTCATAGATATTATTTGTACTAAACCAAAATATGTCGCTTCTAACGGTTATGCGAAGGATAAAGCAATTTAAAAAATAAAACGAACGTAATTTCTAAAGATGCCGTAATAACCAAAACGATAAATATTACTGCTACTCAGAATCGTCAACAATAGATTTTTTACGACTGTAATAGTTACCAGTGTGTTTAGAATTTCCACGGGCTGTTGCTATTTATAGACTCAACTAGTGTGCGAGACTGTCAGAAAATTAGTAGTAGTGAACCAAGTAAAGCGTGCATATTCAACGTGTCTAGTACAACTTTTCAGTAGGCACGTGGGGCACCCTACTCTAGAGCGTCCACAAGATTTTTTGAAGTGATCAAGGGCCATAACTCTGGCAGTAATTATAGAAAATCGCTGAAAATCAATATGCTTCTTTGTCTCATGACATTAAACACTGTGTATAAATTTAAAGTCAATCGGATATTAACTTTAGCCTGTAGAGCGTCCACAAGCAACCGTGGGCGACAGACGGACGGACAATATACGACCACATTTCAATGTGGGCTTATAAAAATGTTCATTTTCTATTATCAATTTCCATCAAAATATCATTTGAAGTAATAATCGGGAATAAAAAGAACATTGACATCAACCATGTGACTAGTAGAAGCACAGCAATAACCCCAACCAATTGTGTCAGGAATCGTGTTCTTTGACTCTTCCTTCGATATGAAAATCCGTGTATCCATAGTGTGCAAAAAGGTGAACTTTCACCTGTATAACATTGGCAAAATTCGATCCTATATTGACCTTGATGCCTATAAACTGTTATAATAAACCAAAACCAACTACAACAAGCCAACAGTGAGGCTGATGTCCTCCGCCGAAATATCAAAATAAATAGATGACACATATTAATTAATCGCTCATTTATTTTCTTCAAAAGTATCGAGCAATCAACCTGTACACGAAGTACCATCACTTACTATCAGATAAAATAAAGATTATCTTGTCCTAAAGCATCGACCAATGGAAGTGATTAGCCCTACTTAGCTTCAGCTCGAAATATTAATCATTGAACTCAGTCAACTCAAGACACTCACCTAATGAACATCTACATCAAGTTTAAACTTAGCGTCAGCTCGAAATGTTAATCATTGAACTCAGTCAAATCAAGACACTCACCTAATAAACATCTACATCAAGTTTAAACATTCTACCTCAAATAGAAGCTGAGTTGTTGACCAATCTTGATCAATCAAATTGTTTATCAATTCTTAGCCTAAGCATAAAATTCTTAGGGTAATGATATAATGAACCCATATTCTGAGTTTCATCGCTCTCACTTCATTATAACCAAAGTTATTTTGCCCCATTTTAAATCAAGGTAATCAATCATACTATACTGCGTTGTTTTATTCTATTTTTAGTAACATATTTTATAAACACATGTGATTTAAAACGGAGTCTGCATTGTCTTCTAGTTATCGGATATATTGAAATAAAGATAGGTTGCCAGGTAACAAAACATACGTCCACAGCAGCCAAATCGTCCGGGCAGTCAACAAGAGTTGTCGCATATTTTTACTTATTTCGATAATGAAACATTTATATTACACTTAAATCTGATTAAGAGTAACAACTCAGAAAATCATTAGAATTTGTTTGGTTTTTATAAAGTTCTGGCCCATGCTAACATATAGTATGGTATACAAAACATTTAATATCATGTATTTAGCTGTTCAGTTATCAAAATTCATTGAAAATTAATATACTTGTTCTTCTCAAGGCCTTAAACACTGTGTATCACTTTGAAGTCAATCGGATAATAAGTTTGGCCCCTAAAGCATCACAAGATTTTTCAAAGTGATCAAGGGAGATAACTTTGGAAGTTATTATGGGAAATCGTTGAAAATCAATAGGATTCTCTGCCTCATGACCTTTGACACTGTGTATCAATTTTAAGTCAATTGGATATCCACTTTGCCCTCTAGAGCGTCCATAAGATTTTTTGAAATGATCAAGGACCATAACTCTGGCAGTAATTATCGGAAATCTCTGAAAATCAATAGGATTCTACGTCTCATGACCTTAAACACTGTTTATAAATTTAAAGTCAATCGGATATTAACTTTAGCCTCTAGAGCGTCCACAAGATTTTTTGAAGTGATCAAGGGCCTCTAGATCACCAACAAGGTTTTTCAAAGTGATCAATGTCCATAACTCTGACAGTAATTATAGAAAATCACCGAAAATCAATAGGATTCTACGTCTCATGACCTTAAACACTGTGTATAAATTTAAAGTCAATCGGATATTAACTTTAGCCTCTAGAGTGTCCACAAGATTTTTTGAAGTGATCAAAGGCCATAACTCTGGCAGTAATTACCGGAAATTTCTGAAAATCAATAGGGGTCTTCGTCTTATGGCCTTAAACACTGTGTATAAATTTAAAGTCAATCGAATATTAACTTTGGCCTTTACAGCGTTCACAAGATTTTCCGACGTGATCAAGGGTCATAACCCTGGCAGTAATTATCGGAAATCGCTGAATATCAATAGACTTCTTTGTCTCACGAACTTAAACAATGTGTATAAATTTAAAGTCAATCGGATATCAACTTTAGCCTCTAGTGCGTTCACAAGAAATTGTGGACGATGGACGGACGGACGGGGGCGACGGCAATATACGTCCACATTTCCATGTGGGTGTATAAAAACTGGTTCAAATTAATCACGACCACAACTTGGAATATTAAACAAGTTAGTCCTGCATTTATAAATTGATTTTTTCGCAGGACTAATTATACTCCACATTCATCCAAAATATAATGAATCGCACATAACAAGTTTGAAAGCAATTTTTGGCTAATGAATACAATAATTCTATCGCTTTTACTGCGATTTGGGTCGCTTTTAGCGATGCGATACCGCTTAAATTGAACCCCGAACCAGAGCCCGTATGTATAGAGTGATAGAGTGTGTTTAATCAGTCTGGATGGCCTAGACTATTTATTTTCTCAATTCGGTTCGGTTTATAATCCAAAATTTTATGCAAGCCGAAGCCGGTTGTCAATAACGAACGATGGCTTCCTTTAAAAAGTAAAATGTCTCCATGGCTTGCTCACAAACTATGAACGATTAGATGTCACAAAATGTAGATTTAATCTTTGTAAAAAACATATTTCTGCTGCATTCTGAAACACATGTTTCAATTTGTTGGATTGGTATTATTTTGTTATAATTAAAGTCATATAACAGTAAAAAAAAAACCTTGTTGTTTACTATTTACATCAATATTTTTGAAATTTTTTCTGGCTTCCAAGTATTCCTATAAAATAACCATAAATCAGTACATACATAACACAGTGTTTAAATGAATATAAAAAAACGAAAACCGAAACCGAGGTTTTTTGCCTCACAAAAACCGAAACCGAAAGAACATTTAAAGATAGGTTGCCAGGCAACGAAACATACGCCCACAACAGCTAAGTCGTCCGGGCAGTCAACAAGGGTTGTCGCATATTGTTTCTTTTATCAGTAAGGAGAACATTTACAACACATGATAATCTTATTACGAGTAATAACCCATTAAATAATTATCAGAAATGATTAGAATAGTTTTGATGGTTTGTCTCAAGGCCTTTGTCCACAAGGCTATCTTACATTTTTCAATTTCGAACATTCGTCGCTGACTTTTATCGTTCGAAAATTGAAAACATGTTGTTTACGAGACATTTTTTGTTATTTTTCAAAATTTGCAAATTTGACCTACATTTTTGGATTCCTGAAGTCTATGCGATTCCAGTAATATAAGTTTCATTCAGAGTTATCGCCCTTTATTTTTCGAATTTTCCGCCCATTTTGTAACCCTTATATTTTTTGGAAAGGATAAATCGATATTTCTGAAACCTCTGGAACATAAAGCCATATAGTCAGACAGTTGGATAAAGCAATTTCAGGAACGATCCGTAAACCGGAAGTAGTCGAAATAATTACTGAAGTTTGGAAAAAAATGCAAAAAATGGGTGCTTTGGGGAAAAACGTGATTATTTCGTCCGATATCAACGGGTATCGTGGGGTTGCACGGGAATTGAAGTATTGTATGGTACCCATTCCATAAAGATACGATGACCCGGAAGTAAAATATGGCACGCTGAAAATCAAGTATTTTTTAATTTGGAGCGTTTTGTGACGCCTTTATCTCGAAAACTGCTCCAGCGATTTTTCTTAAAATTTATCTATCGATGGTCCTTCCAGTAGTCTTTAGCATGGATCCATCCGTTAAGACCTTCAAATAATTGGAATAGGACAAAAAAGGGACTGAAAATTGAAAAAAGGCAAAAAATCGTGAAATTACGGTTCTAACGATGTATAATATGTATGTAGTTATTGAAATTTAATTTTCAATATTATGACATTTTGACATTTTTGACTCTTTTGAACATAGGATTTCACAGAAGCATTTTTTCTTATCGTATAGTGTAGTATATCATTAGAGAGCCCTGTTCCCATTCAAACTCCAAAACCAGATGTTAAAACTACTCGACAATGTTTCGTCTCTCGGAAGTAGTTCAAAAAACGGCAAAAAAGCGTAAAAATGATAAACAAAATTGGCGCTCCTGCTAAAAACTGAAATTCTCCGTCACATATTAGCACACCAAAACAATTAAAAAGTTGTTGAAAAGTCCCATGAATGGACTATCTTATGACATCTAAATGATACGAATTCGATTGTTAGTAAATAAATTATGGTATGCCGAAAACCAAGTATTTTCCGTTTTGGTGCATTCTGAGACGCTTTTTTCTCGAAAACGACGCCTAGGATTTTTCTAAAATATTTTTTACTAAGAGTCCCATCGATGGTCTTAGAATGTGCATCCAAAATTGAAAGCATTGAAATATTGTAGGTGTTCTAAAAATGGCCTAAATCTTTGAAAAAAAGTGAAAAATCATTAAATTACTGAAAATGCTATTTTATTTATCTTTTGTTCAAAACTACTCAGTGAATCTTTCTGAAACTTTTTGTACAAGAAGTTAAGTATCAAAACAATTTGTTAAAGCTATCCCGACAATGATCGAAAAACCGGAAGTAGTCGAAAAAACCTCCGATATTTTAATTTCTTTTTAGATTTTTACAGAAAACTTTTTTATTTATGAATATTTTTTGATGGTATTTTACACAGGGTTAAAGTATCACCCTACTTGAGCAGATTTTGTGTTATCCACCATTAGCTAATTCAGTTTTTCGTACATAGATTAATTATTTATTGTTCGATTTGTATAAAACAAAGTGCATATGCTTCGTGAACTCAATTGTAATTTTTTTTGTTACGGTGACATTTTTCTGCACGCAACGGAAGTGGCGTAATATTAACAAAAATTACAATTTTGATAGTTCAATACCACTTTTTGACAGCAAATATTATTTTTTTCGAAAACTGATATAACAAAAAGTATGCGACCAGTAAAGACGCAGACAATGTTTGACTCAGATTCTTAAATTTCAATTTCATTTCGGGCAATTTCTAATAAAATGTAAAAAAAGTGCAAAACTCAGTTATTCAACCCATTCAACGTCTTCATATTTTGAACTATTTATTCGTAACTTTCATAAACTCGTAGCCATAATCCAGACAAAGAGAATGTATGCGAAAAATAGTTTGTAATATGAGCAGTTGCCGAGAAATATGCAATTTTGCATGCATCAATTTTCAAGTTATTTTGCCTATAAAAGAGTAAATTATTATCCGATTTTCAATATTTTTCTTTTATTCGATGCCTAATGCCCATTTGGACTAGGTTAAGCCAATTTTACAGTTTCACTGTTACCGGAAATGACGTCATTTTGGCAAAAACTGTATTTTTAACCTAAAAAACAAATATTTTATTCAAATGAGTCTTTTTTATAATATTTTTAAAATTATGATATTTGAATCCCATCAACGAATAGCATGAACCCATACGATCATACAGATACCACAAAAAGTTACTAACTTGCCGAGAAATAGACGATTTTCTACAAGTCACTTTTCAAGCTTTTTGGTCTATAAAAGTGTCAATTATTATTCAATTTTAATACAATTTTCACCATGTGATGCCTTATGCCATTTATGATTGCAATGATCTGATTTAACATTTCCATTATCACCGGAAGTAATGTCATATTTGCAAAAACCGTATTTTTAGACTTCAAAACAAATATTTTTTTGAAGTGAGTTATATTTATTATTTGTTTAACGTTATAATGGCCATTTAGATTGGATCAATATAATCATACTGATATTAAAAAATTGCTTCTAGCATATTCCCTTGTCGAGAAATAACCAATTTTCTAAGGATCACTTTTTAAGTTTTTTACCTTTTTAATTTCAGTTTATGGGTTCTAAGTTTATTATTTATTGCCTGATATGTATTAAACAATTCTCAATTGCGAATTCTCAACTTATTTGTTACCGATAATGATTTCTTTTGGCATCGGAAGTGAAGTAATTTTGCCAGATTTTACAATTTTGACCGGTGTATTTGCAAGCAAATGTTACTTTTACAAATCTGATAGAGGGTGTCACTGAATCATAACAACTACAGTATCATTTGGTAGCTCGATGGATCGGCTATTGTATGACGCACTTCCTGTCTGATTCCTGAAAGCCGATTCAGCACTGCAGGTCTGCAGGTCTAGTTAGGCATTCAGACTTTCGTCTGAAAGACTATTGTAGCTTGTGTGAAACACTATTGTTTTTGTTAAAATTATTATTAAGCTTTCATATTACATATGAAAGCTTATTGTTTCTGTTAAGATTATTATTATTTTTTTTTTTTGTGTATTTTCTGCAAATCGGATTTCTCAGAATCTAACCATGGGATCTTTCTAAAACTTTGACCTACCCCCCCAAAAGTGGGGTGCGAACGTTGTTTAAATATATTTTCAAAACGTTTTACGAATCCGAAATCACCGAATTTTACGAACGAAAAAACTGACAATGCATAGTCGTAACTTTGTTATTTTTTGACCGATTTTACTAATTCTTTTTTCTTTGAATACCTTGAAAAAAATCATTTTCATCTGCAGTTTCACATTTTCGAATTTCGAAAATTCGTCGCTGTGATTTCGAACCGGAAGTTTAGACCAATTTGACAACTTCTTTAATAGTTGTACGATTTTCATGAAATTTAGTATACAAGTAGATCTTACCGATGTGACTTCAAAAATATAATTAGAAATTTTCTAAATTATCTCCCCTTGGTGAAATTAAGGATCAAAGTTTTCAAAAAAATCGTCGAAATATAGGTCAGAATGACCTAAATTTTTTTTTCGATACTAGACAAGGAATTACTGATTCGTACACAAAATATGGAGTTTGTCGATCGAACCGGAAGTGCCACCATCTTTAAACGTGAAAAATCAAAAAGGCTTTTTTGCTATTTTACTTACAGACTCGGGAGTTATATTTTCGGAATCCTTGAAGGAATGCCTAAAAATCTATCGGATCAGAATTTTGATTTCGGTCATGTGATGGTCACAATTTTGAATTGAAAATGAAAAATAGAAGCAATTTGAAAGGCCCGGACTTCGGAACACAATAACTCTCCTTCTAATTAAGCTACAATGTTCAAACTTGGTGTAGACGTTCACTAGGTCAATGTTATGATTGAGTTCAAAGATGAGCATTTTCTGCTTAGGGTAAGCAGAGATAAGCATGCTGATTTGTTGATTCTTTAGGGCACGATAACTTCGGTTATAATGAAGGGAGGGCGGTGAAACTTTTGTCAATAGAGAGTCTAATGGGTAGCCTGTGGTGTGAAATGATTGTATCATTTTTTTTAAATATCAGGGATAGCCGAAAAAAAGAGATTTTTTTACAATTTGGAGCATGTTTAGAGGTCTTTCTCGTAAAGTCAACATACTATTTTTTGGGAACTTCTTCTACAAAGAGTCTTATTGGTAGTCTTTTATATGAAACCATCGATCAACAGTCCAACATATCAGGAGTAGAAGAACAAAAGGATCGAACATTGAAAACGGCATCCTTTCATTGTTGAGCGAAACATGAAGTGTGGGTGACTACAATCTACGCATTTAGTCATCGTATAGAGCTTATTCAACAGTATCGAATTCCAACTGCTTAGGGATATTTTACGTGCACTCCAATGTGTACACGGGACCTTGGTTTTTCGTCCCATCCGAAGGACTAGACAGCTGTGCTTGTCAGGCCCTCCGTTCTGCCTTACTGACAAGGGAACCACGCCGGGAAATCGAGATGAACTTTCTCTGTGCAGAACTTTCAATTCAGGCAAAACGTTTATTGCATACGATTAAGCTGGTCAGTTGGAGCTTATTTTCAAAAGTTTTGTAATAATCGGTTGGTAATTAAAGTACCGTGCACATTAAACTGTTAAAACAGAAAATTTCGCCCGGTTGAAATGTTTCTTGCTATAAGTCAGCAATTTTCCGAATTCAGAGAGGCTGGATGGCTGAATGGTTAGCATGTGCTCGCTGTATCGTAACTTTTGTCATTGAGTCAAAGGGCATCGTTTCGATCTCCAGGTTGCACGTGACATGGTGTATGATGTCCAACCTCGTGGGTTTTCTCCGTGTTTTTCGGTTTCCTCCCAACGGCTAAAGACCAGTACGTGCAAGGGGAGTTTTTAAATAAAATTAAAAAACATATGTTAGTCCCGAAATGACCTAGTTTGTGTCGAATGGACGTTAGGCCGCATTTCTCTCTTTCTCTTTTTAAAGTTTTGTAATAATCGGTTGGTAATCAAAGGTACTGTTAAAGTGATAAAACAGAAAATTTGGCCCGGTTGTAATGTTTCTCACTTTAAATTCAGCAATTTGTCGATTTTAAGGGGCAAACGTTTATTGCGAACGATTAAGCTGGTCAGGGGGAGCTTATTTTTAAAAGTTTTGTAATATTCGGTTGATAACTAAAGGTACCGTGCAAATTAAACTGTTAAAATAGAAAATTTGGCCCGGTTGAAATGTTTCTCGCTGTAGGTCAGCAATTTGCCGATTTTAGGGAGGTTGCGTGGCTGAATGGTTAGCACGTGCGCTCTGTATCATAACGTCTGTCATTGAGTCAACTGGCCTTGTTTCGATTTCTTGGTTGTACGTGACAAGGAGTATGGTCGCCTTACCAACCTCGTAGGCCGTAACACCGCTGCCCGGGTGAAATTTCCCTCATTGCACACTTTATGGCGTATGCCCGTCTTCATTAGCCCATTGTAGGAGCAGAACAGTAGGACATTAAACCCCATTCAATTTCATTTCATTTTCTCTATGTTGCTTATTTATTATAGTGGATAAATATTTTTCTGGTTCTAGCAATTATTTAATTTCTGCATAGAAATCTCTGGCCAGTTTTTTTTATTGCAGAGTGCCATTCTTGTATATTGCAGTCTATGACCCTTTGTTTAAAACATGCTTAAGAAGTCGTCACGATTTCCTACTTATAACCAAACATATTGGAACCCATAATTATATAACATATCTTGGAAGCCCGATTACAGCTATACAAGTTTTCAGTTATTTCCCTTTAGTTTAAAGATTATTTTTTTGCCCGGGTGCAATGTTTCTCACTACATTTAAATTTGTAACTTTGTGAGTTTTTGACCGATTTTGATATTAAGTCTTTATAATTTTCCAAATCTACATATTTAACGTACATATTCAAACAGTTGAGTTCAACCTGATTCAAAAAGTTTTAGTTTTGTTCAAAGTTATCTCATTTAATTTTTCGATGTTTTCTTACCATTTTCATTTCATTTTTCTGAAAGTTTTGAAATCGGAAGTCATCCCGATTACAGCAACACAAGTATCAGTTATTTCCCTTTAGTTTTCAGATTACTCAATGTTTCATACTATATTTAGACTTGTAACTTCGCGAGTTTTTGACCAATTTTGATAGTTTGTTATTCTTATCCTTTTATTTGAGATACTTGATATAATCGATGACACGTGACGATGAATATGAAAGCTTTCATATCTGCATGGGACAGTAGCAGATCTAGTTCTTATTATTCTTCTTCTTATTATTATTATTCAGATTTCAATTTGAATAGATCTCAGCAACTGCTTGTCGCATCGTTACGATTTCTTCGGTTTTACTGGGAAAGTGGGTGTGACTTAGAGGATAAAGCTATTTTGAACGTTCTGCGACTATGCGAAATGTCCGAAATCACCGAAGTTATCGTTTTTAAAAATATTGCAGTAATTTTAACAATAATCATGGGATTTTAACTTTCGATACATTTTGGCATAGCCGGAGACAAGGCATATAGCTACGCTACTTTCGATTTTTGATTTTCGCTAAATCTTCGAAGATATTAGGCGCCAAATTTTGAAAATTTTAAATTTTACAAAAAACTTTTTTTTATTTATGAATATTTTTTAGTCGTATTGTACACAGAATTAAAGAGTCATCTGTCTTGCGCAAAATGCTAAAAAAAATTGTCTTAGTAATTTTCCTTAGCTGCCATTGACTAATTCAGTTTTTCAGTCCTAGACTATTTTTTTATTGTTCGATTTGTATTAAACAAAGTTCATATGCTTCGTTGTCTCAATTGTCATATTTTTTGTTACCGATAATGTTATCTGTCGGCACCGGAAGTGGCATAATTTTACCAAAAACTACAATTTTGACAGTTATTTTCCTTCTTCGAAAACAAATATTATTTTTTGAAAAATTATATGACTCAAAGAGTGTGTCCTTTCAAGGCGCAAAAAATGGCGGAAGCAGTTTTTTAAATTTCTATTTCATTTTCTAGCAAATTGGATTAAGAGGTGAAAAAAGGCGTAAAATTGACCTATTTACAACCCATTCAGGCTTTTCAGATTTTAAAATATTTTTTACATAACTCTTATAGACTTGTAGCTATAATCAATACGAAGAGAATGTATGTGAAAATTAGTTTGTTATATAAGCAGTTGCCAAGAAATGGACAGTTCTGCATAAGTCATTGTTTTCTTTATTTTGCGTATAATATAGTCAATTATTATTGGATTTTTATAAAAGTGACATCTTTGATTCAAAAAAGCATGTAGCGTCATATCAAGTTGATTACAATTTAAAATTGACACCGGAAGTGACGTCATTTTGTCAAAAACTGCATTTTAAACTTTTTAAATCAATGATTTATTCAACCAAGAATTACTTAATATGTATTAATAATTTTAACTTTTGGTTTAAATTCACATATAAACACAACTCATATGGTCATATAGATATCATAAAATTGTTTCTAACTTGTTCGGTTGCCGAGAAATAGACGGTTTTCTACAGGTCACTTTTGAAGGATTTGGGGCCATAAAAGTGTCAATTATTATTCGATTTTCATAAACGTTACACCATGTTATACCTAATGCCATTTGGGATTTCATACAAGTAATGTAAGATTTTCATTATCACCGGAAGTAACGTCATTTTGGCAAAAACTGTATTTTTAGCCTTCAAAACAGATACTTTATTCAAATGAGTCTGTTTTGAAATCTTTTTCAAATTATGGTATTTGATGTCAATCAACAAATAGAATGAAGCCATACGATCATAGATACCACAAAATGGTTTCTAACTTGAACGGTTGCCGAGAAATAGCCGATTTTCTACAAGTCACTTTTCAAGTTTTTTGGTCTTTAAAAGTGGCAATTATTATTCGATTTACATAAAATTTTCACTATATGATATCGTATGCCATTTCTGATTTCATAAGACTAATTGAACATTTTCATTAACACCGGAAGTAATTTAAGTTTATCAAGATCATTTACAAGTAACAAATGTATAAAATGAATTGATATTGCTGGATTTGGTTGATTCTGCGTCCATTTTATTTGTGTGCAATTTAATTTGGAAACCTGTTTAGTGGTTTCGTTGGTACCGGAAGTGACATATGTTCAAGGGTAACTTGGCACCGGAAGTGACATGTTTAAGGGTAAATGGCACCAGTGAAACCCGTCATTCCTGCATGCAGATTTATTTTTTTTTATCATTATTATTATTTACCGCGGGAGCCTATTTCTCTATGATCGAAAAGAGATACCGATTTGCGGTTCATCTTACTAACGGGAAACCAGGTGGTGGCTACACAATAAAGCAATTTTCAAACTTATGCACAGCCCTAAAGTGACCGAACTTTGTACGTTGTCAGAAAATTGAAAATTGGCTATAGTTTCATTAATTCTTTTCCCATTTTAAAACAAATCACATTTTTGGAATCCCTGAATCTTTACTGAGACAATGGCTATCTCACATTTTTCAATTTCGAACATTCGTCTTTGACTTTTATCGTTCGAAAAGTGAAAACATGTTGTTTACGAGACAATTTTTGTTATTTTTCAAAATTTTCAAATTTGACCTACATTTTTGGATACCTGAAGTCCATCCTATTCTAGAAATATAAGTTTCATTCAGAGTTATCGCCCTTTATTTTTCGATTTTTTTTCGAATTTTCTTCCCATTTTGTGAGCTGTGGTTTCGTTTAACGGTCGAATTGATGTTTCTGAAAGTTATGGAACATGAAGTTATAGACCAATACCAACTGATAAAGCAATTTCGACAAGGATCCTTAAACCGGAATTGGTCGAAATAGTGTGCAATATTTTGAAAAAAATGCAAATATTGGATGTTTTGATGGAAAACGTGATTTCTCCGTCCGAAATCAACAGATGAAACAAATTAAGGTACCGTTGGATGCCAAGAGGAATGGACTATCGTATGATACCCAAATCACACGGATACGATGAGCAAGAAGCAAAATATGGCACGCTGAAAATCAAGTATTTTATGATTTGGAGCGTTTTTGGACGCCTGTATCTCGAAAACTTAACCGCAACTTTTTTTTTAACTTTCTCTATCGAGAGTCCATTCGATAGTCTAGAAGTCTAGTGAATTATGCCATTCAATAAGACTTTGAAATGTCTGGAATACGATAAAAAAGGGACTGAAAATAAAAAAAAGTCGAAAAATCGTGAAATTTTGGAAAATGCTCTACTATATTTTTATTCTAAGAGATTTTCCAAAAAAAGGTTGTATATTCAGATAGCTGACCTAATTACGATTCTAACGATGTATAATATGTATGTAGTTATTGAAATTTAATTTTCGATATTTTAAATTTTTTGCATTTTTGGCACTCTTGAACATAGGATTTCTCAGGGGCATTTTATCTGATCAGATAATGTAATATATCATTACAGAGCCCTGTGGCTATTTTAGTGTCCAAACCGGCTATTAAAACTATTCCGACAATAATAACCATACCGGGAGTATTAAAAAAATGAAAAAAAATGTTAAAAACATTGTCGCACTTGCGAAAAACTTGATTTCTTCCTTAGGTAATAGCGGACCAAAAGAACTAAAGTATCGTTGGATAGCCCTATTAATGGACCATCATATGGTATCTAAATAATACGATTTCGATGGTAAGGAAATAAATTATTGTATGCCAAAAATCTAGTATTTTCCGAATTTTTAACATTCTGAGACGCCCTTTTCTCGAAAACGACGCCGCAAATTTTTCTTAAACTTTTCTTACCGAAAGTCTTATCGGTTGTCTATATAGTAAATTCAAAATGAAAAGGATTGAAATAATATAAGTGGTCCAAAAATGGCCTCAAACTTTGAAAAAAATTGAAAAATCGTTAAATTATTGGAAACAATCTTTAATTTATCTCTTTTTCCAAAACTACTCAATGGATGTTTCTGACACTTTTGGTACAGAAAGTTAAGTATCCAAACAACTTCGTAAAGCTGTCACGACAATAATCGTAAAACCGAAAGTAGTCGAAAAAATGTCCGATATTTTGAAAAAAAAATTTTTTTTTTACGAAAACCTTTTTTATTTATGAATATTTTTTGATGATATTTTACACAGGGTTAAAATATCATCCTACTGGAGCAGAAATGAGAAAAAAAATTGTCTCTGTAATTTACGTTAGCCGCCATCGGCTAATTTAGTTTTTCGTACCCAGAAAAATTATTTATTGTTCGATTTGTATAAAACAAAGTTCATATGCTCCGTGGTCCCAATTGTAATTTTTTTGGTTACGGTGAAATTTTTCTGTCGGCAACGGAAGTGACGTAATATTAACAAAAACTACAATTTTGACAGTTCGGTACCACTTTTTGAAAGCAAATATTATTTTTTTTCAAAACTGATATAACTAAAAGGATGCACCCTGCAAAGGTGCACAAAATCCTTAGTTCAGATTTTTTAATTTCAATTTCATTTTAGGGCAATTTCGAATAAAATGTAAAATAAAGTGTAAAATTCAGTTATTTACAATTCATTCAGCGTTTTCATATTTTGAAATATTTATTTGTAATTTTCATAAACTCATAGCAATAATCCAGATGAAGAGAATGTATGCGAAAATTAGTTTGTAATATGAGCAGTTGCCGAGAAATATGCAATTTTGCATGAATCACTTTTCACGTTATTTTGCCTATAAAGGAGGGAATTGTTATTCGATTTGCAATATTTTTTTTCCATTTGATGCTTAATACCAATTTGGACTAGGTCAAGCCAATTTTACATTTTCATTGTGACCGGAAATGACGTTATTTGGGCAAAAACTGTATTTTTAACCTAAAAAACAAATATTTTATTCAAATGAGTCTGCCTTATAATATTTTTAAAATTATGATATTTGATTCCCAATTCCCATCAACGAATAGAATGAAACCATACGACCATACAGATACCACAAAATGGTTTCTAACTGGTACGGTTACAGAGAAATAGGCGATCTTCTATAAGTCACTTTTCAAGGTTTTTGGTCTATAAAAGTGTCAATTATTATTCGATTTTTATAATTTTTTTACCATTTGATGCCTTATGCCATTTATGACTTCTATCATCTAAGTTAACATTTTCAATATCACCGGAAGTAATTTAATTTTTGCAAAAAAACGTATTTTTAGCCTTCAAAACAAACATTTTTTTGAAGGGAGATTAGGGTATCGTGGGGTTGCACGGGAATTGAAGTATCGTACCCATTTCATAAAGATACGATGACCCGGAAGTAAAATATGGCACGCTGAAAATCAAGTATTTTTTAATTTGGAGCGTTTTGGGACGCCTTTATCTCGAAAACTGCTCCAGCGATTTTCCTTAAACTTTATCTATCGATGGTCCCTCCGGTAGTCTTTAGCATGGATCCATCCGTTAAGACCTTCAAATAATTGGAATAGGACAAAAAAGGGACTGAAAATCGAAAAAAGTCGAAAAATCGTGAAATTTTGGAAAATGCTCTACTAATTTTCTATTTGAAGAGATTTTCAAATAAAGGATATAAATTCAGATAGCTGACCTAATTACGGTTCTAACAATGTATAATATGTATGTAGTTATTGAAATTTAATTTTCAATATTTTGATATTTTGACATTTTTAACCATTTTGAACATATGATTTCCCAGAAGTATTTTATTTGATCGTATAGTTTCGTATATCATTAGAGAGCCCTGTTCCCATGCAAACTCCAAAACTGGATTTGAAAACTACTCGACAATGATTCGTATACCGGAAGTAGTTCAAAAAACAACGAAAAATGTAAAAAAGATAAAAAAAAATTGGAGCTCTTGCCAAAAGTTCGAATTCTCCGTCACATATTAGCGGACCAGAACAATTAAAGTGTCGTTGGATAGTTCCATTAATAGACGGTCGTATAACAACTAAATAACACGAATTTGATTCTTAGCAAATAAATTATGGTACGCCGAAAACTAAGTATTTTCCTTTTTGGAGCATTCTGAGACGACTTTTTCTCGAAAACGACGCCTACGAATTTTCTTAAACATTTTTTACCCAGAGTCCTATCGGTGGCCTAGCGTGTGCATCTAATAATAAAAGCGTTGCAATATTATAGGTAGTTCAAAAATGACCTCAAACTTTGAAAAAAGTTGAAAAATCATTAAATTATTGAAAATGCTCTTTTATGTATCTTATTTTCGAAAATTACGCAATGAATGTTTCTGATATTTCTGATACAGGAAGTTAAGTATCTAATCAACTTGTTAAAGCTATTCCGACAATGGTCGAAAAACCGGAAGTTGTCCAAAAAAATCTCCGATATTTTGAATTTTTCTTTTACATTTTTACAGAAAACTTTTTTTTTTATGAATATTTTTTGATGGTAGTTTACACAGAGTTAACGTATCACCCTACTTGAGCAGAAGTGAGAAAGAATTTTGTCTCAGTAATTTTCCTTAGTCGCCATTGGCTAATTTAGTTTTTCGTACCTAGATAAATTATTTATTGTTCGATTTGTATAAAACAAAGTGCATATGCTCCGTGTTCTCAATTGTAATTTTTTTTGGTTACCGTGAAATTTTTCTGCACGCAACGGAAGTGGCGTAATATAAACAAAATCTACAATTTTGACAGTTCAATACCACTTTTTGAAAGCAAATATTATTTTTTTCGAAATCTGATATAGCATGCGCGCTGTAAAGGGGCGCGCTGTAAAGTTGCACAAATCGTTAGCTCCGATTTTGTAATTTCAATTTAATTTTCGGGCAAAATCGAATAAATGTAAAAAAAATTGTAACAATCAGTTATTTACAACACATTCAACGTCTTCATATTTTGAACTATTTATTCGTAACTTTCATAAACTCGTAGTAATAATCCAGACAAGGAGAATGTATGCAAAAAACAGTTCGTAATATGAGTAATTGCCGAGAAATATGCAGTTTTGCATGCATCACTTTTT
The DNA here is from genome assembly GCA_948474765.1 of Patella depressa. Classification (NCBI taxonomy): domain Eukaryota; kingdom Metazoa; phylum Mollusca; class Gastropoda; family Patellidae; genus Patella; species Patella depressa. The sequence continues at coordinate 617,468 of CAOLEZ010000009.1, read as the reverse complement.
ACGTTATCTTACCTATAAAAGAGTAAATTATTATCCGATTTTCAATATATTTTTTTCATTCGATGCCTAATGCCAATTTGGACTAGATTTAGCCAATTTTACAGTTTCATTGTGACGGGAAATGACGTCATTTTGGCAAAAACTGTATTTTTAACCTAAAAAACAAATTCAAATGAGTCTTTTCTATAATATTTTTAAAATTATGATATTTGAATCCCATCAACGAATAGCATGAACCCATACGATCATACAGATACCACAAACAAGTTTCTAATTTGTTCGGTTGACGAGAAATAGACGAGTTTCTACAAGTCACTTTTCAAGCTTTTTGGTCTATAAAAGTGTCAATTATTATTCAATTTTCATACAATTTTCACCATGTGATGCATTATGCCATTTATGATTGCAATGGTCTGATTTAACATTTCCATTATCACCGGAAGTAATGTCATATTTGCAAAAACCGTATAAAACAAAGTTTGTATATTTCATGTTGCAAATTCTCAACTTATTTGCTGCCGATAATGATTTCTTTTGGCACCGGATGTGACGTAATTTTGCCAGATTTTACAATTTTGGCCGATCTTTTCGCAAGCAAATATTACTTTTACAAGTCTGATAGAGGGTGTCACTGAATAAAAAAAAAATACAGTATCGTTTGGTAGCTGGATAGATCGGCTATTGTATGACGTATTTCCTGTCTGATTCCTGATAGCCGATTCAGTGCTGTGGAGGAAATGCAGCAGGTTGGACTGGCATGTACATTTGGACATCCCCTCCCCTCCTTAAACATGTGACTGGCACCCGGGGTGTTTTACGTGCAAGCAAATGTGTACATAGGACCTCGGTTTCACATCTACTCTGATCTATTATTTTTGGGCACCATCCCTACACCTTTGACAAGGGAGGAACTATGCTGATGCTGACAAATCTGAATATTTTTCGATAAATGCAGGGATTGGACATGGGACCTACAAGTTAGTGAGTTACAAGCAGGGCTACCAAAAGGAATGCCTACCAAGAATAACCTGGCTAATGAAACGTGGAATATATCATGCAGTTTGTTACAAGGGATTATCTGTCTGGACAGCTGTCATAGCAAACAGGCCATTTATTTTCTTTTTTGCCGTTGAACATATCTTTTCAGGGGTTTTCAGGGGTGCTAAAGACTTAAATCGTAGTAAAAATTTGATCAGACGATATCCAATATTTATTTGCTATTTTGTCAATTGATATTTTTTTATTTAGAATTGCAAGGGTGCTGAAGACGAAAATCGTTGTAAATGCACTCTTTTCGTAACGAAAAATCCACAACATCATAGTGTTATACTGAAGAACAATCTATACATTAGAAGTAATTTGTATATTATAACTTTGGTAGGATTAACTGAAGTTAATATCATCAATTAATTAGCACCTTAGTGCCAGCTAGTGGACAGGAGATTAAGATTATTGTTGATTAGGTAATCATCAAAGAAGCCGTCACAACTGTACGTGTGTTCAGTTAACACGTGGATTAAAATAAGATTTTGAGTGTACGATACGTCTATAGTATTTTCAGATACCGTAACGTTATCAAAATATGAGTCCCTATAGATAGCTGCCAATTTAATAGTCAAGTAAAGCTTACGTTCACTTTCTTGCATTTTGGCTTTGATGTAATTAAGCAATGGCAGGTTCGAGAATCGTCGCATTTCGGCTCGTTGGTCGATCTCATTTTTCGACCCATGGTGATAAGAACATTTTAAACAATGATATCCAATACGCATTCCTTATTTTACATGCCGTATGAAGAAGCAACAGTTAACAGAATTCATCTATCGATAAAATTCCCTTCAAAAAGAAAATTAATGTCCATTTTTATTTCCATTTAAGGCCTATAAATTATTTTCTAAAGATGGTATGAGATATTATTCGCAGTAAATAATGAGTTTTCGACGTTTTTATCGTTGACCCGTTCCAGTTGATTAGTATTACTCAACGACACACACCCGCCTACCGATTAATTTACATAATCAGTTACATGGTTTTGATTAACACTCAAAGGAAATCTATATACGATCAGAATTAATTTTTTTCTGTCACTTATCAGAATGAATCTCATGTAGGTACCCAAAAACATAATTGCCTAAACCAAATATTTATCGCCCGCTCAGCCATCCTCGTAACCATAATGCTTTGCACGCGATGTCTGGGCCAATCAGCAAACGAGTTGTGTAGACAGCATGGCCATGACATGGTGTTTGTTTATATTTTCTAGGGGTTTTAAAACTCGAGCTTGTCCGTTCAAAATCAATTCAGAGATAATATTTTGATAATATTTGATATCTGAAGATTCTCCGTTTTACAACGATGCCAATTATTATGCAAGAGGAATGACCGGTCGTTCCATAGCGAGCGAAGGAACATAACTAATTTCGCAGATAATTTTAAGAAATAGGACAGATTTAAGAATAAGGTACTCTTACAAAACGTTCAAATAAAGGTGTTCTAAAATCTTTTATTGCTATTTTGATCTTTTGTGTCGATAGATAGTATATTTATAGACTCATTTTTAAGAAAATCTTATCAATATTTTCACTTATTTTGCAATCCGACTCAAGAGGGCGTGTTCAATCACAAATATTACGGCACGCTGAAGATCTAGTATTTTCCTTTTTGGGCTTTTATATGATATCAGAATAGAAATTCGATGGTTAGGCAATAGAATATGAGATGCCGAAAATGTAGTATTTTCCTCTTTTTTTTGGAGCCCATTCAGACTTGTTTATGTCGAAAACTACTACTATTTCTCTTCTTAAACTTCTGTTACCCCGAGTCCTATCGGTCGTTTAGAGTATAAAGGTAGATTTAAAAGCATGGCAATGATATAAAGGACCCTGAAAGCCGATTCAGCACTGCTATGCAGGTCTAGTTCCTATTATTATTAAGTTTTCATATTACATATGAAAGATTATTGTTTCTGTTAAGATTAATATTATTATTAAGCTTTCATATTACATATGAAAGCTTATTGTTTCTGTTAAGATTAATATTATTAAGCTTTCATATTACATATGAAAGCTTATTGTTTCTGTTAAGATTATTATTATTTTTTTTTGTGTATTTTCTGCAAATCGGATTTCTCAGAATCTAACCATGGGATCTTTCTGAAACTTTGACCTATCCCCCTCAAAAAGGGGTGCGAACGTTGATTAAATATATTTTCAAAATGTTTTACGAATCCGAAATCACTGAAATTTACGAACGAAAAAACTGACAATGCATAGTCGTAACTTTGTTATTTTTTGACCGATTTTACTAATTCTTTTTTATTTGAATACCTTGAAAAAAATCATTTTTATCTGCAGTTTCACATTTTCGAATTTCGAAAATTCGTCGCTGTGATTTCGAACCGGAAGTTTAGACCAATTTGACAACTCCTTTAACTATTGTACGATTTTCATGAAATTTAGTTACCGATGTGATTTCAAAAATATAATTAGAAATTTTGTAAATTATCTCCCCTTGGTGAAATTAAGGATCAAAGTTTTCAAAAATAATCGTCGAAATATAATTCGATCGATACTACACAAGTAATTACTGATTCGTGCACAAAATATGGAGTTTGTGGATCGAACCGGAAGTGCCACCATCTTTAAACGTGAAAAATCAATGAGGCTTTTTTGCTATTTTACATTTTCGGAATACTTGAATGAATGCCTAAAAATCTATTGGATCAGAATTTTGATTTCGGTCATGTGATGGTCACCATTTTGAATTGAAAATGAAAAATAGAAGCAATTTGAAAGGCCGGGACTTTGAAACACAATAACTCTCCTTCTAATTAAGCTAGAATGTTCAATCTTGGTGTAGACGTTCACTAGGTCAATGTCATGATTGAGTTCAAAGATGAGCATTTTCTGCCAAGGGTAAGCCGAGATAAGTTTGCTGATTTGTTGATTCTTTAGGGCACGATAACTTCGGTTATAATGAAGGGAGGGCGGTGAAACTCTTGTCAAAAGAGAGTCTAATAGCTAGCCTGTTGTGTGAAATCATTGTATCATTTTTATACGCCCACATTTTCATGTGGACGTATTATGTCGTCGCCCCTGTCCGTCCGGACGTCCGTCCGTCCACAATTTGTTTGTGGACTTTCTACAGGTCACAATTCTTATCCGATTTTGACGAAACTTGAAATATAGGTTTATCCCCAAAAGATCTCGGCTGCTTTCGATATTGGCATGTATCGGATCAAAACTTCATGGATTATGTCCCCTGATTGTACGAAAAATCACGTTTTTAGCTTGTGGACCCTATAGAGGTCACAATTTTGAACCGATTTTGATGAAACTTGACATGCATGTTTGTAAACCCAAAGATCTTGGTTCCTTTCGATATTTGCGGCTATCGGAATGTAATTTCCTGGATTATGGCCCCTGATTGTCCGAAAAATCACCCTTTTTAGCTTGTGGTTCCTCTGGAGGTCACAATTATTATTCGATTTAAAAAACCGTTTGATTATATCACCGTTACACCCTAAGGAAGGTTGAGTTCGAATTTCGGGAAAATCGGACGTAAATTGCCATACAAAATGGCCGCGGTTTGTACGCAAATACTGTTAAAAAATGGTATATCAAGGTTGTGGACCCTGTGGAGGTCACAATTTTGATTCGATTTTGATGAAACTTGAAATTCATGGTTATAACCCAAAGATCTTGCTTCCTTTCGATATTTGCGCATATCGGATCGTAACTTCCTGAATTATGGCCCCTTGATTATACGCAAAATCGCCTTTTTTTTAGCTTGGAGGTCACAATTATTATCTGATTTAAAAAAACGTTTGATTATATTACCGTTACACCGTAAGGAAGGTTGAGTTCGAATTTCGGGAAAATCAGACCAAAATTGCCATACAAAATGGCCGCCGTTTGTACGCGAATACTGTTAAAAAATGGTATATCAAGGTTGTGGACCCTGTAAAGGTCACAATTTTAATTCGATTTTGATGAAACTTGAAATTCATGGTTATAACCCAAAGATCTTGGTTCTTTTCGATATTTGCGCATATCGGATCGTAACTTCCTGAATTATGGCCCCTGGTTATACGCAAAATCCCCCTTTCTTTAGCTTGTGGTCCCTCTGGAGGTCACAATTATTATCCAATTTAAAAAAAAACGTTTGATTATATCACCGTTACACTGTAAGGAAGGTTGAGTTTGAATTTCGGGAAAATCGGACCAAAATTGACAGACAAAATGGCCGCTGTTTGTACGCGAATACTGTTAAAAAAATGGTATATCATGGTTGTGGACCCTGTATAGGTCACAATTTTAATTTGATTTTGATTAGGAAGGTTGAGTTCTAATTTCGTGAAAATCATACAAAAATTGCCGGACGAAATGGTCGCCGTTTGTAAGCGAATAGTGTAAAAATATGGTATATCATGGTTGTGGACTCTCTACAGGTCACAATTCTTATCCGATTTTGATGAAAAGTCACATTTCTAGGTTGTGTACCGTCACACCATAATCATTGTCGGTTTCGAATTTCATTAATATCAGACTGGAACTGACCAACTAAATGGCTGCTCCCAATACAGTATGAAATACAGGACTTAAAGATGCAGGAAAAATCACTTTCGGTATTGCTTGTTCTCTGTCCATCTCTCGAAAATGTGGGCGTATCCTGCCTGGCAGTGCCAGCCTATCTTTTTAAATATAAGGGATAGCAGAAATCCAAAAAGTCGTATTTTTACGGTTTGGAGCATATTTAGAGGTCTTTTTCTCGTAAAGTAAACATGATATATTTTTGGAACTTCTTGTACAAAAAGTATTATCAGTAGTCTTTCATATGAAACCATCGATCAACAGTCCAACATATCAAGAGTAGAAGAACAAAAGGATCGAACATTGAAAACGGCACCCTTTCATTGTTAAGCGAAACATGCAGTGTGGGTGACTACATTCTGCACATTTAGTCATCGTATAGGGCTTATTCAACAGTATCGAATTCCAACTGCTAAGGGATCATGTACGTGCACTTCAATGTGTACATGGGACCTTGGTTTTTCGTCGCATCCGAACGACTAGACAGATGTCCTTGTCAGGTCCTCCGTTCTGCCTCACTGACACGGAGAAACCACGCCGAAAAATCTAGATGAACTTTCTCGGTGCAGAACTTTCAATACAGGCCAAACGTTTATTGCAAACGATTAAGCTGGTCAGTGGGAGCTTATTTTCAAAGTTTTGTAATAATCGGTTGGTAATTAAAGGTACCGTGGAAATTAAACTGTTAAAACAGCAAATTTCGCCCGGTTGAAATGTTTCTCGCTATAAGTCAGCAATTTGCCGATTTCATGGAGGCTGAATGGTTGAATGGTTAACATGAGCGCGCTGTATTGTAACGTCTGTCATTGAGTCAACCGGCGTCGTTTCGATTTCCATGTTGTACGTGCCATGGAGTATGGTCGCCTGTTCAACCTCGTGGGTTTTCTCCGTGTCCGTCAGTTTCCTCCCACGACTAAAGTGCAAGGGAAGTTTTTAACCAAAATGACCTAGTTTGTGTCGAATAGACACATTTCCCTATCTCTCTTTTATTTTTAAAGTTTTGTAATTATCGATTGGTAATCAAGCTACTGCAAAAATTAAAGTGATAAAACGGAAAATTTCGCCCGGTTGTACTGTTCCTCACTTTAAAGTCAGCAATTTGCCGATTTTAGATGGCTTGGATGGCTGAATGGTGCACAACTTTCCGTTCAGGCCAAACGTTTATTGCGAACGATTAAGCTGGCCAGTTGGAGCTTAGTTTTAAAAGTTTTGTAATATTCGGTTGATAATTAAAGGTACCATGCAAATTAAACTGTTAAAATAGAAAATTTCTCCCGGTTGAAATGTTTCTCGCTGTAGATCAGCAATTTGCCGATTTTAGGGAGGATGGATGGCTGAATGGTTATCGTAACATCTGCCATTGAGTCCACCGGCGTTGTTTCGATTTCTCGGTTGTACGTGACAAGGATTATGGTCGCACGTCCAACCTCGTAGGCCGTAACGCCGGATAAAATTTCCTCATTGCACACTTTATGGCGTATGCCCGTCTTCATTAGCCCATTTTAGGAGCAGAACAGTAGGACGTTAAACTCCATTCAATTTCATTTCATTTTCTCTATGTTGCTTATTTATTATAGTGGATAAATATTGTTCTGGTTCTAGTAATTATTTAATTTCTGCACAGAAATCTTGCTTTGAACAGTTTTTATACGCCCACATTTGCACGTGGACGTATATTGTTGTCGCCCCTGTCCGTCCGGACGTCCGTCCGTCCACAATTTGTTTAGGGACTCTCTACAGGTCACAATTCTTATCCGATTTTGACGAAACTTGAAATATACGTTTATCCCAATAAGATCTCGCTGCTTTCGATATTGGCATGTATCGGATCGAAACTTCGTGGATTATGGCCCCTGATTGTTAAAAAAATCACGTTTTCAGCTTGTGGACCCTATAGAGGTCACAATTTTGAACCGATTTTGATGAAACTGGACATGTATGTTAATAACCCAAAGATCTTGGTTCCTTTCGATATTTGCGCTCATCGGATCGTAACTTCCTGAATTATAGCCCCTGATTGTCCCAAAAATCACCCTTTTTAGCTTGTGGTCCCTCTGGACGTCAAAATTATTATCCGATTTAAAAAACCGTTTGATTATATCACCGTTACATGGTAATTTTGCATGGGCCAGAAACTTAATAAAAAACCAAACAAATTCTAATGATTTTCTGATAATAACTTAATATGCGACAACTCTTGTTGACTGCCCGGACGATTTAGCTGCTGTGTGGGCGTATGTTTCGTTGCCTGGCAAGCTATCTTTTTTATTGCAGAGTGCCACTCTTGTATATTGCAGTCTATGACCCTTTGTTTAAAACATGCTTAAAAAGTTGTCACGATTTCCTACTTATAACCAAACATATTGGAAATCATAATTATATAACATATCCCTGATTTTGGTAGCCCGATTACAGCTATACCAGTTTCAGTTATTTCCCTTTAGTTTAAAGGTTAATTTTTGCCCGGGTGCAATGTTTCTCACTATATTAAAACTTGTAACTTTGTGAGTTTTTGACCAAAATTTGATAATTATGTTTCTCCGAGTCCTTCGGTTTCCCCAAACGGCTAAAGACCCCTACGCGCAATGGAAGTTTTTGAATAAAATCAAATACCATGTTAGTCCCGAATTGACCTAGTTTGTGTCGAAAGGACGTTTAGCCCCATTTCTCCCTCTTTAAAGTTTTGTATTAATCGGTTGGTAATCAAAGGTACTGTAAAAATTAAAGTGATACACAGAAAATTTAGCCCGGTTGTAATGTTCCTCACTTTATCAATAACAAAGTTACGACTATGCATTGTTAGTTTTTTCGTTCGTAAAATTCGGTGATTTCGAATTCGTAAAACGTTTTGAAAATATATTTAATCAACAGCTACCACCCACTTATTTTTTTTGGGTGGGTGGGGTGTAGGTCAAAGTTTCAGAAACATCCTATGGTTAGATTCTGTGAAATCCGACTTGCAGGAAAAACATAAAAAAAAAATAATAATCTTAACAGAAACAATAAGCTTTCATATGAAATCTTAACTAGATCTGCTACTGTCCCATGCAGATATGAAAGCTTTCATATTCATCGTCATATGGCTTAAAAGAACAATGCACAAGAAAAAATAATTATCAAAATCGATACTAAACAAATTGCAAAGTTACAAGTCTAAATATAGTGAGAAACATTGCACTCCGGCAAAAAAATAATCTTAAAACTAAAGGGAAATAACTGAGACTTGTGTTTGCTGTCATCAGAATGACTTCCCACTCCAAAGGTTTCAGAAAAAAGAAAAGAAAATGGTAGAAACACATCGAAAAATCAAATGAGATAACGGAACTAATACTTTTTGCATCAGATTGACCTCAACTGTTTGAATATTTACGTTAAATATGTAAATTTGGAAAATAAAAGACAAAATTATCAAAATCGGCGAAAAACATAAAAAGTTACAAGTCTAAATATAGTGAGAAACATTGCACTCCGGCAAAAATATAATCTGTAAACTAAAGGGAAATAACTGAAACTTGTATAGCTGTAATCGGGCTACCAAAATTAGGATATATTATATAATTATGGTTACCAATATGCTTGGTTATAAGTAGGAAATAGTGACAACTTCTTAAGCATGTTTTAAACAAAGGGCAATAAACTGCAATATACAAGAAAGTCACTCTGCAATAAAAAAGAAACTGTTCAAAGCAAGATTTCTAAACAGAAATTAAAAAACTACTACAAACAGAAAAATATTTATCCACTATAATAAATAAACAACATAGAGAAAATTAGGATATATTATATAATTATGGTTACCAATATGCTTGGTTATAAGTAGGAAATAGTGACAACTTCTTAAGCATGTTTTAAACAAAGGGCCATACACTGCAATATACAAGAAGGTCACTCTGCAATAAAAAAGAAACTGTTCAAAGCAAGATTTCTAAGCAGAAATTAAATAACTACTACAACCAGAAAAATATTTATCCACTATAATAAATAAACAACATAGAGAAAACTAGACCTGCATGCAGGAATGACGGGTTTCACTGGTGCCACGTTACCCTTGAACATGTCACTTCCTGTACCACATTACCCTTTAACATATGTCACTTCCGGTACCAATGAAACCATTAAACATGTTTCCACATAGGTATTGCACACATCAAATAAAATGGACGCAGAATCAATCAATTACAGCAATATCAATTCATTTTATACATTTGTTACTTGTAAGTGATCCTGACAAAATTACATTACTTCCGGTGATAATGAAAATGTTCAATTAGTTTTATGAAATCTGAAATGGCATGTGACAATATATAGTGAAAATTTTATGTAAATAGAATAATAATTGGCACTTTTATAGACCAAAAACCTTGAAAAGTGACTTGTAGACAATCGACTATTTCTCTGCAACCGCACAAGTTAGAAACCATTTTGTGGTGTCTGTATGATCGTATGGGTTCAATCTATTTGTTGAATGGAATAAAATATTATAATTTTGAAAACATTACAAATCAGACTCATTTGAATAAAATATCTGTTTTGCAGGCTAAAAATACAGTTTTTGACAAAATGACATCACTTTCGGTGATACTAAAAAAGTTAAATTAGTTCTATGAAATCGTAAATGGCATAAGACATCATATGGTGAAAATTTTATGAAAATCGTATAATAACTGATTCTTTTAGAGCTAAAATAAAGTAAAGATAGGTTGTCAGGCAACGAAACATACGCCCACAGCAGCTAAATCGTCCAGGCAGTCAACAAGGGTTGTCGCATATTTTTACTTTTTTTGGTAATGAAAGATTTGAAATACACTAAAATCTGATTAAGAGTAACAACTCATTATGTAATTAACAGAAAATCATTAGAATTTGTTTGCTTTTTATAAAGTTTTACCCCATGTTAACAATTAGTATATTAAACATGTAGCTGTTCAGTTATCAAAATTCATTGAAAATCAAAATACTTGTTCGTTTCAACACCTTAAACACTGTGTATCAATCTGAAGTCAATCGGATGATAAGTTTGGCATCTATAATCTATAGCGTCACAAGGTTTTTTGAAATGATCAAGGGAGATAACTCTGGAAGTAATTATTTGAAATCACTGAAAATCAGTAGGCTTCTTCGCCTCATGACCTTAAACAGTGTGTGTAAATTTAAAGTCAATCAGATATTAACTTTGGCCTCTAGAGCGTCCACAGTATTTTTTGATGTGATCAAGTGCCATAACTCTGGCAATAATTATCGGAAATCGCTGAAAATCAATAAACTTGTTCGTCTCATGACTTTAAACACTGTGTATAAATTTAAAGTCAATCGGATATCAACTTTGGCCTCTAGAGCATCCACAAGATTTTTTGAAGTGACCAAGGGCCATAACTCTGGCACTAATTATCGGAAATCGATGAAAATCAATAGGCTTCTTTGTCTCATGACCTTAAACACTGTGTATAAATTTATTGCTACAAGTTTATGAAAGTATCGAAGAAATATTTTAATATATGAAGACACTGGATGGGTTGTAAATAGCTTATTTTTACCTTTTTTTTTTACCTTTTAACCGAAATGGCTCGAAAACAAAATCGAAATTAAAAAAAACTAAGTCCGAGATTTTGTGCACCTTTACAGGGCACATCTTTTGAGTAAGATCAGATTAGTAGAAAATAGTATTTGCTTTCAAAAAGTGGTACCGAACTGTCAATATTGTAGTTTTTTGCTGAATTTACGCCACTTCCGTTGCCTACAGGAAACTTTACCGGTAACAAAAAGATAGGCTGGCACTGCCAGGCAGGATACGCCCACATTTTCGAGAGATGGACAGAGAACAAGCAATATCGAAAGTGATTTTTACTACATCTTTAAGTCCTGTATTTCATACTGTATTGGGAGCAGCCATTTAGTTGGTCAGTTCCAGTCTGATATTAATGAAACTCGAAAGCGACAATGATTATGGTGTGACGGTACACAACGTAGAAATGTGACTTTTCATCAAAATCGGATAAGAATTGTGACCTGTAGCGAGTCCACAACCATGATATACCATATTTTTACACTATTCGCGTACAAACGGCGACCATTTCGTCCGGCAATTTTGGTACGATTTTCACGAAATTAGAACTCAACCTTCCTCATCAACATCGAATTAAAATTGTGACCTATACAGGGTCCACAACCATGATATATCATTTTTTTAACAGTATTCGCGTACAAACGGCGGCCATTTTGTCTGTCAATTTTGGTCCGATTTTCCCGAAATTCAAACTCAACCTTCCTTACAGTGTAACGGTGATATAATCAAACGTTTTTTTTAAATTGGATAATAATTGTGACCTCCAGAGGGACCACAAGCTAAAGAAAGGGGGATTTTGCGTATAACCAGGGGCCATAATTCAGGAAGTTACGATCCGATATGCGCTAATATTGAAAAGAACCAAGATCTTTGGGTTATAACGATGAATTTCAAGTTTCATCAAAATCAAATGAAAATTGTGACCTTTACAGGGTCCACAACCTTGATATACCATTTTTTAACAGTATTCGCGTACAAACGGCGGCCATTTTGTATGTCAATTTTCGTCCGATTTTCCCGAAATTAGAACTCAACCTTCCTTAGGGTGTAACGGTGATATAATCAAACGGCTTTTTAAATCGAATAATAATTGTGACCTCCAGAGGGACCACAAGCTAAAAAGGGTGATTTTTCGGACAATCAGGGGCCATAATTCAGGAAATTACATTCCGATAGCCGCAAATATCGAAAGGAACCAAGATCTTTGGGTTACAAACATGCATGTCAAGTTTCATCAAAATCGGTTCAAAATTGTGACCTCTATAGGGTCCACAAGCTAAAGATAGGTTGCCAGGCAACGAAACATACGCCCACAGCAGCTAAATCGTCCGGGCAGTCAACAAGGGTTGTCGCATATTTTTACTTTTTTTGCTAATGAAACATTTGTAATACACTAAAAACTGATTAGGAGTAACGGCTCATTATGTAATTATCAGAAAATCATTAGAATTTGATTGCTTTTTATAAAGTGTTACCCCACACTAACAATTAGTATATACATGAAACATTTAATATCATGGATTTAGCTGTTCAGTTATCAAAATTCATTGAAAATCAAAATACTTGTTCGTTTCAACACCTTAAACTCTGTGTATCAATCTAAAATCAATCGGATGATAAGTTTAGCCTCTATAGCGTAACAAGATTTTTTGAAGTTATCAAGGGAGATAACTCTGGCAATAATTATTTTAAATCTCTGAAAATCAATAGGCCTCTTCGTCTCATGACCCTAAACACTGTGTGTTAATTTAAAGTCGATCGGATATTAACTTTGGCCTCTAGAGCTTCCACAGGATTTTTTCGAAGTGATCAAGGGCCATAACTTTTGCAGCAATTATTGAAAATCACTGAAAATCGATAGACGACTTAGTCTCATGACTGTAAACACTATGTATAAATTTGAAGTCAATCGGATATTAACTTTAACCTCTAGAGCATCCACTGTGTATAAATTTAAAGTCAATCGGATATTAACTTTGGCCTCTAGAGCGTCCGCAGGATTTTTTGAAGTGATCAAGGGACATAACTCTGGCACTAATTATCGGGAATCGCTGAAAATCAATAGGATTCTTTGTCTCATGACCTTAAACACTGTGTATAAATTTAAAGTAAATCGGATATTAACTTTGGCCTCTAGAGCGTCCACAAGATTTTTTGAAGTGATCAAGGGCTATAACTCTGGCACTAATTATCGGAAATCGCTGAAAATCAATAGACTTCTTCGTCTCATGACCTTAAACACTGTGTATAAATTTAAAGTCAATTATTGGATATTAACTTTGGCCTCTAGAGCGTCCACAAGATATTTTCAAGTGTTCAAGGGCGACAACTCTGGCACTAATTATCGGAAATCGCTGAAAATTAATAGACTTCTTCGTCTCATGACCTTAAACACTGTGTATAAATTTAAAGTCAATCGGATATTAACTTTGGCCTCTAGAGCGTCCACAAGATATTTTGAAGTGATCAAGGAGGGCCATAACTCTGGTAGTTATTATCGGAAATCGCTGAAAATCAATAGGATTCTTCGTCTCATGACCTTAAACACTGTGTATAAATTTAAAGTAAATCGGATATTAACTTTGGCCTCTAGAGCGTCCACAAGATTTTTTGAAGTGATCAAGGGCCATAACTCTGGCACTAATTATCGGAAATCGTTTGAAGATGGCCGTCCATGGAGAGGAATGGGAAAACAAGGGAGGTAATTGAGTAACTATTTCCTCAATCACCCTGTGTCACCCTTTATAATGCCCAAAAAATTTTGCCCAGGACCGTATAATAGTGAGTTGACAACCTTTTGAGCAAAAGACATAGAAATAATTATGTTTTGACTTTCTTAGAAAATGTGAAATTGGAACTTTAAAGTCAATCGGATATTAACTTTGGCCTCTAGAGAAAACTCTGGCAGTAATTATTTGAAATCGCAGAAAATCAAAAGGCTTCTTCGTCTCATGACCTTAAACACTGTGTGTAAATTTAAAGTCAATCGGATATTAACTTTGGACTATAGAGGGTCCAAAGGATTTTTTGAAGTGATAAAGGGCCATAACTCTGGCAGTAATAATCGCTGAAAATCAATAGACATCTTCATCTCATGACTGTAAACACTGTGTATAAATTTGAAGTCAATCGGATATTAACTTTGGCCTCTAGAGCATCCCCAAGATTTTTTGCAGTGATCAAGGGCCATAACTCTGGCAGTAATTATTGGAAATCGCTGCAAATCAATAGACGTTTTCGTCTCATGACTGTCAACACTGTGTATAAATTTGAAGTCAATCGGATATTAACTTTGGCCTCTAGATCATCCAAAAGATTTTTTGAAGTGATCAAGGGCCATAACTCTGGTAGTAATTATCAGAAATCGCTGAAAATCAATATTCCGCTTCGTCTCATAACCTCAAATACTGTGTATAAATTTGAAGTCAATCGGATATTAACTTTGGCCTCTAGAGCGCCCACAAGATTTTTTGAAGTGATCAAGGGCCATAACTCTGGTAATTATTATCGGAAATCGCTGAAAAACAATAGGCTTCTTCGTCTCATGACCTTAAACACTGTGTATAAATTTAAAGTCAGTCGGATATTAACTTTAGCCTCTAAAACGTCCACAAGCAATTGTGGACGCCGGAGGTAACAGAAATAATGCGACCTATCTTGACAATGGTCGTCTCTTCAATGCCAGTTGACGTCAGATGTTAGAACGTCAAACAATTTCAACAATAAGGGCGATAATCCGGATAGAATCTCGGAAAACGCTAAAATAATAAGTGTAGTGTGCAACCACGAGCTAAAAAGGGTCATTTTGCGGACAATCAGGGGACATAATTCAGGAAATTACGGCCCGATGGGCGCAAATATCGGACGAATCCAAGATCTTTGGGTTATAAACATACATTTCAAGTTTCATCCAAATCGGTTCAAAATTGTGACCCGTAGACTGCCAATATCGAAAGGAACCGAGACCTTAGGTTGATAAACCTATATTTTAAGTTTCATTGAAATCGGATAAAAATTGTGACCTGTAGACTGTTCACAAACAATTGTGGATGGACGGACGAACAGGGGCGACAACAATATACGTCCACATGAACATGTGGGCGTATAAAAATGACCACGCAGAATATGAACTTGGTTTTATACAAATCGAATAATAAATAATTAATCTAAGACTGAAAAACCGAATTAGTCAATGGCGGCCATGAAAAATTATGGAGAAAAAAAATGTTGATTTTAACCCTGAGTAAAATGCCATATCAAAATATTCGTAAATAAAATATTCGTAAATTTTAAATTTTCAAAATTTGGCGCTTAATATCTTCAAAGATTCTTCGGCAATCTAAAATCAAAAGTAGCACAGCTATGTGCCTTGTTTCTGGCTATGTCAGAATGCATCACTTATTGATAAAATCCGAAGATTATTGTTAATATTATGACATTTTTTTAAAAACGTTGATTTCGGACATTTCGCATTGTCACAGAACGCCCAAAATAGCTTTAATCTCTAAGTAATACCCACGTTTGCAATAAAATCAAAAACGTTGTGTCGATCTCACATATAGTTTCCGAGGTACAATCAAATTGGGAAAAAAAAACAAACAATAATAAGATCTAGATCTGCTAAGCAGATATTAAAGCTTTCATATTCACAGTAACTTCCTGTCACATGTCATGGATCATAAATAACCCAAACAAGAAAAAACAAGCCAACAGTGAGGCTGATGTCCCCCGCCGAAATCCCAAAATAAATAGATGACACATATTAATTAATCGCACATTTATTTTTTTCAAACGTATCGACCAATCAAACTGAACACGAAGTGTCATCAAAAAATTGCTTATCTCTGCCTACCTTAAGAAGAAAATGCTCATCTTCGAACTCCATCAAGGCATTGACCTAATAAGCATACACACCAATTTTGAACATTTTAACTCAATTCGAAGGAGAGTTATTGTGTTCCAAAGTCTCGGCAAATCAAATTGCTTATCGCTCTGCTTGCCCTGAGCAGAAAATGTTCATTATCGATCATAGTCAAGGTATTACTGTAATGAAACTATACACCAAGTTTCACCACTCTCACTTAATTAGAACTAAAGTTATCGTGTCTCAAAGCATCAACCAATCAAATTGATTATCTCTGCCTACCCTAAGCGGAAAATGCTCATCTTCAAACTCCATCAAGGCATTGACCTAATAAGTATATACACTAAGTTTGAATATTTTAACTCAATTAGAAGAAGAGTTATTGTGTTCCAAAGTCTCGACCAATCAAATTGCGTATTGCTCTGCTTACCCTGAGCTGAAAATGCTAATTATCGAACTTAGTCAAGGTATTACTGTACACCAAGTTTCATCACTCTCACTTAATTAGAACTAAAGTTATCGTGTCCCAAAGCATCAACCAATCAAATTGCTTATCTCTGCTTACCCTAAGCGGAAATGCTCATCTTCGAACTCCATCAAGGCATTGACCTAATAAGCATATACACCAAGTTTGAACATTTTAACTAAATTAGAAGGAGAGTTATTGTGTTCCAAAGTCTCGATCAATCAAATTGCGTATCGCTCTGCTTACCCTGAGCAGAAAATGCTCATTATCGAACTTAGTCAAGGTATTACTATAATGAAACTATACACCAAGTTTCATCACTCTCACTTAATTAGAACTAAAGTTATCGTGTCCCAAAGCATCAACCAATCAAATTGCTTATCTCTGCTTACCCTAAGCGGAAAATGCTCATCTTCGAACTCCATCAAGGCATTGACCTAACAAGCATATACACCAAGTTTGAACATTTTAACTCAATTAGAAGGAGAGTTATTGTGTTCCAAATTCTCGACCAATCAAATTGCGTATAGCTCTGCTTACCCTGAGCAGAAAATGCTCATTATCGAACTTAGTCATGGTATTACTATAATGAAACTATACACCAAGTTTCATCAATCTCACTTAATTAGAACTAAAGTTATCGTGTCCCAAAGCATCAACCAATCAAATTGCTTATCTCTGCTTACCCTCAGCGGAAAATGCTCATCTTCAAAACCATCAAGGCATTGACCTTATAAACACATACACCAAGTTTGAACATTCTAGCTCGATTAGGAAGAGAGTTATTGTGTACCAAAAAGTGTGACGGACGGACAGACGGACAGACAGACAGACAGACAGACAGACAGACGGACGAACCCATTTTAATAGTCCCCCAACTTTCTTCGAAAGGCGGGGGACAATAAATCATTAGAATCGGTCACAATCTAGTGAAGTTAATGTCATTTTTTACTCGTAAACAACTTTGTCGGCACGAAAAACATCAAAGGCAAGTTAATGTGATTTTTTACTCGTGATCAACTTTGTCGGCATGAAAAACATAAGATAGGCTGGCACTGCCAGGCAGGATACGCCCACATTTTCGAGAGATGGATAGAGAACAAGCAATACCGAAAGTGATTTTTCCTACATCATTAAGTTAGAATTTGATATGTGCAAATATCGAAATGAATTAAGATCTTTGGGTTATAAAGGTTCATTTCAGTAGGCTTCAAATTCGACTGGGGATCATGTTGCTAAGTGGGTAAGATGCTGGCTCGGTAGCCTTGAGGTTGGGTGTTTGATCCCTGCACTGGGTGACAAAGTTCATCTAGATTTTCTGGCGTGGTTTCCACTTGTTAGTGATGAAGGATGGATGGCCTGACAAGAACAGCTGTCAATTTTGGTCCGATTTTCACGAAATTCGACCTCAACCTTCATTACGATGTAACGGTGATATAATCAAACGGTTTTTTAAATGGGATAATAATTCTGACCCCAGAGGGACCACAAGTTAAAAAAAGTCATTTTTCGTACAATCAGGGGCCATAATTCAGGAAGTTACAATCCGATATGCACAAATATCGAAAGGAACTAAGATTGTTAAGTTGTACACATGTGTTTCACGTTTCATCAAAATTGAATGAAGATTGTGACCTCTACAGGGTTCACAACCTTGATATACCATATCTTTACACTCTTTGCGTACAAGCGGCAGCCATTTTTTCAGTCAATTTTGGTCCGATTTTCACGAAATTCGACCTGAACCTTCATTACGATGTAACGGTGATATAATCAAACGGTTTTTTAAATGGGATAATAATTCTGACCTCCAGAGGGACCACAAAGCTAAAAAGGGTCTTTTTTCGGACAACCAGGGGCCATAATTCAGGAAGTTACGATCCAATGAGCGCAAATATCAAAAACAACCAAGATCTTTGGGTTATAAACATGCATGTCAAGTTTCATCAAAATCGGTTCAAAATTGTGACCTCGATAGGGTCCACAACCTTGATATAACATATTTTCACACTATTCGCGTACAAATGGCGGCCATTTTGTTTGTCAATTTTGGTCCGATTTTCACGAAATTTGAACTCAACCTTCATTACCATGTAACGGTGATATAATCAAACGGTCTTTTAAATCGGATAATATTTTGACCTCCATCACAATCGGTTCAAAATTGTGACCTCTATAGGGTCCACAAGCTAAAAACATGATATTTCGTACAATCAGGAGCCATAATCCATGAAGTTCCGATCCGATACATGCCAATATCGAAAGGAAGCGAGATCTTATGGGGATAAACCTATCTTTCAAGTTTCGTCAAAATCGGATAAGAATTGTGACCTGTAGAGAGTCCACAAACAAATTGTGGACGGACGGACAGGGGCGACGACATAATACGTCCACATGAAAATGTGGGCGTATAAAAAGGCAAAATTTCAATTTCTGAAATAGTCAAATAACAAAAATTCGATGGGTATCCCGGCTATCCTGAAATGTATTAATAGGAGACGCATAAAACATACCATACCCTATTGTGTTTGTTTACAAGCCCGTAAATGTCGATTTTTCCATATTCGCTTCAAAATGGCAACCATCAGTTGACCTAAATAAAAATTCTGCTCTGAACGTTTTTTAGGCCTTCCTTCAAGGATTCAGAAAATGTAACTCCGATGTCTGTAAGTGCAATATCGCAAAGGCCTTAGGGACTTTTCACGTTTCTAGATGGGGGCACTTCCGGTTCGAAGGACAAACTCCTGAAATGTATTAATTTCAGAAATAGGAGACTACTATGCCCTATTGTGTTTGTTTACAAGTCGATAAATGTCGATTTTTCACTATTTTCCATATTCACTTCAAAATAGCAACCATCAGTTGACCTAAATAAAAATTCTGCTCTGAACGTTTTTTAGGCCTTCTTTCGGGGATTCAGAAAATATAACACCCATGTCTGTAAGTCGCCTCGGTAAGATCTACTTACATGATAAATTTCATGAATATCGTACAACTATTAAAGAAGTTGTCAAATTGATCATAACTTCTGGTTCGAAATCACAGCAACGAATTTTCGGAATTCGAAAGTCTGAAACTGCAGATTTGAAGTAATTGTCCCAAGGTACTCAAAGAAAAAAGATTTAGTAAAATAGATCAAATAGTCACAAAGTTACAGCATTGTAGGTCAAATGCATTCGTTCGTAAAATTCGGTGATTTTGGATTTGTAAAACGTTTTGAAAATATATTTAATCAACAGCCACCACCCATTTTTGGGGGGATAGGTAAAAGTTTCAGAGAGATCCTATGCTTAGATTCTGAGAAATCCGATTTGTGGATAAAACACAAAAAGAAAAAAAAAGTAATAATAACTAGATCTGCTAAGCAGATATTAAAGCTTTCATATTCACAGTCACTTCCTGTTACATGTCATGGGTCATATAAATAATCTGAACAAGAAAAAAAAAGTCATTAAAATTGGACAAAAGCTAGCGAAGTTACTGCGATTTTTCTCTCGTAAACAACTTTGTAGACACGAAAAACATCAAAGGCAAAATTCGAATTTTGAAATAGCCAGATACCAAAAATTCGACCCGTATCCCGGCTATCCTGAAATGTATTAATTTCAGAAATAAGAGACGTATTGAACATACTATGCCCTATTGTGTTTTTTTTACAAGCCCGTAAATGTCGATTTTTCATATTCACTTCAAAATGGCAACCATCAGTTGACCTAAATCAAAATTCTGCTCTGAACGTTTTTGGGGCCTTCCTTCAAGAATTCAGAAAATATATCTCCCATGTCTGTAAGTTAAATATCAAAAAAGCCTTATTTACTTTTACGTTTCAAGATGGTGGCGCTTCCGGTTCGATCGACAAACTTGATATTTTGTGAACAAATCAGTAATTATTATCTAGTATCAAAAAACCCCAAAAATCAGGTCATTCTGAGTAAAATATAACAAAAGCCTGGTAGATTTTTCAAGTTTCAAGATGGTAGCACTTCCGGTTCGATCTACAAACTTCATATTTTGTGTACGAATCAGTAATTACTTAGTATTACAATAAGAAGCAAAATAAATAAGATATGTTTACAGGATTATTTTGTTATACGAAAAACTAAGTGACGCGTTCTCTATGGCGCTCAGTATATAAGTCGCCTAATGTGGACGTATAAATTAAACCATGAACCATGAATTTACTTTGCAAGCCCTGTAGTGAACCATTTGAGTAAGTTAATACATATTTGACAAATGAAATACTTACTCCGGTTGGACAATAGCCACACGTTTAACGGTGGATCTTTTTAAACCAGTTTTACGTGGGGGTTTTAACTGATAACCATTACTTTCACACCATCCAACAGGAAATAGGTTGTGAGAATACACATCTTCTACATGACTGGCCACCATCTTGTTGCTGTTGTCAAGGTGAATCCACATCAAATGACCAACTATTTTAGTAATTGTGGCAGCACAAATCTGGTTAGGATTATCTCTATTCACAGCTTCTAATTTCATTCCTCTTTCAAATTCATGATCGTCATCATCCTATAATTATCAACATGTTTATTATACAAACAGAACATTCCCAGTGAAATCACTCCAAACATGGAGTTCACATTTCCATCCAATTTTAATAAAATTTGTTACATGTATGTGAATTTATATTAATGGACATATATTGTAATCGCCCCAGTCCGTCCACAATTTGTTTATGGACACTCTGCAGGTCACCATTTTTTGTCCGATTTTCAACGAAACTTGAAATATAGATTTATCTGCCTAAGATCTCTGTTGCCTTCAATATTGTCATGTATCGGACCTTATCTACATGGCCCCTGAATGTACGAAAAATTATGTTTTAGTTTGTATACTATAACGAGGTCACAATTTTCGTTGAAATTTGAAATGTAAGTTTATACAAAGATCTTGGTTCCTTTTGGTCTTCGCGTATATAGGACCGTCACTTCCTGAATTATGGTCTCAGATTGTACAAAAAAATCAGTAAATCACCTTTTATAGCTTGTGGACCCTATGGAGGTCATAATTTTATTCCGATTTGAAAAACGTTTGAATATATCACCATTATACCTTAAAATGACGGTTGAATTCAAGTTTTGTGAAAATTGGACCAAATGGCCGCCCCTCATACGCAAACAGTGTAATAATATAGTATATCAAGGTTGTGGAACCTCTAGATCTCAAACGTTTGATCGGATTTTGATGAAACTTGAAATACATGTTTATAACCCAAAGACCTTTTTTTTTTTTTTTTTTTTTTTTTTTTTTTATTTTATAAACAGTATTACACACTATTGTACAACAGAATACACACATTACTACAGTATAAACCATCTTAACCAATAAGATAACACAGCATGCACAATAGTTGCCATGCCCCACTAACACCCCCTCTCCCCACCCCACCCACACCCCTCTCCCACACACCCAAACCCTACCAACTACAAAAAGAAAAAAAAAAACCTCGTCGAACCCACAGGAAGGATAAAGCCATGATGTTTTTGTATTGTCGATTTCTTCTTGGCTCATTTTCATATTTCCTCATATTGGAATCGTAACTTCCTGAATTATGGCCCTTGACTGTATGAAAAATCACATTTTTAGCTTGTGGTCCCTCTTGAGGCGAATTTTTCGTCCGACGGGTAGCAAATAAAACTACCGGTCGCTTGCGACAGGTGGACTAAATTTTACTTGATGTTCAGTAAATTGACCACAATACTCAAGTCCACGTCATGTACATGTAGGCCGTATTTATTTCTTCGTAGAGTCCTTTCTAAATGCAAGAATTGACCACGGAAATACCGCGAAAAGCCGCCATTTGCATTGTTTACATTTCGCTCTGTCGCACTCGGAGGCTACAGGTACTCAGTTTGGAAGTAGACAATTTTATAACAATTAATTTCAAACAGGTAGCTTTTTTCAAACATTTCGAGGCCTGTAAGAGGTCACAATTATTATCGGATTTAAAAAAAAAAGTGTGAAATATCATGGTTCGAATTTCATGAAAATCAAACCAAAAGTGACGAACAAAAGGGTCGCCCCTTGTAGCCTATAACACAAATGGTGTAAATATGTGGTATATCAAGGTTACAGACCTCTAGAGGAGACATTTTTTCCGATTTTGATAAACCTGAAATTATGGCTCTTGATTGTATAAAAAAAATCGCGTTTTAAAATCGTGGTCCCTCTACGGAATTTTTATCCAATTGATAAAAACCTTTGAATATATCCCTGTTACACCCTAATGGTGGTTGAGTTCGAATTTTGTGAAAATCGGACCAAAACTGACGGACAAAATGGCTGCCCCTCGGAAGCTGCCAGGCAGGATACACCGACATTTTCGAAGAGATGAATAAAGAATAAATCAAATCAGGGGCCATAATCCCGAGAGTTGTTGTCTGAAGTGTGCAAATATGGGAAAGGGCTGAGATCTTTGGGACATAAACATATATTTTAAGTTTCATCAAAATGGATAGTTTCATAAAGATCAGATATAAATTGTGGCCTTTAGAGGGTCTACAACCTTGATATACCATATTTTTACACTATTTGCGTACAAGGGACGTAATTTTGTCTGCCAGTTTTTGTCTGATTTTCACAACCGAGACATACAATAGGTTTACACTTTACACTGTTTGCGTATGAAGGGCAGCCATTTTGTCTGGCACTATTGGTCCAAAATCAACAAAACAGTGTAACAGTGATATATTCAATTTCTTTTTAAAATCGGATAAATCTCTAGAGGGACCACAAGCTAAAAACAGATTTTCATTACAATCAGGGTCCATAATTCAGGAAGTTATGATCCGATATGAATGAATATCGATAGGAACCAAATTCTTTGGGTTATAAACAAGCATTTCAAGTTTCATCGGATAATAATAGTGACCTTCAGATAGGGCTCTACGATATTACAAAGATAGGTTGCCAGGCAACGAAACATAAGCCCACAACAGCTAAGTCGTCCGGGCAGTCAACAAGGATTGTCGCATATTGTTTCTTTTGTCAGTAAGGAGAACATTTACAACACATGATAATCTTAATACGAGTAATAGCCCATTAAGTAATTATCAGAAATGATTAGAATAGTTTTGATTGTTTGTCTCAAGGCTTTCGTCCACAAGGTATTTCAAAGTGATCAAGGGTCATAACTCTGGCAGTGATTGTCGAATATTGCTGAAAATCAAATAGGATACTTCGTCTCATGATCCTAAACACTGTGTACAAATTTAAAGTCAATCGGATATTAACTTTAGCCTTTAGAGCGTTCACAGGGTTTTTCAAAGTGATCAAGGGTCATACCTCTGGCAGTAATTATAGGATATCGCTGAAAATAAATAGGCTTTTTTGTATCATGACCGTAAACAGTGTGTATAAATTTAAAGTCAATCGGATATTAACTTTAGATTTTTCAAAGTGATCAAGGGTCATAACTCTGGTAGTAATTATCGGATATTGCTGAAAATCATAACTCTGGTAGTAATTATCGGATATCGCTGAAAATCAATAGGCTTCTTCGTCGCATGACCTTAAACGCTGTGTATAAATTTGGCCTCTAGAGCGTCCACGAGATTTTTTGAAGTGAGAAAGGGCCATAACTCTGGTAGTAATTATCGGAAATCGCT
The DNA here is from genome assembly GCA_948474765.1 of Patella depressa. NCBI lineage: Eukaryota > Metazoa > Mollusca > Gastropoda > Patellidae > Patella > Patella depressa. The sequence continues at coordinate 593,359 of CAOLEZ010000009.1, read as the reverse complement.
GAAAAACAATAGGCTTCTTCGTCTCATGACCTTATACACTGTGTATAAATTTAAAGTCAATCGGATGTTAACTTTAGCCTCTAGAGCGTCCACAAGCAATTATGGACGCCGGACAGCCGGACCGACGGACGGACGGGGGCGACGACAATATACAACCACATTTCAATGTGGGCGTATAAAAAACGATTTTTCGGACAATCAGGGGACATAATTCATGACGTTACGATCCGATGAGCGCATATATCGAAAGGAACCAAGATTTTTGGGTTATAAACATACATTCATCAAAAGATAGGTTGCCAGGCAACGAAACATACGCCCACAGCAGCTAAATCATCCGGGCAGTCAACAAGGGTTGTCGCATATTTTTACTTTTTTTCGGTAATGAAACATTTGTAACACACTAAGAACTAAGTTTGGCCTCTATAGCGTCACAAGATTTTTTGAAGTTATCAAAGGATATTAACTTTAGCCTCTAGAGCGACCACAAGATTTTTTGTAGTGATCAAGGGCCATAACTCTGGCAGTAATTATCGGAAATCGCTGAATATCAATAGGATTCTTCGTGTCATGACCTTAAACACTGTGTATAAATTTAAAGTCAATCGGATATTAACTTTGGCCTATAGAGCATCCACAAGATTTTTTGAAGTGATCAAGGGCCATAACTCTGGCAGTAATTATCGGAAATCGCTGAATATCAATAGGCTTCTTCGTCCCATGACCTTAAACACTGTGTACAAGATTTTTTGAAGAGATCAAGGGCCATAACTCTGGCACCAATTATCGGAAATCGCTGAAAAACAATAGGCTCCTTCGTCTCATGACCTTAAACACTGTGTACAAATTTAAAGTCAATCGGATATTAACTGTAGCCTCTAGAGCGTCCACAAGATTTTTTTAAGAGATCAAGGGCCATAACTCTGGCACTAATTATCGGAAATCGCTGAAAAACAATAGGCTCTTTCGTCTCATGACCTTGAACACTGTATAAATTGTGGACGCCGGACCGACGGACGAACGGACGGACAGCGGCGACGACAATATACGACCACATAACCATGTAAGGGTGATAGAATCAAACGTTTTTTTTTAAATCGGATAACAATTTTGGCCTCCAGAGGAACCACAAGCTAAAAAGGGCGATTTTTCTGACAATCAGGGGCCATAATTCAGAAAGTTACGATCCGATGGGCAGAAATATCAAAAGGAGCCAAGATCTTTGGGTTATACACATGCATTTCAAGTTTCATCCAAAGCGGTTCAAAATTGTGACCTCTACACTGTTCACAAGCTAAAAACGTGATTTTTCGGACAATTAGGGGCCATAACCCATGAAGTTACAATCCGATACATGCCAATATCGAAAACAACCGAGATCTTATGGTGACAAACCTATATTTTAAGTTTCATTGAAATCGGGTAACAATTGTGACCTGTAGACTGTTCACAAACAATTGTGGACGGACGGACGGACGAACAGGTGCGACGACAATATACATCCACATGAAAATATGGGCGTATAAAAAGGGACGATCGATATTGCCAGTTTTTTTCAACGATATAGTTAAATATCGCGATATGCTATTAAATAAATTAAATATAAATGCATTAAAGCTGACTACCGTGTGGGTAAGAATTGTGGGTAAGTATTGCTTTAAACTTTGCTTTTTTAAAAAAAATATACATTTGTTAAAATGAACTAAACACATCCTTTTTGGATAAAAACTTTTCACCAAACACGACTTGTGCATTTTCGTTTTGGTACTAATTTTACTCATTTTAATACCCATTTACACTAAATAGGAAATATTTTTAAACTACAAATACTTCAAACGTCTTTATTTATTTTTCTTATACTCCAAAAAAATGTTTGAGAATTTAATTTGTCGGAGTAAAAAAGTTAATACGCCGTACTCATTAAGCCTCGTCGATGTCATGCTTATCAGTGATTGTAGCGGCCAAGCGAATATTCACTGCAGGATCAGTTTGCAACAAATACTATCCGTACTATTTTCCATTCGAACATTCGATTGGCCCAAACAATGACAGGTAATCTATTTATAGATCGTTTTATTCACGCTTTCAGGAATTAATTTTCGTAGTGTTTTCATGTGGTGGATACTTGATAAAGTATTTTCGAAAATTCTGCGCATACCGGAAGTGGCAGATCTTTGTACGTTGTCAAAAAATGAAAATTGGCCATAGTTTCGTCAATTCTTTAACCATTTTCAAACAAATGACATTTTCGAAAACCCTGAATCTTTTCCGAGCCAATAGCAATCTAAGATTTTGTAATTTCGAAACTTCGTCGCTGACTTCTAGCGTTCGAAAATTGAAAAATGTTGTTTAAGAGACAATTTTTTTCATTTTTCAAAATTTTCAAGTTTGACTTACATTTTTGGATACCTTAAGTCCATCTGATTCCAGCAATATAAGTTTTATTCGGAGTTATCACCTTTATTTTTCGATTTTTTTCGAATTTTTTCGAATTTTCTACCTATTTTGTGAGCTCGGATTTCGTTATATGGCCGAATTGGCGAATCTGAAAGGAATAAAGCAATTTCAACAATGATCCGTAGACCGGAAAGAGGCGAAATAATGTGCAATATTTTGAAAAAAATGCAAAAAATGGATATTTTGGGGAATAAAGCAATTTCAACAATGATCCGTAGACCGGAAAGAGGCGAAATAATGTGCAATATTTTGAAAAAAATGCAAAAAATGGATATTTTGGGGAAAAACGCGATTTCTCCGCCCGATATCAATGGATTAAAGAAATTAGGGTACCATTGGACTGCACTAGGATTGTACTATCATGTGATACCCAATTCATACGGATACTATGATCAGGCAGCAAAATATGGCACGCTGAAAATCAAGTATTTTCTGATTTTTAGCATTTTGGACGCCTGTATCACGAAAACTTAACAGCAACTTTTTTTTTAACTTTCTCTATCGAGAGTCCATTCGATAGTCTTGTGAATTATGCCATCCAATAAGACTTTGAAATGTCTGGAATAGGTGAAATAAAGGACTGATAATCGAAAAAAGTCGAAAAATCGTGAAATTTGGGAAAATGCTCAACTATTTTTTTATTTTAAGTGATTTTCAAAAAAAGGTTGTATATTCAGATAGCTGATCTAATTACGATTCTACTCAAAGTCCTATCGGTTGTCTATATAGTGAATCCAAAATGAAAAGCATTGAAATAATATAAGTGGCCCAAAAATGGCCTGAAACTTTGAAAAAAATTGAAAAATCGTTAAATTTTTGGAAACGCTCTTTAATTTATGTGTTTTTCCAAAACTACTCAATGGATGTTTCTGACACTTCTGGTACGTAAAGTCAAGTATCCAAAGAACTTCGTAAAGCTATCACAACAACGATCGTAAAACCGGAAGTAGTCGAAAAAATGTCCGATATTTTGAATAAAAAATAATTTTTTTACGAAAACCTTTTTTATTTTTGAATATTTTTTGATGATATTTTACACAGGGTTAAAATATCATCGTACTTGAGCAGAAATGAGAAAAAAAATTGTCTCGGTAATTTGCGTTAGCCGCCATCGGCTAATTTAGTTTTTCGTACCCAGAAAAACTATTTATTGTTCAAGTTGTATAAAACAAAGTTCATATGCTCCGTGGTCCCAATTGTAATTTTTTTTGTTAAGGTGAAATTTTTCTGTCGGCAACGGAAGTGACGTAATATTAACAAAAACTACAATTTTGACAGTTCGGTACCACTTTTTGAAAGCAAATATTTTTTTTTTCAAAACTGATATAACTAAAAGGATGCACCCTGCAAAGGTGCACAAAATCCTTAGCTCATATTTTTTAATTTCAATTTCATTTTCGGGCAATTTCGAATAAAATGTAAAATAAAGTGTAAAATTCAGTTATTTACAATTCATTCAGCGTCTTCATATTTTGAAATATTTATTTGTAATTTTCATAAACTCGTAGCAATAATCCAGACGAAGAGAATGTATGCGAAAATTAGTTTGTAATATGAGCATTTGCCAAGAAATATGCAATTTTGCATGCATCACTTTTCACGTTATTTTGCCTATAAAAGAGTGAATTATTATTCGATTTGCAATATTTTTTTTCCATTTGATGCCTTATGCCAATTTGGACTAGGTCAAGCCAATTTTACATTTTCACTGTGACGGGAAATGACGTCATTTCGGCAAAAACTGTATTTTTAACCTAAAAAACAAATATTTTATTCAAATGAGTCTGCCTTATAATATTTTTAAAATTATGATATTTGATTCCCATCAACGAATAAAATGAATCCATACGACCATACAGATACCACAAAATGGTTTCTAACTTGTACGGTTACAGAGAGGCGATCTTCTATAAGTCACTTTTCAAGGTTTTGGGTCTATAAAAGTGTCAATTATTATTCGATTTTTATAATTTTTTTACCATTTGATGCCTTATGCCATTTATGATTTCTATGAACAAAGTTAACATTTTAAATATCACCGGAAGTAATGTAATTTTCGCAAAAAACGTATTTCTAGCCTTCAAAACAAACATTTTTTTGAAGGGGTTTTTCTTTATTATTCGTTTAACTTTATAACGTCTGACTGTAATGGGCAGTAAGATTGAATCAATACCATCATATTGATATCAAGAAAAGGCTTCTAGCATGTTACTTGTTGAATAATAACCAATTTTCCCAGTGTCACTTTTAAGTTTTTTAACTTCTTAATTTCAGTTTATGGGTTATAGGTTAATTATTTATTGCCCGATATGTATAAAACAAAGTTTATATTTTGTATGTTGCGAATTTTCGACTTATTTTTCACCTATAAAAATTTCTTTCGGCACCGGAAGTGACGTAATTTTGTCATAATTTACAATTTTGACCGGTCTTTTCGCCAGCAAATATTACTTTTACATATGATAGAGGGTGTCACTGTAGCAAAACAACTAAAGTATAGTTTGGTAGCTCAATAGATTGGCTATGGTATAATAAACTTCCTGTATGATTCATGAAAGCCGGTTCAGTGCTGCTTGCAGGTCTAGTTACGACCACATTTCAATGTGGGCATATAAAACATGATATTTCTGACAATCAGGCGCCATAATCCACGAAGTTTCCATCCGAAACATGCCCAAATCGAAAGCAGCTAAGATTTTTTTGAGATAAAGCTATATTTCAAGTTTCTTCAAAATCAGATAAAAATTGTGGATGGACGGACTAGGGCCAAGGCATAATACATCCACATGAAAATTAGAATTTCCTTCAAAATTGGATAAAAATTGTGACCTGTAGAGAGCTCACAAACAATTGTGGATGGACGGACAGGGGCCATGGCATACGTCCACATGAATATGCGTGAGTATAAAAAGGCGATTTTTCATATAATCAGGGCCCATAATTCAGGAAGTTACAATCCGATATGTGCAAATATCGAAAGGAACCAAGATCTTTGGGTAATAACCATGCATGTCAAGTTTCATTAAACTTCTGACCTCTGCAGGGTCCACAACCTTGATATATCATATTTTTACACTATTCGCATACAAGCAGCGGCCATTTTGTCCGGCAGTTTTGGTCGGATTTTCAGGAAATTCCAACTCAACCTTTATTACGGAACTTTATTTGACATAATCAAACATTTTTTTTTTAAATTTGATAAAAATTGTCACCTCTGGAGGACCACAAGCCAAAAACCCGATTTTTCCTACAACCAGGGGCCATAATTCAGCGAATATCGAAAAGAACCAAGATATTTATGTTAAAAAACCTATATTTCAAGTTCCTTTGAAATCGGATAAAAATTTTGAACTGTAGAGTGTCCACAATCAGACATTGAATTACATGTAGGGAATACTACAGGAGTGGGTTTTTATGAGCTTAATTGGATTATAAAACTTCAAAGTCATGGGAAAAGGGCTCTAACGACTTCTCTTTCTATCCAAACAACGAGCTGTTTCATATTGGCGAATAACGAGCTAGTTTCTTGTTCGGTATTTCACATGATTTTGAAGTTTTATAACCCAATTTTGGTCATAAAAACCTATCCTCGACGTATTCCCTACAAAGTGCCTTTATTATATTACTAATTCTATATCTCTCTCCCAGGACTGTGAGAAAGAGAAATGGGGTGTAATATCCACTCAACACAATATATGGTTTTAATTTTTATTTCATAATTCGCTTGCGCGTAGAGGACGAACCCTGCTTGATCGAGGAGAAAAACCACTAGGTTGGACAAAGCGACCTGATTCCTTGTAACGTACAACAGGAGATTCAAAACCACGCCAGTTGACTCAATGATAGGCTTTATGATAAGTGCGTATGTGCTAAGCATACCGCCACCCACCCCCCTTCCCAGGACTTTGAAGTTTTATAATCCAACGAGGGCCATGAAAAACCTCCCACAACGTATTCTCTACAAAGTGTTTTTATTATAATACTGATTCCATATCTGACGAAATAACGAACAACAAACCAGCACATTGTTCGTTATTTGCGAACTGACTGGCTGTTCATTATTCGACGATATGAAACAATTCTTTGTTCGGATAGAAAGAAGTTGTTAGAATCTATTTCCAGCTAGGCTCATGAAAATCCACCTGCTGCGTATTGTGGACGCCAGACCGACGGACGGACGGGGGCGACGACAATATACGGCCACATTTCAATGTGGGCGTATAAAAATGAATTGGTTTGTTGTTTGTTATTCACCAGATTCCATATCTGGTGAATAACAAACACCACACCACCTTGCTGTCCAGTATTCGCCAAGAATCTATTTTCCAAGATTTTGAAGTTTTATAATCCAATTAGGATCATAAAAATCTTTTTGCTAATACCTTTTTCTAAATATTATTTTTCTTTTTTCTAAAGGATTACTATGGACAATTTGTTGTATGTATGGAAAATCCTTACCAATTCGTTGATAAGATTGAAACAAGATTCAGGAACTGCCTTTGCTTCAAAATCATTTAAGTATTCTGGCCAATTAAACTCTGGTTTATTCCATCCTAATTATCAAACAAAAGAGAAAGAATTTAAAATAGCATTATGCAAGAGCAAAATCTGCTTATTACGGGTCTTTCTTCAGGCCTGAGATGTTATCAATTAAACATTAATTATCATATCCAGACCATAAAAAAACTCTTAAAGTCAACGCTAGCCTTCGATATTGGCGGATTGAATTCCTATATGCCGCTTAAGGACCGTTGATAATTAAATCAATCAATTGGATAATCGAGACAATGCTGTTTATATTAACGATTTGAGTAATGATGACCGAGGCTATGTGAATATTTCAAACGCTTTTTTTCTCGGCTAATAATAGACCAATTTGACTGAAATTTTCAGCAAATTACCTTTACACTATCTAGTTTTTAACTATTATAGTGAGAACTGCCATCTCTATATCTAATCTCCCATAATGTAACTTTAATATAACTACTATAAAGAATTGTGAGTTGTATCTATTCTACCAGTGTTAAGGGTGTGGTAGATATAAATTTCACAGCAAGTTTTGATATATATGATTTATGGCATTTGATGTTTATGGTATTTGTAAAGCTGGATACTATATTTCATATCACATCATTTCCATGGTAGACTCACACATAATACGGTTAAGTTAGTAGCCCATCTTAGTTTTTATGTTTTACATGTATAAAAATTGAAAAAAAGAAAAAAGAAATTACCTCTTGGACTACATATTCTAATACCTTTCCATTGACACCAGTGTATAGGAAAGATGGTTGGCATGTTGCTGTAGGCGGAAAAACATATTTTTTTTTTGTTCTCCAACAAATCATCAATCTCCACGACAAAAAAGTTTTTATCAATTACTTCTGCTACTGTTGCTGGACAAATCTGGTTTTGACTGATGGGATGTAGAGCTTCTAATTTCATACCTTTCTCAAATTCATGAGGGACCACTTCTTTCTGATCCTAGAATCAAACAGACAGAACAATCCAGTTGTGTACAAAATGGATTAATAATATCATAAACAAACCAACAGTGAAGCTGAAGTCCCTCGCTTAAATCCCAAAACAGATGCCACATATTGAGTAATCTAACTAATTATCATGCTTAGCCTAAGCATTTTATGTTCACAAATTCAAAGTCAGTCAGGTTTTGATGTACCTGATAGTGAAACTATACACTAAGTTTCATTAATCTCCATCATTTAGAATCAAAGTTATCTTGTCCCAAAACATCGATCAATGAAATTGCATAGCTTTGCTTAGCTTTAACAGCAAATATTGATCATTGAACTCAGTCAAGACATTCATGAACATCTATATACCTCAATTAAAAGCAGAGTTGTTATGTTACAAAGTCTTGACCAATCAAATTCCCTATCCCTACTTAGACTATGCAGAAAATTCTCATCATTGAACTTAGTCAATGTATTGATATAATGAATCTATACTTAAAAGTTTCATTGCACTCACCCAATTAGAACCAAAGTTATTGTGTTCCAAAGTCTCAACCAATCAAATTGCTTATCTCTGCTTTGGCTTAGTGGAAAATGCACATCATTAAACTCTGTCAAGGCATTCACCTAATAGACATATTCACAAATTTTGAACATTCTACCTCAATTAGAAGGAGAGTTATTGTGTTCCAAAGTCTCGACCAATCAGATTGAAGTCTCTACTTTGCCTGAGCAGAAAATGCTCAACCAATCAAACTGCTTATTGCTCTGCTTACCCTGAACCGGAAATGCCTATTATCAAACTTATTAAATGTATTGATGACATGAAACTATGCACCAAGTTTCATAACTCTCACTTAATTAAAACCAAAGTTATCGTGTCCCAAAGCATCATACAATCAAATTGCTTAGCTCTGTTTACCCCGAAAAGAAAATGCTGATCTCTCAACTCAGGTATAGAATAAATGTAAGGTAGTGCATCTTTTTTCACATTGTCTCTATCATTGTTCCTGTTAAAAAGTATATTGGTTGTGTTAAATATCTAGTTTAGATAAATCCGTAATGCATTTATAAGTGTCATTATTGGTGTTGGGCCAAAGTCAAACTTCTGTAAGGATATTTTTAGCATAGTATTTTTTACAGAGTTATTGTGTTCCAAAGTTTCTACCAATCAAATTGCTTATCGTTCTGCTTATTTCAAGTGCCACCATCTTGAAACGTGAAAAATCCCTATGGCTTTTTTACTATTTTACTTACAGACACGGGGGTTATATTTTCTGAATCCTTGAAGGATGGCCTAAAAATTGTTCAGAGCAGAATTTTGATTTAGGTCAATTGATGGTTGCCATTTTGAAGTGAATATGAAAAGTAGTAGCAATTTGAAGGGCCGAGACTTTGAAACACAATAACTCTCCTTCTAATTGAGCTGGAATGTTCAATCTTCACTAGTAGGCCGCATTCTCGGGTCGAAAAACCTGTCACCTTCGCTCCCGTTAAACGGGTCTAGAAATCGGACTATGAATTATCGTACAATCAACATCTCAACAAAGTTCTCCAATATATTTTGTTAATTTAATAGTTTAAGCTCAAAATTGGCCAGAAATCTATGACCTATTTCTTTATAGTGCGGAGCCATATTAGCGTATATGTGAGTTGGATGCTGCGCAGGTATTTCAAATTTGACCAATCACGGGTCGCGCTTGAGGGGTCGCGGTCAAAAGTTATGGGGTCAAGTGGCAGGTCATAGCATTTGTAAACAAAGCCATGTACACGATTTACATTGCAAATTGCTCGCGGTCGGTCCTAACAGAGATCCAGTGAACCAAATAAAAGTCCCATCCGTGTAGGGAAGTGGTGTAAGAGAGCCATGGAAATATATTTTGAATCAACATGGATTTATTCGATTCATCAGAATGATTAATTCGTTTAAACAAAATAATTAATTCGTTTAAACGAAATAATTAATTCGCTTAAACGAAATAATTGATTCGTTTAAACAAAATATTAATTCGTTTAGACGAAATTGTAATTCGTTTAGACGAAATATTAATTCGTCTAGACGAAATATTAATTCGTTTAGACGAAATATTAATTCGTTATAACGAATTAATAATATTTCGTTATAACGAAATATTAAAATGTTATAACGAATTAATAATATTAATTCGTCTAGACGAAATATTAATTCGTTTAGACGAAATATTAATTCGTTTAGACAAAATATTAATTCGTTATAACGAAATAATAATTCGTTATAACGAAATATTAATTCGTTTAGACAAAATATTAATTCGTTATAACGAAATAATAATTCGTTATAACGAAATATTAATTCGTTATAACGAATTAATAATATTTCGTTATAACGAAATATTAAAATGTTATAACGAATTAATAATTGATTCGTTTAAACGAAAAATTAATTCGTTTAAACGAAATATTAATTCGTTTATACGAAATATTTATTCGTTATAATGAAATATTAATTCGTTATAACGAAATATTAAAATGTTATAACGAATTAATAATATTTCGTTATAACGAAATATTAAAATGTTATAACGAATTAATAATTGATTCGTTTAAACAAAATATTAATTCGTTTAGACGAAATATTAATTCGTTAAGACGAAATATTAATTCGTTTAGACGAAATATTAATTCGTTATAACGAAATATTAAAATGTTATAACGAATTAATAATATTTCGTTATAACGAAATATTAAAATGTTATAACGAATTGATAATATTTCGTTATAACGAATTAATAATATTTCGTTATAACAAATTAATAATATTTCGTTATAACGAATTAATAATATATCGTTATAATATTTCGTTATAACGAATAAATAATATTTCGTTATAACGAATTAATAATAGTTTGTTAGAATTAATTATTTCGTTATAACGAATTAATATTTCGTTTAAACGAATAAGTTATTTCGTTTAAACGAATAAGTTATTTGGTTATAAAAAGTGGAATCGTGTACGAAATATTATATAAGAATGGAGTCGTGAACTTAAGGGGCTCCGTAGATTACAAAAATTATCAAAGAGCATTTTTAAGGATGATTAGTTGAAACCGCGTTTAATCTTTTATGTTGTTAATGATTAATATACTAATAATCAGTTGTTATTTTTGTCAAAGGTAAATCATGTTTGGTACATTATTATGACTACATCCCAGTAGTACCATGCAGTGGCAGTTGCTGAATTGTAAATTTAGTTGGACTTGATGTAGATGTTGCCTTAGCACTCTCTAGTTTGGGTGTCTTTCTCGCATCGTTTAACTGATTTTGAGGGGCTCATTTTGTCCATAAAACATCTATAACACGTTGGGTGAAATCAAACACCTCTGTCGACTTTATCTTCAATATAAATAATATAATATCCTTCGTTATCAATCCATTTGTATCGACAAATAGACTGGCCATTTCCAGCCAGTTGAAACCAGTCTATATACCTCACGACACTTGTCCCATTTTGTCTTTGTAAAGTATATTTGGCCTTTGTCGCCATTTCGTGTAGATTCTACAACTGGAATGTGCTCCTCATTGAGCACGCTATTTTGTGTTTACCAAAAACACACGCGAATATAGGCAATAACGTGATTGGTCGATTGTGGGAAAAGCGATCACGTGACGCGGCGAATAACTTTGAATCTTGTCCAGTGACCCAGCGCACAATGAAATTTACCATCAATAAATAATCCGGATTTCAAAGACGAATATCATCGAAGAACTATTAAATATTTGGTGGAACATTTCAGCAAACGCTAATTACTATATTAACTATTCACCGATAAAAATTTTTCCTAGACCCAATTTGAAGGAACGAAAATATTTTTCTAGCGAGAATTTGTGTCCATAGAATGCGGCCTATAGGTCAATGTCATGATTGAGTTCAAAGATGAGCATTTTCTGCCTAGGGTAAGCTGATTTGTTGATTCTTTAGGGCAAGATAACTTCGGTTATAATGAAAGGAGGGCGGTGAAACTCTTGCTAATCGAGAGTCTAATAGCTAGCCCGTTGTGTGAAATCGTTGTATAATTTTTTTTTAAATATCAGGGATAACAGAAAAAAGAAAGAGATCGAAAATCCAAAAAGTCGTATTTTTACGATTTGCAGCATTTTTAAAGGTTCTTTTCTCTTAAAGTCAACATAATATTTTTTGGGAACTTCTTCTACAAAGAGTCTTATCGGTAGTCTTTTATATGAAAACTTCGATCAACAGTCCAAAATATCAGGAGTAGAAGAATAAAAGGATCGAACATTGAAAACGTCACCCTTTTATTGTTAAGCGAAACATGTCGCGTGGGTGACTACAATCTGCACATTTAGTCATCGTATAGAGCTTATTCAACAGCATCGAATTCCAACTGCTTAGGGATGTTTTACGTGCACGCCAATGTGTACACTGGTCCTTGGTTTCTCGTCCCTTCCGAACGACTAGACAGCTGTCCTTGTCAGGCCCTCCGTTCTGCCTCACTGACAAGGGGGAACCATGCCGGAAAATCGAGATGAACTTTCTCGGTGCAGAATTTTCAATTCAGGCCAAACGTTTATTGCATACGATTAAGGTGGTCAGTGGAAGCTTATTATCAAAAGTTTGGGTAATAATCGGTTGGTAATTAAAGTACCGTGCAAATTAAACTGTTAAAACAGGAAATTTCGCCCGGTTGAAATGTTACTTGCTATAAGTCAGCAATTTGCCGATTTTAGGGAGGCTGAATGGTTAGCACCTGCGCTCTGTATCGTCATGTCTGCCACTGAGTTAACTGGCGTTGTTTCGATTGAAATGCCCGGTTGAAATGTTTCTTGCTATAAGTCAGCAATTTCCCGATTTTAGGGAGGCTGTATGGCTGAATGGTTAGCATGTGCGCGCTGTAGCGTAACGTCTGTCATTGAGTCAAACAGCGTCGTTTCGATTTCCAGGTTGCACGTGACATGGCCAATCTCATGGGTTTTCTCCGTGTCATTCGGTTTCCTCCCACGGCTAAAGACCCGTACGCGCAAGGGAAGTTACTGATTCGTACACAAAACATGGGAGTTTGTCAATCGAACCGGAAGTGCCACCATCTAGAAACGTGAAAAAACAATAGAAGTTTTGCGATATTGCACTTACAGACATGGGAGTTACATTTCTGAATCCTTGAAGGAAAACCTAAAAAAACGTTCAGAGCAGAATTTTGAGTTAGGTCAGCTGATAGGTTGCCAGGCAACGAAACATACACCCGCAGCAGCTAAATCGTCCGGCAGTCAACAAGCGTAACGTCTGTCATTGAGTCAAACAGCGTCGTTTCGATTTCCAGGTTGCACGTGACATGGCCAATCTCATGGGTTTTCTCCGTGTCCTTCGGTTTCCTCCCACGGCTAAAGACCCGTACGCGCAAGGGAAGTTACTGATTCGTACACAAAACATGGGAGTTTGTCAATCGAACCGGAAGTGCCACCATCTTGAAACGTGAAAAAATAATAGAAGTTTTGCGATATTGCACTTACAGACATGGGAGTTACATTTCTGAATCCTTGAAGGAAAACCTAAAAAAACGTTCAGAGCAGAATTTTGAGTTAGGTCAGCTGATAGGTTGCCAGGCAACGAAACATACACCCGCAGCAGCTAAATCGTCCGGCAGTCAACAAGAGTTGTCGCGTATTTTTACTATTTTTAGTAATGAAACATTTGTAATACACTAAAATCTGATTAAGAGTAACAACTCATTATGTAATTATCTGAAAATCATTAGAATTTGTTTGCTTTTTATAAAGTTTTGCCCCACGCTAACAATTAGTATAGGAAACATTTAACATCGTGGATTTAGCTGTTCAGTTAACAAAATTCATTGAAAATCAAAATACTTGTTCGTTTCAACACCTTAAACACCGTGTATAAATTTGAAGTCAATCGGATATCAACTTTGGCCTCTAAAGCATCCACAAGTTTTTTTGAAGTGATCAAGGGCCATAACTCTGGCACTAATTATCGAAAATCGCAGAAAATCAATAGGGTTCTTTGCCTTATGGCCTTAAACACTGTGTAGAAATTTAAAGTCAATCGGTTATTAACTTTGGCTTTTAGTGCATCCACACGACTTTTAGAAGTGATCAAGGGCCATAACGCTGGTAGTTATTATCGTAAATCGCTGAAAAACAATAGGCTTCTTCGCCTCATGACCTTAAACACTGTGTATAAATTTAAAGTCAGTCGGATATTAACTTTAGCCCTTAGAGCGTCCACAAGGAATTGTGGACGCCGGACCTACGGACCGATGGACGGGGGCGACGACAATATAAGACCACATTTTAATGTGGACGTATAAAAACAATAGTATGCTTCTTCGTCTCATGACCTTAAACAGTGTGTGTAAATTTAAAGTCAATCGGATATTAACTTTTGGACCGATGGACGGGTGCGACGACAATGTAAGACCACATTTAAATGTGGACGTATAAAAATAATAGAACTTTTTTGATATTGCACTTACAGATATGGGAGTTACATTTTCTGAATCCTTGAAGGAAGGCCTAAAAACGTTCAGAGCAGAATTTTTATTTAGGTCAACTGATGGTCGCCATTTTGAAGTGAATATGAAACATAGTGAAAAATCTACATTTACGGACTTGTAAACAAACACAATAGGGCATAGGATTCTTCCTCTCAGGACCTTAAACAGTGTGTGTAAATTTAAAGTCAATCGGATATTTGGCTTTTAGAGCGTCCACAAGATTTTTTGAAGTGATCAAGGGAGATAACTCTGGCACTAATTATCGAAAATCGCCGAAAATCAATAGGCTTCTTCGTCTTATGACCTTAAACACTGTGTATAAATTTAAAGTCAATCGGATTTTTACTTTGGCTTTTAGAGCGTCCACAAGATTTTTTGAAGTGATCAAGGGCCATAACTCTGGCACTAATTATCGGAAATTGCTGAAAATCAATAAGCTTCTTCGTCTTATGACCTTAAACACTGTGTATAAATTTAAAGTCAATCGGATATTAACTTTGGCTTTTAGAGCGTCCACAAGATTTTTTGAAGTGATCAAGGGCCATAACTCTGACACTAATTATCGGAAATTGCTGAAAATCAATAAGCTTCTTCGTCTTATGACCTTAAACACTGGCACTAATTATCGGGAATCGCTGAAAATCAATAGGATTCTTTGTCTCATGACCTTAAACACTGTGTATAAATTTAAAGCCAATCGGATATTAACTTTGGCATCTAGAGCGTCTACAAGATTTTTTGAAGTCGTCAAGGGCCATAACTCTGGTAGTTATTATCGGAAATTGTTGAAAAACAATAGACGTCTTTGTCTCATGACCTTAAACACTGTGTATAAATTTAAAGTCAATCGGATATTAACTTTAGCCTCTAGAGCGTCCAGAAGCAATTGTGGACGCCGGACCGACGGACGGACGGACCGACGGACGGACGGGGGCGACGACAATATACGACCACATTTCAATGTGGGCGTAGAACAAAAACAACAACAAATATGGCGACCCCCTCCTTCGCCGAATTTGTTGAAAACAACTTCAATACCACACCATTAGTAGACAAATCATTAGATGTTAAACCAATATTCTTGAAAGATCAAGGTGTATTTGGATCTGTGACTGTTACAAAGAATATGTGGTTATCAAATGTAGAGGTTTACAAAGCCATAGGTGTTGTAGTGAAAGCAGAATGTATCAAAAGAATACAAAGAATCAGACAGATGTGGAGAATTTATATGGACAATGAAACTGATAGACTACAATTGCTCACATCAGGCATCATACTTAGAAGTAGGCATATTATTCTTCACACAGAAAACCCAAGAAATCCCGCTAGAATTAGAGATGATACAGTAAGAGTAAGAGTGGAAAATGTACCTTTATCAGCTGATGATGGACAGATAGAGAGAGAGAGAGAAATGGGGTTTAACGTCCACTCAACACAAACTAGGTCATTTCGGGACTATGGACAACTAGAAAGATATCTACAAAAAGATTGGTAATTTGAAAGGAATTCAACACTCCCTTACCAAGATATGCACTCATTGGTAGATATAGAGCCAAAGTCATTCACCAAGGGCAACCTGTTCCAGAAAATAAACCAACACATGTATGTAATAAATGTCTAGAACCTGGGCATATTTTCTCTGACTGTAAAAATGATTGGAGATGTAAGAAATGCAATGTAATAGGACATAAGCAGAATGAATGTATTGGCCGGCAAAATGATAGTACAGACAATGAAGATAATGAAGAGAGCGACAATAATTCTGAGAGTGAAGAAACGATAGCAGGAGAAACAAGAGCAGAAGAAACAAAAGCAGGAGAAGCAAGAACAGAAGAACCAGAGAATGAGACCTCCGAGAATTCAACAATACGAGGCAATAAAAGAACAGATAAAACACAGTCATCAGAAAAGGGAAATAAGAGTAGAAAAAGAGTGACAATTTCTCAACAAAGTGATATAACTGATTATATTAATACACCAAACCAGAAGTATGAGAAGTCTAAACCAAGACATACACCCCCAACACCCCCAATTAAAGAAGATAAAAAAAAATATAAGAAACGAACTTTACAAAATAGCTTGTAACAGAATTATTTTTGAATATAGTAGATACAGCCCTGACAGCTTTTCCAATTTTATGTCAAGCCGTCGGTTGTATATTCGGTCAGCTTCAAAAAATAACTTTTGTCGTAAATAATGAATATTTCAATATAATAAGCAATTCGGCCATTAACATGAAACATCTCATGTCAAAATATAATACATGTAAACAGAAAGTATACAAAATAAGCTCTAAACATGAACTTCAAGCAATTCTATATCTGAATGTACATCATGATAATGTTGTTAAAGATGCAATACAGCTGTATGGCTTCCGAACATCAAACTTATTTCATCACTTAATGAATTGTGATTCACCAATATACTATCTGGAAAAAATCATAAAACATTGTCATCTTAAAATCCAAAATAAAAAAATAACCCATTTATATATTCAGATACATGATGAATAAATTAAGCTTGTGTACCATTAATGTTAATGGTATTAGAAAACTAGATAAACGTGAAAGAGTTATAGAATGGTTAAGACACCACAAATGTTTAATTGCTTTTCTACAAGAAACACATCTAGACAATGTTTTAAGTTGTAATCTAGAAAGGAATACTGGTTTTGTGGGTTTCTATAGCCACGGTTCTAATGCCAGTACAGGTGTTGCAATAATAATCAAGAATTCAGTCAATTTTGAACTTATAGATAAATATACAGATAATGAAGGGAGGTTTATATTATTAAATATTAAATTTGAAGATGTTATATTTACATTAATATGTGTTTATGCACCAAATCAAAAGAAAACAAGAAATACGTTTTTCAAAAAAATAAATAAGATGTAAAACAAAATTCAAAAGGAATTTTAATTGTGGGTGGTGACTTTAATGATACTTTAGCTACACAGGATAGGAAAAATAAACATTCGGGAGTAACTTCTAAACCTTCCAAAAGTTTAAAAGATATATTAAAAGATAATAAATTAATTGATATTTGGAGAACTCTAAATAAAGAAGATAGGTTGCCAGGCAACGAAACATACGCCCACAGCAGCTAAATCGTCCGGGCAGTCAACAAGGGTTGTCGCATATTTTTACTTTTTTTGGTAATGAAACAACTCTTTATGTAATTATCTGAAAATCATTAGAATTTGTTTGCTTTTTATAAAGTTTTGCCCCACGCTATCAATTAGTATAGGAAATATTTAACATCATGGATTTAGCTGTTCTGTTAAAAAATTCATTGAAAATCAAAATACTTGTGCGTTTCAACACATTAAACTCTGTGTATCAATCTAAAGTCAAACGGATGATAAGTTTGGCATCTGTAGCGTCACAAGGTTTTTTGAAGTGATCAAGGGAGATAACTCTGGAAGTAATTATTTGAAATCAATGAAAATCAGTAGGCTTCTTCGTCTCATGACCTTAAACAGTGTGTGTAAATTTAAAGTCAATCAGATATTAACTTTGGCCTCTAGAGCGTCCACAGGATTTTTTGATGTGATCAAGGGCCATAACTTTTCGCTGAAAATCAATAGGCTTCTTCGTCTTATGACCTTAAACACTGTGTATGAATTTTAAGTCAATCGGATATTAACTTTGGCCTCTAGATCGTTCACAAGATTTTTTGAAGTGATCAAGGACCATAACTCTGGCACTAATTATCGGAAATCGCTGAAAATCAATACGCTTCTTCGTCTTATGACCTTATACACTGTGTATAAATTTAAAGTCAATCGGATATTAACTTTGGCTTTTAGAGCGTCCACAAGATTTTTTGAAGTGATCAAGGGCCATAACTCTGGCACTAATTATCGGAAATCGCTGAAAATCAATAGGCTCCTTCGTCTTATGACCTTAAACACTGTGTATAAATTTACAGTCAATCGGATATTAACTTTGGCTTTTAGAGCATCCACAAGATTTTTTGAAGTGATCAAGGGCCATAACTCTGGCACTAATTATCGGAAATCGCTGAAAATCAATAGGCTTCTTCTTCTTATGACCTTAAACACTGTGTATAAATTTAAGGTCAATCGGATATTAACTTTGGCTTTTAGCGCGTCCACAAGATTTTTTGAAGTGATCAAGGGCCATAACTCTGGCATTAATTATCGGAAATCGCTGAAAATCGATAGGCTTCTTCGTCTTATGACCGTAAACACTGTGTATAAATTTAAAGCCAATCGAATATTAACTTTGGCCTCTAGTGATCAAGGGCCATAACTCTGGTAGTTATTATCGGAAATCGCTGAAAAACAATAGGCTTCTTCGTCTCATGACCTCAAACACTGTGTATAAATTTAAAGTCAATCGGATATTACCTTTAGCCTCTAGAGCGTCCACAAGCAATTGTGGACGCCGGACCGACGGACCGACGGACGGACGGACGGGGGCGACGACAATATACGACCACATTTCAATGTGGGCGTATAAAAAACAACAATTTACATGGCGAAGAAATGACCAGTCACAATATAGTAGGATTGATTTATTACTGGTTTCAAATGATTTGTATCCACAGATACTTGCATGTAAAATAAAACCTACAGTTATTAAATATACAGATCATCAATGTGTTTACATGGAATTTCAAATAAACCCTAATGAAAAGGGTAGCAGTTATTGGAAAATAAATAACTCAATTTTGGAAGATGACGAATATACAGTCTAATCTGGGACTGCAGGAAAATAGAAATAAGAGAAAAAACAATAAAATATTGTAAAACTAAAAATAAGAAATCTAAAAATGAATTAAAAAATCTCGAAAATAAATTAGAAACAAAATATAAAGACAGAGATATAAATTTAACCGACTATCAACACCTTAACTCTGGTATACTTAAAATCGAATTAAAGATTCAAAAATTATATGAACAAAGAATAAAAGGAGCTAAAATTAGAGCCAGAGAAAAATGGCTGGAACTACCGGTAGGAGAAAAAAATAATTCGTATTTTTTTGGACTTGAAAAACAAAGACAAATAAGGAAATCAATTAATAGGTTATCAAACAATAAAGGTGGAATTCACTACACTTATTATTTTAGCGTTTTCCGAGATTCTATCCGGATTATCGCCCTTATTGTTGAAATTGTTTGACGTTCTAACACCTGACGTCAACTGGCAGACTATCGCCATTAAAGAGACGACCATTGTCACGATCGGTCGCATTATTTCTGTTACCTCTTTTTTTCAAATCATTTTTAGTGAAGCCTGTACCATAACAGGCCCGGGACTGTACAGTGCAGTGGACGCTTACGGCTGGCCCCCGGACCCATTCACTTGATTTGATATTTTCCGCAGGTTAATCTTATAGGTTTTTGTTTTTAGTGTAGTGCAGTCCTCCTGCACTTACTATTAAAGACCAAAGTAAGATATTGAATGAAATAAGAAACTATTACAAAGTATTGTATACTTCTCAAGAACCCGATGAAACATTAACAAAAAATTATATAAACGAAACGAAATTAAAACGAAAAGCAAAACCCGATGATTATTTAGGATGCGATGGCGAAATAACAACAGAAGAGTGTACTGACGCTATACACCATATGAACCTAAATAAATCACCAAGTTTAGATGGACTTTCAGTAGAATTTTATAGAACTTTTTGGGACAAAATTAAAGAGATGATAGTTTTTATATTGAATAAATGCTACCATGGAAAATTACTTACTTAGTCACAGAGAACTAGTGTTATATACTTAATATTTAAAAGATAGGTTGCCAGGCAACGAAACATACGCCCACAGCAGCTAAATCGTCTGGGCAGTCAACAAGGGTTGTCGCATATTTTTACTTTTTTCGGTAATGAAACATTTGTAATACACTAAACGCTGATTAAGAGTAACAACTCATTATGTAATTATCAGAAAATCATTAGAATTTCATTGCTTTTCATAAAGTTTTAACACACGCTAACAATTAGTATATACATGAAACATTTAATATCATGGATTTAGCTGTTCAGTTATCTAAATTCATTGAAAATCAAAATACTTGTTTGTTTCAACACCTTAAACTCTATGTATCAATCTGAAGTCAATCGGGTGGTAACTTTGGCCTCTATAGCGTCACAAGGGAGATAACTCTGGCAGTAATTATTTGAAATCGCTGAAAATCAATAGGCTTCTTCGTCTCATGACCTTAAACACTGTGTATAAATCTAAAGTCAACCCGATATTAACTTTGGCCTCCAGAGCGTCCACAAGATTTTTTGAGGTGATCAAGAGCCATAACTCTGGCTGAAAATCAATAGACTACTTCGTCTTATGACCTTAAACACTGTGTATAAATTTAAAGTCAATCGGATATTAACTTTGACCTTTAGACCGTCCACATGATTTCTTAAAGAGATCAAGGGCCATAACTCTGGCACTAATTATCGGAAATCGCCGAAAATCAATAGGAGTCATTGTCTTATGGCCTTAAACGCTGTGTATAAATTTAAAGTCAATCGGATATTAACTTTGGCCTCTAGAGCGTCCACAAGATTTTTTGAAGTGATCAAGGGCCATAACTCTGGTAGTTATTATCGGAAATTGCTGAAAAACAATAGGCTTCTTCGTCTCATGACCTTAAACACTGTGTATAAATTTAAAGTCAATCGGATATTAACTTTAGCCTGTAGAGCGTCCACAAGCAATTGTGTACGCCGGACCGACGGACGGACGGACGGGGGCGACGACAATATACGACCACATTTCAATGTGGGCGTATAAAAAGGTGATCCGCTGTTAATAGAAAGTTATAGACCTATATCTTTATTGAACGTAGATTTAAAGATACTATCATGTGTACTAGCCCAACGTCTTAAAGTGGTACTACCACAAATAATACACGACGTAGAAACAGGGTATATCAAAGATAGATTTATTGATTTTAATTTAAGACAAATTCAAGATATAATTGATTATGCGGATCAATACAACGTTGAAGGAAGTATAATTTTTATTGATTTTGTGAAAGCATTTGATGTCCTTGAATGGTCATTTATGTTAGAAACTCTCAAATATTTTGGTTTTAACCAATCATTTATTACATGGGTAGAAACATTGTATAATAATATAGAAACAAGCGTATTAAATAATGGCTGGATCTCTGAAAGGTTTAAAGGAAGAGATATCCCTAGCAATGAATGAAATAGAAATATTTGGATCATATTCAGGATTAAAACTATATCGAAATAAAACAGAAGGTAAATGGATAGGTAAACTCAAAAACTGTAAAGATAAAATTAGTGGCATAAACTGGACCGATACACCAACCAAGGTGTTAGGGTTGTATTTTGGTCAAGACCAACTTGAATGCCAGAAGCTTAATTGGGAAAACAAAATAAAAAAAATGAAAAAAATAATTAACGTTTGGCAGAAACGAAAATTAACTATGATAGCGAGAATTTTAATTATCAAAACTATTATAGTGCCAATATTCACGTTTGTGGCAAGTGCCTATGTCGTACCCAAAAATTATTTAAAGGAAATAGAAACAACTTGTTTCGACTTTTTGTGGAATGGTAAAAATGAGAAAATTAAGAGAGCTACGTTAATTGGTAAATATGAAAATGGTGGCTTAAATATGACTGATATTGAAAGCTACTTTATTTCGTTAAAAGCAATATGGGTCAAAAGATTATCAGATCAAAATTTCGCTAATTGGAAGATTATTCCATTAAAATTTTATAATAAACTTGGAAAGAACCTTTTAATTTTTCACATGAATATAGACAGTATAAAATCTATCCCAAATATTAATTCTATACCAGAATTCTACCAAAAGATAATAACATGCTGGGTGAAGACTAGTAACCTTTGCAAGTTCTGTTCAGTAGAAGAAAACTATGATCATTATTTTGTCAACTGTAAATATCTTAAATTATTGTGGGAAAAAGTCCATCATTTACTATCAAAATTACGCATCGACAAACAAATAACTAAATTAAAAAAAATCAATATCTTAAAAATCCTTACTGAAGAATTAAAACTCAGAACAATTTTCTTTAAAAAGGAAAATAGTTTTATTAATAGGATTCTACAACACTTATAAAATTGTCTCCAAAATAAGAATTAATAGCATTAGCAATTATTTATTAATGTATGAAATATATAAATTAAAACTTCAGCATGTGATGTATTGATTTACTAATATACTTGTAAACTTTTAGTATATATTCCTGCTGAACTGTACTGTACATGAATGGTTATTATTAATAAAGTTGTTTAAAAAAGAAAAGAAAAGAAAAGCTGGTCAGTTGGAGCTTATTTTTTAAAAGTTTTGTAATAATCGGTTGGTAATTAAAGTACCGTGCATATTAAACTGTTAAAACTGAAAATTTCGCTCGGTTAAAATGTTTCTTGCTATAAGTCAGCAATTTCCCGGTTTTAGGGAGGCTGAATGGTTAGCATACGCGCGCTGTATCGTAACGTCTGTCACTGAGTCAACCGGCGTCGTTTCGATTTCCAGGTTGCATGTGACACGGAGTATGGTGTCCAACCTCGTGGGTTTTCTCTGTGTCCTTCGGTTTCCTCCCACAGCTAAAGACCCGTACGCGCAAGGGAAGTTTTTAAATAAAATTAAAAACCATATGTTAGTCCCGAAATGACCTAGTTTGTGTCGAATGGACGTTAAGCCGCATTTCTCTCATTCTCATTTATTTTTAAAGTTTTGTAATAATCGGTTGGTAATCAAAGGTACTGTAAAAGTGATAAAACAGAAAATTTCACCCGGTTGTAATGTTTCTCACTTTAAAGTCAGCAATTTGCTGATTTTAGGGAGAAAACGTTTATTGCGAACAATTAAGCTGGTCAGGGGGAGCTTATTTTTAAACGTTTTGTAATATTCGGTTGGTAATTAAAGGTACCGTGCAAATTAAACTGTTAAAATAGAAAATTTCGCCCGGTTGAAATTTTTCTCGCTGTAGGTCAGCAAATTGTCAAATTTAGGGAGGTTACGTGGTTGAATGGTTAGCACCTGCGCTCTGTATCGTAACGTCTGTCATTGAGTCAACTGGCGTTGTTTCGATTGAAATGCCCGGTTGAAATGTTTCTTGCTATAAGTCAGCAATTTCCCGATTTTAGGGAGGCTGAATGGCTGAATGATTAGCATGTGCGCGCTGTATCGTAACGTCTGTCACTGAGTCAACCGGCGTCGTTTCAATTTCCAGGTTGCACGTGACATGGAGTATGGTGTCCAATCTCGTGGGTTTTCTCTGTGTCCTTCGGTTTCCCGAAATGACCTCGTTTGTGTCGAATGGACGTTTAGCTGCATTTCTCTCTTTCTCTTTTATTTTTTCAAGATTCGTAATAATCGGTTGGTTATCAATGGTACTGAAAAATTGATAAAACAGAAAATTTCGCCCGGTTGTAATGTATCTCACTTTAAAGTCAGCAATTTGTCGATTTTAAGGGGCAAACGTTTATTGCGAACGATTAAGCTGGTCAGGGGGAGCTTATTTTTAAAAGTTTTGTAATATTCGAAAATTCGTCGTTGTGATTTCGAACTGGAAGTTGAGACCAACTTGACAAGTTCTTTAATAGTTGTACGATTTTCATGAAATTTAGTATGCAAGTAAACATTACTGATGCGACTTGAAAAATGACTTTTAAAATTTTCTGAATTATCTCCCATTGTTGAAATGAAGAATAAAATTTTTCAAAAAAATCGTCGAAGTAAAGGTCAGAATGACCTAATTTTTATATTAGAGCGGGTGGTCGCCATTTTGAAGTGAATATTAAACATATTGAAAAATCGACATTTACGGACTTGTAAACCAACACAATAGGGCATAGTATGTTCAATGTGTCTATGTCTAAAATTTAATACATTTCAGGATAGCCGGGATAGGGGTCAAATTTTTGGTATTTGAATATTTCAAAAATTCGAATTTCGCCTTTGATGTTTTTCGTGCCGACAAAGTTGTTTACGAGTGAAAAATCACATTAATTTCGGTAGATTTTGATCAATTTTAATGATTTATTTTTTCTTGTTCGGATTATTTATATGACCCATGACATGTAACAGGAAAGCTTTCATATCTGCATGGGACAGTAGCTGATCTAGTTTTTATTATTTTTTTTTTGTTTTGTTTTCTGCAAATCGGATTTCTCAGAATCTATCCATAGGATCTTTCTGAAATTTTGACCTACGCACCCCCCCCCCCCTAAAATAAAATGGGGTGCGAACCTTGATTAAATATATTTTCAAAACGTTTTACGAATCCGAAATCACCGAATTTTACGAACGAATGCATTTGACCTACAATGCTGTAACTTTGTGACTATTTGATTTATTTTACTAATTCTTTTTTCTATGAGTATACTAAGACATTTACTTCAAATCTGCAATTTCGGATTTTCGAAAATTCGTCGCTGTGATTTCGAACCGAAAGTTTACACTAACTCGACGACAACTTCTTAAGTAGTTGTACGATTTTTATGAAATTTAATATGTAAGTGAAAAATGATGCGACGTGAAAAATGACTTTTGAAATTTTCTAACTTATCTCCCCTTCGAGAAATTAAGGATCAAATTTTTCAAAAAAAATGACGAAATATAGGTCAGAATGACCTGATTTTTTTTCCATACTAGACAAGTAATTACTGATTCGTACACAAAATATGGAGTTTGTCGACCGAACCGGAAGTGCCACCATCTTGAAACGTGAAAAATCCCTAAGGCTTTTTTGCTATTTTACTTACAGACACGGGAGTTATATTTTCTGAATCCTTGAAGGATGGCCTAAAAATTGTTCAGAGCAGAATTTTGATTTAGCTCAATTGATGGTTGCCATTTTGAAGTGAATATGAAAAGTAGTAGCAATTTGAAGGGACGAGACTTTGAAACACAATAACTCTCCTTCTAATTGAGCTAGAATATTCAATCTTGGTGTAGACGTTCTCTAGTTCAATGTCATGATTGAGATCACAGATGAGCATTTTCTGCCTAGGGTAAGCTGATTTGTTGATTCTTTAGGGCAAGATAACTTCGGTTATAATGAAGGGAGGGCGGTGAAACTCTTGCTAATCGAGAGTCTAATAGCTAGCCCGTTGTGTGAAATCGTTGTATAATTTTTTTTTAAATATCAGGGATAGCAGAAAAAAAAGAGATCGAAAATCCAAAAAGTCGTATTTTTACGATTTGCAGCATTTTTAAAGGTTCTTTTCTCTTAAAGTCAACATAATATTTTTGGGGAACTTCTTCTACAAAGAGTCTTATCGGTAGTCTTTTATATGAAAACTTCAATCAACAGTCCAAAATATCAGGAGTAGAAGATTAAAAGGATCGAACATTGAAAACGGCACCCTTTCATTGTTAAGCGAAACATGCAGCGTGGGTGACTACAATCTGTACATTTAGTCATCGTATAGAGCTTATTCATCAGTATCGAATTTCAATTGCTTAGGGGTATTTCACGTGCACTCCAATGTGTACACGGGACTTTGGTTTTTCGACCCATCCGAACGATTAGACAGCTTTCCTTGTCAGGCCCTCCGTTCTGTCACACTGACAAGGGGGAACCACGCCGGAAAATCGAGATGAACTTTCTCGGTGCAGAATTTTCAATAAAGGCCAAACGTTTATTGCATACGCTTAAGCTGGTCAGTTGGAGCTTATTTTCAAAAGTTTTGTAATAATCAGTTGGTAATTAAAGTATCGTGCATATTAAACTGTTAAAACAGAAAATTTCGCCCGGTTGAAATATTTCTTGCTATAAGTCAGCAATTTCCCGATTTTAGGGAGGCTGAATGGTTAGCATGTGCGCGCTGTATCGTAACGTCTGTCATTGAGTCGACTGGCGTTGTTTCGATTGAAATGCCCGGTTGAAATGTTTCTTGCTATAAGTCAGCAATTTCCCGATTTTAGGGAGGCTGAATGGCTGAATGGTTAGCATGTGCGCGCTGTATCGTAACGTCTGTCATTGAGTCAACCGGCGTCGTATCGATTTCCAGGTTGCACGGACATGGAGTATGGTGTCCAACCTCGTGGGTTTTCTCCGTGTCCTTCGGTTTCCTCCCACATACTCCGTCATACTCCGCGCAGTGTTGCGTTTGATTAGAGATAATCATACTACACACTGCTATTATGAGTGGATATTGTTGTTTTAAATTTTGATTGGTCAGTAGTCCGTCTACCAACCAATCACTAGCTGCCCTACAAAAGCTTTACATTTAAAACGTTTTTAATACCTTAAATCACTGTCCAAGGTTTTAGGGAAGACCCAGATTAAACAAAGTACTGTCATGTTGCTGTTCTTAAGTGACAGCTTTCATTGAACGGAAAGAATAGACACACTCCCGCATAAGTTCAAGAAACAGACGCTATTCCAGCAATGGCCAGAGAGGGATTTCTCGGGCCATTGCTTCAGGAATATGAAGACCCGTACGCGCAAGGGAAGTTTTTTTAAATAGAATTAAAAGACATATGTTAGTCCCAAAATGACCTCGTTTGTGTCGAATGGACGTTAAGCCTAAGCCGCATTTCTCTCTTTCTCTTTTATTTTTTAAAGTTTTGTAATAATCGGTTGGTAATCAATGGTACTGAAAAATTGAAAAAACAGAAAATTTCGCCCGGTTGTAATGTTTCTCAAAAGTCAGCAATAATCGGTTGGTAATCAATGGTACTGAAAAATTGACAAATGACTATTAACATTTTGTAAATTATCTCCCCTTGGTGAAATTAAGAATCAAATATTTCATAAAAATCGTCGAAATAAAGGTCAGAATGACCAAATTTTTATATTCGATACTAGACAAATAATTACTGATTCGTACACAAAACCAACACAATAGGGCATAGTATGTTCAATGCGTCTCCTATGTCTAAAATTTAATACATTTCAGGATAGCCGGGATACGGGTCGAATTTTTGGTATTTGAATATTTCAAAAATTCGAATTTCACCTTTGATGTTTTTCGTTCCCGACAAAGTTGTTTACGGGTGAAAAATCACATTAAACATTAATTTCGCTAGTTGTGACCGATTTCAATGATTTATTTTTCTTGTTCGGATTATTTATATGACCCATGACATGTGACAGGAAGTGACTGTGAATATGAAAGCTTTCATATCTGCATGGGACAGTAGCAGATCTAGTTATTTATTTTTTTGGTGTATTTTCTGCAAATCGGATTTCTCAGAATCTAACCATGGGATCTTTCTGAAACTTTGACCTACCCCCCCCCCCCCAAAAAAAAATGGTGTGCGAACGTTGTTTAAATATATTTTCCGAATTTTACAATTTTCATCTGCAGTTTCACATTTTCGAATTTCGAAAATTCGTTGCTGTGATTTCGAACCGGAAGTTTAGACCAATTCGACAACTTCTTTAATAGTTGTATGATTTTCATGAAATTTAGTATATAAGTAGATCTTACCGATGTGATTTCAAAAATATAATTAGTAATTTTCTAAATTATCTCCCCTTGATGAAATTAAGGATCATTTCTTTTTAAAAAATCGCCGAAATATAGGTCAGAATGACCTAAAAAATTGTTCGATACTAGACAAGGAATTACTGATTCGTACACAAAATATGGAGTTTGTCGATCGAACCGGAAGTGCCACCATCTTTAAACGTGAAAAATCACTAAGACTTTTTTGCTATTTTACTTACAGACACGGGAGTTATATTTTCTGAATCCTTGAAGGATGGCCTAAAAATTGTTCAGAGCAGAATTTTGATTTAGCTCAATTGATGGTTGCCATTTTGAAGTGAATATGAAAAGTAGTAGCAATTTTTACTTACAGACTCGGGAGTTATATTTTCTGAATCCTTGTAGGAAGGCCTAAAAAACGTCGGGAGTAGATTTTTGATTTATGTCACCATTTTGAATTGAAAATGAAAAATAGAAGCAATTTGAAGGGCCGAGACTTTGGAGCACAAAAACTCTCCTTCTAATTAAGCTAGAATGTTCACTAGGTCAATGTTATGATTGAGTTCAAAGATGAGCATTTTCTGCTTAGGGTAAGCAGAGATAAGCATGCTGATTTGTTGATTCTTTAGGGCACGATAACTTTGGTTATAAGGAAGGGAGGGCGGTGAAACTTTTGTCAATAGAGAGTCTAATAGCCAGCCTGTTGTGTGAAATCATTGTATCATTTTTTTTAAATACCAGGGATAGCCGAAAAAGAGACTGAAAATCCAAAGATAGGTTGCCAGGCAACGAAACATACGCCCACAGCAGCTAAATCGTCCGGGCAGTAAACAAGGGTTGTCGCATTTTTTTACTTTTTTTGGTAATGAAACATTTGTAATACACTAATTATGTAATTATCTGAAAATCATTAGAATTTGTTTGCTTTTTATAAAAGTTTTGCCCCACACTAACAATTAGTATAGGAAACATTTAATATCATGGATTTAGCAGTTCAGTTATCAAAATTCATTGAAAATCAAAATACTTGTTCGTTTCAACACCTTAAACTCTGTGTATCAATCTGAAGTCAATTGGATGATAAGTTTGGCCTCTATAGCATCACAAGGTTTTTTTAAGTGATCAAGGGAGACAACTCTGGAAGTAATTATTTGAAATTGATCAAAATCAATAGGCTTCTTCGTTTCATGACCTTAAACAGTGTGTGTGTATTTAAAGTCAATCGGGTATTAACTTTGGCCTCTAGAGCGTCTACAGGATATTTTGATGTGATCAAGGGCCATAACTCTAGCAGTAATTATCAGAAATCGCTGAAAATCAATAGACTTTTTTGTCTCATGACCTTAAACAATGTGTATAAATTTAAAGTCAACCGGATATTAACTTTGTCCTCTAGAGCATTTACAAGATTTTTTGAAGTAATCAAGGGCCACAACTCTGGCACTAATTATCTGAAATCGCTGAAAATCAATAGGCTTCTTTGTCTTATGACCTTAAACACTGTGTATAAATTTAAAGTCAATCGGATATTAACTTCGGCCTTTATTATTATTATTATTATTATTACAGCATATTTATAGTGCACCCTTTCATATAACATGTTCAGGGGCACTTTACAAAGTGACAATGTAATCATAAATAAACAACAAGATGTTAACGATTGCATACAGAGTCAGTTAAAAGCCTGATTAGATAAATGTGTTTTAAGTTGTTTTTTAAAAGAATATAGAGATGTACAATATCTTAAACTAAATGGTAGATTATTCCATAAAACAGGTGCTTGATAACTAAAAGAGCGCTGACCATAAGAGACTAGTTGAATAGTTTTGGGCTTTAAAAGTAGTTTATCTGACGTACGTAATGTTCGGCCGGGTGTATAAAGTTCTAAGAGATCTGAGAGGTAAACAGGAGCTAGATTATTTAAGCATTTAAAAGTAAGCAACAAAATCTTAAAATCAATTCGATATTTAACACGTAAAGTTCAAAATTGTGACCTCTATAGGGTCCACAACCTTGATATAACATATTTTCACACAATTCGCGTACAGACGGCGGCCATTTTATCCGTCAACTCTGGTCCGATTTTCACGAAATTCAAATTCTCTCTTCATTTCCATGAAACCGTGATATAATCAAACGGTTTTTTAAATCGGATAATAATTTTGACCTCCAGAGGGACCACAAGCTAACATAAGCGGTTTTTCGGACAATCAGGGGACATAATTCAACAAGCCAACAGTGAGGCTGATGTCCCCCGCCCAAAATCACAAAATAAAATGACACATATTAATTAATCGCACATTTATTTTTTTCAAACGTATCCAGCAATCAAACTGTACACGAAGTGTCATCCAAAAGTGTTTTATAAAGAAAAATGCTAAAACCGACGAGAAAAATGAAAATGTACCCTAGTTAGGGGGACCCTAAAGGCAGACAAAAGGCCCCCCCCCACGCTTGACAAAAGTGCCCCTCTGGCCAAGGGAAAGGGCCCTTGTGTCCCAGTCAATCGTTTCAATACACTGTTACTGTCGAATCCATTACTGAATGAGAATGCAGTCATTGTACTGGCATAAAAATTATCAATCAAGATGAACCTAAGTTATCTTGTCCCAAAGTATCAACCAATCAAATTGCTTATCTCTGCCTACCCTAAGAAGAAAATGCTTATCTTCGAACTCCATCAAGGCATTGACCTAATAAGCATACACACCAATTTTGAACATTTTAACTCAATTCGAAGGAGAGTTATTGTGTTCCAAAGTCTCGGCAAATCAAATTGCTTATCGCTCTGCTTACCCTGAGCAGAAAATGCTCATTATCGATCTTAGTCAAGGTATTACTGTAATGAAACTATACACCAAGTTTCATCACTCTCACTTAATTAGAACTAAAGTTATCGTGTCCCAAAGCATCAACCAATCAAATTGCTTATCTCTGCTTACACTAATCGGAAAATGCTCATATTCGAACTCCATCAAGGCATTGACCTAATCAGCATATACATCAAGTTTGAACATTTTAACTCAATTAGAAGGAGAGTTATTGTGTTCCAAAGTCTCGACCAATCAAATTGCGTATCGCTCTGCTTACCATGAGCAGAAAATGCTCATTATCGAACTTAGTCAAGGCATTGACTTAATAAGCATACACACCGATTTTGAACATTTTAACTCAATTCGAAGGAGAGTTATTGTGTTCCAAAGTCTCGACCAATCAAATTGCGTATCGCTCTGCTTACCCTGAGCAGAAAATGCTCATTATCGAACTTAGTCAAGGTATTACTGTAATGAAACTATACACCTAGTTTTATCACTCTCACTTAATTAGAACTAAAGTTATCGTGTCCCAAAGCATCAACCAATCAAATTGCTTATCTCTGCTTACCCTAAGCGGAAAATGCTCATCTTCGACCTCCATCAAGGCATTGACCTAATAAGCATATACACCAAGTTTGAACATTTTAACTCAATTAGAAGGAGAGGTATTGTGTTCCAAAGTCTCGACCAATCAAATTGCATATCGCTCTGCTTACCCTGAGCAGAAAATGTTCATTATTGAACTTAGTCAAGGTATTACTGTAATGAAACTATACACCAAGTTTCATCACTCTCACTAAATTAGAACTAAAGTTATCGTGCCCCAAAGCATCAACCAATCAAATTGCTTATCTCTGCTTACCCTAAGCGGAAAATGCTCATCTTCGAACTCCATCAAGGCATTGACCTAATAAGCATATACACCAAGTTTGAACATTTTAACTCAATTAGAAGGAGAGGTATTGTGTTCCAAAGTCTCGACCAATCAAATTGCATATCGCTCTGCTTACCCTGAGCAGAAAATGTTCATTATTGAACTTAGTCAAGGTATTACTGTAATGAAACTATACACCAAGTTTCATCACTCTCACTAAATTAGAACTAAAGTTATCGTGCCCCAAAGCATCAACCAATCAAATTGCTTATCTCTGCTTACCCTAAGCGGAAAATGCTCATCTTCGAACTCCATCAAGGCATTGACCTAATAAGCATATACACCAAGTTTGAACATTTTAACTCAATTAGGAGAGTTATTGTGTTCCAAAGTCTCAACCAATCAAATTGCGTATCGCTCTGCTTACCCTGAGCAGAAAATGCTCATTATCGAACTTAGTCAAGGTATTACTGTATTGAAACTATACACCAAGTTTCATCAATCTCACTTAATTAGAACTAAAGTTATCGTGTCCCAAAGCATCAACCAATCAAATTCCTTATCTCTGCTTACCCTAAGCGGAAAATGCTCATCTTCGAACTCCATCAAGGCATTGACCTAATAAACACATACACCAAGTTTGAACATTCTAGCTCAATTAGGAAGATAAGATAAGATAAGATAAGATAAGTTTATTGCAGTAATATAGGTCAAAGACCAAACGTTACAAGTTTGAATCAACTGGAAAATGATATGTACAATTATATTTTAAACGGTGCGATTCATTACAAAATTATTAATTGATGACAATTAGAGGTTTATATACAATTCTGATTTATTTAATATATAATACTATAAGCAAGTCTGATGATAAGTTTCCAAAACAGGTTTTTATGCTATTACATTTCAGAATATCTGTATAAATAAGTATATTTCTATAGTTGAAGTTGAGTTAACTATATTTACAAACTATCAACTGGCACGGGCATAATTATACACAACAATCTATTTACGATACTTGGTGACCCTTTCTAAGTAATTTGATATCGATAATAATATACAAGGATTGCTAGAATTTGACAAGTTTAGGAAGTTACAACGACTAATATTTACCAAATGTACACGTTTAAAACAAATATCTCTGATATTCTGCGTTTCTATGCATTCAAACATAAAATGGAATAAATCCTCATCACATTGGTGACATAATGGACATAATGGAAAAGCAGTTAGATTTCGTCTATGTAAATTCAAATATGTTGGTAATAGATTTAGCCTAAATTTTGTAATATTTCTTCTGTGTTTTAATTGAATATTCGACAATAAATAAGATTCCTGAACTAGATTTATTTTAAATTTGCGATAATCTATTAAACTCTCTCTTTCAGATAATTTATCTGACCATTCTTATAAGTTTATATCTGATAATCGTAGCTTAATTTGACTTATAAACATGTTAAAATTGCCGATTGTTTCAGTTTCAAAGACATAACCAAATCCCAAGGAATATAACATAATTCTGACCTTTGTCACCCAACTAACTCTGCCGACTTTGTCTAATTGTTTTAACATAATGAATACTTGTTTAGGATACCGATCTATGGACATACACAATAGTTTACACCAATATTTAATACAACACAAAGTATAATGTATGCTTAAACTGTGTCTTCCACATTCCCCAAGTGTTCCAGCATTTGAGGAACTCTTGTGAATTCCTAAAATGAACTTGCAAAAGTTGTTGTGCATTTTTTCAATTTCGTGCCGATATTGAAAACCCCATAACTCGGCTCCATAGAGGAGGACAGGTTTTATAAAATGATCAAAAATCTTAAAACACAGTTTGATATCTAAATCTTCCGTCTTTCTGATTAAACTTCTTATAGGTATCAAAGCCTTCTCCGCTTTAATTGATAAATTAGTAATATTTTTATTCCAGTTCAATCTTGAGGAAAATAATAGGCCCAGATAATTATAATAAGTTACAGTTTCTACTTGTTGATTATTCAAGAACCATTTCTCATTTTGCTTTATTATACCACCGTTTCTAAAAACAATTATTTTGGTTTTATCTTGATTTACCTTGAGATTAAACTTTTAACAAAATTTCTCTAACAAATTAATTTTATATTGTAAGTCCCCGACTGAATCAGAGAACAATGACACATCATCAGCATATAATAACGAAGCAATTTCTGGTGCTTCTGGAATGGTAAATATACCCCTGCAGTTTGAAGAATTTAGCATTTCAACAAGATTATTAATATATAAACAAAATAACAACGGGCTTAAAATACATCCCTGCCTTACACCGGAATCACAATTAAACGATCGTGTTACATACGAATCAAGTTTTACACAGGAGGTAACACATTTATACATAGAAGTCAATGTAGCATACATTTTCCCATGAAGACCTTTATTTATTAATACAGATAGCAGTTTAATTCTGCTTAGACAATCATATGCCTTACTGAAATCAACGTACAGTACAAATAGCCTCCCTTTGGATTTGGATAGATATTTTTGCACAAGTCCTTGAAGAGTAAACGCATGATCAATAGTAGACCGACCTTTGCGATATCCAGCCTGGGCTTCATCAATTTTATCCTGTGTTTCTGACCAACTTTTAAGCCTCGAATTTAGTACCGAAGCATATAGTTTACCAATGCTATCTAACAATGAAATTCCTCTGTAATTATTCGGTTCAGTCTTCGAACCTTTTTTGTGCAATGGAGTTATCAGTGCTTTGGACCATAAGTCGGAAAATATCCAGAGTCAAAGATTTTGTTAAATAGCAAGGTAAGAATGGGTATGAACTGTTCGGGACAGGCTTTTATAAAATCGATAACTAACCCATCAGGACCGGGGGAGGTGCCCGATTTGGCCCTTTTAAGACATTTACTAACTTCATGTTCTGAAATTACACAATTTAATAATAAGTCGTCTACACATGTTTTATCATTACAAATATTCTTAAATGATCCCACGGCGTGGGAAGCTTCATGTGAAAAGGAATCATCAACTTCATCGACTAATGGGTTAAGTAAATTTTCGAAATAATTTGCCCATTATACCGGGGAAATACCACGATTGATGATATCTCTTGGTTTCCAACTTTTAAGTGTTTTCTAAAATTTATTTGGATCAGATAAGTTCTGAAGAAGTTGATTATTGCGATCTTTTTCAAATGAAGTTTTTTTTACTTTTACAAAGATTTTTAAATTTATATTTCTGGTCTTTATAATTAGAAAGGTGCTGTGAATTATTTGTTGTTCTAAACAATTTCAAAGCAATGTACTTTTCGGATTTTAAATTTAAACATTGGTGATCAAACCATAGGGGTTGGTGCTTGTCGGGATGTCTCGTGTTACCAGACGGTTTAACAATACAACCTTGAGCACAGGAGTAAATAAAGGATTCTAAAAGCGTTAGCGCATTTTCAGCACTGCTTTGCAAAAGTATAGGGAACTTTAAGTTGAGATTGACAAAATTCCTGGCAACATTATCTTTAAAAGTGGCAGCTTGTTTATCTTTCCAAATTAGTATGGTATAAGGGAGAGTACCATCATCGAAACAACATTTAGAATTATTTTGAGCGATATAATATGATAATGAACAAATGAGGGGTAAATGATCCGACTCAGTTCTACAATCGACACGAAAAGATCGAATCAGCTTATAAATATCAGTCGACACCAAGACATAGTCCACCACGGAGGCAGCATTGTATTTAACACAAGTAAATTCACCAGCTGGGTCATCTGCACTTCTTCCATTTACAATGTGTAGATTAAATGTTGAACATAACCTTAAAAGGTCTCTGCCAAAATTGTTTACTTCTTTATCTTTTGAATTTCGGGGTATACAAAAATCGTCGTATTTATATTCGGCTTCGTCTAAACCTGGAAGATAGGCTGTGGAATCGTCCAATATACAGTCACTAAGTCTAGCATTTCCAGTTCTCGAATTAAAATCACCACATAATAGAACATCACAATTAGGATAGTCAGCATGTATTTGTACTAACTTCTCTTCTATGCCACCAATACCATCTTCATTTACATGAACAGGCGAGTTTTCTGGGGCTATGTATATCACACCAAATATGAAAGTATTGCCAGTTATATTGCCTTTTAACGTAAAGAAGATCGATTCATTAAAGTGGTCGTAAATACGTGAAATACCAGTACCGCAAAATGTTACTTTATCAACAAGGACAATAACACCGCCACGATGCTTGCCGTCACTACGAATACAATTAAATGCTTTGAAATTTGGGAACAAATTTGAAAAATCGATATCACTACACCAGGTTTCTAATAGACAAATAATATTGAATTTGCTAAGATACTTTATGAAATCTGGATATATTATTTTACTTTTCAAGCCGTTAACGTTCCCAGTAACAAACTTGATACTATTTAAGTTGTTGACTTTATCCGTCCGCCATGTTGGCTGCTAATCTCGGGATCCAACTTTTGATAATTCGTGTGTGTCCATGTTAATTGAAAATACATCTTTGTTAATAACAAGTTTGTCATTCTTAAGAAATGCCCGCTTATTGGCTTCCTTAGCTTCTATTAAATGAGGTATCAACGCTTTTCTTATTTCACGAACTCGTTTTGAGAAGTCTTCGGAAACTTTGATTTGCGAATCTTTAAATTGTTTTCTAGCTGACTGTAGGATTAAATCTCTGTCTCTCAGTTTGTTAAACACAAGTACTCTTTCTTTGTTTCGTTTGCCAAGTCTGAATATACGCTCAATGTTAATCTCTGAATCAGCGCTCACACCTGGTAGATCGGACAAAACAACATCTTTGATTAACTGCTCACTTTCACCCGGAAACTGCTCAGTTTCAATCTCACTTTCTTTTTCTTTTATTCCATAAAAAATCAAATTATGCTCCTTTCTTCTGTTTTCACTTTCATCAAGTCTTTGCTTAATTCTTTCATTCTCTGTTTTCAGTTGTTCAATATCTTGTTTAATATTTATAACCTCCTCTTTAATATTCATTTCACGAACTTCTGACCTCAATTGTGCAATTTCATCTCTGATGTCATGTAAGAGAGTTGTCAATTCATTAGTTTGGGTTTGGTTCTGGTCCCCAGTAGGGTATATCAATCCCCAGTTCTGGAAATAGTGCCTTATCTAGTGCTGGGACCAGGGTTTGATTCAACATCTCCACATAACACCAATAACATTGAAAATATCACAAAAACCGACAGAGTCAAATTTGAACTTTTAATTATTGGTGACTTACATTTTAAAGTAGCTGTTTTGTGATGATAAAACCCTATTATAATTCTCCATGCTGCTAGATCGATAAACATGATTAAAGAGATTGTTGAATATTCCGGTAGATATGTTTGGAAGCCCTTTAAATATCTAGTGTTCAGTCAAGCGAGGAGAGGTCTGCACACACACGTCTTATCACTCTGACTCCTATCAATTAGGAAGAGAGTTATTGTGTCCCAAAAAGTGTGACGGACAGACGGACAGACAGACAGACAGACAGACAGAAGGACAGACAGACAGACAGACAGACAGACAGACAGACAGACAGACGGACGAACCCATTTTAATAATCCCCCAACTTTCTTCGAAAGGCGGGGGACAATAAGTTATGATCCGATGGGCGCAAATATTGAAAGGAACCAAGATCTTTGGGTTATAAACATACATGTCAAGTTCATCAAAATCAGTTCAAAATTGTGACCTCTATAGGGTCCACAACCTTGATATAACATATTTTCACACTATTCGTGTACAAACGGCGGCCATTCTGTCCGTCAATTCTAGTCCGATTTTCACCAAATTCAAACTCAACCTTCATAACCATGGAACGGTGATATAATCAAACGGTTATTTTTTAAATCGGATAACAATTTTGACCTCCAGAGGGACACCACAAGCTAAAAAGGGCGATTTTTCGGACATTCAGGGGCCATAATTCAGGAAGTTACGATCCGATTGGCGCAAATATCGAAAGGATCCAAGATCTTTGGGTTATAAACATGCATTTCAAGTTTCATCCAAATCGGTTCAAAATTGTGACCTCTACACTGTTCACAAGCTAAAAAACGTGATTTTTCGTACAATCAGGGGCCATAACCCATGAAGTTACAGTCCAATAAATGCCAATATCGACAGGAACCGAGATTTTAGGTTGATAAACCTATATTTTAAGTTTCATTGAAATCGGATAAAAATTGTGTCCTGTAGACTGTTCACAAACAATTGTGGACGTACGGACGGACGAACAGGGGCGACGACAATATACGTCCACATGAAAATGTGGGCGTATAAAAACATTTCTTCAAAAACATTTCTCGAAATACATTTCTCCAAAAACATTTCTCGAAATTCATCGAACCGGAACATTAGAAATCAACCTGGCATACAATAAGTCACCATACAATAATGGGAATCGAGTATAAGCACATGTACAATAAGAACAATCGCTCAGTGTCCGTCTTTATTAGCGCAGTTTAGGAACAGAACAATAGGATGTTAAACCCCATTTCATTTTCATCATTCGGGTGGAGAAATGGCACGTTCGTAGAACGTCTAATCGGACCGGGCCTTTGATAACGAAAATAAATTGAAAGTAGTCTATTTTCAGAAATTAGGCTTTGTCTGATAGCAACATATTTCTTTGTTCAAATAGAGCACTCGATACAACTAGGTCATTTCGGGACTAATACATGGTTCAATTTATTTCAATAATTAGCAGTGGGAGGAAACCGGAGGCCCCGAATGTCACATTCTCTAGTCTTATTACCAACTCTATAATATATTGGTTGCACGCGATATTATGTCACGTGATTAGTTAGTGGAGTTGCTTCTAAATATAGTAACTATTAAAAGACATGCTTTCCTGTACATTCATAATGGCGGTTCTGTAACACTCTTACACAGTTTATTAAGTCATTAAACTAGATGTCTATAAAAGAGTCCCATAATTTATCACATTTCAATTTATTTCATCTAATGCTAGATATTAACCAATATATAGAAACATAACACGCAAGTAATTTCATTAAAGTCACGGTCATTGTACGATTTTACTTGTTGTATGCTTGCTCGATTCTTCTTTATTGTATGGTGACTTATTGTATGCCAGGTTGATTTCTAATGTTCCGGTTCATGAGTTTCGAGAAATGTTTTTGGAGAAATGTATTTGGAGAAATGTTTTTGAAGAAATGTTTTTGGAGAAATGTTTTTAGAGAAATGTTTTGCAAGATTCGTATTTGGAGATTTGTATTTTGAAATTTGTTGTTCGATATTTGTTTTTCGTTGTATTTTTCTGATGAAATGTAAATATTTGTATAGACTAATTTTTTGATTTTCTAAAAAAAATAAATATCTTATATTAAAATACATTTCACAAATATTGATTTTAAGATAGGCCTATGAATGTTAATTTTAGTGTACAAATATCGAAATACGATAACCAATGAAGAAGTAAGAATTAAGGACTATGAACTTAGAACTAAGAACTAAGAACATTGAATAAAGAGCTGTTTGGCCTTCCATAAAACCTCGCTACACAAACACTACATTATTTCAAGAAAATAAAATGACGTTCTAAAGTCGATGTATAGCTACTTCACTGTAGATTAGTAAATAGTAAATAATATCATGTATGCAGAAAGATTCGGTCCTTATTTTCCAAAACAAATCGTTCGCAAAATAGACTCTTCAAACAGTGCACATGGTCGCCGCTGATAAACTAACAATAAAATCCATTGTAACAAACTATACATTCAAACAACAATGACGATACGCATGTTTAATGTGGGCAAGAAATAGTAGAATGAGTGTTAAAACTAGACAACAAACAAGTCAACAAACCATAAAACAGAATTTTGAAAAACAAAGACAATCTGAAAAAATCGACACTGAAAATACTATTACTAGTAGTACTAGTATTATGACGTTACCTGAAACAAAAATAAGTATGGACAGTGAGTGGACCACAGAACGGGTAGGACAAACACTGATGAAAATGGGTGACAACATTGAAAAAATAGAAACGAAATAACAACTGCAGTCAAAGAATTTAAAGAAGAAATAATGGCAAACCTTAATTTATTAGATGTAAAAATCACGGAAGTGCAAAACAAAAATGTTGAAATTGAAAACAGTGTAGAATTTAATTATGAAAATATAGATCAGCTAAAAACGGAAGCTCAAAAAATTTGAGTTCAGATCAACAAGGAAGTGCAAATATTGAATGAAAAATTGAACTTATATTCTATGGTATCCCTCAAACAAAAGAAGAAGATATCGATGAAACCATGAACAATTCCTTGAAAGAAAATCTTCAACTAAATGCCAAAATGGAGATTAGCAAACCAACATAGGTTAAGGAAACGGGTTGATAGAGAAGGTCTCCCCACCTATAAATTTGTGCACTACAGAGACTTAGAAGAAGTATTACATAAAAGAAATCTACTGAAAAAAGGACAAGTTCTTCAGGATCTACCTCAATCTATGAAACGGGAACGCCATAAACTGGTCGGTATTGCATATAACATTAGAAAACAGGAACACCTTAAAACGAGAATACGAGATCAAGGAATACATATGATTCTAGAGACTCGGTGTACTGGTGAAAAATGGAAGAGAAGAGAAAATTCACTTTAATGTGCGAAAAAGTTGGAAACTATTAAAATATGCTAATAAGCTTACTTTTGACAGAGAATAAAAGAAACTATTGAATTAATAAATTTTATTAAACATATATTATTTTGGAGCTAGATCTGTCTATTGCGAGTCTTTCTTTGGGCCTGAAATCTTTTTCTAAATTGTTGATTAAACATTGATTAACTTATCCAGGCCATTATCGACTCTTAACGGCATTGGTTTCCTCTGATATTAAATGGTTTAGAACCGTTCGGCTATGCTTTGATTTGAGCTAAAGGTTGACGGACGAGACTTGCTTCGAACAACCAGTGCCGTGGTTACAATTGTTACACACGTCTTGTCAGGCCTTCAAGGGCTAATGCCTTGTGGCTCGCAATGGGGTTTTCAAATTGTTCAGTTTGCATTGTCTGTTTTCGAACTATTGTGGCGAGAGTTGTTTGCTTGTTATCTAATTTCTAAATCTTACATAATGTGTTTTTAAGGTAACAAAATCATATCCGTAATAAATGGCTTTGAATCTATACTTTATATCAGTTTAACAAGATGAAAGTTGAGGAGATTTATATTGATTATTATAAAGACATACATGTATAATCTCTTGTCTAGCCAAGTTTCTACTTTAAGTAAGGCTATATCGATTTAAGATAATGTATAGAACTAATTAGCCTGTCATGAAATGATCAGGTAGATGGGTCCCAGAAACCCATTTATGTAACACCATTTAAACACCTACTTTTCCAGAATTTTTTGATTTGGGATAGAAGTAAACCAGTGATTTAAATATCATAGTGAAACTGTAGAATATGTGATGTACATTCCAATAGGCTTATCATAACACTTGAAAATGGAAAGTGTGAAACACGTTTCTATCTTACATGTAACTACTGGATAGGTTTTTTTCTTGTCATGAAATATATCACACATAAACCCATAGACGGCACTGGCCATATGTGGTAAGCAAGAATCTCAAAATATCCCCACGACTACAGACCGCAATTACCAACTGATTCCAATGAAACTTACAGGATATACTATTCAAAAAAAGTAGGGGATATTTGATTTTGGGGCATAATACTAAAATATGCAAATGACTACGAAAAAAGTCACTATAGAACCTAACAGAAGAAAGATTTCCAGTTACATGTGACGCCCATACGCACCAATAGCTACCGCATGGAATGCAGGTGATGCTTGGGATCATCATGGGGGTCCAACCCAAGATTTGCACGACTCTGACTTTGAATGTTACAGTCATTGTGGCATTGAATTCCAGGGTGGACACATCAGTTTAATTGTTTAGTGACCAGAAAACAAATTTTGATATGCGTCGGCTTACCCAAAATGAAAGGTTACGTGACTTGGCATGCTACAGATCGGCACAACACAGGCGGTTGTGGCGCGGACGATGAATGTTTCTCAGTCTGTCATAAGCAGGCTATGGTCCAAACACCGTGATACACAATCTGTACAGGACAGACCACGCTCAGGTCGACCAAGGGCGACAACTCAAGCCCAGGATCGATTTATCCGTACCTTGGCCTTGAGAAATCGTGTCATCACAGCAAATCAGATCAGCGCTCGTCTTCAAACAGACACTGGTGTGAGAGTGAGTGGCCAGACGATTCGGAATCGACTGCATAGGGGTCACCTTCGCGCCCGACGTCCTCGCGTGATCCCTTGTTTGAGAGATCATCACATTCAGGCAAGACGTCGTTGGTGTAGGGATCGTCAACACTGGGATAATCGACGCTGGAGCAATGTGATGTTTTCAGATGGGTTAAGGTTCACTGTTGATTTTTTGGACAGACGTAGCGGGGTGTGGCGTCGTCGAAACGAGCGCTTCCAAGACGTAAACGTCATCAGACATGATCGATTTGGGGGTGGTTCTGTTATGGTGTGGGGAGGCATCACTGTTGCTGGAAGAACGGCTTTACATGTTGTTGCAGGGCGTGTTACAGGCCAGTACTACCGGGACAACATCTTGGCAGTCCATGTTGTGCCGTTCGCACGACGTCATGGCCGCCGTTTCATCTTCCAGGATGACAACGCAAGATGTCACAGGGCCAGGATCGTTACAGGTTACCTCCAACAACAGAATATCACCACATTACCTTGGCCAGCACTGAGTCCCGACCTCTCTCCCATCGAGCATGTCTGGCACATGCTTGGACAGGGGTTACGTCAACGTCAACAACGTCCTGTCAATGTCCAAGAACTTGATGCTGCGTTGCAACAGGAATGGGACAATCTGGACCAAAATGACCTTAGACGTCTTGTTAGGAGTATGCCACGTCGGATCAATGCTTGTTTGGCAAACAGAGGAGGATTTACCCGTTACTGACTTTGTTGTGATGCTATGGTAACTTTGCTGTTTGACCCCGGGTATCATTTTACCCTTATAATGGTCAGTCTGTGCCCTACTTAGTCTAACGATCATTTGGAATAAATCGATGAATGTGAACTTCATTTCATTTTGTCATTTGTTTCTTCGTTAGTTTCATTAGGTGACTTTAATAACACTTAAAAATCAAATATCCCCTACTTTTTTTGAATAGTAGCCAAAATTTCGGCCACTTTCGGTTAGCAGTTTTCGAGATATCAGGTTACCACACATTTCATGTGGTACGCCTGCAGACCACAATTATCAACCGATCTCCACAAAACTTACAGAATATAATAACAATAATGACATTGCAAAGAAGCCACAATTTCGTCCACTTCCAGTTAGCAGTTTTCGAGATATCAGGTTACAACACACTTCATGTGGCACGACTGCAGACTGCAATTACCAACCGATTTCAATGAAACTTACCAAATATGATAACTATCATAATATCTCGGAGTAGCCAAAATTTCAACCACTCCCGGTTATCAGATTTCGAGATATCATTTTACTACACATTTCATGTGGCACGAAAACAGACCGCAATTACCAA
The DNA here is from genome assembly GCA_948474765.1 of Patella depressa. Taxonomy (NCBI): domain Eukaryota; kingdom Metazoa; phylum Mollusca; class Gastropoda; family Patellidae; genus Patella; species Patella depressa. Next base: position 550,220 of record CAOLEZ010000009.1, on the reverse strand, counting down.
CCGATTTCAATGAAACTTACAGAATATGATAGCAATAATAATATCTCGGAGTAGCCAAATTTTCGACCGGTTAGTGGTTTCCGAGATATCAGGTTACCACACATTTCATGTGGCACGACTACAGACCACAATTATCAACCGATATCCACTAAACTTACAGAATATAATAACAATAATAATATCTCGGAGTAGCCAAAATTTCGACCACTTCCGGTTAGCATCTCGGAGTAGCCAAAATTTCGACAACTTCCCGTGAGCAATTTCAGAGATATAAGGTTACCACACATTCCATGTGTGACGACTACAGACCGCAATTACCAACCGATGTCAATGAAACTTACAGAATATGATAACAATCATAATATCTCGGAGTAGCCACAATTTCGACCACTTCCGGTTAGTGGTTTCCAATATATCAGGTTACCACACATTTCATGTGGCACGACGACAGACCGTAATAACCAACCGATTTTAATGAAACTTACAGAATATGATAACAATCATAATATCTCAAAGTAGCCAAAATTTAAAAGATAATATCACGGTTCAGAGTGGAGCAATTTGACTGAAATTTACGTTATATTTTTTTTAACTATTATAGTCTGTTCTTTATCAAGCCTTCCATTATAGTTAATACCCTTTAAGATTTTATGTTTTTTCGAAATTTTACTCCGTTGCGAACTTTTGAGGTAGCCGATCATGTTGGTATCATCTGTAGACGTGGAACATATTTTGTGGTGACATACTAAAATAATCTAGCATTCATCTATCGGACGTTGACGAAGGCTATTCAATCTTCCGCTTACGACCCTTGACATGCAATTTGATGATAACTGGCTTTCGTTCGTTCGCTCGTTTCTGGAGTTTAACGCCAACTTCCACATAAACTGTAACAACAAACTCAAACCTGGCTTCATTTATAACGATACGGGCAACAGAAGTAAGAAAAAGATATACCAGGCGTCATAATCCAATAATCCCAAACAGATCATACGAGTATTATTCTGGTGTCCGGCATTTTGAATACCGTGTATAGACACCGTCAAAAAAGCCACCGATTCGTATTTGGGGACAAATAATTCAACCTTTCATCTCTTAATTAGTCCCCGTCTTCCATTAGCCCAGGTTAGGTGCAAAAGAGTAGGACGCTAAACCCCATTTCATGTCATTTCCTAATTAGATTATTACTACTCTTACTGTAAATACTAATCAACACTAATCCGATATTGATCAAGAGACAAAGGATTGGTGCGTAATTGATTAATGACTGACTCAGCCAAGCGCGATAGACTGTAATGTGTGTCAGTCTACACGGGTGTAAATCAAATCAAAGCTTTTTGGCAAGAAAAATTTTATAGCCAGGGTTAAAAGATAGGTTGCCAGGCAATGAAACATACGCCCACAGCAGCTAAATCGTCCGGGGAGTCAACATATTTTTACTTTTTTTTGGTAATGAAACATTTGTAATACACTAAAATCTGAGTAACAACTCATTATGTAATTATCTGAAAATCATTAGAATTTGTTTGCTTTTTATAAAGTTTTGTCCCAAGCTAACAATTAGTATAGGAAACATTTAATATCATGGATTTAGCTGTTCAATTATCAAAATTCATTGAAAATCAAAATAATTGTTCATTCAACACCTTAAACTCTGTGTATCAATCTGAAGTCAATCGGATGATAAGTTTGGCATCTACAGCGCCACAAGTTTTTTTGAAGTGATCAAGGAAGATAACTCTGGAAGTCATTATTTGAAATCGATGAAAATCAGTAGGCTTCTTCCTCTCAGGACCTTAAACAGTGTGTGTAAATTTAAAGTCAACCGGATATTAACTTTGGCCTCTAGAGCGTCCACAGGATTTTTTGATGTGACCAAGGGCCATAACTCTGGCACTAATTATCGGAAATCGATGAAAATCAAAAGGCTTCTTCGTCTTATGAACTTAAACACTGTGTATAAATTTAAAGTCAATCGGATATTAACTTTGGCTTTTAGAGCGTCCACAAGATTTTTTGAAGTGATCAAGGGCGATAACTCTGGCACTAATTATCGGAAATTGTTGAAAATCAATAAGCTTCTTCGTCTTGTGACCTTAAGCACTGTGTATAAATTTAAAGTCAATCGGATATTAACTTTGACTTTTAGAGCGTCCACTAGATTTTTTGAAGTGATCAAGGGCCATAACTCTGGCACTAATTATCGGAAATCGCTGAAAATCAATAGGCTTCTTCGTCTTATGACCTTAAACACTGTGTATAAATTTAAAGTCAATCGGATATTAACTTTGGCCTCTAGAGCGTCCACAAGATTTTTTGAAGTCGTCAAGGGCCATAACTCTGGTAGTTATTATCGGAAATCGCTGAAAAACAATAGGCTTCTTCGTCTCATGACCTTAAACACTGTGCATAAATTTAATGCTAATCGGATATTAACTTTAGCCTCTAGAGCGTCCACAAGCAATTGTGGACGCCGGAACGACGGACCGACGGACGGACGGGCGGGGGCGACGACAATATACGACCACATTTCAATGTGGGCGTATAAAAATAATCGCCATACAGGAAAAAATATCGCCAAAAATTTCGCTAGATTGAATATTTTATCACCAAAATTATATTTTTATCGCAATTGGCAGAAATGGCGATCGACGGCGTGAGCGCTGTCCCTTGTTGCCAGTACGTTTATTATTTTTATCCGAGCTGACAGACGTTTGTGAAGAGCTCGAAGCACTTGTTGACGCATTTTTGCTTTTATCCTGTAAAACCGATGTTGTTTCTCCTTTTAGGCAGGACTCTAATGTCTGAACGCTAAAAGATCTTGTTTGGACTTTCGCTGTACTGGCGAAAGATCCAGTAGGTGGAATAAATGTTGTTATTTCCACCTGTTTTTTGGCGTCATAATAAGGGATCTTCCTTTCAGACACCACCTGTTGAATTTTCTTTTTCTTTTGCCAAACCGGGCATTCTCTAAAATATGCAGAATGATTGCACTTGCAGTTGACACGGCAAAAATCAGCAGCACAGGTAGAGCTCTCGTGACCATCAAGGCCACACCACGCACACGTCTCTTTACCTCTGCATACAGTTTTGGCATTTAAAACATCTTAAAGGATTAGAAATGTAGGCGTCAACAGGTATATTAAGATAACCCGCCTTTATCAATTTCGGAATGTCGGGACGATTGAACGTGAGGATATATGTACTAGTGGGAACTATATTATCACCACGTCGAACACTGATTCTTTTAACATGTGTGACACCTTGTGATGATAAATGTTTAACCATTTCTTCCTCACTGCTGCCTTCAAGGTCCCGACAGCGAATACCACCTCTTGATGAATTAAGTGACATATGTGGAGTCACTTTGATAGAGTAATTAGCAAGCCTGCCAGATTTAAGTAACATAGTTGCATGTTCAGGGTTCCCGCGGCTTCGTCAAACATTTTTTCAAGGATATTCAAGGATAATTATACGTCAAATTCCAGGATTTTCAAGGACATTTTTAGCTTAAAGTTACAATTTTTCATCTTAAAAACAACCAAAACATTACCAACTATCGTTATAATTGAAGACATAAACCGTTTTTTATTATTACAGATCGACTTTCGGCACACCGGGGAAAACTCCCGCCATTTTTAAAACATAGTTATTTCCCTTTTCCTTATTATGCATTGTTTAATGTAATTACTAATACCGATTTTGATTAGTCAGTGTAGTGGCTTCTAGTATGTTAATTGGACAATGGAGTCACGTGAGAGTATTTGGTTGCCTAAGGGTAAATGTCATTGGCTTGTCTTGTTATTACGTGACAAAACACAGCTGTTATTTAGATCAGTTGATTGACAGGTATACGTCAGAGTTATTGTTTAGTATAACCAGCATTACTTATAATCTAAACGGTTTTTTTAGATCAACTTACCAGTATTACCAACAAAATTAAGGATCTCAACTGAAATTCAAGGATATTTTCCTATTTTCGCGAAATTCAAGGATATTCAAGACCTTGAAAATGAAATTTTAAATTTAAGGATATTCAAGGATTTTCAAGGACCGCGGGAACCCTGCATGTTGCTCTTTTATGCATTCTACCAATAATGCTCCACTTTTCAGTTTCTGGATATTTTTGGGTTCTCCAGCCAAGCCAGGGATGCCTTTAGATATCAAGAAAGGTGACACTTTCGAAAAATCTACGTTGGAGGTGCTTTCGATAAGGAGAAACCTCAACCAAGATCTAGATACCTTTACAGGAATACCTGGATCTTCGTCTGTCTTCCGTCTTTTTAATGTTGAATTGGGGATTGGGGGATCCATGAAACAATATCTTGGAAATTCACCCTTCGCCAACCCCCTGTTTACTTCCCTGCCTACTAGGGGAGGACTAGCGCGAATGACCAGCACATTGCCTCGGGGTTGGGCGAAAGGTATACTCAAGCATGATGTAAAGATAGGTTGCCAGGCAACGAAACATACGCCCACAGCAGCTAAATCGTCCGGGCAGTCAACAAGGTTTGTAACATATTTTTACTTTTTTCGGTAATGAAACATTTGTAATATACTAAAAACTGATTAAGAGTAACAACTCATTATGTAATTATCAGAAAATCATTAGAATTTGATTGCTTTTTATAAAGTTTTACCCCACGCTAACAATTAGTATATACATGAAACATTTAATATCATGGATTTAGCTGTTCAGTTATCTAAATTCATTGAAAATCAAAATACTTGTTCGTTTCAACACCTTAAACTCTATGTATCAATCTGAAGTCAATCGGATGGTAACTTTGGCCTCTATAGCGTCACAAGAATTTTTGAAGTTATCAAGGGAGATAACTCTGGCAGTAATTATTTGTAATCGCTGAAAATCAATAGACTTCTTCGTCTCATGACCTTAAACACTGTGTATAAATCTAAAGTCAATCGGATATTAACTTTGGCCTCCAGAGCGTCCACAAGATTTTTTGAGGTGATCAAGGGCCATAACTCTGGCATTAATTATCGGAAATCGCTGAAAATCAATAGGCGTCTTTGTCTTATGACCTTAAACACTGTGTATAAATTTGAAGTCAATCGGATATTAACTTTGGCCTCTAGAGCGTCCACAAGATTTTTTGAAGTGATCAAGGGCCATAACTCTGGCACTAATTATCGGAAATCGCTGAAAATCAATAGGCTTCTTCGTCTTATGACCTTAAACACTGTGTATAAATTTAAAGTCAATCGGATATTAACTTTGACCTTTAGAGCGTCCACATGATTTTTTAAAGAGATCAAGGGACATAACTCTGGCACTAATTATCGGAAATCGCCGAAAATCAATAGGTTTCTTCGTCTCATGACCTTAAACACTGTGTATAAATCTAAAGTCAATCGGATATTAACTTTGGCCTCTAGAGCGCCCACAAGATTTTTTGAGGTGATCAAGGGCCATAACTCTGGCACTAATTATCGGAAATCGCTGAAAATCAATAGGCGTCTTCGTCTTATGACGTTAAACACTGTGTATAAATTTAAAGTCAATCAGATATTAACTTTGGCCTCTAGAGTGTCCACAAGATTTTTTGAAGTGATCAAGGGCCATAACTCTGGCACTAATTATGGGAAATCGCTGAAAATCAATAGGCTTCTTCGTCTTATGACCTTAAACACTGTGTATAAATTTAAAGTCAATCGGATATTAACTTTGACCTTTAGAGCGTCCACAAGATTTTTTAAAGAGATCAAGGGTCATAACTCTGGCACTAATTATCGGAAATCGCCGAAAATCAATAGGCGTCATTGTCTTATGACCTTAAACGCTGTGTATAAATTTAAAGTCGATCGGATATTAACTTTGGCCTCTAGAGCGTCCACAAGATTTTTTGAAGTGATCAAGGGCCATAACTCTGGTAGTTATTATCGGAAATCGCTGAAAAACAATAGGCTTCTTCGTCTCATGACCTTAAACACTGTGTATAAATTTAAAGTAAATCGGATATTAACTTTAGCCTGTAGAGCGTCCACAAGCAATTGTGGACGCCGGACCGACGGACCGACGCACCGACGGACCGACGGACGGGGGCGACGACAATATACGACCACATTTCAATGTGGGCGTATAAAAAGAATATATCACAATTGATTGACCCAGGCCACACATCAAAGAGGGTACCTAGGACACAAAGGTTAAACAGCTTAGTAGAAAAACAAAGCATTAAATGAAAAAAAGAGAAAAAGTACCTTTTGTGATGCTGAAATGACCATAGCCGATTGATCAGAGTGGGCCACTCTGACCACCCGTCTAGGTGAACCATGGGCCAAAGTAATGTGTTGCAGAGAAAGGGCTCCAAGCCAAATCCCCACTCAATTACCAGGATTCCACTCTCCACCGACACGGGTCGCAACGCACGGCAAACTCGTTACCCCATTACAGGGATCCTTTAAGTCGCCTTTTACGACAGACAGGAGATACGGAGGGTATATTCTTATCACCCACTACATCCTAGGGGGTGATGATTGAAGAAATCATGTTAAAAACCAGATTATTTATTTATCTGCGATCTAGGAACCTACCAGATTCTAATGTATATGGTATAGTGATTCGCCTATTGGAATTCATTTATTACGGCAGACAATAAAACACACCGCAGATACACTTCTGTTTGCTGCAGGAGTACATGAACAGTTCAATGTGGAAAAGATAGGTTGCCAGGCAACGACACATACGCCCACAGCAGCTAAATCGTCCGGACAGTCAACACGGGTTGTCGCATATTTTTACTTTTATTGGTAATGAAACATTTGTAATACACTAAAATCTGATGGTTATCTTAGACTTAGGATATCCTTTGAATACGGACCCAGATGTCTAATCTTTTGACATGCTTTGTCTAGAAAGGGTTTATAAGAGAAATAAAAGTAGATAGGACAGGGTCAGGTCCAAGCAAGGACGCAGATAGTCCAGGTATGAGATGAGATGGAATGAAAGAGAGCGTCTGGGAGTTGCCAAGCTAGGAAATGGCTCCCTCAATACCAGTTAGTTCTAGGGTAGTTATTAAGATGTTTGTACTTGATATGTAAGAAGCAGAATAAAAGTATTATTTGAAGTTATACAAGTGTTGTCTTCCAGAATCCGATTTAAAGATGCAATACTGTCACAGCAGGTGATAAATCTGACTCATTGGGATGACCCTTAAATGAATTGTATCTGCCTGTGCATGATTAATTTGGAATAAAGTTTACCTTAAATATGTCAATAGGTAAAACCTGTACTTTAGCTTCTTCCAGAGCTACTTCTAATGACTTCTCCAAATCTTCACATTTACAGTCAGAATTCTCAACAACTATAAAACATATAAATGTAATAAGTTTCTTTTGTATTACTAAACCAAACTGCTGGAAAGCACTTTTCCTAAAACGTCAATTAAGAACATTATCATATTTTTTAGCACTCAACGCATGTGTATGGTGGAATATGGCTGCCATAGCAAATACATATTATTTGTATGAAATTTTAATATTTTTATCTATTTTTTTTATTTCATTCGCTTTTCTTTCATTTATTTTAATTTTCTTTTTATAAATTATTTTTAAAACAATTTTTATTTATAAATTATTTTCAAAACATTTTTTTTTTATAAATTATTTTTTCTATTTATTTTTTTTATAAAAAAATGTTTTAAAATATTTTTCTTATAAAAAATCTATTTTAAATTATCTTTTTAAAAAACATTATTATAAATTGCTTTTTATAAATTATGTTTTTACATTTTATTTTTTTTAATATTTTTTTTTTTTTTTTGATTTGGTTTCATAAATTATATTTTAATTTTTTTATTTATTATAATTACATTTTTTAAGAATTAAATATCTTTTATCTTTTTTAAACGATTTTCTTTTTAAAATTTTTTTTTCAATTTAGTTTTTTAAATTATATTTTTGAATTTTATTTTATTTATTATAATTACATTTTTTTTCTTTTTATTTAAATATCTTTTATTTTTTAAACGATTTTCTTTTTTTTTATTTCTGAAAATAAAAAAAAATAATCATGAAAAACTTTTTTTTTTTTATCTTCAAAAAGTAACTTTTTTTTAAAATTTCTATCTTCAAAGATAGGTTGCCAGGCAACGAAGCATACGCCCGTAGCAGCCAAATCGTCCGGGCAGTTTACAAGGGTTGTCGCATATATTTACTTTTTTTAGTAATACACATTTGTAATACACTAAAATCTGATTAAGAGTAACAACTCATGTAATTATCAGAAAATCAATAGAACTGGTTTGCTTTTTACAAAGTTTTGCCCCACGCTAACAATTAGTATACGAAACATTTAATATCATGGATTTAGCTGTTCAGTTATCAAAATTCATTGAAAATTAAACTACTTGTTCGTTTCAACACCTTAAACTCTGTGTATCAATCTGAAGTCAAACGGGTGATAAGTTTGGCCTCCATGGCGTCACAAGATTTTTTGAAATTATCAAGGGAGATAACTCTTGCAGTAATTATTTGAAATTACTGAAAATCAATAGGCTCTTTCGTCTCATGACCTTAAACACTATGTGTAAATTTAAAGTCAATCCGATATTAACTTTGGCCTCTAGAGCGTCCACAGGATTTTTTTAAATGATCAAGGGCCATAACTCTGGCAGTAATTATTGAAATTGCTAAATATCAATAGACGTCTTCGTCTCATGAATGTAAAGACTGTGTATAAACCGAAGTCAATCAGATATTAACTTTGGCCTCTAGAGCATCCACAATATTTTTGAAATGATCAAGGGCCATAACTCTGGCAGTACTTATCAGAAATCGCTGAAAATCAATAAGCTTCTTCGTCTCATGATGGGGGTTTGCATGGCCTAGTGGTCTAGAGTGAGGCGCTTCGACCTCTAGCTGGCCGGTCACCTCTGGCTTGCGGCTGTGGTTTCGAGCCCTGGTGTGAGCGTGTGTGGCTTGGAGATAGGGGCGCCTTCTCAACCTCGTGGGTTTCCTCCGGGCACTCCGGTTTCCTCCTACTGCTAAAGCCGCATATGCGCAAGCGAATCATTGAAATAAAATTAAAACATATGTTAGCCCCGAAATGACCTAGTTTGTGTTGAGTGGACGTTAAACCTCATTTCTCTCTCTCGTCTCATGATCTCAAACACTGTGTATAAATTTTAAGTCAATTGTATATTAACTTTGGCCTCTAGAGCGTCCACAATTTTGTATTAAGTGATCAAGGGCTATAACTCCGACAATAATTATCACAAATCGATGAAAATCAATAGGCTTCTTCGTCACATGACCTTAAACAATGTGTATAAATCTAAAGTCAATCGTATATTAACTTTGGCATCTAGCTAGAGCGTCCACAAGATTTTTTGAAGTGATCAAGGGCCATAACTCTGGTAGGTATTATCGGATATCGCTAAAAAACAATAGGCGTCTTCCTCTCATGACCTTAAACACCGCGTATAAATTTAAAGTCAATCGGATATTAACTTTAGCCTCTAGAGCAATTGTGGACGCCGGACCGATCGACCGACAGATGGACGGACGGGAGCGACCACAATATACGACCACATTTCAATGTTGGCGTATAAAAAGTTATTTTTTCAATTTCTAAAAAAAAAAAATAATTATAGATTTCGTCTCGAGATGTAAACAGGGCTAGCCTCTACCCTGTGCCAAGCCTAACCCTTACCCTTCAGAGAATAATAACAAAAAATGACGGGTTTCACTGGTGCTACGTTCCCTTTGAACTTGTGTCACTTTCGGTGTCACGTTACCCTTGAACATATGTCACTTCCGGTACCAAAGAAACCAATAAACTGGTTTCCACATAAGCATTGCACACATCAAATAAAATGGACGCAGAATCAACCAAATCCATCAATATCAATTCATTTTATACATTTGTTGCAAGTAAGTGTACAGTACTTCCGGTGATAATGAAAATGTTGAATTACTTTTATGAAATCAGAAATGGCAAAATGCATCACATAGTGAAAATTTTATGCAAATCGAATAATATATGCCACTTTTATAGACCCAAAACCTTGAAAAGTGACTTGTAGAAAATCGGCTATTTCTCGGCAACCGTACAAGTTAGAAACGATTTTGTGGCATCTGTATGATCGTATTGGTCCATTCTATTGTTGATTCATAATTTTAAAAAAACATTACAAATCAGACTCATTTGAATAAAATATCTTTTTTGAAGGCTAAAAATACACTTTTTGCCAAAATGACATTACTTCCGGTGACACTAAAAACGTTAAATTAGTTTTTATCACATCGTCTATGACATTGGGCTACAAAGGGTGAAAATTTTATGAAAATCGATTAATAATTGACACTTTTATGGGCCAAAAACCTTCAAAAGTGACTTTTAGAAAACTGCCTATATCTCGGCAAACGAACAAGTTAGAAACAATTTTATGATATCTATATGACCGTATGAGTTTTGTTAGTATGTGAATTTAAACCAAAAGTTAATATTATTATTACATATTAAATAATTCTTGGTTGAAAAAATATCGATTTTAAAAGTTAAAAATGCAGTTTTTGACCAAATGGTGTCACTTCCGGTGTCAATTTTAAATTATAATCAACTTGATATGACGCATACTTGCTTTTTGAATCAAATGATGTCACTTTTGCGAATATCCATTAATAATTGACTATTTTACAGGCAAAATTGCGAAAACAGTGACTTATGCAAAACTGCCCTTTTCTCGGCAACTGCTTATATTACAAACTAATTTTCACATACATTCTCTTCGTATGGATTATAGCTACAGGTTTATAAAAGTTATGTAAAAATATTTCAAAATCCGAAAAGCCTGAATGAGTTGTAAATAGGTCAATTTTACGCCTTTTCTCACCTCTTAATCCAATTTGCTAGAAAATGAAATAGAAATTAAAAAAAATGCTTCCAACATTTTTTTGCGACTTGAAAGGACACAATCTTTGAGTGATATAATTTTTCAAAAAAATAATATTTGTTTTCGAAAAATGGTACCTAACTGTCAAAATTGTAGATTTTGGTAAAACTATGTCACTTCCGGTGCCGACAGATAACACTATCGGTAACAAAAAAAATGACAATTGAGACAACGAAGCATATGAACTTTGTTTCATACAAATCGAACAATAAAATAATAATCTAGGACTGAAAAACTGAATTAGCCAATGGCGGTCAAGGAAAATTACTGAAGATATTTTTGCCGAAAATCAAAAATCAAAAATAGCGTAGCTATGTGCCCTGTCTCCGGCTATGTCAAAATGTATCGAAAGTTAAAATCCCATGATTAATGTTAAAATTACTGCAATATTTTTAAAGATAGGTTGCCAGGCAACGAAACATACGCCCACAGCAGCTAAATCGTCCGGGCAGTCAACAAGGGTTGTCGCATATTTTTACTAATTTCGGAAAAGAAACATTTGTAATACACTAAAAACTGATTAAGAGTAACAACTCATTATGTAATTATCAGAAAATCATTAGAATTTGATTGCTTTTTATAAAGTTTTACCCCACGCTAACAATTAGTATATACATGAAACATTTAATATCATGGATTTAGCTGTTCAGTTATCTAAATTCATTGAAAATCAAAATACTTGTTCCTTTCAACACCTTAAACTCTATGTATCAATCTGAAGTCAATCGGATAGTAACTTTGGCCTCTATAGCGTCACAAGAATTTTTGAAGTTATCAAGGGAGATAACTCTGGCAGTAATTATTTGAAGTCGCTGAAAATCAATAGGCTTCTTCGTCTCATGACCTTAAACACTGTGTATAAATCTAAAGTCAATCGGATATTAACTTTGGCCTCCAGAGCGTCCACAAGATTTTTTGAGGTGATCAAGGGCCATAACTCTGGCACTAACTATCGGAAATCGCTGAATATTAATAGGCGTCTTTGTCCTTTGTCTTATGACCTTAAACACTGTGTATAAATTTAAAGTCAATCGGATATTAACTTTGGCCTCTAGAGCGTCCACAAGATTTTTTGAAGTGATCAAGGGCCATAACTCTGGCACTAATTATCAGAAATCGCTGAAAAACAATAGGCTTCTTCGTCTTATGACCTTAAACACTGTGTATAAATTTGAAGTCAATCGGATATTAACTTTGGCCTCTAGAGCGTCCACAAGATTTTTTGAAGTGATCAAGGGCCATAACTCTGGCACTAATTATCGGAAATCGCTGAAAATCAATACGCTTTTTCGTCTTATGACCTTAAACACTGTGTATAAATTTGAAGTCAATCGGATATTAACTTTGGCCTCTAGAGCGTCCACAAGATTTTTTGAAGTGATCAAGGGCCATAACTCTGGCACTAATTATCGGAAATCGCTGAAAATCAATAGGCTTCTTCGTCTTATGACCTTAAACACTGTGTATAAATTTAAAGTCAATCGGATATTAACTTTGACCTTTAGAGCGTCCACAAGATTTTTTGAGGTGATCAAGGGCCATAACTCTGGCACTAATTATCGGAAATCGCTGAAAATCAATAGGCTTCTTCGTCTTATGACCTTAAACACTGTGTATAAATTTGAAGTCAATCGGATATTAACTTTGGCCTCTAGAGCGTCCACAAGATTTTTTGAAGTGATCAAGGGCCATAACTCTGGCACTAATTATCGGAAATCGCTGAAAAACAATAGGCTTCTTCGTCTCATGACCTTAAACACTGTGTATAAATTTAAAGTCAATCGGATATTAACTTTAGCCTGTAGAGCGTCCACAAGCAATTGTGGACGCCGGACCGACGGACGGACGGACCGACGGACGGACGGGGGCGACGACAATATACGACCACATTTCAATGTGGGCGTATAAAAACGATTACTTCGGTGATTGCGGACATTTCGCATTGTCACAGAACGTTCAAAATAGCTTTATCCTCTAAGTCACACCCACTTTCCCAGTAAAACCGAAGAAATCGTAACGATGCGACAAGTAGTTGCTGAGATCTATTCAAATTTGAATTTGAATAATAATAATAATAATAACTAGATCTGCTACTGTCCCATGCAGATATGAAAGCTTTCATATTCATCGTCACGTGTCATTGATTGTATCAAGTATCCTAAATAAAAGGATAAGAAGAAAAAATTATTAAAATTGGTCAAAAACTCGCGAAGTTACAAGTCTAAATATAGTATCAAACATTGCACCCAATAATCTGAAAACTAAAGGGAAATAACTGAAACTTGTATTACTGTAATGAGACGGATGAGAAAATGGTATGAAAATGGCGGGAAAAAAAATTAAAAATGGCAGGTTGGACAGGCGACCTTTCTCCTTGTCACGTACAACCGGGCATTCGAAAACACGCTAGTTAACTCAATGACAGGCGCGCGTGCTAACCATTCAGCCACCCAACCCCCCTTTGAAATCAGACACGTGCAATATGTCATATAGGAAGAATAAGAAGTCGCTCACAACAAAATGGTAAATTAATGAGTTTAGGTCAAAAGGTTGAGCTACTGTTTTAGAGTACTTAATAGTTTTAAAGAGACACGTTAAGGGTTGTTCATAGTTAAATGAAAGTTTAATTTTAAATAAGACCAATAAAATTAGGATTTAATAATGCCAGACTAATATTTCCAATATGTTTGGTTATAAGTAGGAAATCGTGACGACTTCTTAAGCATGTTTTAAACAAAGGATCATGTTTGTTTAAACAAGAATGGCACTCTGCAATAAAAAAACTGGCCAAAGCAAGATTTCTATGCAGAAATCAAATAATTGCTATAACCAGAAAAATATTTATCCACTATAATAAATAAGCAACATAGAGAAAATGAAATGAAATTGAATGGGGTTTAACGTCCGACTGTTCTGCTCCTAAAATGGGCTAATGAAGACGGGCATATGCCAAAAAGTGTGCAATGAGGGAAATTTTACCCGGGCAGCGGCGGTTATGGCCTACGAGGTTGGACAGGCGACCATATTCCTTGTCACGTACAACCAAGAAATCGAAACAACGCCAGTTGACTCAATGACAGACGTTATGATACAGAGCGCACGTGCTAACCATTCAGCCACGCAACCTTCCTAAAATCGGCAAATTGCTGACCTACAGCGAGAAACATTTCAACCGGGCCAAATTTTCTATTGTAACAGTTTAATTTGCACGGTACCTTTAGTTATCAACCGAATATTACAAAACTTTTAAAAATAAGCTCCCCCTGACCAGCTTAAGCGTTCGCAATAAACGTTTGCCCCTTAAAATCGGCAAATTGCTGACTTTAAAGTGAGAAACATTACAACCGGGCGAAATTTTCTGTTTTATCACTTTTACAGTACCTTTGATTACCAACCGATTATTACAAAAATTTAAAAATAAAAGAGAAAAAGAGAAATGCGGCCTAACGTCCATTCGACACAAACTAGGTCATTTCGGGACTAACATATGTTTTTAAATTTTATTTAACCCCCTCCCCCTTGCGCGTACTGGTCTTTAGCCGTTGTGAGGAAACCGAAGAACACGGAGAAAACCCACGAGGTTGGACATCATACACTATGTCACGTGCAACCTGGAGATCGAAACGACGCCCGTTGACTCAATGACAGACGTTACGATACAGTGCGCACATGCTAACCATTCAGCCATTCAGCCTCCCTGAATTCAGAAAATTGCTGACTTATAGCAAGAAACATTTCAACCGGGCGAAATTTTCTGTTTTAACAGTTTAATGTGCACGGTACTTTAATTACCAACCGATTATTACAAAACTTTTGAAAATAAGCTCCAACTGACCAGCTTAATCGTATGCAATAAACGTTTTCGCCTGAATTGAAAGTTTTGCACGGAGAAAGTTCATCTCGATTTCCCGGCGTGGTTCCCCTTGTCAGTGAGGCAGAACGGAGGGCCTGACAAGCACAGCTGTCTAGTCATTCGGATGGGACGAAAAACCAAGGTCCCGTGTACACATTGGAGTGCACGTAAAATATCCCTAAGCAGTTGGAATTCGATACTGTTGAATAAGCTCTATACGATGACTAAATGTGTAGATTGTAGTCACCCACACTGCATGTTTCGCTTAACAATGAAAGGGTGCCGTTTTCAATGTTCGATCCTTTTGTTCTTCTACTCCTGATATGTTGGACTGTTGATCGATGGTTTCATATAAAAGACTACCAATAAGACTCTTTGTAGAAGAAGTTCCCAAAATATATTATGTTGACTTTACGAGAAAGACCTCTAAACATGCTCAAAATTGTAAAAATACGACTTTTTGGATTTTCAATCTCTTTTTTTCGGCTATCCCTGATATTTAGAAAAAATAATACAATGATTTCACACAACAGGCTAGCTATTAGACTCTCTATTGACAAAAGTTTCACCGCCCTCCCTTCATTATAACCGAAGTTATCGTGCCCTAAAGAATCAACAAATTAGCATGCTTATCTCTGCTTACCCTAAGCAGAAAATGCTCATCTTTAAACTCAATCATAACATTGACCTAGTGAACGTCTACACCAAGTTTGAACATTCTAGCTTAATTAGAAGGAGAGTAATTGTGTTCCAAAGTCCCGACCCTTCAAATTGCTTCTATTTTTCATTTTCAATTCAAAATGGTGACCATCACGTGACCGAAATCAAAATTCTATTCGCGACATTTTTTAGGCCTTCCTACAAGGATTCAGAAAATATAACTCCCGAGTCTGTAAATAAAATAGCAAAAAAGCCTTATTAAGCTTTCATATGTATTACATATGAAAGCTTATTGTTTCTGTTAAAGTTATTATTATTATTATTATTTTTTTGTGTGTGTTTTCTGCAAATCGGATTTCTCAGAATCTATCCATAGGATCTTTCTGAAATTTTGACCTACCCCCCCCCCCAAAAAATGGGGTGCGAACCTTGATTAAATGTATTTTCAAAACGTTTTACGAATCCGAAATCACCGAATTTTACGAACGAATGCATTTGACCTACAATGCTGCAACTTTGTGACTATTTGATCTATTTTACTAATTCTTTTTTCTTTGAGTATCCAAAGACATTTACTTCAAATCTGCAATTTCGGATTTTCGAATTTCGAAAATTCGTCGCTGTGATTTCGAACCGGAAGTTTACACCAACTCGACAACTTCTTTAGTAGTTGTACGATTTTCATGAAATTTAATATGTAAGTAGACCTTAATGAAAGATAGGTTGCCAGGCAACGAAACATACGCCCACAGCAGGTAAGTCGTCCGGGCAGTCAACAAGGGTTGTCGCATATTTTTACTTTTTTCGGTAATGAAACATTTGTAATACACTAAGAACTGATTAAGAGTAACAACTCATTATGTAATTATCAGAAAATCATTAGAATTTGATTGCTTTTTATAAAGTTTTACCCCACGCTAACAATTAGTATATACATGAAACATTTAATATCATGGATTTAGCTGTTCAGTTATCTAAATTCATTGAAAATCAAAATACTTGTTCGTTTCAACACCTTAAACTCTATGTATAAATCTAAAGTCAATCGGATATTAACTTTGGTCTCTAGAGCGTCCACAAGATTTTTTGAGGTGATCAAGGGCCATAACTCTGGCACTAATTATCGGAAATCGCTGAAAATCAATAGGCATCTTCGTCTTATGACCTTAAACACTGTGTATAAATTTAAAGTCAATCGGATATTAACTTTGGCCTCTAGAGCCTCCACAAGATTTTTTGAAGTGATCAAGGGCCATAACTCTGGCACTAATTATCGGAAATCACTGAAAATCAATAGGATTCTTCGTCTTATGACCTTAAACACTGTGTATAAATTTAAAGTCAAT
Organism: Patella depressa; assembly: GCA_948474765.1. Taxonomy (NCBI): domain Eukaryota; kingdom Metazoa; phylum Mollusca; class Gastropoda; family Patellidae; genus Patella; species Patella depressa. The sequence continues at coordinate 533,445 of CAOLEZ010000009.1, read as the reverse complement.
CGGATATTAACTTTGACCTTTAGACCGTCCACATGATTTTTTAAAGAGATCAAGGGCCATAACTCTGGCACTAATTATCGGAAATTGCTGAAAATCAATAGGCTTCTTCGTCTCATGACCTTAAACACTGTGTATAAATCTAAAGTCAATCGGATATTAACTTTGGCCTCTAGAGCGTCCACAAGATTTTTTGAGGTGATCAAGGGCCATAACTCTGGCACTAATTATCGGAAATCGCTGAAAATCAATAGGCATCTTCGTCTTATGACCTTAAACACTGTGTATAAATTTAAAGTCAATCGGATATTAACTTTGGCCTCTAGAGCCTCCACAAGATTTTTTGAAGTGATCAAGGGCCATAACTCTGGCACTAATTATCGGAAATCGCTGAAAATCAATAGGCGTCTTTGTCTTATGACCTTAAACACTGTGTATAAATTTGAAGTCAATCGGATATTAACTTTGGCCTCTAGAGCGTCCACAAGATTTTTTGAAGTGATCAAGGGCCATAACTCCGGTAGTTATTATCGGAAATCGCTGAAAAACAATAGGCTTCTTCGTCTCATGACCTTAAACGCTGTGTATAAATTTAAAGTCAATCGGATATTAATTTTGGCCTCTAGAGCGTCCACAAGATTTTTTGAAGTGATCAAGGGCCATAACTCTGGTAGTTATTATCGGAAATCGCTGAAAAACAATAGGCTTCTTCGTCTCATGACCTTGAACACTGTGTATAAATTTAAAGTCAATCGGATATTAACTTTAGCCTGTAGAGCGTCCACAAGCAATTGTGGACGCCGGACCGACGGACGGACGGACCGACGGACCGACGGACGGACGGGGTGACGACAATATACGACCACATTTCAATGTGGGCGTATAAAAATGAAATTAAGGATCAAAGTTTTCAAAAAAATCGTCGAAATATAGGTCAGAATGACCTAGTTTTTTTTTCGATACTAGACAAGGAATTACTGATTCGTACATAAAATATGGAGTTTGTCGATCGAACCGGAAGTGCCACCATCTTTAAACGTGAAAAATCAATAAGGCTTTTTTGCTATTTTATTTGTTGATTGGAATCAAATATCATAATTTTGAAAACATTACAAATCAGACTCATTTGAATAAAATTTTTTGCCAAAATGGCATCACTTCCGGTGATACCAAAAAATTTAAATTAGTTCTATGAAATCGTAAATGACATAAGACATCATATGGTGAACATTTTATGAAAATCGAATAATAACTGATTCTTTTAGAGCCAAAATAAAGTAAAAAGTGACTTGTGGAAAATCGTCCATTTCTCTGCAACCGTACAAGTTAGAAACCATTTTGTGGTATCTATATGATCGTATGGGTTCATTCTATTTGTTGATGTGAACCAAATTTCATAATTCTAAAAATATTACAAATAATACTCATTTGAATAAAAAATGTATTTTTAAGGCTAAAAATCCAGTTATTGCCTAAATGACGTTACTTCCGGTGACAGTGAAAGTGTTAAAATGGTTTGGAATAATCGACCGTGGCAATAGGCAACAGACCGTGAAAAAAAATTCAAAATCGAATAATAATTGATTCTTTTACAGCCAAAATAACGTAACAAGTGACTCATGCAAAATTGCCCATTTCTCGGCAACTGCTCATATTACAAACTAAATTTCACATACATTCTCTTTGTATGGATTATTGCTACAAGTTTATGAAAGTATCGAAGAAATATTTTAATACATGAAGACACTGGATGGGTTGTAAATAGCTTATTTTTACCCTTTTTTTTACTTTTTAATCGAAATGGCCAGAAAACAAAATCGAAATTAAAAAAACTGAGTCCGAGATTTTGTGCACCTTTACAGGGCGCATCTTTTGAGTAAGATCAGATTTGTAGAAAATAGTATTTGCTTTCAAAAAGTGGTACCGAACTGTCAATATTGCAGTTTTTGCTGAATTTACGTCACTTCCGGTGCCTTCAGGTAACTTTACCGGTAACAAAAAGAATGACATTTTGAACCACGGAACATATGAACATGGTTTTATACAAATCGAACAATAAATAATTAATGTAGGACTAAAAAACTGAATTAGCCAATAGCGGCCAAGGAAAATTACAGAAACAAAAAATGCTGACATTTTTGCTCAAATCAGATGACTCTTTAACCTTGGTTAAAATGTCATATAAAAATATTAATAAATAAAAAAGTTTTTTGTAAAAATTTAAATTTTCAAAATTTGGCGCCTAATATCTTCCAAGATTCGTCGAAAATCAAAAATCAGAAGTAACATAGCTATGTCCCCTGTTTCTGGCTATGTCAAAATGCATCATATGCTAAAATACAATGATTATTGTTAATATTACGGTAAGTCACACCCACATTCCCAGTAAAACTGAAGACATTGTATCGATCCGACAAGTACTTGCTGAGATATAAGCAAATTGGAAAAAAAATAATAATAAGAAGAAGAATAATAACTAGATCTGCTACTGTCCCATGCAGATATGAAAGCTTTCATATTCACTGTCACTTCCTGTCACATGTCATGGGTCATATAAATAATCCAAAGAAGAAAAAATAAATCATTAAAATCGGTCACAATCTAGCGAAATTAATGTGATTTTTCACTCGTAAACAACTCACTATGTTTCATATTCACTTCAAAATGGCGACCATCAGCTGATCTAAATCAAAATTCTGCTCTGAAAGTTTTTTAGGTTTTCCTTCAAGGATTCAGAAAATGTAACTCCCATGTCTGTAAGTGCAATATCGCAAAAGTTCTATTGTTTTTTCACGTTTCAAGATAGTGGCACTTCCGGTTCAATCGACAAACTCCATGTTTTGTGTACGAATCAGTAATTACTTGTCTAGTATCGAAAAAAAAATTAGGTCATTCTGACCTTTACTTTGACGATTTTTTTGAAAAATTTCATTCTTAATTTCACCAAGGGGAGATAATTTAGAAAATTTTAAAAGTCGTTTGTCAAGTCGCATCAGTAATGTCTAGTTACATACTAAATTTCATGAAAATCGTACAAGTTGGTCTCAACTTCCGGTTCGAAATCACAGCGACGAATTTTCGAATATTACAAAACTTTTAAAAATAAGCTCCCCCTGACCAGCTTAATCGTTCGCAATAAACGTTTGCCCCTTAAAATCGGCAAATTGCTGACTTTAAAGTGAGATACATTACAACCGGGCGAAAGTTTCTGTTTGATCACTTTTACAGTACCATTGATTACCTACCGATTATTACGAAACTTTAAAAATAAAACAGAATGAGAGAAATACGGCTTAACGTCCATTCGACACAAACGAGGTCATTTCGGGACTAACATATGTCTTTTAATTTTATTGAAAAACTTCCCTTGCGCGTACGGGTCTTTAGCCGTGGGAGGAAACCGAAGGACACGGAGAAAACCCACGAGGTTGGACACCATACTCCATGTCACATGCAACCTGGAAATCGAAAGGACGCCGGTTGACTCAATGACAGACATTACGATACAGCGCGCACATGCTAACCATTCAGCCATTCAGCCTCCCTAAAATCGGAAAATTGCTGACTTATAGCAAGAAATATTTCAACCGGGCATTTCAATCGAAACAACGCCAGTTCACTCAATGACAGACGTTACGATACAGAGCGCAGGTGCTAACCATTCAGCCACGTAACCTCCCTAAATTTGGCAAATTGCTGACCTACAGCGACAAACATTTCAATCTGGCCAAATTTTCTATTTTAACAGCTTAATTTGCACGGTACCTTTAATTATCAACCGAATATTACAAAACTTTTAAAAATAAGCCCCCCCCCATCCCTGACCAGCATAATCGTTCGCAATAAACGGTTGCCCCCTAAAATCGGCAAATTGCTGACTTTAAAGTGAGAAACTTGACAACCGGGCGAAATTTCCTGTTTTATCACTTTTACAGTACCTCTGATTACCAACCGATTATAACAAAACTTTAAAAATAAAAGAGAAAGAGAGAAATGCGGGTTAACGTCCATTCCACACAAACTAGGACATTTCGGGGCTCACATATATCTTTTAATTTTATTTAAAAACTTCCCTTGCACGTACGGGTCTTTAGGAGTGGGAGGAAACCGAAGTACACGGAGAAAACCCACGAGGTTGGACACCATACTTCATGTCACATGCAACCTGGAAATCGAAACGACGCCGGTTGACTCAATGACAGACGTTACGATACAGCGCGCACATGCTAACCATTCAGGCATTCAGCCTCCCTAAAATCGGGAAATTGCTGACTTATAGCAATAAACATTTCAACCGGGCATTTCAATCGAAATAACGCCAGTTGACCCAATGACAGACGTTACGATACAGAGCGCAGGTGGTAACCATTCAGCCACGTAACCTTCCTAATTTTGGCAAATTGCTGACCTACAGCGAGAAACATTTCAACCGGGCGAAATTTTCTATTTTAACAGTTTAATTTGTACGGTACCTTTAATTATCAACCGAATATTACAAAACTTTTAAAAATAAGCTCCCCCTGACCAGCTTAATCGTTCGCAATAAATGTTTGCCCCTTAAAATCGGCAAATTGCTGACTTTAAAGTGAGAAACATTACAACCGGGCGAAATTTTCTGTTTTATCACTTTTACAGTACCATGGATTACCAACCGATTATTACAAAACTTTAAAAATAAAACAAAGGAGAGAACTGCGGCTTCACGTCCATTCGACACAAACTAGGTCATTTCGGGACTAACATATGTTTTTTAATTTTATTTATAAACTTCCCTTGCGCTTACTGGTCTTAAGGAGTGGGAGGAAACCGAAGGACACGGTGAAAACCCACGAGGTTGGACACCATACTCCATGTCACGTGCAACCTGGAAATCGAAACGACGCCGGTTGAATCAATGACAGACGTTAAGACACAGCGCGCATATGCTAACCATTCAGTCATTCAGCCTTCCTAAAATCGGGAAATTGCTGACTTATAGCAAGCAACATTTCAACCGGGCGAAATTTTCTGTTTTAGCAGTTTAATTTGCACGGTACTTTAATTACCAACTTTTGAAAATAAGCTCCAACTGACCAGCTTAATCGTATGCAATAAACGTTTGGCGTGAATTGAAAGTTCTGCACCGAGAAAGTTCATCCTCTTGTCAGTGAGGCAGAAGGGAGCGCCTGACAAGGACAGCTGTCTAGTCGTTCAAATGGGACGAAAAACCAAGGTCCCGTGTACTCATTGAAGTGCACGTAAAATATCCCTAAGCAGTTGGAATTCGATATTGTTGAATAAGCTCTATACGATGACTGAATGTGCAAATTGTAGTCACCCACGCTGCATGTTTCGCTTAACAATGAAAGGGTGCAGTTTTCAATTTTCGATCCTTTTATTCTTCTACTCCTGGTATTTTGGACTGTTGATCGATGGTTTCATATAAAAGGCTATCGATAAGACTCTTTGTAGAAGAAGTTCCCAAAAAACATTATGTTGATTGAAGAGAAAAGGACCTTTAAAAATGCTCAAAATCGTAAAAATACTGTTCATCTTTGCACTCGATCATGACATTGACCTAGTGAACGTCTACACCAAGATTGAACATTCAAGCTTAATTAGAAGGAGAGCTATTGTGTTTCAAAGTCTCGGCCCTTCAAATTTCTACTACTTTTCATATTCACTTCAAAATGGCAACCATCAGTTGACCTAAATCAATATTCTGCTCCCTGTGATTTTTGGGCCATCCTTCAAGGATTCAGAAAATATAATTCTCGTGTCTGTAAGTAAAATAGCAAAAAAGCCTTAGGGATTTTTCACTTTTCAAGATGGTGGCACTTCCGGATTGAGCTACAAACTCCATTTTTTGTGTACTAATCAGTGGTCTCGTAGGTAGTACCTAAAAAAAAATTCAAGATGATCCGACCTATATTTCGTCGATTTTTTTGAAAATTTCGATCCTCAATTTCTCCAAAGGGAGATAATTTAGAAAATTTTAAAAGTCATTTTTAAACTCACATCGGTAAGATCTACTTACATTCCAAATTTCATAAAAATCGTGTATCTATTAAACAAGTTGTCAAATTGGTCATGACTTCCGGAACGAAATCACAGCGACGAATTTTCGAAATTCGAAAATTTGAAATTGCAGGTGAAATTGGTTTTCGTCAAGGTTTTCAAAGAAATTTTTTTTAGTAAAATAGGTCTATCAATAACAAAGTTACGACTATGCATTGTTAATTTTTTCGGTCGTAAAATTCGGTGATTTCGAATTTGCAAAACGTTTCGAAAATATATTTAATCAACAGCCACCACCCAATTTTGGGGGGTAGGTCAAAGTTTCAGAAACATCCTATGGTTAGATTCTGTGAAATCCGATTTGCAGGAGAAACACAAAAAAAAAAAAAAAAAAAAATAATAATAATCTTAACAGAAACAATAAGCTTAATTTTAACAAAAACAATAGTGTTTCACACAAGCTACGCAGTGTGAAACCCTTATTAGACTTGCTTGCAAGGCTGAAGGCTTTCACCTTACCCAAGGCAGCACAAAATGCCCACCACTCACCCCCTAAAACACACACACACACACTTAAACAACTCAGATATTGACACTTTCTGTGCATGCGCATTACGATAGAAGGAAAGTGAAAAATATAGTTGAACAATTTACAACATTATGAACTTGGATCGGTAGAATCCTACAGACGCCAGAAATCTAAATACGCAATCAAAAACGCAAAAATTCTAAAAAAAAAATTACGATTTTAGTACATTTTCAAATTTTCAGGAAAAAAAGAGAACTGCGTGGTATTTCAATTCGACCTATATCGCATCCGCAATATCACCGGCTCTACAAAAATATAACTTTTTCGAAAATAGGTTGGAAATTGAGATTATTAGGACCTATTTTCATTTTCGCACGTTAAAGATTTACTTCACTTCAGGTCTGTTCAGAACTTTCGCAATACTTCTAAGTACTTACTGCTTAAAACATAGGAAAAATCATTATTCAGAACTCTATCTGCTTTAGTTTCAGAGATCTACACGAGAATGAAAAAAAACAAACAGTTTTTCGAATGGGACAAAAAAAAACATCGTGTCAGATAATAACCAAAACCAAGAATCATACCTTTCAACATCAACTTTTCAACATGTGTCCAGAGGGGTGCCTTCCTTATAAATAGTTTCGGTAAATAGCGTCATTTTCGCTGGTATCATATGATGGCGTCATATAGACAAAAAACCTTGGATAATAATTTCAGGAGTAACTGTTATTGACTAAAATGAATTATTTTCACTCTAGAAGCAGCATTACCAGATATTGGTTACCAGTAAAACACCTTTAGTTCAAATATTGCCTCTTTCAAAAAAAGCTCTCTATATAATGCTTTATACGTAGGCAAAACGTTGCGATTATGACCAACTCGGACTTTTGTCAATGTCACACCAATGTGTACACGGGACTTTGGAATCACGTCCATATCAACTACTCAAATATGCAACTGGTTCAAAAATTGATTAAATATTCAATGAAATATCTACAATTTTCTATTTTCGTGCACGTTAAAGATTTGACGTCACTACATGTAACATATAAAAATTTAATATTTATTACAGATAGAGTCCATGCTCAAACTGGTTATCTCAACTCAGAACGGCATGGTTATCTCAATTCGACCGTTATCCCATCCGCAATATCCCCGGCTGTACAAAAATATATTTTTTTCGAAAATCGGTTGGGAATTGACATAATTAGAACCGATTTTAATTCGTGCACGTTAAAGATTTACATCACTTCCGGTCTGGTTCAGAACTTTCGCAATAGTTCTAAGTACTAAATGTTTAAAACATAGGAAAAATCAATATTCAAAACTCTGTTTTAGTTTCAGAGATCTACACGATAATAAAAAAAAAACGAGTTTTCCGATTGGGACAAAAAAGTATCGTTAGTGTCAAATAATAGCCAAAACCCAGAATCATACATTCAACATTAATTTTTCAGCATTTATATAGAGGAGTGCCTTCCTTATAAATAGCTTCAACAGAGAGGTTTATTTTCACTGGTATCAAATGATGACGTCATGGAGACAAAAATCCTGCGATATTAATTTCAGGGGTTAACTATTATTTACTAAAACCAATTATTTTCACTCTAGAAGCACCAGTAACAGATATTGGTTACTATTAAAACACCCTTTGTTCAAATATTGCCACTTTTAAAAAAAATCTCTTTATATATGCATTATACGTATGCAAAACGTTCCAATTATGACCAATTCGGACTTTTGTCGATGTCACACCAATGTGTACACGAGACTTCGGAATCGCGTTTTCATGTCAGCTACTCAAATATGTAACTGGTTCAAAAATTAATATTATATTCAATGAAATATCGCCAATTTTCGTATTTTGTGCACGTTAAAGATTTGACGTCACCAACATATAAAATTTCATATTTATTAGAAACAGAGTCCATGCTCTAACTACATTAAACTTTCTACGACCGGTGCAATATTCGTACTTCTGCACGATACTACTGCAAGATACAACTGCAACCTCTTAAAAATTGGATTTGCTTATAAACAGCGCGAGCCGTCGATTTGTGTCGAGATGATTACGGCTATGAGGTCATTTTGGCCAATGAGAAACAATATTAATTCAAAGTCTAATTATTACACACATAAATCAAATATTTCTGCTACAGGGTCACTATACCCTTATTTTGAATAGAAGTAAAGACTCAAAGTTGAAATACTTTTTGCCCAAATATCGTCACAGTGAGAGAAAGGGGGACTTTCGAATATGCTCTAAACGTTGCTAATACGTACAGATTGTATCAACTCTTACTGCATGTTTCGCTTAACAATGAAAGGTGACGTTTTCAATTTTCGATCCCTTTGTTCTCATACTCCTGATATTTCTAACTGTTGCGCAATGGTTTCATACCTAAGACTACCTATAAAACTCTCTGTAGAAGAAGTTCAAAAAAAAAATTACGTTGACTTTTCGAGAAAAAGACGTCTAAATATGCTCCAAATGGTAAAAATACGACGTTTTGGATTTTCAATCTCGTTTTTCGACTACTCATGACATTTAGAGAAATTGTACATTGGTTTCACACAATACACCACCTATAAGACTCTCGAATGAGAAAGTTTTAAAAAAAATCGTAGGCGGCGTTTTCGAGAAATACGCGTCTAAAGTTGATCGAAATAGCAAAATACCTTACTTTTCAAACTCAGTTAACTTTTTTATTTTTTGATAGAAACTTGTTTCTATAGTACCATCTTGTAGATAATTCACGTGGCTATCAAACGATATAATGCTTTAACTACTCGGTAAACAACCAATCGATACATCTTATTTGTCGCACAGGCACCCATTTTTCTGAATTTTGTCAAACTTTGGATACCTTTCTTGACCACTTCCGGTGATTAGAGGATTTTCATTTATAGTTTAAGGAACAATTCAGACATCTCTGTTCATCTTACCAAAGTTTCAGAAAAATCGTTGGAGTGGTTTTAAAAAAATAAGCCTTACCGTTTTTGACCAAAATGCGAAAAAAAGTGAAAAATCAAAGTTAACATTTCAGAACAAAACTTATATTGTTGGAATCGGATTGACGTCCGCTATCCAAAAATGTAATTAGAATTTCTAAATTCCCCAAAATAAACATTTTAGCAAATTTTTGAAAATTTTCCAATGTTCACCAAAAAAATGAGAGCGACAAAGTTTCCAAATTCAAACTTTTTCAACTGCTATCTGCTCGGAAATATCTCCCGCTATCCAAAAATATAAATATCTGAAAATTCGATTGAGAATTAACAGAATTATGGCCGATTTTCAATTTTTGTGCACGCTAAAGATTTCAAGCATTTCCGCTGTGCGCAGGATTCTCGAAATAGTTTTAAGGAGTAACCACCACCCATTTTCCCGAGAGAAAATCAAACTTCACACCTTTATCTCTTATAGTTTCTGAGATCTAGCTTCCCCCAATAAAGAAAAATAATAATAATACTAGACCTGCAGACCTGCAGTGCTGAATCGGCTTTCAGGAATCAGACAGGAAGTGCGTCATACAATAGCCGATCCATCGAGCTACCAAACGATACTGTAGTTGTTATGATTCAGTGACACCCTCTATCAGATTTGTAAAAGTAATATTTGCTTGCAAATAAATACACCGGTCAAAATTGTAAAATCTGGCAAAAAAACTTAACTTCCGGTGCCAAAAGAAATCATTATCGATAACAAATAAGTTGAGAATTCGCAATTGAGAATTGTTTTATACATATCAGCCAATAACATAATAAACTTAGAACCCATAAACTGAAATTAAAAAGATAAAAAACTTAAAAAGTGATCCTTAGAAAATTGGTTATTCCTCGACAAGGGAATATGCTAGAAGCAATTTTTTGATATCAGTATGATTATATTGATCCAATCTAAATGGCCATTAGAATCAAACGTTATAACGTTAAACAAATAATAAATATAACTCACTTAAAAAAAATATTTGTTTTGAAGTCTAAAAATACGGTTTTTGCAAAAAAGACATTACTTCCGGTGATAATAAAAATCTTAAATTAGTTTAATGCAATCATAAATGGCATAAGGCATCAAATGGTGAAAATTGTATGAAAATTGAATAATAATTGACACTTTTATAGGCCAAAAAGCTTGAAAAGTGACTTGTAGAAAATCGTCTATTTCTCGGCAACCGTACAAGTTAGAAACTTTTTTGTGGTATCTGTATGATCGTATGGGTTCATGCTATTCGTTGATGGGATTCAAATATCATAATTTTAAAAATATTATAAAAGAGACTCATTTGAATAAAATATTTGTTTTTTAGGTTAAAAATACAGTTTTTGCCAAAATGACGTCATTTCCGGTAACAGTGAAACTGTAAAATTGGCTTAACCTAGTTCAAATTGGCATTAGGCATCAAATAAAAGAAAAATATTGAAAATCGGATAATAATTTACTCTTTTATAGGCAAAATAACTTGAAAAGTGATGCATGCAAAATTGCATATTTCTCGGCAACTGCTCATATTACAAACTATTTTTGGCATACATTCTCTTCGTCTGGATTATGGCTACGAGTTTATGAAAGTTACGAATAAATAGTTCAAAATATAAAGACGTTGAATGGGTTGTAATAACTGAATTTTACCTTTTTTTTTACATTTTATTCGAAATTGCCCGAAAATGAAATTGAAATTTAAGAATCTGAGCCAAACATTTTATGCGCCTTTACAGGGCGCATACTTTTTGCTATATCAGTTTTCGAAAAAAAATAATATTTGCTGTCAAAAAGTGGTACTTAACTCTCAAAATTGTAGTTTTTGTCAATATTACGCCACTTCCGTTGCGTGCAGAAAAATGTCACCGTAACAAAAAATATTACAATTGACATCACGGAGCATATGCACTTTGTTTTATACAAATCGAACAATAAATAATTAATCTAGGTACGAAAAACTAAATTAGCCAATGGCGACTAAAGAAAATTACTGAGACAAAATTCTTTCTCACTTCTGCTCAAGTAGGGTGATACTTTAACTCTGTGTGAACTACCATCAAAAAATATTCATAAATAAAAAAGTTTTCTGTAAAAATGTAAAAAAAATTCAAAATATCGGAGATTTTTTCGACTACTTCCGGTTTTTCGATCATTGTCGGAATAGCTTTAACTAGTTGATTAGATACTTAACTTCCTTTACCAGAAATGTCAGAAACATTCATTGAGTAGTTTTCGAAAAAAAGATAAATAAAAGAGAATTTTCAATAATTTAATGATTTTTCAACTTTTTTCAAAGATTGAGGTCATTTTTGGACCACCTATAATATTGCAACGCTTTTATTATTAAATGCACACGCTAGGCCACCGATAGGACTCTGAGTAAAAAATGTTTAAGAAAAATCGTAGGCGTCGTTTTCGAGAAAAAGGCGTCTCGGAATGCTCCAAAACGGAAAATACTTAGTTTTCGGCGTACCATAATTTATTTCCTAAGAATCAAATTCGTGTTATTTAGATGTTATACGATCGTCTATTAATGGAACTATCCAACGACACTTTAATTGTTTTGGTCCGCTAATATGTGACGAAGAATTCGAACTTTTGACAAGAGCTCCATTTTTTTTTCATCTTTTTTACATTTTTCTTCGTTTTTTGAACTACTTCCGGTATACGAATCATTGTCGAGTAGTTTTCACATCCAGTTTTGGAGTTTGTATGGGACAAAGGCTCTCCAATGATATACGACACTATACGATCAAATAAAATACTTCTGAGAAATCCAATGTTCAAAATTGTTAAAAATGTCAAAATGTCAAAATATTGAAAATTAAATTTCAATAACTGCATACATATTATACATCATTAGAATCGTAATTAGGTCAGCTTTTTAAATATATATTTTTTTTTTTGAAAATCTCTTAAAATAAAAAAATAGTGGAGCATTTTCCAAAATTTCACGATTTTTTGACTTTTTTCAATTTTCAGTGCCTTTTTTGTCTTATTCCAGTTATACGAAGGTCTTAATGGATGGATCCATGCTAAACACTATCGGAAGGACCATCGATAGATAAAGTTTAAGAAAAATCGTTGGAGCAGTTTTTGAGATAAAGGCGTCCAAAAACGTTCCAAATCAAAAAATGCTTGATTTTCAGCGTGTTATATTTTACTTCTGGATCATCGTATCTGTATGAATTGGGTATCATACGATACTCCAATTCTGATGTAAGCCAACGATACCTTAATCCATTTGATCGGTTGATATGGGACGAAGAAATCACGTTTTTCCCAAAGCCCCCATTTTTTGAGTTTTTTTCAAAAAATCAGACATTATTTCGACTACTTCCGGTTTACGAATCGTTGTTGAAATTGCTTTATGCAGCGGTTTGGCAATATGGCTTTATGTTTCAGGGGTTTCAGAAATATCGTTTTATCCTTTCCAAAAAATATAAGGGTTACCAAATGGGCAGAAAATTCGAAAAAATTCGAAAAATAAAGGGCGATAACTCTGAATGAAACTTATATTACTGGAATCGCATAGACTTCAGGAATCCAAAAATGTAGGTCAAATTTGCAAATTTTGAAAAATAACAAAAATTGTCTCATAAACAACGTCTTTTCAATTTTCGAACGATAGAAGTCATAGACAAATATTCGAAATTGAAAAATGTGAGATAGCCATTATCTCGGAAAAGATTCAGGGTTTCCGAAAATGTCATTTGATTAAAAATGGGTAAAGAATTGACGAAATTATGGCCGATTTTCAATATCATGACAACCTACAAAGTTCGGCCACTTCCGGTATGCGCAGAAGTTTGAAAAATAGTTTATGCACTAGCCACCACATGTTTTCCCGATAGAAAAGTTGGTTCCAGGTCGATATCTGTTTTCGATCATGGAGAAATAAGCTCCCGCGGTAAAAAATAATAATAATAATAATAATAATAATAATAATAATAATAATTTTAGTAAAAACAATAGTCTTTCAGACGAAAGTCTGAAAGCCTAACTAGACTTGCTTGCAAGGCAGAAGGCTTTCACCTTACCCAAGGCAGCACAAAATGCCCACCACTCACCCCCTAAAACACACACACACACACTTAAACAACTCAGATATTGACACTTTCTGTGCATGCGCATTACGATAGAAGGAAAGTGAAAAATATAGTTGAACAATTTACAACATTATGAACTTGGATCGGTAGAATCCTACAGACGCCAGAAATCTAAATACGCAATCAAAAACGCAAAAATTTAAAAAAATACGATTTTAGTACATTTTCAAATTTTCAGGAAAAAAAGAGAACTGCGTGGTATTGCAATTCGACCTATATCGCATCCGCAATATCACCGGCTCTACAAAAATATAACTTTTTCGAAAATCGGTTGGGAATTGAGATTATTAGGACCTATTTTCATTTTTGCACGTTAAAGATTTACTTCACTTCAGGTCTCTTCAGAACTTTCGCAATACTTCTAAGTACTTACTGCTTAAAACATAGGAAAAATCATTATTCAGAACTCTATCTGCTTTAGTTTCAGAGATCTACACGAGAATGAAAAAAAAACCACAGTTTTTCGAATGGGACAAAAAAAAACATCGTGTCAGATAATAACCCAAACCAAGAATCATACCTTTCAACATCAACTTTTCAACATGTGTCCAGAGGGGTGCCTTCCTTATAAATAGTTTCGGTAAATAGCGTCATTTTCGCTGGTATCATATGATGGCGTCATGTAGACAAAAAACCTGGGATAATAATTTCAGGAGTAACTGTTATTGACTAAAATGAATTATTTTCACTCTAGAAGCAGATTACCAGATATTGGTTACCAGTAAAACACCTTTAGTTCAAATATTGCCTCTTTCAAAAAAAGCTCTCTATATAATGCTTTATACGTAGGCAAAACGTTGCGATTATGACCAACTCGGACTTTTGTCAATGTCACACCAATGTGTACACGGGACTTTGGAATCACGTCCATATCAACTACTCAAATATGCAACTGGTTCAAAAATTGATTAAATATTCAATGAAATATCTACAATATTCTGATTTCGTGCACGTTAAAGATTTGACGTCACTACTTGTAACATATAAAAATTTAATATTTATTACAGATAGAGTCCATGCTCAAACTGGTTATCTCAACTCAGATGGTCCGCTATTACCTAAGAGAGAAATCAAGTTTTTCGCAAGTGCGACAATGTTTTTAACGGTTTTTTTTCATTTTTTGAATACTTTCGGTATGGTTATTATTGTCGGAATAGTTTTAATAGCCGGTTTGGGCACTAAAATAGCCACAGGGCTCTGTAATGATATATTACACTATCTGATCAGATAAAATGCCCCTGAGAAATCCTATGTGCCAAAAATGCAAAAAATTTAAAATATCAAAAATCAAATTTCAATAAACACATGCATGTTATATATCGTTAGAATCGTAATTAGGTCAGCTATCTGAATATACAACCTTTTTTTGAAAATCTCTTTTTTTTGATTTTCAGTCAGTTATTTCACCTATTCCAGATATTTCAAAGTCGTAATGGAATGTTTCGTACACAAGACTACCGCAAGGTCTCTCGATAGAGAAAGTTTCATAAAAAAACTGTGGCGCAGTTTTCCAGATACAGGCATCTAAAAACGCTGCAAATCAGAAAATACTTGATTTTCAGCGTGCCATATTTTGCTTTCTTCTGATCGGATCGTTCAGTGGTCCAATCACCGCCCGACCAAATGACACCTTAATTTGTTTACTCCGTTGATATCGGACGGAAAAATCGTGTTTTTACCCAAAACACCAATTTATCACGTTTTTTTCAAAATATCGCATATTATTTCGACTACTTCCGGTTTACGGATTGTTGTTGAAATTGCTTTAAACGGTGGTTTGACCATATTACAACATGTTCCAGGAATTTCAGAAACGTCGATCCGGCCGTAAAACGAAATTTAAGCTCACAAAATGTGAAGAAAATTCGAAAAAAAATCGAAAAATAAAGGGCGATAACTCTGAATAAAACTTACATTACTGGAACCGGATTGCCTTCAGGTATCCAAAAATGTAGGTCAAATTTGAAAATTTTGAAAAATAACAAAAAAAGTGCCTTAAATAACATATTTTCATTTTTCGAATGCTAGAAGTCAGCGGCGAAGTTTCGAAATTGCAAAATTTTCAACTGCTATCGTCCGAGAAAAGAATCAGGATTTCCAAAAATGTAATTTGTATGAAAATAGGTACAGAATTGACGAATCTATCGCCGTTTTTTAATTTTTTGGCACCGCACGAAATTCGGCCACTTCCGGTCTGCGCAGAAGTTTCAAATACAGTGGAAGGGATAGCCACTATATGGTTTCCTGATAGAATTATGTCCCAGATCTGTATCTGTTACAGACACTGAGAAATAGGCTCCCCCGAAAAATAAAATAATAATAACTAGACCTGCAGACCTGCAGTGCTGAATCGGCTTTCAGGAATCAGACAGGAAGTGCGTCATACAATAGCCGATCCATCGAGCTACCAAACGATACTGTAGTTGTTATGATTCAGTGACACCCTCTATCAGATTTGTAAGTAATATTTGCTTGCGAATACACCGGTCAAAATTGTAAAATCTGGCAAAATTACTCCACTTCCGGTGCCAAAAGAAATCATTATCGGTAACAAATAAGTTGAGAATTCGCAATTGAAAATTGTTTTATACACATCAGGCAATAAATAATAAACTTGGAACCCATAAACTGAAATTAAAGATAGGTTGCCAGGCAACGAAACATACGCCCACAGCAGCTAAATCGTCCGGGCAGTCAACAAGGGTTGTCGCATATTTTTACTTTTTTGGGTAAAGAAACATTTGTAATACACTAAAATCTGATTAAAAGTAACAACTTATTATGTAATTATCTGAAAATCATTAGAATTTGTTTGATTTTCATAAAGTTTTGCTCCAAGCTAACAATTAGTATAGGAAACATTTAACATCATGGATTTAACTGTTCAGTTATCAAAATTCATTGAAAATCAAAATACTTGTTCGTTTCAACACCTTAAACTCTGTGTATCAATCTGAAGTCAATCGGATGATAACTTTGGCATCTATAGCGTCACAAGGTTTTTTGAAGTGATCAAGGGAGATAAAACCGGAAGTAATTATTTGAAATTGCTGAAAATCAGTAGGCTTCTTCGTCTCATGACCTTAAACAGGATATTAACTTTGGCCTCTAGAGCATCCACAGGATTTTTGATGTGATCAAGGGATATAACTCTGGCAATAATTATCATCGGATATTAACTTTGGCCTCTAGAGCATCCACAGGATTATTTGATGTGATCAAGGGCGATAACTCTGGCAATAATTATCAGAGATCACTGAAAATCAATAGGCTTCTTCGTCTTGTGACCTTAAAAACTGTGTATAAATTTAAAGTCAATCAGATATTAACTTTGGCCTCTAGAGCATCCACAAGGTTTTTGAAGTGATCAAGGGCCACAACTCTGGCACTAATTATTAGAAATCGCTGAAAATCAATATGCTTCTTCGTCTCATGACCTTAAACACTGTGTATAAATTTGAAGTCAATCGGATATCAACTTTGGCCTCTAGAGTATCCACAAGATTTTGTGAAGTGATCAAGGGCCACAACTCTGGCATTAATTATCGTAAATCGCTGAAAATCAATAGGCTTCTTCGTCTCATGGCCTTAAACACTGTGTATAAATTTGAAGTCAATCGGATATCAACTTTGGCTTTTACAGTGTCCACAAGATTTTGTGAAGTGATCAAGGGCCATAACTCTGGCACTAATTAACGGAAATAGCTGAAAATCAATAGGCTTCTTCGTCTTATGACCTTAAACACTGTGTATAAATTTAAAGTCAATTGGATATTAACGATATTAACTTTGGCCTCTAGAGCGTCCACAAGATTTTTTGAGGTGATCAAGGGCCATAACTCTGGTAGTTATTATCGGAAATCGCTGAAAAACAATAGGCTTCTTCGTCTCATGACCTTAAACACTGTGTATAAATTTAAAGTCAATCGGATATTAACTAACTGTGTAAAATATCATCAAAAAATATTCATAAATAACAAAGGTTTTCGTAAAAGAATTAATTTTTTTCAAAATATCGGACATTTTTACGACTACTTCCGCTTTTACGATCGTTGTTGTGATAGCTTTACCAAGTTCTTTGGATACTTAACTTTACGTACCAGAAGTGTCAGAAACATCCATTGTGTAGTTTTGGAAAAAAAGATAAATTAAAGAGCGTTTCCAAAAATTTAACGATTTTTCAATTTTTTTCAAAGTTTGAGGCCATTTTTGGACCTCTTATATTATTTCAATGCTTTTCATTTCCTTACCATCGAAATCGTATTATTTAGATACCAATGATGGTCCATTAATAGGGCTATCCAGCGACACTTTAGTTCTTTTGGTCCGCTATTACCTAAGGGAGCAATCAAGTTTTTCGCAAGTGCGACAATGTTTTTAACATTTTTTTTTTTCATTTTTTGAATACTTCCGGTATGGTTATTATTGTCGGAATAGATTTAAAAGCCGGTTTGGGCACTAAAATAGCCACAGGGCTCTGTAATGATATATTACATTATCTGATCAGATAAAATGCCCCTGAGAAATCTTATGTTCAAAAGTGCCAAAAATTGAAAATATCGAAAATTATATTTCAATAACTACATGCATATTATATATCGTTAGAATCGTAATTAGGTCAGCTATCTGAATATACAACCTTTTTTTGAAAATCTCTTAAAATAAAAAAATAGTGGAGCATTTTCCAAAATTTCACGATTTTTCGACTTTTTTTGATTTTTAGTCCCTTTTCTATCCAGATATTTCAAAGTCGTAATGGAATGTTTCGTACACAAGACTACCGCAAGGTCTCTCGATACAGAAAGTTTCATCAAAAACTGTGGCGCAGTTTTCGAGATACAGGCATCTAAAAACGCTCCAAATCAGAAAATACTTGATTTTCAGCGTGAATATTTTGCTTCCTGCTGATCGTATCCGTACCAATTGGGTATCATTCAGTGGTCCAATCACCGCCCGACCAAATGATACCTTAATTTGTTTAATCCGTTGATATCGGGTGGAGAATCACGTTTTCCCCGAAAACATCAATTTTTGGCATATTTTTCAAAATATTGCACATTATTTCGACCACTTCCGGTTTAAAGATCCGTGTCGAAATTGCTTTATCAGTTGGTATTGGACTATAACTTCATGTTCCATAAGTTTCAGAAAAATCATTTTGGCTGTAAAACGACACCACAGCTCACAAAATGAGAAGAAAATTCGAAAAATAAAGGGCGATAACTCTGAATGAAACTTATATTACTGGAATCGGATTGACGTCAGGTATGCAAAAATCAGGGTCAAATTTCCAAATTTTGAAAAATAACAAAAATTGTCTCGTAGGCGACGTATTTTGAATTTTCGAACGATAGAAGTCAGCGACGAAGTTTCGAAATCGCAAAATGTTAGATTGTAATTGTCTCGGAAAAGTCTCAGACTTTCCAAAGATAGGTTGCCAGGCAACGAAACATACGCCCACAGCAGCTAAATCGTCCGGGCAGTCAACAAGGGTTGTCGCATATTTTTACTTTTTTCGGTAATGAAACATTTGTAATACTCTAAAGATAGGCTGGCACTGCCAGGCAGGATACGCCCACATTTTCGAAAGATGGACAGAGAACAAGCAATACCGAAAGTGATTTTTCCTACATCTTTAAGTCCTGTATTTCATACTGTATTGGGAGCAGCCATTTAGTTGGTCAGTTCCAGTCTGATATTAATGAAATTCGAAACCGACAATGATTATGGTGTGACGGTACACAACCTAGAAATGTGACTTTTCATCAAAATCGGATAAGAATTGTGACCTGTAGAGAGTCCACAACCATGATAAAAATCGGATAAAAATTGTGACCTGTAGAGAGTCCACAACCATGATATACCATATTTTTACACTATTCGCGTACAAACGGCGACCATTTCGTCCGGCAATTTTGGTACGATTTTCACGAAATTAGAACTCAACCATCCTCATCAAAATCGAATTAAAATTGTGACCTATACAGGCTCCACAATCATGATATATCATTTTTTTAACAGTATTCGCGTACAAACGGCGGCCATTTTGTCTGTCAATTTTGGTCTGATTTTCCCGAAATTCAAACTCAACCTTCCTTACATTGCAACGGTGATATAATCAAACGTTTTTTTAAATTGGATAATAATTGTGACCTCCAGAGGGACCACAAGCTAAAGAAAGGGGGATTTTGCGTATAACCAGGGGCCATAATTCAGGAAGTTACGATCCGATATGCGCAAATATCGAAAAGAACCAAGATCTTTGGGTTATAACCATGAATTTCAAGTTTCATCAAAATCGAATTAAAATTGTGACCTTTACAGCGTCCACAACCTTGATATACCATTTTTTAACAGTATTCGCGTACAAACGGCGGCCATTTTGTGTGGCAATTTTGGTCTGATTTTCCCGAAATTCGAACTCAACCTTCCTTACGGTGTAACAGTAATATAATCAAACGTTTTTTTAAATCGGATAATAATTGTGACCTCCAAGCTAAAAAAAAGAGAATTTTGCGTATAATCAGGGGCCATAATTCAGGAAGTTACGATCCGATATGCGCAAATATCAAAAGGAAGCAAGATCTTTGGGTTATAACCATGAATTTCAAGTTTCATCAAAATCGAATCAAAATTGTGACCTCCACAGGGTCCACAACCTTGATATACCATTTTTTAACAGTATTCGCATACAAACGGCGGCCATTTTGTATGGCAATTTTCGTCCGATTTTCCCAAAATTCGAACTCAACCTTCCTTAGGGTGTAACGGTGATATAATCAAACGGTTTTTTAAATCGAATAATAATTGTGACCTCCAAGCTAAAAAAAAGGCGATTTTGCGTATAATCAGGGGCCATAATTCAGGAAGTTACGATCCGATATGCGCAAATATCGAAAGGAAGCAAGATCTTTGGGTTATAACCATGAATTTGAAGTTTCATCAAAATCGAATCAAAATTGTGACCTCCACAGGGTCCACAATCTTGATATACCATTTTTTAACAGTATTCGCGTACAAACGGCGGCCATTTTGTATGGCAATTTTCATCCGATTTTCCCGAAATTCGAACTCAACCTTCCTTAGGGTGTAACGGTGATATAATCAAACGGTTTTTTAAATCGAATAATAATTGTGACCTCCAGAGGGACCACAAGCTAAAAAGGGTGATTTTTCGGACAATCAGGGGCCATAATTCAGGAAATTACATTCCGATAGCCGCAAATATCGAAAGGAACCAAGATCTTTGGGTTACAAACACGCATGTCAAGTTTCATCAAAATCGGTTCAAAATTGTGACCTCTATAGGGTCCACAAGCTAAAAACGTGATTTTTCGTACAATCAGGGGCCATAATCCATGAAGTTTTGATCCGATACATGCCAATATCGAAAGGAACCGAGATCTTATGGGGATAAACCTATATTTCAAGTTTCGTCAAAATTGGATAAGAATTGTGACCTGTAGAGGGTCCACAAACAAATTGTGGACGGACGGACGGACGGACGTCCGGACGGACGGACGGACGGACGGACGGACGGACGTCCGGACGGACAGGGGCGACGACATAATACGTCCACATGAAAATGTGGGCGTATAAAAACTGATTAAGAGTAACAACTCATTATGTAATTATCAGAAAATCATTAGAATTTGATTGCTTTTTATAAAATTTTACCCCACGCTAACAATTGAATTAGTATATATACATGAAACATTTAAAATCATGGATTTAGCTGTTCAGTTATCAAAATTCATTGAAAAACAATATACTTGTTCGTTTCAACACCTTAAACTCTGTGTATCAATCTGAAGTCAATCAGATGATAAGTTTGGCCTTTAAAGCGTCCACAAGATTTTTTGAAGTGATCAAGGGCCATAACTCTGGCACTAATTATCGGAAATCGCTGAAAATCAATAGGCTTCTTCGTCTCATGACCTTAAACACTGTGTATAAATTTAAAGCCAAACGGATATTAACTTTGGCCTCTATAGCGTCCACAAGATTTTTTGAAGTGATCAAGGGCCATAACTCTGGCACTAATTATCGGAAATCGCTGAAAATCAATAGGCTTCTTCGTCTCATGACCTTAAACACTGTGTATAAATTTAAAGCCAATCGGATATTAACTTTGGCCTCTATAGCGTCCACAAGATTTTTTGAAGTGATCAAGGGCCATAACTCTGGCACTAATTATCGGAAATCGCTGAAAATCAATAGGCTTCTTCGTCTCATGACCTTAAACACTGTGTATAAATTTAAAGCCAATCGAATATTAACTTTGGCCTCTATAGCGTCCACAAGATTTTTTGAAGTGATCAAGGACCATAACTCTGGCACTAATTATCGGAAATCGCTGAAAATCAATAGGATTCTTCGTCTCATGACCGTAAACACTGTGTATAAATTTAAAGCCAATCGGATATTAACTTTGGCCTCTATAGCGTCCACAAGATTTTTTGAAGTGATCAAGGGCCATAACTCTGGCACTAATTATCGGAAATCGATGAAAATCAATAGGCTTCTTCGTCTAATGGCCTTAAACACCGTGTATAAATTTAAAGCCAATTGGATATTAACTTTGGCCTCTAGAGCGTCCACAAGATTTTTTGAAGTGATCAAGGGCCATAACTCTGGTAGTTATTATCGGAAATCGCTGAAAAACAATAGGCTTCTTGGTCTCATGACCTTAAACACTGTGTATAAATTTAAGTCAATCGGATATTAACTTTAGCCTCTAGAGCGTCCACAAGCAATTGTGGACGCCGGACCGACGGACGGACCGACGGACCGACGGACGGACGGACAGACGGACGGACGGACGGACGGGGGCGACGACAATATACGACCACATTTCAATGTGGGCGTATAAAAATGTGATTTGTTTGAATATAGATAGAGAAATGACGAAACCACGGCCGATTCTTAATTTTTTACCAACGTTCAAAATTCGGCCACTTCCGGTCTGCGCAGACGTTATTGAGTAACCACATGGTTTCCCGATATAAAGATGAACCGCAGATCGGTATCTCTTTTCGATCATAGAGAAATAGGCTCCGGCAGAAAAGAATAATAATAAAAAAAACTAGACCTGCAAGCAACACTGAACCGGCTTTCAGGAATCATACAGGAAGTTTATTATACCATAGCCAACCCATTGAGCTACCGAACTATACTTTAGTTGTTTTGCTTCAGTGACACCCTTTATCATATGTAAAAGTAATATTTGCTGGCGAAAAGACCAGTCAAAATTGTAAATTATGGCAAAATTACGTCACTTCCGGTGCCGAAAGAAATTTTTATAGGTGAAAAATAAGTCGAAAATTTGCAACATACAAAATTTGTTTAATACATATCGGGCAATGAAAAATTAACCTATAACCCATAAACTGAAATTAAGAAGGTAAAATAATTAAAAGTGACCCTTGGAAAATTGGCTATTATTCAACAAGGGAACATGCTAGAAGCCTTTTCTTGATATCAATATGATGGTATTGATTCAATCTTACTGCCCATTAGAGTCAGACGTTATAAAGTTAAACAAATAATAAATATAAATCCCTTCAAAAAAATGTTTGTTTTTAAGGCTAAAAATACGGTGATATTGAAAATGTTAACTTAGTTGATTGAAGTCATAAATGGCATAAGGCATCAAATGGTAAAAAAATTATAAAAATCGAATAATAATTGACACTTTTATAGATCAAAAACCTTGAAAAGTGACTTATAGAAGATCGCCTATTTCTCTGTAACCGTACAAGTTAGAAACCATTTTGTGGTATCTGTATGGTCGTATGGTTTCATTCTATTCGTTGATGGGAATCAAATATCATAATTCTAAAAATATTATAAGGCAGACTCATTTGAATAAAATATTTGTTTTTTAGGTTAAAAATACAGTTTTTGCAGAAATGACGTCATTTCCGGTCACAGTGAAAATGTAAAATTGGTTTTACCTAGTCCACATTGACATTAGGCATCAAATGGAAAAAAAATATTGCAAATCGAATAATAATTCACTCTTTTATAGGCAAAATAACGTGAAAAGTGATGCATGCAAAATTGCATATTTCTCGGCAACTGCTGATATTACAAACTAATTTTCGCATACATTCTCTTTGCTACGAGTTTATGAAAATCACAAATAAATATTTCAAAATATGAAGACGCTGAATGAATTGTAAATAATTGAATTTTACACTTTATTTTACATTTTACTCGAAATTGCCCGAAAATGAAATTGAAATTTAAAAAATCTGAGCTAAAGATTTTATACACCTTTGCAGGGTGCATCCTTTTAGTTATATCAGTTTTGAAAAAAAAAATATTTGCTTTCAAAAAGTGGTACCGAACTGTCAAATTTGTAGTTTTTGTTAATATTACGTCACTTCCGTTGGCGACAGAAAAATTTCACCGTAACAAAAAGATAGGTTGCCAGGCAACGAAACATACGCCCACAACAGCTGAGTCGTCCGGGCAGTCAACAAGGGTTGTCGCATATTGTTTCTTTTATCAGTAAGGAGAACATTTACAACACATGATAATCTTATTACGAGTAATAGCCCATTAAATAATTATCAGAAATGTTTAGAATAGTTTTGATGGTTTGTCTCAAGGCCTTTGTCCACAAGATATTTCAAAGTGATCAAGTGCCAGATATCACTGAGAATCAAATAGGATTCTTCGTCTCATGACCCTAAACACTGTGTACAAATTTAAAGTCAAACGGATATTAACTTTAGCCTTTAGAGCGTTCACAAGATTTTTCAAAGTGATCAAGGGTCATAACTCTGGCAGTAATTATCAGATATCAGCGAAAATCAATAGGCTTCTTCGTCTCATGACCTTAAACACTGTGTATAAATTTAAAGTCAATCGGATATTAACTATAGCCTCTAGAGCGTTCACAAGATTTTTTAAAGTGATCAAGGGTCATAACTCTGGCAGTAATTATCAGATATCACCGAAAATCAATAGGCTTCTTCGTCTCATGACCTTAAACACTGTGTATAAATTTAAAGTCAATCGGATATTAACTATAGCCTCTAGAGCGTTCACAAGATTTTTCAAAGTGATCAAGGGTCATAACTCTGGCAGTAATTATCAGATATCACCGAAAATCAATAGGCTTCTTCGTCTCATGACCTTAAACACTGTGTATAAATTTAAAGTCAATCGGATATTAACTATAGCCTCTAGAGCGTTCACAAGATTTTTCAAAGTGATCAAGGGTCATAACTCTGGCAGTAATTATCAGATATCAAAGAAAATCAATAGGATTCTTCCATTCATGACCTTAAACACTGTGTATAAATTTAAAGTCAATCGGATATTAACTATAGCCTCTAGAGCGTTCACAAGATTTTTCAAAGTGATCAAGGGTCATAACTCTGGTAGTAATTATCGGATATCGCTGAAAATTAACTTTGGCCTCTATAGCGTCCACAAGATTTTTTGAAGTGATCAAGGGCCATAACTTTGGCACTAATTATCGGAAATCGATGAAAATCAATAGGCTTCTTCGTCTCACAACCTTAAACACCGTGTATAAATTTAAAGTCAATCAGATATTAACTTTAGCCTCTAAAGCGTTCACAAGATTTTTCAAAGTGATCAAGGGTCATAACTCTGGCAGTAGTTATCAGATATCACAACTTCCGGTTCGAAATCACAGCGACGAATTTTCGAAATTCGAAAATCTGAAACTGCAGTTGAAAATGATTTTTGTCAAGGTACTCAAAGTAAAAAGAATTAGTAAAATAGGTCAAATAGTCACAAAGTTACAGTAATGCAGGTCAAATTCACTCGTTCGTAAAATTCTGTGATTTCGAATTCGTAAAACGTTTTGAAAATATATTTAATCAAAAACTGCCACCCAGTTTTGGGGGGGTAGGTCAAAGTTTCAGAAAGATCCCATGGTTAGATTCTGAGAAATCCGATTTGCAGAAATGACACACAAAAAAAAAATAATAATAATAATAACTAGATCTGCAAAGCAGATATTAAAGCTTTCATATTAACAGTCACTTCCTGTCACATGTCATGGGTCATGTAAATAATCTCATCAACAACAAAAAAAATCATTAATATCGGTCAAAATATAGGGAAGTTTTTATGATTTTTTAATCGTAAACAACTTTATCGGCACGAAAAACATCAAAGACAAAATTCGAAAATGTGACATTTTCAAATAACAATATTTCGACCCTGATCCCGGCTATCCAGAAATGTATTCATTTTGGAAATAGGAGACATATTCTCCAAACTACGGCCTATTGCTTTCATTCACGTGCTCGTTAATGTCGATTTTTCACCTTTTCTCATATTCAGTTCGAAATGGTGACCATCACGTGACCGAAATCAAATTTCTGATCCAATAGATTTTTAGGCATTCCTTCAAGGATTCCGAAAATGTAACTCCCATGTCTGTAAGTAAAATATCGCAAAAGCCTTTGTGATTTTTCACGTTTCAAGATGGCGGCACTTCCGGTTCGATCCACAAACTCAATATTTTGTGTACGAATCAGTTTTTACCTATCTAGTATCCCAAAAAAAAAATCAGGTCATTCTGACCTATATTTCTTCGATTTTTTTGAAAACTTTGATCCCTAATTTCACCAAGGGGAGATAATTTAGAAAATTTCTATGGACATCTTTAAAGTTGCATCGGTAAGATCTACTTACATACTAAATTTCATGAAAATCGTACAACTATTAAAGAAGTTGTCAAGTAGGTCTCAACTTCCGGTTCGAAATCACAGCGACGAATTTTCGAAATTCGAAAATCTGAAACTGCAGTTGAAAATGATTTTTGTCAGGGTACTCAAAGAAAAAAGAATTAGTAAAATAGGTCTAATAGTCACAGAGTTACAGTAATGCAGGTCAAATTCACTCGTTCGTAAAATTCGGTGATTTCGAATGCTTTAAACGTTTTGAAAATATATTTAATCAATACTCACCACCCATTTTTGGGTGGGTAGGTCAAAGTTTCAGAAACATCCTATGGTTAGATTCTGAGAAATCCGATTTGCAGGAAACACATGTTGACTTTACGAGAAAGACCTTTAAACATGCTTCAAATTGTAAAAAATACGACTCTTTGGAATTTCAATCTCTTTTTTTCGGCTACCCCGGACATTTAAGAAAAAATGATACAATGATTTCACACAACAGGTTAGCTATTAGACTCTCGATTGACAAGAGTTTCATCGCCCTCCCTTCATTATAACCAAAGTTATCGTGCCCTAAAGAATCAACAAATCAGCTTGCTTATCTCTGCTTACCCTAGGCAGAAAATGCTCATCTTTGAACTCAATCAAGACAGTGACCTAGTGAACGTCTACACCAAGTTTAAACATTCTAGCTCAATTAGAAGGAGAGTTATTGTGTTCCAAATTCTCAGCCCTTCAAATTGCTTCTATTTTTCACTTTCACTTCAAAATGGCGACCATCAATTGACCTAAATCAAAATTCTACTCCGAACGTTTTTTTATGCCATCCTTGAAGGATTCAGAAAATATAACTCCCGTGTCTGTAAGTAAAATAGCAAAAAAGCCTTTGTGATTTTTCACGTTTCAAGATGGCGGCACTTCCGGTTCAATCCACAAACTCAATATTTTGGGTACGAATCAGTATTTACTTATCTAGTAACCAAAAAAACCATCAGGTCATTCTGACCTATATTTCTTCGATTTTTTTGAAAACTTTGATCCTTAATTTCACCAAGGGGAGATAATTTAGAAAATTTCTATTTTTGAAGTCTCGTGGGTAAGATCTACTTACATACTAAATTTCATGAAAATCGTAGAACTATTAAAGAAGTTGTCAAGTTGGTCTCAACTTCCGGTTCGAAATCACAGCGACGAATTTTCGAAATTCGAAAATCTGAAACTGCAGTTGAAAATGATTTTTGTCAAGGTACTCAAAGAAAAAAGAATTAGTAAAATAGGTCAAATAGTCACAGAGTTACAGTAATGCAGGTCAAATTCACTCGTTCGTAAAATTCTGTGATTTCGAATTCGTAAAACGTTTTGAAAATATATTTAATCAAAAACTGCCACCCAGTTTTGGGGGGCTAGGTCAAAGTTTCAGAAAGATCCCATGGTTAGATTCTGAGAAATCCGATTTGCAGAAATGACACAAAAAAAAAAATAATAATAACAATAATCTTAACAAAACAAACAATAAGCTTTCATATGTAATATGAAAGCTTAATAATAATCTTAACAAAAACAATAAGCTTTCATATGTAATATGAAAGCTTAATAATAATCTTAACAAAAACAATAAGCTTTCATATGTAATATGAAAGCTTAATAATCTTAAAGGGACAATAACATTCTTGCTGGCTTGGTAGCCCCAGAAAATAAATAATACCCTTATTCTAACTACTAGATGTTTAAATGTCCTACCTGTTGTGTAAATTATCCATTACAACCTATTTTATTTGTCCAGAGGGTTCGAAAATATTTTAAAATCCAAGTCACATTTGAAAAGGTTTACGTTAGACTTTTCAAATCAATTGGTTGAATTTTTCCAATTTTTTAAATTAGGTGTGTTAAGATGAATTTTATATCATCATTTAATTGGAATATTCTAAAATAATACAATTTGTTGACCAGAATGAAGATTGGGACATATTTTTCAGTTACAACAAGAGTGTTATTGGGGCTTTAACAAAAACAATAAGCTTTCATATGTAATATGAAAGCTTAATAATAATCTTAACAAAAACAATAAGCTTTCATATGTAATATGAAAGCTTAATAATCTTAACAAAAACAATAAGCTTTCATATGTAATATGAAAGCTTAACTAGATCTGCTACTGTCCCATGCAGATATGAAAGCTTTCATATTCATCGTCACGTGTCATCGATTATATCAAGTATCTCAAATAAAAGGATAAGAATAACAAACTATCAAAATTGGTCAAAAACTCGCGAAGTTACAAGTCTAAATATAGTATGAAACATTGAGTAATCTGAAAACTAAAGGGAAATAACTGATACTTGCGTTGCTGTAATCGGGATGACTCCCGACTTCAAAACTTTCAGAAAAATGAAATGAGAATGGTAAGAAAACATCGAAAAATTAAATGAGATAACTTTGAACAAAACTAAAACTTTTTGAATCAGGTTGAACTCAACTGTTTGAATATGTACGTTAAATATGTAGATTTGGAAAATTATAAAGACATAATATCAAAATCGGTCAAAAACTCACAAAGTTACAAATTTAAATGTAGTGAGAAACATTGCACCCAGGCAAAAAAATAATCTTTAAACTAAAGCGAAATAACTGAAACTTGTATAGCTGTAATCGGGCTTCCAAGATATGTTATATAATTATGGTTTCCAATATGTTCGGTTATAAGTAGGAAATCGTGACGACTTCTTAAGTTGGGTTCCCAGATAAGTATTTATCGGGTGGTCATTGCCTATAAAAGTATGGCAATTTTGGTATATATGGAAAGAAGAGATATCCAATCTTACTAGAAAAATACTGGATTCCCTGAAAAACACTCATGGAGCGTAAACAGGACAAAAATGTAATGGGTTCCCTTAAAGGACAATATTGGTGCCAGTCATTATCACATATGTGATAGAACTGATTAAACACTTTCCAAATATAATATTAACACAGAGACCATCGCTACCATAGAGGAGTAATAAAGGATTCATGAAATCGGAAGTGACGAACGCCAAAGGAAAACACGAGTTATTCCTCTATATAGCTAACTGAAGTGACTAGTGATTACAGATACATGGGCGAATATCTGTAAGGACATCTTTAAAGTTGCATCGGTATGATCTACTTACATAATGAATTTCATGAAAATCGTACAACTATTAAAGAAGTTGTCAAGTTGGTCTCAACTTCCGGTTCGAAATCACAGCGACGAATTTTCGAAATTCGAAAATCTGAAACTGCAGTTGAAAATGATTTTTTGTCAGGGTACTCAAAGAAAAAAGAACTAGTAAAGTTGTCAAGTTGGTCTCAACTTCCGGTTCGAAATCACAGCGACGAATTTTCGAAATTCGAAAATCTGAAACTGCAGTTGAAAATGATTTTTTGTCAGGGTACTCAAAGAAAAAAGAACTAGTAAAATAGGTCAAATAGTCACAGAGTTAAAGTAATGCAGGTCAAATCCACTCGTTCGTAAAATTTGGTGATTTCGAATGCTTTAAACGTTTTGAAAATATATTTAATCAATACTCACCACCCATTTTTGGGTGGGTAGGTCAAAGTTTCAGAAACATCCTATGGTTAGATTCTGAGAAATCCGATTTGCAGGAAACACATGTTGACTTTACGAGAAAGTCCTTTAAACATGCTCTAAATTGTAAAAATACGACTCTTTGGATTTTCAATCTCTTTTTTTCGGCTACCCCGGACATTTAAGAAAAAATGATACAATGATTTCACACAACAGGTTAGCTATTAGACTCTCGATTGACAGAGTTTCATCACCCTCCCTTCATTATAACCAAAGTTATCGTGCCCTAAAGAATCAACAAATCAGCTTGCTTATCTCTGCTTACCCTAGGCAGAAAATGCTCATCTTTGAACTCAATCAAGACAGTGACTTAGTAAACGTCTACACCAAGTTTGAACATTCTAGCTCAATTAGAAGGAGAGTTATTGTGTTCCAAATTCTCGGCCGTTCAAATTGCTTCTATTTTTCACTTTCACTTCAAAATGGCGACCATCAATTGACCTAAATCAAAATTCTACTCCGAACGTTTTTTAAAGCTTTCATATTAACAGCCACTTCCTGTCACATGTCATGGGTCATGTAAATAATCTCATCAACAAAAAAAAAATCATTCAAATCGGTCAAAATATAGCGATGTTTTTATGATTTTTCAATCGTAAACAACTTCATCGGCACGAAAAACATCAAAGACAAAATTCGAAAATGTGACATTTTCAAATAAAAATATTTCGACCCTCATCCCGACTATCCAGAAATGTATTCATTTTGGAAATAGGAGACATATTCTCCAAACTACGGCCTATTGCTTTCATTCACGTGCTCGTTAATGTCGATTTTTCACCTTTTCTCATATTCAGTTCGAAATGGTGACCATCACGTGACCGAAATCAAAATTCTGATCCGATAGATTTTTAGGCATTCCTTCAAAGATTCCGAAAATGTAACTCCCAGGTCTGTAAGTAAAATATCGCAAAAGCCTTTGTGATTTTTCACGTTTCAAGATGGCGGCACTTCCGGTTCGATCCACAAACTCAATATTTTGTGTACGAATCAGTATTTACTTAACTAGTATTCAAAAAAAAAATCAGGTCATTCTGACCTATATTTCTTCGATTTTTTTTTAAAACTTTGATCCCTAATTTCACCAAGGGGAGATAATTTAGAAAATTTCTAAGGACATCTTTAAAGTTGCATCGGTAAGATCTACTTACATACTAAATTTCATGAAAATCGTAGAACTATTAAAGAAGTTGTCAAGTTGGTCTCAACTTCCGGTTCGAAATCACAGCGACGAATTTTCGAAATTCGAAAATCTGAAACTGCTGTTGAAAATGATTTTTGTCAAGGTACTCAAAGAAAAAAGAATTAGTAAAATAGGTCAAATAGTCACAGAGTTACAGTAATGCAGGTCAAATTCACTCGTTCGTAAAATTCTGTGATTTCGAATTCGTAAAACGTTTTGAAAATATATTTAATCAAAAACTGCCACCCAGTTTTGGGGGGGTAGGTCAAAGTTTCAGAAAGATCCCATGGTTAGATTCTGAGAAATCCGATTTGCAGAAATGACACACAAAAAATAATAATAATAATAATAATAATCTTAACAAAAACAATAAGCTTTCATATGAAAGTCTGAAAGCCTAATAAAATTCTTTTAAAGATAGGTTGCCAGGTAACGAAACATACGCCCATAGCAGCTAAATCGTCCGGGCAGTCAACAAGGGTTGTCGCATATTTTTACTTTTTATGGTAATGAAACATTTGTAATACACTAAAATCTGATTTAGAGTAACAACTCATGTAATTATGAGAATAAAGTTTTACCCCACGCTAACAATTAGTATATACATGAAACATTTAATATCATGGATTTAGCTGTTCAGTTATCAAAATTCATTGAAAATCAAAATACTTGTTTGTTTCAACACCTTAAACTCTGTGTATTAATCTGAGGTTTGGCCTATATAACGTCACAAGGGAGATAACTCTGACAGTAATTATTTGAAATCTCTGAAAATCAATAGGTTTATTCGTCTCATGACCTTAAACACTGTGTGTAAATTTAAAGTTAATTGGATATTAACTTTAGCCTTTAGAGCGTCCACAAGCAATTGTGGACGCCGGACCGATGGACGGACGGACCGACGGGGGCGACGACAAAATATACGACCACATTTCAATGTGGGCGTATAAAAAATGATTTATAATGAAAAAAAATTTAAAAAATAATTGATAATAACATTTTTTTATTTAAAAAAATAGTTTATAATCAATTTTTTTTAAACAAATAATTTATAGAAAAATATTTTTAACAAATAATTTATAGAAAAATATTTTTAACAAATAATTTATAAAAAAAATAATTTATAAAAAATAATTAAAATTATGAAAAAAAAAATTGTTTTAAAAATAATTTATAAAAAGTAAATTAAAATAAACATAAATTGTTTTTTACGGAAGTGTATAGGGGTCATGCAAAATTTTGTAGAAGGTCTCGAGATCCTGCGATCCAGTGATACTTTCTCGAGATCCCATGATCTCTTGGTAATTTTCTCAAGATCTCAATTTAATGTTCTCGAAATCCCCTGATAATTATCCCGAGATATTGACATCCTGTGTAAAATTTTCTCGACAATTCGAGTTAATGTTCTCGAGATATTGAAATCCTATTTAAATTTTCTCGAGATCTCGAGTTAATATGAAATCTTTTGTGATAGTGTCTCCACGTTGTGAAACAACCATTGGCCCAATAAAAAAAAAGTACTGTTATGTAGGAAAATTGCTAACTAATGAATGAATAAACGGACAATACTAACGGTACCCATGATATACACTAAATTTGAAATATGATTTCAATCAATAGGTTTCATCGTCTTATAGCCCCAATACTTCATACCAAATAAAGAATTTGAAATATGATTTCAATCAATAGGTTTCATCGTCTTATAGCACCAATACTTCACACCAAATAAGAAATTCAAAACCCTACCACATTAGATTTAATGTGTGAAGCATTGAATTACAGACATGCTTGTTAAATTATTCCAATGTAATGTGTGCGACGTTTAATTGAAAATGTCATTTTTGGATAGTTTTCAGAGCATATTTTGTTTTTGAATAAAACTAGACACAGATTTTATTGTCTTGTGGCACAAATGCCTCGGAGCAGATTTTAAATAAAAAGATCTTGAAAAACTCTGGGTTCAACCGCGTCCACAAAGTTTACCGGAAAATAGGAATAACGCCATAACACAACGTCTGGTTCACTGTTCCGCCGAAAATAAATACGGTTCCTCTGCTTATGGCACTACTGATTCAAAAGAAATTTAAACGATTGCTACGCAAAGTGTGGAGATACGCCCACGCAACATCTATGACTAAGAAAACCTTATATTACTGAAAATTAACAGGGGTCATCCTTGTCGCGGAGCACTGAATTGCGAAAATGCGTTAAAACAATGTTTTCACAGAATGGACAGTGTAACTCCGGAACGGAAGATCACTAATCATTGAATATCAATGGCCCCAAAGCTTCACACAAAATTGTAAAAGTGAAGCTTCTGTGACAAAGCTTCAAGGGAGCGGGCGTTTGTGTGTGTGTGTGGGGGGGGGTGTATATTAAGGAAAAGAAGATAACAGAATGCTGAATAACGGACAAAGAGGGTAACTCTAACATAAAATTGAAAGACCCCAGTGCTTCACAACTCATTTAAAAATAGGTTGCCAGGCAACGAAACATACGCCCACACAGCAGCCATATCGTCCGGGCAGTCAACAAGAGTTGTCGCATATTAAGGAATTATCAGAAAATCATTAGAATTTGTTTTTTAAATCAGATAATAATTGTGACCTCCAGAGGCATCACAAGCTAAAGATAGGTTGCCAGGCAACGAAACATACGCCCACAACAGCTAAGTCGTCCGGGCAGTCAACAAGGGTTGTCGCATATTGTTTCTTTTATCAGTAAGGAGAACATTTACTATTTACAACACATGATAATCTTATTACGAGTAATAGCCCATTAAATAATTATCAGAAATGATTAGAATAGTTTTGATGGTTTGTCTCAAGGCCTTTGTCCACAAGATATTTCAAAGTGATCAAGTGCCAGAAATTATCAGATATCACTGAAAATCAAATAGGATTCTTCGTCTCATGACCCTAAACACTGTGTACAAATTTAAAGTCAATCGGATATTAACTTTAGCCTCTAGAGCGTTTACAAGATTTTTTCAAAGTGATCAAGGGTCATAACTCTGGTAGTAATTATCGGATATCACCGAAAATCAATAGGCTTCTTCGTCTCATGACCTTAAACACTGTGTATAAATTTAAAGTCAATCGGATATTAACTATAGCCTCTAGAGCGTTCACAAGATTTTTCAAAGTGATCAAGGGTCATAACTCTGGTAGTAATTATCGGATATCGCCGAAAATCAATAGGCTTCTTTGTATCATGACTTTAAACACCGTGTATAAATTTAAATTCAATCGGATATTAACTTTAGCCTCTGGAGCGTTCACAAGATTTTTCAAAGTGATCAAGGGTCATAACTCGGGCAGGAATTATCGGATATTGCTGAAAATCAACAGGCTTCTTCCTATCATGACCTTACACACTGTGTATAAATTTAAAGTCAATCGGATATTAACTTTAGCCTCTAGAGCGTTCACAAGATTTTTCAAAGTGATCAAGGGTCATAACTCTGGTAGTAATTATCGGATATCACCGAAAATCAATGGGTTTCTTCGTCTCATGCCCTTAAACACTGTGTATAAATTTAAAGTCAATCGGATATTAACTATAGCCTCTCTAAAGCGTTCACAAGATTTTTCAAAGTGATCAAGGGTCATAACTCTGGCAGTAATTATCAGATATCGCTGAAATTCAATAGGCTTCTTCGTCTCACGACCTTAAACACCGTGTATAAATTTAAAGTCAATCGGATATTAACTTTAGCTTCTAAAGCGTTCACAAGATTTTTCAAAGTGATCAAGGGTCATAACTCTGGCAGTAATTATCAGATATCACCGAAAATCAATAGGCTTCTTCATCTCACGACCTTTAACACCGTGTATAAATTTCAAGTCAATCGGAGATTAACTTTAGCCTCTAGAGCGTTCACAAGAAATTGTGGACGATGGACGGACGGACGGACGGACCGACGGACGGACGGACGGACGGACGGACCGACAGACGGACGGACGGGGGCGACGGCAATATACGACCACATTTCCATGTGGGCGTATAAAAAGGGTGATTTTTCGTACAATCAGGGGACATAATTCAGGAAGTAATGACCCGATGGGCGCAAATATCGAAAGGAACCAAGATCTTTGGGTTATAAACATACCTGTCAAGTTTCATCAAAATCGATTCAAAATTGTGACCTCTATAAGATCCACAACCTTGATATAACATATTTTCACACTATTCGTGTACAAACGGCGGCCATTTTGTCCGTCAATTCTAGTCCGGTTTTCACGTAATTCAAACTCTCTCTTCATTACCATGTAACGGTGATACAGCCAAACGTTTTTTTAAATCGGATAATAATTTTGACCTCCAGAGGGACCAAAAGCGAACAAAAGCGATTTTTCGGACAATCCGGGGACAAAATTCAGGAAGTTATGATCCAATGGGCGCAAATATCGAAAGGAACCAAGATCTTTGGGTTATAAACATACATGTCAAGTTTCATCAAAATCGGTTCAAAATTGTGACCTCTATAAGGTCCACAACCTTTATATAACATATTTTCACAATATTCGCGTACAAACGGCGGCCATTTTGTCCGTCAATTTTGGTCCGATTTTCACAAAATTCGAACTCGACCTTCTTAACCATGGAACAATGATATAATCAAACGGTTTTTTAAATCGGATAACAATTTTGACCTCCAGAGGGACCACAAGCTAAAAAGGGCAATTTTTCGGACAATCAGGGGCCATAATTCAGGAAGTTACGATCCGATTGGCGCAAATATCGAAAGGAACCAAGATCTTTGGGTTATAAACATGCATTTCAAGTTTCATCCAAATCGGTTCAAAATTGTGTCCTCTACACTGTTCACAACCTTGATATAACATATTTTCACACTATTCGCGTACAAATGGCGGCCATTTTGTCCGTCAATTTTGGTCCGATTTTCACGAAATTCGAACTCGACCTTCATAACCATGGAACGGTGATATAATCAAACTTTTTTTTAAATCGAATAACAATTTTGACCTCCAGAGGGACCACAAGCTAAAAAGGGCGATTTTTCGGACAATCAGGTGCCATAATTCAGGAAGTTACGATCCGATTGGCGCAAATATCGAAAGGAACCAAGATCTTTGGGTTATAAACATGCATTTCAAGTTTCATCCAAATCGGTTCAAAATTGTGACCTCTACACTGTTCACAAGCTAAAAAACGTGATTTTTCGTACAATCAGGGGAAATAACCCATGAAGTTACAGTCCAATACATGCCAATATCGAAAGGAACCGAGATCTTAGGGTGATAAACCTAAGTTTTAAGTTTCATTGAAATCGGATAAAAATTGTGACCTGTAGACTGTTCACAAACAATTGTGGGCGGACGGACGGACGGACGGACGGACGGACGGACGGACGAACAGGGGCGACGACAATATAAGTCCACATGAAAATGTGGGCGTATAAAAAACAAAATCAGTTAAAGACTGTAGCCTCTATTTACGTTAACAAGTTTTTCGGAAAAGGGGAACAACTCCAGGACGACAAGGTGATCTAGAAGCGACATGGGGCGTCCTCTCATGACACCAATGCTTTACACTAAATTTGAAACAAATCCGATAAATTTGAAACAAATCCGATAAATCTGTAGACTCTATCGTGCTATTAAGGTTTTCGGGAAAGTGTGTGTATGGGTGTGTGTGTGTGGGGGGGGGGGGGGCGAAACGACAAGTAGTGGGGCGCTGAGAATACGTTACAACTACGCGCACGCATAAATATACCCGAGACCCCGAGAAAATTTACACGGGATGGCAAGATCCCGAGAACATTATCTCGAATTCTCGAGGATGGGAGATTCTCGAGAAAATTATTAGGGGATTTCGAGAACATTTTATTGAGATCTCGAGAAAGTATTACTGGATCGCAGGATCCCGAGACATTCTACAGAATTTTGCATGACCCCTATACGCTTCCGTAGTAGTGCTGGGTATTGCGACTGAAGTCACGATACGATACGTATTGCGACTGCAGTCACGATACGATACGTATTGCGATTCATGTACCACGATACGATACGTATCGCGATTCATAACTAGGTCATAGATTTATCAATAAAACAACAAATTAAATATGTGATTGTGTTTTTAATGAAGTCACTAAAACCAGGAAATAAATAAACTTGATTAGGCCTACTATTTAGTAGTAAACTCTAATCCTAGCAGACGAACTTAGACAAGAAGACAGTCGCCACTATGGACACCATGGTGTCTTGTCAAGTGAGTGATGAGATTGGTTGTATTACCACAATATTTTAGAATAGTTTTGCTTATTCTACAAACAATTTTCGTTGTGTCACCCTTTAAAAACCAAAAATGTTCCCATTTGTTATTGCGACTGTGTTTACCGCCATTTTGATTTTTACGAGAGCTACTATCTATTATATTTACGTTCTAAATTTATAAAATTCGAGAGTAAAATGTTGTTTTATGTATTCAAATATGTATGTTTTATTAACGAAGCCTTATAACAAACTTTAAAATTCGGAAACAAAACGAAAAGATGTTAAAATGTTGTTAATCTTAACCTACGAAACTAACGGTAATTACGGTCGTGCGCTATTTATAGTAATACACATGTCAAGACTACTGGACATCGTTTGCGAAGTGTCATTGTTTCAAATAAAGTTTAGGGTTGAGGATATAATTTAAAGTATTTAAAGTTCATAATATAGTTGATAAAAAGCAAAAAAAGAATCGTGAAAAATCGATTCGGCATCCCGCGATTCAATACAGGTATCGTGAGACGGTGAATCGCGATACATCGATTCACCGATTTATCGTGCCAGCAATATTCCGTAGTTTTTAAATGAAAGAAAAAAAGAATTAAAAAAAATCATTTATAAAAAGAAAATCAAAATAAATATAAATTGTTTTTAAATGAAAGAAAAAAGAATTAAATAAAAAATAGATAAAAATATTAAAATTTCATACAAATAATATGCATTTGCTATGACAGCCATAGTCCACCATACATGTGATATTACTTTATATTTATCTTTTATAATGCCCATTCTCGTCTATTTATCTAACTTTTGAAAAAATAGAATAAGTTCCAGTTACAATCATAAAGTAAGTTTTATTTATCTTTATTATTCTACTCATCAAGAACTAAACATAAATGCTTACTATCTGGTGCCTTGTAATCATAGTTGTTTTCCTTACACCAGCCAATAGGATGAAGTTTAATATCTAGATAAAATAACCAAAAATCCAGTGACCCAGATTCTATTCCTTCGTATCGTAAATAAAGTCTTCCACCCGCATTTTCAATAATACGAACCAACCAGACATGATTAGGATAAACGGAATCCTGTATCTCCAACTTCATGCCCTGTTTAATTTGATCTATTGGTGTAGTTCCCGTTGTCTGAAACATATGACATTCAATATAAATGTTTTCCAAATTAGAAGAATATCTGGATAGAATATAGAAATAATGTTATACAAAGCTAACATACAATCGATTATGAAATGGTCTTAGTTCAATAAAACTGTGACATTTATTCCAACTTATCATCAAACATCCAAATTTTACCTTATCTAGAAGGTAATTAGGGGCTGTTCGTGCTCCAGTCAAAGAATTCATAAGAAATTCTTTCCAGTCTGAGACTTTATCATTAATAGCTGAAAAGAAACATGAGTAAATAATAAAAATCATAGATAATATCTAAAATAACACCAGGTAACACTTCTTATTTCACATACTATTTCATATACTTAAAGATACATTAGCTTGGGGTTTAATAAAGAGTTGGCCATTCTTGTTATAATAGTTCGAAAATATATAATGTAAAATGAATAATCTGAAAATTTCATTCAAATTACTGTATTGTGAGCGAAGATATTAGCCTTAGAAGGTGTGTGATAATTGCAACTACTATACTGGCTGAACGAAGTCAAGTCCAGCTCCTCAATTTTAAAATTAATCAAGATATGGCTGAACATGTTCCATCTACTGTATTTAAAATCAAAGAAATCCGATGCCATCGAGAGTTAATTCAAAAATTAAAAGTTTTCTAACCTTCTGGGGGTTGTAAAGTTTGTTTGTTTTCAGAGCACCATCCAATTGGATGTATTTCAGAAGTCATTAGGTCACACCAAAAATCAGCCGTTCCATCCTCTACATATCCATCATATCTTAATCTTAATAACTGTCCACATGTCATAACAACCGATGCCACCCAGTATGTTCCACATGACGATTTATTTGGTACTTCTAATTTCATGCCTTTAACAAAACCACTCTGTAAACTACATTCAACCTACAAATAAATGAAAGATAAGTTGCCAGACAACAAACATACGCCCACAGTAGCTAAATC
Organism: Patella depressa; assembly: GCA_948474765.1. Lineage (NCBI taxonomy): Eukaryota > Metazoa > Mollusca > Gastropoda > Patellidae > Patella > Patella depressa. The sequence goes on along the minus strand of CAOLEZ010000009.1, from coordinate 494,030 downwards.
GTCCGGGCAGTCAACAAGGGTTGTCGCATATTTTTACTTTTATTGGTAATGAACATTTGTAATACACTAAAATCTGATCAAGAGTAACAACTCATTATGTAATTATCTGAAAATCATTAGAATTTGTTTGGTTTTTATAAAAGTTTTGCCTCACGCTAACAATTAGTATAGGAAACATATAATATCATGGATTTAGCTGTTCAGTTATCAAAATTCATTGAAAATCAAAATACTTGTTCTTTTCAACACCTTAAACTCTGTGTATCAATCTGAAGTCAATCGGATGATAAGTTTGGCCTCTCTAGCGTCACAAGGTATTTTCTGAAGTGCTCAAGGGGATAACTCGGGAAGTAATTATTTGAAATCGCTCAAAATCGATAGGCTTCTTCGTCTCATGACCTTAAACAGTGTGTGCAGATATTAACTTTGGCTTTTACAGTGTCCACAAGATTTTTTGAAGTGAACAAGGGCCATAACTCTGGCACTAATTATCGGAAATCGGTGAAAATTAATAGGCTTTTTCGTCTTATGACCTTAAACAATGTGTGTAAATTTAAAGTCAATCGGATATTAACTTTGGCTTTTAGAGCATCCACAAGATTTTTTGAAGTGATCAAGGGCCATAACTCTGGCACTAATTATCGGAAATTGCTGAAAATCAATCGTCTCATGACCTTTAACACTGTGTATAAATTTAAAGTCAATCGTATATTAACTTTAGCCTCTAGAGCTTACACAAGTAATTGTGGACGCCGGCCGGACGGACGGACGGGGGCGACGACAACATACGACCACATTTCAATGTGGGCGTATAAAAATCCTTTAAACAAAATTGCTTCAGAAATGTTTAGTACAATACAAGGATACTAGTAAATCTTTCTAGTACAAAAAAAACTCTTGAACCATCTTAGGTATTTTGGGTGAAATTAGACTAAAATATTCCCTTATTGTAATCGTATTTCCCACTAAAAACTTTTCGAGCTCTAAAATGTTTTACACATCTGTCTGGTACAAACAGTAATCTCTTACCATTTTATGTATTTTTGGCAATAAAATATACCTTCTGTATTAAAATCATATCTGAAATTATGTTGGTGGAATTGTAAAACAAAAGAGTAAGAGTACATACATGTTTAAAAGCTGTAGGTGGTACAGCAGTTGATCCTGTTTCCTGTAGATATTCTTCCCATACAAAGTCTGGTTCATCATACTCAATAGGCACCCCATCTAAAAATAAAAGATAATTAAATAAAATGTCACTCAATAAAAATATTGAGACAAGACTTTAGCTATTTGAGTTATTGGGAAAGCTGAAAAGTAAAAAGCTTTTTAGAGCATCCTCAAGTGATCACAAGCCATAACTGTAAAAGTAATAAATGAAACTAGATCTGCTAAGCAGGTATTTAAGCTTTCATATTCATACTCGCTTACTGTCACATGTCATGGCTCATATAATTCATCCGAACAAGAAAAAAAAAACCATAACGCTAACGCTACAATATACGTCCACATTCCTGCTTTGATTGATATGGTACTTTGTCAAGAAGGCTAGGCGTTTGGTTCGTTTAGCGTTGAGAGTCGTGCCTCAACATCAAGATAATCCATTCAGAATTGTGGCTTTCAGACGCTAAAGGCAAAAAATGGGCGTGGCTCTGCCCCTGGGGATCGGGACATTCAGCAAAATCAATAGTGGACGCCCTCAGGCTATAAGGAATACATATGCCAAGTACAAAGCTGATTCATTCATAATTGCGGCCTGTAAATGACAAACACAAAAATTGGGCGTGGCTTGCCACTGGGAGTTGGGACATGCAGTTGTCGTCCTTAGGCTATAAGGAATACATATCCCAAGTTTAAAGACGATCCATTTAGAATTATAGCCTGTAGACATCACACACAGACACGAAGTAAAAATGGACATGGCTCTGCCCCTGGGGGATCGGAAATCACCCAAAACAATAGGGATCACCCTTAGGGTATAAGGAATAGGTATGCAAAGTTTTAAAAGGATCTATCAAGAAGTGCATCATCTAGGCGAACACAAGGCACAAAAGCATTGGGCGTGGCTCAGGGGGCCCGGCATGCACCCAAAAAAATAGTGGTCAGCCTTAGGGTATAAGGAATAAGTATAACAAGCCAACAGTGAGGCTGATGTCCCCCGCCGAAATCCCAAAATAAATAGATGACACATATTAATTAATCGCACATTTATTTTTTTCAAACGTAAGTGTCATCCAAAAATTGCTTATCTCTGCCTACCGTAAGAAGAAAATGCTCATCTTCGAACTCCATCAAGGCATTGACCTAATAAGCATACACACCAATTTTGAACATTTTAACTCAATTCGAAGGAGAGTTATTGTGTTCCAAAGTCTCGGCAAATCAAATTGCTTATCGCTCTGCTTACCCTGAGCAGAAAATGCTCATTATCGATCATAGTCAAGGTATTACTGTAATGAAACTATACACCAAGTTTCATCACTCTCACTTAATTAGAACTAAAGTTATTGTGTCTCAAAGCATCAACCAATCAAATTGCTTATCTCTGCCTACCCTAAGCGGAAAATGCTCATCTTCGAACTCCATCAAGGCATTGACCTAATAAGCATATACACCAAGTCTGAACATTTTAACTCAATTAGAAGTAGAGTTATTGTGTTCCAAAGTCTCGACCAATCAAATTGCGTATCGCTCTGCTTACCCTGAGCAGAAAATGCTCATTATCGAACTTAGTCAAGGTATTACTGTAATGAAACTATACACCAAGTTTCACCACTCTCACTTAATTAGAACTAAAGCTATCGTGTCCCAAAGCATCAACCAATCAAATTGCTTATCTCTGCTTACCCTAAGCGGAAAATGCTCATCTTCGAACTCCATCAAGACATTGACCTAATAAGCATATACACCAACTTTGAACATTTTAACTAAATTAGAAGGAGAGTTATTGTGTTCCAAAGTCTCGACCAATCAAATTGCGTATCGCTCTGCTTACCCTGAGCAGAAAATGCTCATTATCGAACTTAGTCAAGGTATTACTGTAATAAAACTATACATCAAGTTTCACCACTCTCACTTAATTAGAACTAAAGTTATCGTGTCCCAAAGCATCAACCAATCAAATTGCTTATCTCTGCTTACCCTAAGCGGAAAATGCTCATCTTCGAACTCCATCAAGGCATTGACCTAATAAGCATATACACCAAGTTTGAACATTTTAACTCAATTTAAAGGAGAGTTATTGTGTTCCAAATTCTCGACCAATCAAATTGCGTATAGCTCTGCTTACCCTGAGCAGAAAATGTTCATTATCGAACTTAGTCAAGGTATTACTATAATGAAACTATACACCAAGTTTCATCAATCTCACTTAATTAGAACTAAAGTTATCGTGTCCAAAAGCATCAACCAATCAAATTGCTTATCTCTGCTTACCCTAAGCAGAAAATGCTCATCTTCGAACTCCATCAAGGCATTGACCTAATAAACACATACACCAAGTTTGAACATTCTAGCTCAATTAGGAAGAGAGTTATTGTGTCCCAAAAAGTGTGACGGACAGACAGACGGACAGACAGACGGACAGACAGACAGACGGACGAACCCATTTTAATAGTCCCCCAACTTTCTTCGAAAGGCGGGGGACAAAAATGTTTTCAAGACGATCGATTAAGAATTGTGGCCTGTAGGTGACACACAGACACACAAAAAGAAAATGGGCGTGGTACTGTCCCTGGGGGTCGGGCATACACCAAAAACAATAGGGATCTTCCTTAAGGTACCAAGAATAAGTAGGCAAAGTTTCAAGATGATACGTTAAGAAATGCAGCCTGTAGATGACAAACAAACAAATACAGGAAATGGGCGTTGCTGTCCCATGGGGTCGAGCATGCACCCAAAACAAAATGAATCATCATTAGGGAATAAGGAATAAGTATTTTAAGTTTCAATATGATTAATTAAGAATTGTGGCCTGTATGCAACACACAAAAAGAAAATGGACGTGGCTCTGCCCCTGGGGATTGGGCATGCACCCCAAATGATAGGGATGTTCCTTATGGTACAAAGAATAAGTATTCAAAGTTTCAAGATGATACGTTACGAAATGTGGCTTGTAGACGACACACAAATAAATACAAGGAATGGGCGTGGCTCTGCCCCTGAGGTAGGGCATGCACCAAAAATCAATACGGATCATCCTTAAGGTGTAAAGAGAAAGTATACAAAGTTTAAGAAAATCCAGTAAGAAATGCCCCCTGTAGGCAACACACGGGTAAACAAAACGAAAATGGGCGTGTCTCTGCCCCTTGGAGTTGGGCATGCACCCCAAACGATAGGGATCATTCTTAGGGTATAAAGAGTAAATATACAAAGTTTGAAGAAAATTCAGTAAGAATTGCGCCCTATAGGCGACACAAAGACACGCGAAAAGAAAATGGGCGTGGCTCTGCCCCTGGGGGTTGGGCATGCACCCCAAACAATAGGGATGTTCCTTTGGGTACCAAGAATATGTATGCAAAGTTTTAAGGTTATAAGTTAAGAAATGTGGCCTGTAGACGACAAACAAACAAATACTAGAAATGGGCGTGACTCTGCCCCTGGGGGTCGGGCATGCACCAAAAACAATAGGGATCGTCCTTGGGGTATAAGGAATAAGTATACATAGTTTGAAGAAAATCCATGAAGAATTGCGCCCTGTAGGCGACCCACACACACACACACACGCACACACACACACACACACAGACAGGGGCGACGGCATAATACGTTCACATTATGAATTTGGACGTATAAAAATCATAAAAATCAGTCACAATCCAGTGAAATTAATATGACTTTTCACTCGTAAACAACTTTGTCGGCACGAAAAACCTCATGGAAAAAATTCGTATTTTTGCAATATCAAAATTCGACCCGTATGCCAGCTATCCTGAAATGTATTAATTTCTGAAATAGGAGACGCACTTAACATACTATGCCCTATTGTGTTTGTTTACAAGCCCGTAAATGTCAATATTTCACTATTTTTCATATTCACTTCAAAATGGCGACCATCAGTTGACCTAAATCAAAATTTTGCTCTGAACGTTTTTTAGGTCTTCCTTCAAGGATTCAGAAAATATAATTCCCGTGTCTGTAAGTAAAATATCAAAAAAGCCTGGTAGATTTTTCACGTTTCAAGATGGTGAAACTTCCGGTTCAATCTACATTCGTGTTTTCATTGTCGAAGATTTTGGATGATATTGAGTTAGAGACCTCTAGAAGGTCCACAAGCTAAGGACGTGATTTTTCAAACAATCAAAAGCCATAATTCAGGAAGATACCACCTGATCTGCGGGAATATCGATAGGAAACAAGATCTTTGGGTTCAAAATATGTACTTAAAGTTTCAAAAATATAGTATCAAAATTGTGACCTTTAAAGGGTCCACAACCTTGCTATACCACACTATTTGAGTACGGTGTAACAGTGATATATCTGAATTCAATTGACCTCAGAGTGCAACTGTGTTGAATTTGAACGGATAAAAATTGTGAGGGACCTCTAGAGGGACCACAAGCTAAAATTGAGGAGTTATGGTCCAATATGCGCAAATACTGCAGGGACTGACATCTTTGGGTTATTAACATACATATCAAGTTTCATTAAAATCTGATAAAAATTGTAACCTCTCGTGTGTCCACAAGCTACAAACCATGGAGGTGTATATATTGACTAGAGTGTATGGTGGTCACGTGATCGCGTGCCGACTATGGAGGTTGGCAGCCATTTTACAACCGGGAAGATTTAGCCTGCGTTGGCATATACCAATATGTCGGAAAGTTGTTATTATTTTGGTAAATTCAATGTCAGACGAAAAGGGAGTGGATTATCATTTCATAAGTAGGCAGGATAAGTGAATAAGTGAAAGTTATAAGTGAAATAGTGAATTAATAGATACGGTAAAATCATGATAATTGTGTAAAATAATTAAATAAACACGGCGAGAAGACGTCGAACACTCGAAGCTTGAGGCCGAAAACCCGGTGGGTCCATTCACTTAATTTATTAGTACTGATACTTTTATTATGTAATGATTACAAGGTCCGTCTGTTAAGCAAACCTCCAAATTAATGTTTTATTTAATTATTCGAAAATTGCGCAAATTATAAATTATACACACATGCGGCTTTGTACGAAAAATATCGCGGGGAGTAAGTCTGTTTATTGGAGTGGAGTGTTTAGTCACAGACATGCACTCACTGGCCAGTAGATGCTTTGTTATCTTTTAGTTTCACTCCCTCGGATTTAATTAATTAGGACGACATTGTGTTCACAGATGTACAGAATGAATATAAAGCGAAAGTTTCTTGCAATATCAGTTTATGCTTCTTTTATTTTCTTCAGAAAACCCGCTTTAAACCCCCGAACTAATTTTTAAAAAAGGAAGGTTAATTATATTAAGGACAAATAAGTGAAAGTCTTGAAAACTTCATTCCCCGAACAAATTTTGTAAAAGATAGGCTGGCACTGCCAGGCAGGATACGCCCACATTTTCGAGAGATGGACAGAGAACAAGCAATACCGAAAGTGATTTTTCCTACATCTTTAAGTCCTGTATTTCATACTGTATTGGGAGCAGCCATTTAGTTGGTCAGTTCCAGTCTGATATTAATGAAACTCGAAACCGACAATGATTATGGTGTGACGGTACACAACCTAGAAATGTGACTTTTCATCAAAATCGGATAAGAATTGTGACCTGTAGCGAGTCCACAACCATGATATACCATATTTTTACACTATTCGCGTACAAACGGCGACCATTTCGTCCGGCAATTTTGGTACGATTTTCACGAAATTAGAACTCAACCTTCCTCATCAAAATCGAATTAAAATTGTGACCTATACAGGATCCACAACCATGATATATCATTTTTTTAACATTATTCGTGTACAAACGGCGGCCATTTTGTCTGTCAATTTTGGTCCGATTTTCCCGAAATTCAAACTCAACCTTCCTTACAGTGTAACGGTGATATAATCAAACGTTTTTTTAAATTGGATAATAATTGTGACCTCCAGAGGGACCACAAGCTAAAGAAAGGGGGATTTTGCGTATAACCAGGGGCCATAATTCATGAAGTTACGATCCGATATGCGCAAATATTGAAAAGAACCAAGATCTTTGGGTTATAACGATGAATTTCAAGTTTCATCAAAATCAAATTAAAATTGTGACCTTTACAGGGTCCACAACCTTGATATACCATTTTTTAACAGTATTCGCGTACAAACGGCGGCCATTTTGTATGGCAATTTTGGTCTTATTTTCCCAAAATTCAAACTCAACCTTCCTTACGGTGTAACGGTAATATAATCAAACGTTTTTTTAAATCGGATAATAATTGTGACCTCCAAGCTAAAAAAAATGGCGATTTTGCGTATAATCAGGGGACGTAATTCTGGAAGTTACGATCCGATATGCGCAAATATCGAAAGGAAGCAAGATCTTTGGGTTATAACCATGAATTTCAAATTTCATCAAAATCGAATCAAAATTGTGACCTCCACAGGGTCCACAACCTTGATATACCATTTTTTAACAGTATTCGCGTACAAACGGCGGCCATTTTGTATGGCAATTTTCGTCCGATTTTCCCGAAATTCGAACTCAACCTTCCTTAGGGTGTGAAGGTAATATAATCAAACGTTTTTTTTAAATCGAATAATAATTGTGACCTCCAAGCTAAAAAAAACGCGATTTTGCGTATAATCAGGGGCCATAATTCAGGAAGTTACGATCCGATATGCGCAAATATCGAAAGGAAGCAAGATCTTTGGGTTATAACCATGAATTTCAAGTTTCATCAAAATCAAATCAAAATTGTGACCTCCACAGGGTCCACAACCTTGATATACCATTTTTTAACAGTATTCGCGTACAAACGGTGGCCATTTTGTATGGCAATTTTCATCCGATTTTCCCGAAATTCGAACTCAACCTTCCTTAGGGTGTAACGGTGATATAATCAAACGGTTTTTTAAATCGAATAATAATTGTGACCTCCAGAGGGACCACAAGCTAAAATGGGTGATTTTTCGGACAATCAGGGGCCATAATTCAGGAAATTACATTCCGATAGCCGCAAATATCGAAAGGAACCAAGATCTTTGGGTTACAAACATGCATGTCAAGTTTCATCAAAATCGGTTTAAAATTGTGACCTCTATAGGGTCCACAAGCTAAAAACGTGATTTTTCGTACAATCAGGGGCCATAATCCATGAAGTTTTGATCCGATACATGCCAATATCGAAAGCAGCCGGGATCTTTTGGGGATAAACCTATATTTCAAGTTTCGTCAAAATCGGATAAGAATTGTGACCTGTAGAGAGTCCACAAACAAATTGTGGACGGACGGACGGACGGACGGACGGATGTCCGGACGGACGTCCGGACGGACAGGGGCGACGACATAATACGTCCACATGAAAATGTGGGCGTATAAAAATAAATTTTTAATTAGGCCTAATATTTTTTTTTTTAATCGCTGCTGCTACTACGAAAATCTCATCAAGAGGTTTGTCTTTTTTTTTGTAAAATTTAATATACCGCCGTATTTTTCAAGCAAAGAAAAATCAGACACCAGTTCATGGAAATTGAAAACCATATAGGCCTACTAAGGCCTTGCTAGTCCTGTTTATATTTTCTTTTTTAAAAAAAAAAAAAAAAAAATCCCATCGGCATCAGATATTATTCTACTGGTAAATCATAGAAGTCCTAGATTATTTTTAAAATCTATTTTATTTCTTTATTCATCATCTGGATGACGCTATTTATTTTATAGTATAGTCAGTTATCTCTGCCAATCACGCAGAACATTCATTTCAAATCGTCCAACAAATTATTTAGATCTATCCAAAATAAAGTTTTATGTGAACTGCGGGTAGCAATGTTCAAAATTTTGCTGAATACTCTATAGATATCTGGACATTCGAGGACGTTCACTTAGCTCAATTAATAAAATAAACATGATTTCGTAGTTCTGCGCACAATTTACACATTGCCACGGTAACTCTTAATAAATAAAGCCCTCAAAATATGCCAGTTGACCAAAGCGATTTTGCTTTTAGGACTGTAAGGTAAGACTTTCAATCATCATCATTTTTTTTTTTTTTTTTTTTTTTTTTGGTTGATATTTTTTAATTAGAACTGCTTTTTAATGGACTTACCAACACTTCGTCATTCTATTTCCCTTTGTTTACATAGCGTTCATCCGGGCACTTCCGTCATTCTTTCCCGGTTGAAACATGGCGGCCGGTCTCCAGTGTCGGCCCACGGCGTTAACGTTACGTCAATGGGGATCACGTGACCACAATACACTCTAGTCAATATATACAGCTCTATGCTACAAACGTACATAACTCATGACTGTAAACACTGTGTATAAATTTAAAGTCAATCGGATATTAACTTTGGCTTTTAGAGCCTCCACAAGATTTTTTGAAGTGAATAAGGACAATAACTCTGGCACTAATTATCGGAAATCGCTGAATATCACTAGGCTTTTTCGTTTCATGACCTTAAACACTGTGTATACATTTATAGTCAATCGGATATTAACTTTGGCCTCTAGAGCGTCCTCAGGATTTTTTGAAGTGATCAAGAGCCACAACTCTGGCACTAATTATCGGAAATCGCTGAAAATCAATAGACTTCTTCGTCTTATGACCTTAAACACTGTGTATAAATTTAAAGTAAATCGGATATAAACTATTGTCCCTGAGAGTTCACAAGTTTTTTCAAAGTGATCAAGGGTCATAACTCTAGCAGTAATTATCAGAATTCGCTGAAAATCAATAGGCTTCTTTGTCTCATGACCTTAAACACAATGTATAAATTTAAAGTCAATCGGATATTAACTTAAGCCTCTAGAGCGTTCACAAGAAATTGTTTTTGAAGTGATCAAGGGCCATAACTCTGGCACTAATTATCGGAAATCGCTGAAAATCAATAGACTTCTTCGTCTCATGACCTTAAGCACTGTGTATAAATTTATAAAGTATGTTTTGGGTTACAAAGCATGCACTGAAATCATTTATTATGTTGTTGGGTGATTCGATCATAGTAAACATGGCCCTTAATGTCGATAGCGGCGGTTTCGACAATAATTATTTCACCTAACCAAACTATGTCTAGAGACAAACTATATATTTCTGGACATAGGAGTATATGATTGATACCATAACACCACACACATACGTAACAGGGCCGGTCCACGTGGCCATGGAGCCCCTTATAGGCATGTGTGTGTTGTTAACAGATCACTCATATTATGCTCCTTTATCCCAAATACAGTATGTATTTTGTCTCTAGTTTGGTTTGGTGAATTAATGGTCGCCAACGAGTTAAAGGCCATATTGTCTTGCATTTTAGATTTTACAGTCATCTAATCCCACAATATAATGAATGATTTCAGTGTATTCCTTGAGCAGAGTAACATACGTTTAGACACCAAAATTATCCTCCTACAATAAATAATATGGGAGTTATTGGGGATTAATTATAAAATGGTGGTCGTCTTGGACGCCATCTTGAATTTCACAAAACACTCAAGGGTGACCGCCGGCAGATTCTGAAAAAGGACACCAGAGGCTACTAAAATCAATCCTTAAAAAAACTTTGTACGCCATTTCCAGGTTCACTCGAAATATTGGGTTTGACGACTGGTCTAACTGCTTTGATACCGAATAAGTGGGTTTGACGTGAGTTCTGTTGTCTTGGAGAACTAAGAATAAGCGGGCTGTGATCTAGCAAAAAAGTTCCAAATATCTGGGGAAAACCTAGACTGGATTCCAAGCCAATCACAAGAGCTTGACATCCCCATCATTATAAAGGTTATTGCCGCAAATTATGCACATATTCATGGCCAAATACATGACTAGATCACAGCCCTCTTATTCTGAGTTCTCTAGGACATCAGAATTCACGGCAAACCCGCTTATTCGACATCAAAACAGTGTTTTGACGTCAAAATAACGCAGTTTAATTCTTTGGTCGTATTTCTGGCAGCAACCTGAGACAGCACAAGCACAAAATACTATGCATTCTAAGCCATTTCTAGTGCCTCTACAAGCAAGCGCACTGCCATATTCCTGAAGCAATGGCCCGAGAAATCCCTCTCTGGCCATTGCTGGATTAGCTTCTGATTTTTTAATTTTTGTTGGAGTATGTCTCTTCTTCCCGTTCAATCAAAGATATCTCTTAAGTACAGCAACATGGCAGTCCTCCGTTTAATCTGGATCTTCCCTAAAACTTTGGACAGTGATTTAAGGTATTAAAAACGGTGAAAATATGTTCGTTTCCAAACAGTATTGTTTACATTTCATTGTCACGCAATTAGTTTTACTGCAAGATTCTGATTTGATTGGGTTAATTGGGCATAATAAAATCGTGAGAGTTTAATAAATTTTGGAGCCCCTCTGGGGTTTCCAAGAACGAAACCTTGTCGTCAGCATACATGATCATAAACAAATTTAACGTCTCTATATCTACAGTCGGACATTCGTCTGCTAGTAGATGAGACTCGAAATCATGCAAATACATTGAAAATAGGACAGGGGAGAGAACCTCGCCCTGAAAGAGTCAATTTTGACACTGAAATATATCTGATACGCCATTTTCAAATTTCACACAACACCTAACCTTTTCATATAGAGATCTGACTACCTTAAGAAAGTTACCCCCTATTCCCTGTTGAATAAGCTTATACCATAAATTGTATCTATTAACCAGATCAAATGCCTTTGCTTTGCTCACCGATGTTTTTTTGTAATAAAGTAGCCTCGTATTATTTGTTGATTGGTGTTTAAACAACATCTAAATATAAATCATTGAATGGATATACGTTTGTGATAAGATAAGATTATAATGTCTAATATCATTTAACTTTTTAAAGAATAAAGGTATTTTACAATTAAATTGACAGTTTAATCACTCACCAATCGCTGCCGTGGGAAAAGAGAACGACCGTACATTATGAAACAAATTTTTAAATTGGATCTTGAATTAAAATGAATTACAAAACAAATTATTCCCTAGTCAATTGTTTTATTTAATAAGGGTGATTAAGGAATCAGTCAGGCGTTAATGAATACACACGCCGGATGTATATAGGTAATTAAGGAATTAACATTCCGAATATGAATTCGGTCACTGTGACGTCATTGGCGTCTGAGGGGTTTAAGAGTGTTTTCGATAACTGGCAAAGTCGTTTTCACGGGATAGCTAAATTAATATTAGTCGGATTGATGTTGTATAGTGGATAAAATAACCATGGACTATAAATATAGAAAAAAATTTGAGGCCATATGTGCACTTTAAGGCCTATAAATTATTTATGATCACCGCTTGGATTAATTATTCGGAGTAAATGGGGATTCGGATTTTATTGGTTGACCGTTGAAGTGGACGGTCGTTTGCACTAGAGCGGTAAAATTAATGAAGTGTGACGAATCCCCATTATAAACTGTGTGGTTAATCTATCAATGTGATTGTGGACATACTTTTTCTTCGGTGTATACTACTTGGATAATATCTATTATGGATGACGGAATAGATGTATGGAGAATGCAAATAGGACTTTTATTTTCATAAAATGGTGGCCACAAAGCATAGAGCAAAGTTTCTTAGAATAGGTAGTTTCACTCTTTCTACAATATTACTCTTGACAATACTGTTAATGCTTGCAGGAGACGTAGAAACAAATCCAGGCCCCCAAACAAGACAAGGACAAATCTCAACCACATGGCAAGTTGTCTATCCCCCACAACAACCCAACAAAAACATGGAGAGTAACGAGATAAGTGAACTGACAATACTGATACAGTCTTTAAAATCTGATATTTCGGCGCTAAGAAATGAAGTGAAAGACATAAAGACAGAAATGAAGGAACTTAATATTAAGGAAGAAGTTTCAAAAATTAGGTCCGATGTTACTAGTTTGATATCAGAAAACGAGGACATTAGAATTCAGTTAGACAATCTTGAAAATAGGTCAAGACAAAAGAACATAATAATATACGGGGTCACAGAAAGTGATCACCCCGAAGACAGTGAACAAACAGTAAGAGATCTGCTCAGTAATCTTAAAATAGACGGTGCTCACGACGGAAGGGTTCTCTCTACTGAACGTGTGCATCGAATCGGAACTAAGAAACCATCAGTCAGCAGACCAAGGCCGCTAATCCTTGTCATGTCTAGCCTCAAAGATAAAGAACTCATCATAAGTACTGCTCGAAAACAATTCAAGAAACCCGAGTCAGAAATAAGTGTGTCCGATGATTTTACTGAGCGCATTAGAACTATTCGCAAAACACTAGTCCCGCATCTCATAAAAGCAAAATCAGAGGGGAAAAAAGCTTTCCTTCGATATGATAAACTAATTATTGACAAAGATACCTATGAAATTAACCCGTCGACAAAAGAACTAATAAAATCTAAAAATAGAAAATAGCAATTAAGTAAATGTCAAACCGAATATACCCGAACTTTACCACAGTATACCTACAAAGACAATCTCTATTTTCACTTGGAATTGCCAAAGCTTTTCGCGTCACATAGACAATGGTCAACTCAAATATAACTTAAGCAATTATGACATTGTTGGACTTTGTGAGACATGGTTGTATAAAGATAACCAGGATATCATTTCATACTTGCAAACACACCAATGTTTTTCATCATATAGGAAGAAAGGTAAACACGGAGGCTTGCTTGTTTATATATCCCTTTCTATAAAGGCAGGTATAACTCGAATATATGCCAACTATCCTGATACTATTAGCATCAAACTGGACCGTCAATTTTTTGGGTTTCAAATGGACGTTATTTTTATTTTTATATATGTCTCACCCGAAAACTCTAAATACTACCACGGTAAAGACTCTTCAACACTTGAATCATTACAGGAAATCCTTGTGCTATGTCAGTCCGATTTCTCACAGTGTTCAACACTACTTGCTGGAGATTTCAATTGCTGGACTGGACAACTAGATGACTTTACTCATGATGACTCTTTGAAATATATACAGGACACCAATGACGTTTATGAGCACGAGACGTTCAGTGCACCGCGGAACAACCTGGACAAACAAGAAAACAACTTTGGGCGAGAATTTATCAGGTTGTGTAAGGTGTTTGGGATTCACATATTGAATGGACGTTTTGCTAGTGATCCGAAAGGTGACTTTACGTGTCAAGCTAATAATGGCCAGAGTGTAGTTGACTATATGGTGGCATCCACAGATCTTTTTTCACAAATAAGAGACCTTAAAGTTGGACAGTTTGATGGCTCGGACCACTTTCCAATTCAATGTGAAATAATGGCTAACATCGATCGAATACAAAACACAAGAACTGAATGTGATTCACAGATACATGAGCGGCATATGTTCAAATGGAATCCACTACACAAAAATTACTTTATAAATAAAATCTCAGACGATTACTCTAGCAATATTCTCGGTGATCTTGAAAACGCCTTGACACTTGACGTTAATATTTCAGTTGAAAAGCTCAGCCATGTCCTTGATAGAGCAGCTAAACCAATGTTTAAGGTATGTCGTCCATATCGTCGTCTCTATACCCAACCCCCGTGGTTCGATCATAATTGTGAACTCCTAAAATCAAAATCTCTAAATATCTACAGAACTACAAAATGTGATATTGATCTCAACAAGTACAAAACGAAAAAAACGATTTCAAAATCCTGTGTGCCTCGAAAAAGAATGAGTACTGTAAACAACTAGTTGTAATTTGGAAAGCTTCATCCCGAACCCGCAAAATTTTTGGGGAAAAGTAAAATCCCTCCTACGGAGACCACCAGCCAATTCAAAAATCTGTTCCGATCAATGGATGACATACTTTCGTGACCTCTTCAACTCTAACAGTCCATTAAACGACCACTGGTACCTAGAGTCTTTAACATCACATGATGATCATTGTGATATTTGTGAAAGTGATACCCCCGAAGAATTAAATAAACCCATCACCGAATTTGAAGTTTCGCAGGCAATTAAGAGTGTCCGCAATAATAAGTCACCGGGCATTGATGGACTCTGTAATGAACTGATCAAAGAGAGTGAGGGCACAATAAAGTCAGCCCTTTGTAACATATTTAACGCAATCCTAAACAGTGGGAACTTCCCCGAGAAATGGGGCAAGTCAATTATAAGTCCTATACACAAGAAAGATTGTGTGGACAATGTCGATAACTACAGGGAAATCTCATTGCTGTCCAGTTTGTGTAAAATATTTACAAAGGTACTGAACAACAGACTACTATCCTGGTGTAATTTGAATAATGTTATCCATGAGTATCAAGCTGGGTTCCGCCAAAAATACTCAATTGTCGATAATATATTCTCCTTACAAGGCATTATAAGTAAATATCTATCGAGAAAAGGGGGGCGAATATATCTGTTATTCGTGGACTTCCACAAAGCTATTGATTCCGTCCAACACGACTTGCTCTGGGTAAGCATGATGGAAGCAGGTATCCATGGAAAATTCATCAATATCATCAGAAACATGTACTCCAAGTGCCAATCTTTTGTTGCTACATCACTGGGACTAACTGACTCATTTGCATGTAATACGGGTACCCGACAAGGCTGTATATTAAGCCCTTTATTATTTTCGCTCTTCATAAATCAGTATGTCAGTAATTTTCAAACTAAAAAATGTAATGGTATCTTTGTATCCAATGTATTTCCCAATGTATTCTCCTTGCTATTTGCCGATGACATCGGAAACATCGCAGATACTGTGTTTAATCTACAACACCAAATTAACTGTCTTGCGTCATTCTGTGAGAAATATGGAATGTCCATCAACACTCAAAAAACCAAGATACTTGTATTTAGAAACGGTGGTCCCCTGAGAGCCTATGAAAAATGGAGTTACAATAATGTCCCAATAGAAACCGTTTCTTTCTACAAATATCTAGGGGTTGTGTTCTCAGCAAAACTCAAATGGTCGAAAACAAAAGAAGTTCAAATTCTACAATCCGAAAAAGTTATTAATATGATAAAATGTATAGACAGAAAGTGTCAAGGTATTAATCTTAGTTGTGCCGTGCAAATATTTGATAAAATGATTCTTCCAATTTTATTGTATGGCTCCGAGATATGGGGACATTCTTTTTGTACAAAAATAGAAAATGTCCATCTAAAGTTCTTTAAATTTGTACTAAAACTGCCTCCTCGGGAGATCCTATCTTTTTGTTAACTCTGCAACAAGATGTGTCAGATATTGGGTTAAACTTTTATGCATGCCAGACCATCGACTTCCCAAACAAACTTATGTAATGCTACATAACCTGGATATGAATGGTAGGAAAACGTGGGCAAGCGATGTAAAAAATCTACTATTTAGGTATGGATTTGGTATAGTATGGATTTCTCAAACAATTGGAAATTGCACTGAATTTATTTACCTATTCACGCAGAGAATCCGTGACTGTTGTGCCTAAGAATGGCACTATTCCTCGTATGAAAACTCAAGACTTATATATTATAGCCAATTTAAATGTATGCTTGGTCTAGAACAGTATTTGCTGTCAACATATGACAAGAAATTTAAGCGCGCGCTTATTAGATTTCGTTGTGGATCATACCTGTTTATGAACACGCTTTGTAAATGGCGTAAATTGCCAGAGGATTACACAATATGCCATTGTCGCATATTTTTACTTTTTTTAATATTGAAACATTTGTAATACACTAAAATCTGATTAAGAGTAACAATTTATTATGTAATTATCCGAAAATCATTAGAATTTGTTTGCTTTTTTATAAAAGTTTTGCATCACGCTAACAATTTACAATTAGTATAGGAAACATTTAATATCATGGATTTAGCAGTTCAGTTATCAAAATTCATTGAAAATCAAAATACTTGTTCGTTTCAACACCTTAAACTCTGTGTATCAATCTGAAGTCAATCGGATGATAAGTTTGGCCTCTATAGCATCACAAGGTTTTTTGAAGTGATCAAGGGAGACAACTCTGGAAGTAATTATTTGAAATCGCTCAAAATCAATAGGCTTCTTCGTTTCATGATGACCCTAAACAGTGTGTGTGTATATAAAGTCAATCGGGTATTAACTTTGGATTTCTCAAACAATTGGAAATTGCACTGAATTTATTTACCTATTCACGCAGAGAATCCGTGACTGTTGTGCCTAAGAATGGCACTATTCCTCGTATGAAAACTCAAGACTTATATATTATAGCCAATTTAAATGTATGCTTGGTCTAGAACAGTATTTGCTGTCAACATATGACAAGAAATTTAAGCGCGCGCTTATTAGATTTCGTTGTGGATCATACCTGTTTATGAACACGCTTTGTAAATGGCGTAAATTGCCAGAGGATTACACAATATGCCATTTATGTGATCTGCATGAGTGCGAAGATGAGTGTCACTTTCTTTTAAGATGCTCGGCAAATGATAGCCTTAGAAAAATATATATCCATGTAGATAACAAGTATGATACAAAGTACCAGTTTATTCAATTAATGTAAAATAATGAACAAACTGTCGTTATAAATATCTCAAAATTTATATATCTTGCTACTGAAATACGTAAAACATTATCAACTGCTGCATAAATCTTGTATCCAGTTTGTCAAATATCACAAGAAATCATTTATATTGAAAATTGCAAAATATTATTA
Organism: Patella depressa; assembly: GCA_948474765.1. Taxonomy (NCBI): domain Eukaryota; kingdom Metazoa; phylum Mollusca; class Gastropoda; family Patellidae; genus Patella; species Patella depressa. The sequence goes on along the minus strand of CAOLEZ010000009.1, from coordinate 476,307 downwards.
CTTATTTTACTAATCAGATTGTTATAGGTGTAGTTATATATACACTATTATAACATTGTAAAAAGTATCCATTTCCTACACTTTACTGTTACTCTTTCTCGACTTTGTGCACCGCTCTATTTATTGTATCTATATGTTATTCATAAATCTATAAAGTATTAGTTAATGGTTAAAATTAAATTAAGTGTACATAAACTTCACTTCAACATGCTAAATTTGTACTATGGCCGCAAGGCTTCAATACATGAATAAAGATTATTATTATTATTAAAATAATGAATCGTCGACGGTTTTATCATTGACCTGTGATAGTTGATTAGTATAACTCAATGGCAGACACCCGCTTGTCGATTTATTTACATAATTAACCACATGGTTTTGATTAACACTCAACAGCAATCTATGTGATCAGAATTAATTTTTTTCGGCCACTTATCAGAGTGAATCGCACGTAGGTACCCAAAAACATTGTCGCCAAAACCAAATATTTATCACCCGCTCGAGCCAGCCAAGTAACCAAAATGCTTTGCACGCAGTGTCTGGGCAAATCAGCGAACGGGTTGTGTGGACAGCTTATCAACAAGCGGAGTATGTTTATTTTTTTGCATCGGTTCAAATTCAATTCATCTACGATAATTTGATCATATTTGTAAACTATAGATTCTCCGCTTTACAACGATGCCAATTATTATGCATGGGGAATGAACGATCGTCCCGCAGTGAGCAAAGAAAAATAACTAATTTCGTCGAGTAATAGGACAGATTTAAGAAACAGTAGTCTTACAAAACGTTCAAATAAAGGAGTCCTAAAATCTTTTATTGCTATTTTGATCTTTTGTGTCGATAGATATCATATTTATAGACTCACTTTTGTGAAAATCTCCATTTCGATCAAAATCAATATTTTCATTTATTTTCACTTATTTTGCCTAATCCCACTCAATTAGATATACCCCCGGTCACATTTTTCATATTCACTTCCAAATGGCTTGACCTAAATCAAAATTCTGCATTGAAAGTTTTTTAGGAACTCCTTCAAGTATTCCGAAAATATAACTCCCATGCCTGTAAGTAAAATATCGCAAAAGCCTTATTGATTTTTCACGTTTCAAGATGGTGGCACTTCCGGTTCGATCGACAAACTCCATATTTTGGGTACTTATCTAGTATCGAAAAATAAAATCAGGTCATTCTGACCTATATTTCGTCAATTTTTTTGAAAAATTTGATCATTAATCTTATCAAGGGGAGATAATGCAGAAAATTTATAATGATATCTTTAGGGTCACATTAGTAAGATCTACTTATATACTAAATTTCATGAAAATCGTACAACTATTAAAGAAGTTGTCAAGTTGGTTTCAACTTTTGGTTCGAAATCACAGCGACGATTTTTCGAAATTCGAAAATAGCAGATTTGAAGTAAATGTTTCAAGATACTCAAAGAAAGAAGAATTAGTAAAATAGGTCAAATAGTCACAATGTTACAGCATTGTAGGTCAAATGCATTCGTTTGTAAAATTCTGTAATTTCGAATTCGTAAAACATTTAAAAAATATATTTAATCAAAAGCCACAAGCCATTTAGTTATTAGTTATCTAGTATGGAAAAAAAAAACCCAGGTCATTCTGACCTATATTTTGTCATTTGTTTTGGAAAATTTTGATCCTTAATTTCATCAAGGGGAGATAATTTAGAATTTTTTTAATGACGTCTTTGAAGTCCCATTTGTACGATCTACATACATACTAAATTTCATAAAGAAGTAGTCAAGTTGGTTTAAACTTCCGGTTCGAAATCACGGAAACGAGAATTTTCGAAATTCGAAAATTTGAAATTGCAGATTTGAAGTAAATCTTTCAAGGTACTCAAAATTTTTTTTTTAGTAAAATAGGTCAAATTGGCACAAAGTTACAGTATTGTAGGTCAAATGCATTCCTTGGTAAAATTCAGTGATTTGACTCGTAAAACATTTCGGAAATATATCTAATCAACGTTCGCAATGCATTTTGGTATGAATGTCAAAATTGCAGAAAGATCCTATGATTAGACTCTGAGAAATCCTATTTGCAGCGATTTTTCACTGGTAAACAACTTTGTCCACACAAAAAAACTTTAAAGGCAAGATCTACATACATACTAAATTTCATAAAGAAGTTGTCAAGTTGGTTTAAACTTCCGGTTCGAAATCACGGAAACGGGAATTTTCGAAGTTCGAAAATTTGAAATTGCAGATTGGAAGTATATCTTTCAAGGATCTCAAAGAAATTTTTTTTAGTAAAATAGGTCAAATTGTCACAAAGTTACAGCATTGTAGGTCAAATGCATTCCTTGGTAAAATTCAGTGATTTGACTCGTAAAACATTTCGGAAATATATTTAATCAACGTTCGCAATGCATTTTGGTGGGAAGGTCAAAATTGCAGAAAGATCCTATGATTAGATTCTTAGAAATCCTATTTGCAGCGATTTTTCACTGGTAAACAACTTTGTCCACACAAAAAACTTTAAAGGCAAAATTCGAAGTTGTGACATTTTCAACTACGGGTACTAAAAATTCGACATTGATCCCAGCAATATAGAAATATATTCATTTTGGAAATAGGAGACGTATTCTTCAAACTAATTTCAATCCTAATCAATTTCGTCGGCACGAAAAAAGTCAAAGACGAAATTCGAATTTTTGAAATATTCAAACACCAAAAATTTGACCCGTATTCCGGCTACCCTGAAATGTATAAATTTCAGAAATAGGAGACGAATTTAATAAACTATGGTTTATTCTGTTTATTAACATGCCCGTCAATGTAGATTTTCACTATTTCTCACATTCAATTCAAAATGGTGACATGCATTTGCCCTAAATCAATATTCTGCTCTGAACGTTTTTTAGTCATCCCTTCAAGGATTCAGAAAATATAACTCCCATGTCTGCAAGTAAAATAACAAAAAAGCCTTGTAGATTTTTCACATTTCAAGATAGTGGCCTTACAAACTCCATTTTTTGTGTACGAATCAGTTGTCTCGTAGCTAGTAAAGAAAAAAAAATCAAGGTGATCTGAGCTATATTTCTTCAATTTTTTGGAAAACTTTGATAATTAAATTCTCCAAGGGGAGGTAAGTTCGAAAGTTTCTAAAGACATTTTTCAAGTCGCATCGGTAAGATCTACATACATGCCAAATTTCATAAAGATAGGTTGCCAGGCAACGAAACATACGCCCACAGCAGCTAAATCGTCCGGGCAGTCAACAAGGGTTGTCGCATATTTTTACTTTTTTTAATATTGAAACATTTGTAATACACTAAAATCTGATTAAGAGTAACAATTTATTATGTAATTATCTGAAAATCATTAGAATTTGTTTGCTTTTTATAAAAGTTTTGCCCCACGCTAACAATTAGTATAGGAAACATTTAATATCATGGATTTAGCAGTTCAGTTATCAAAATTCATTGAAAATCAAAATACTTGTTCGTTTCAACACCTTAAACTCTGTGTATCAATCTGAAGTCAATCGGATGATAAGTTTGGCCTCTATAGCATCACAAGGTTTTTTGAAGTGATCAAGGGAGACAACTCTGGAAGTAATTATTTGAAATCGCTCAAAATCAATAGGCTTCTTCGTTTCATGATGACCTTAAACAGTGTGTGTGTATATAAAGTCAATCGGGTATTAACTTTGGCCTCTAGAGCGTCCACAGGATTTTTTGATGTGATCAAGGGCCATAACTCTGGCAGTAATTATCAGAAATCGCTGAAAATCAATAAGCTTTTTTGTCTCATGACCTTAAACAATGTGTATAAATTTAAAGTCAATCGGATATTAACTTTGGCCTCTAGAGGATCCACAAGATTTTTTGAAGTAATCAAGGGCCACAACTCTGGCACTAATTATTAGAAATTGCTGAAAATCAATAGGATTCTTCATCCCATGACCTTATACACTGTGTATAAATTTAAAGTCAATCGGATATTAACTTTGGCCTCTAGAGCGTCCACAAGATTTTTTAAAAAGTGATCAAGGGCCATAACTTTGGCACTAATTATCTGAAATCGCTGAAAATCAATAGGCTTCTTTGTCTTATAACCTTAAACACTGTGTATAAATTTAAAGTCAATCGGATATTAACTTTGGCCTTTAGATTTTTTGAAGTGATCAAGGGCCAAAACTCTGGCACTAATTGTCGGAAATTGCTGAAAATCAATAGGATTCTTTGCCTTATGACCTTAAACATTGTGTATAAATCTAAAGCCAATCGGATATTAACTTTGGCCTCTAGAGCGTCCACAAGATTTTTTTGAAGTGATCAAGGGTCATAACTCTGGCACTAATTATCGGAAATCGCTGAAAATCAATAGACTTCTTCGTCTTATGACCTTAAACACTGTGTATGAATTTAAAGTCAATCGGATATTAACTTTGCCCTTTAGAGCGTCCACAATATTTTTTGAAGTGATCAAGGGCCATAACTCTGGCACTAATTATCTGAAATCGCTGAAAATCAATAGGCTTCTTTGCCTTATGACCTCAAACACTGTGTATAAATTTAAAGCCAATCGAATATTAACTTTGGCCTCTAAAGCGTCCACAAGATTTTTCGAAATTTGAAAATAGCAGATTTGAAGTAAATGTTTCAAGATACTCAAAGAAAGAAGAATTAGTAAAATAGGTCAAATAGTCACAATGTTACAGCAATGTAGGTCAAATGCATTCGTTTGTAAAATTCTGTAATTTCGAATTCGTAAAACATTTTAAAAATATATTTAATCAAAAGCCAGAAGCCATTTAGTTTTTAGTTATCTAGTATGGAAAAAAAACCCAGGTCATTCTGACCTATATTTTGTCATTTGTTTTGGAAAATTTTGATCCTTAATTTCATCAAGGGGAGATAATTTAGAATTTTTTTAATGACGTCTTTGAAGTCCCATTTGTACGATCTACATACATACTAAATTTCATAAAGAAGTAGTCAAGTTGGTTTAAACTTCCGGTTCGAAATCACGGAAACGAGAATTTTCGAAATTCGAAAATTTGAAATTGCAGATTTGAAGTAAATCTTTCAAGGTACTCAAAAAATTTTTTTTAGTAAAATAGGTCAAATTGGCACAAAGTTACAGTATTGTAGGTCAAATGCATTCCTTGGTAAAATTCAGTGATTTGACTCGTAAAACATTTCGGAAATATATTTAATCAACGTTCGCAATGCATTTTGGTATGAAGGTCAAAATTGCAGAAAGATCCTATGATTAGACTCTGAGAAATCCTATTTGCAGCGATTTTTCACTGGTAAACAACTTTGTCCACACAAAAAAACTTTAAAGGCAAGATCTACATACATACTAAATTTCATAAAGAAGTTGTCAAGTTGGTTTAAACTTCCGGTTCGAAATCACGGAAACGGGAATTTTCGAAGTTCGAAAATTTGAAATTGCAGATTGGAAGTATATCTTTCAAGGATCTCAAAGAAATTTTTTTTAGTAAAATAGGTCAAATTGTCACAAAGTTACAGCATTGTAGGTCAAATGCATTCCTTGGTAAAATTCAGTGATTTGACTCGTAAAACATTTCGGAAATATATTTAATCAACGTTCGCAATGCATTTTGGTGGGAAGGTCAAAATTGCAGAAAGATCCTATGATTAGATTCTTAGAAATCCTATTTGCAGCGATTTTTCACTGGTAAACAACTTTGTCCACACAAAAAACTTTAAAGGCAAAATTCGAAGTTGTGACATTTTCAACTACGGGTACTAAAAATTCGACATTGATCCCAGCAATATAGAAATATATTCATTTTGGAAATAGGAGACGTATTCTTCAAACTAATTTCAATCCTAATCAATTTCGTCGGCACGAAAAAAGTCAAAGACGAAATTCGAATTTTTGAAATATTCAAACACCAAAAATTTGACCCGTATTCCGGCTACCCTGAAATGTATAAATTTCAGAAATAGGAGACGAATTTAATAAACTATGGTTTATTCTGTTTATTAACATGCCCGTCAATGTAGATTTTCACTATTTCTCACATTCAATTCAAAATGGTGACATGCATTTGCCCTAAATCAAAATTCTGCTCTGAACGTTTTTTAGTCATCCCTTCAAGGTTTCGGAAAATATAACTCCCATGTCTGCAAGTAAAATAACAAAAAAGCCTTGTAGATTTTTCACATTTCAAGATAGTGGCCTTACAAACTCCATTTTTTGTGTACGAATCAGTTGTCTCGTAGCTAGTAAAGAAAAAAAAAATCAAGGTGATCTGAGCTATATTTCTTCAATTTTTTGGAAAACTTTGATAATTAAATTCTCCAAGGGGAGGTAAGTTCGAAAGTTTCTAAAGACATTTTTCAAGTCGCATCGGTAAGATCTACATACATGCCAAATTTCATAAAGATAGGTTGCCAGGCAACGAAACATACGCCCACAGCAGCTAAATCGTCCGGGTAGTCAACAAGGTTTGTCGCATATTTTTACTTTTTTTAATATTGAAACATTTGTAATACACTAAAATCTGATTAAGAGTAACAATTTATTATGTAATTATCCGAAAATCATTAGAATTTGTTTGCTTTTTTATAAAAGTTTTGCATCACGCTAACAATTTACAATTAGTATAGGAAACATTTAATATCATGGATTTAGCAGTTCAGTTATCAAAATTCATTGAAAATCAAAATACTTGTTCGTTTCAACACCTTAAACTCTGTGTATCAATCTGAAGTCAATCGGATGATAAGTTTGGCCTCTATAGCATCACAAGGTTTTTTGAAGTGATCAAGGGAGACAACTCTGGAAGTAATTATTTGAAATCGCTCAAAATCAATAGGCTTCTTCGTTTCATGATGACCCTAAACAGTGTGTGTGTATATAAAGTCAATCGGGTATTAACTTTGGCCTCTAGAGCGTCCACAGGATTTTTTGATGTGACCAAGGGCCATAACTCTGGCAGTAATTATCAGAAATCGCTGAAAATCAATAGGCTTCATTGCCTTATGACCTTAAACACTGTGTATAAATTTAAAGTCAATCGGATATTAACTTTAGCCTCTAGAGCGTCCACAAGCAATTGTGGACGGACGGACAGACGGACGGGGGCGACGACAAGTTGGCCTTTCCGGATTGAGTTACAAACTCCATTTTTTGTGTATGAATCATATGTCTCGTAGATAGTAAAATAAAAAAAAAATAAATAAAAAATTCAAGCTGATCTGATCTATATTTCTTAAATTTTTTTTTGAAAATTTTGATCATTAATTTCTCCAAGGGGAGATAAGTTAAAATGTTGCTAAAGACATCTTTCAAGTCGCATCGGTAAGATCTACATACATGCCAAATTTCATAAAGATAGGCTGGCACTGCCAGGCAGGATACGCCCACATTTTCGAGAGATGGACAGAGAACAAGCAATACCGAAAGTGATTTTTCCTACATCTTTAATTAAGTCCTGTATTTCATACTGTATTGGGAGCAGCCATTTAGTTGGTCAGTTCCAGTCTGATATTCATGAAATTCGAAGCCGAAAATGATTATGGTGTGATGGTACACAACCTAGAAATGTGACTTTTCGTCAAAATCGGATAAGAATTGTGACCTGTAGAAAGTCCACAACCATGATATACCATATTTTTACACTATTCGCGTACAAACGGAGACCATTTCGTCCGGCAATTTTGGTACGATTTTCACGAAATTAGAACTCAACCTTCCTCATCAAAATCGAATTAAAATTGTGACCTATACAGGGTCCACAACCATGATATATCATTTTTTTAACAGTATTCGCGTACAAACGGCGTCCATTTTGTCTGTCAATTTTGGTCCGATTTTCCCGAAATTCAAACTCAACCTTCCTTACAGTGTAACGGTGATATAATCAAATGTTTTTTTAAATTGGATAATAATTGTGACCTCCAGAGGGACCACAAGCTAAAGAAAGGGGGATTTTGCGTATAACCAGGGGCCATAATTCAGGAAGTTCGAAAGGAAGCAAGATCTTTAGGTTATAACCATGAATTTTAAGTTTCATCAAAATCAAATCAAAATTGTGACCTCCACAGGGTCCACAACCTTTATATACCATTTTTTAACAGTATTCGCGTACAAACGGCGGCCATTTTGTATGGCAATTTTCGTCCGATTTTCCTGAAATTCGAACACAATGTTCCTTAGGGTGTAACGGTGATATAATCAAACGGTTTTTTAAATCGAATAATAATTGTGACCTCCAGAGGGACCACAAGCTAAAAAGGGTGATTTTTCGGACAATCAGGGGCCATAATTCAGGAAATTACTTTCCGATAGCCGCAAATATCGAAAGGAACCAAGATCTTTGGGTTACAAACATGCATGTCAAGTTTCATCAAAATCGGTTCAAAATTGTGACCTCTATAGGGTCCACAAGCTAAAAACGTGATTTTTCGTACAATCAGGGGCCATAATCCATGAAGTTTTGATCCGATACATGCCAATATCGAAAGGAACCGAGATCTTTTGGGGATAAACCTATATTTCAAGTTTCGTCAAAATCGGATAAGAATTGTGACCTGTAGAGAGTCCACAAACAAATTGTGGACGGACGGACGGACGTCCGGACGGACAGGGGCGACGACATAATACGTCCACATGAAAATGTGGGCGTATAAAAATCGTGCATTTATTAAAGAAGTTGTCAAATGGGTCATAATAGTTGGGTACAAGACATAAAATCCGTGACCAATTTGCGGGGAAGTTGTTTTGAAGGTGGTTTCTATATGAAAAAAAGCTGCTGAAGCTATTAAGCTCAGGTGCCTCTCTCTAAAATGCTGACGGAAGCCGCTAGAGGGCCAAATTCAAAATGGTGGTCAGATATGGCGGGAAAATATAAAATTATGCAATATAGGCTTCTGATGTGTCTATTCGTATGTTTTAACGGTCTCTGAATCGAAATATTTTAATCAAAAATCCATCTAGCCACTAGTTTTGCGAATATAACCGAAAAATCCAAGATGGCCACCAATTTTGGCTTCAATTTTGATGAATTTGTGTTGATAGATGGCAACCAGCAATAGTACTCACCGATATTTATCATCTGATATACTCTGTAGTCAACTGATTTTGATTTTAATTTAATCAACGCTTAATAATGGACCCATGTAATATTTAATCACGCATGATAAACAACATCACCAACTTATCCAGTCAAAATCAAAGTTTTACTTACATGTATCAGAATCACTCTCACTCGATTCAAAAGATAGATCCAGTTTTGATTGTTCAGATTCAGAAGGAATCTTCATCACTTGCACTATTACTGCAATGAACAAGTCACTTAAATGTCCTGGCAATGCTGGGTTCACGTACCTAATTGAGCCACACTGTCCATTATTGAGCAGTTTCCAACCATTAACAGTGGAAGAGTGTGCCATCTCAGACTTTCAGTAATTAAGCATTAAATAAGCCTGAAAATTAGCTCCGATGAGTTTAAGTTTGTTAGACTTCTCATCAGATGGTAACCGGCGAAAGTTTTTTTTCGTTTCATTCTTAGCCATTTCTTGGCTCTCGCTTCTGTCAGTGATATGCTTTGAAGGTAGTTTCTGTATTAAAACAAACCCGCTAATGTGATTAAGCTTTGGTGGAGTGCGCTAGAGTGCCAAATTTGGCGCTAAAAATATGAAATATTTAATATAGGTTTCCGAGGTAGCTATTTCCTTGTTTTAAAGGTCTCTGAATCAAAATGTCATTATCAAAAATTCATGCCGCCACTAGTTTGGCCAATATGGCCGAAAGATAGGTTGCCAGGCAACGAAACATACGCCCACAGCAGCTAAATCGTCCGGGCAGTCAACAAGGGTTGTCGCATATTTTTACTTTTTTCGGTAATGAAACATTTGTAATACACTAAAAACTGATTAAGAGTAACAACTTGTGTACTCCTGCATACACAAGATTAGAAATAAATGTTTCACGCTGTGTTTTAATTTATTGTTGATAAGAAGAACTACACAACACAAATATGAAAATTCAACGAGACCGCCAGTAGCGGTTTTCTGACTGTAAAAAAAAGTAAACATGAGAGTTAACTCCCTTGACGGGCGCGCTTGTATAGTAGCATGACTCCACGTGAAGTATCGCAAAGAAACCAAGGATATAAATAAAATGTTCAATTCTACGAGACCGCCAGTTTATAGGCCTACAGTCTAATCACTTATTTCCGAAGATTCCACAAATTTGGGGCGGGGGCGTTGAGCAATCCTATTGCTTCTTCTCAATGGAACAGCTTCTTCTTGTTGCGGAATCTTCTCTGTAAAGAATTCTTTAGGCTGCGACAAGCATACTTCCAATGGGTATAAAAGATTAATAGATCGATTAGTTGTACCATTTCTTGTCTTGATTTTCGCAGCTCTGGCAAAACCATCAGGTCCTCGAATTAATTCTTGAACTATGGCAAGTTTCCATATACTTCTCGGGCGATCTTTATCGTGCACTAAAACTACATCACCACATTTAATAGATTCAGTACGAGACTCATATTTCTTAATCTGGTAGGTATGTCTCTCTTTCAGGGCTGATAAATACTCATTCTTGAATCTAGAAACAAAATGTTGATATACGACTGAACGATGTCGAGCAGCTCGATTGATAGACTCATGGGTATCATATACATCATCAGCTTCTACATCAGAATCTATACTGGGATGAGGTAAAGCTGTTATATCATAACCGTACAATAACTTGGAGGGTGTAATAGGTTCTGGATCATCTGCTGTTGTAGATAGATACGTCAAAGGTCTTTCATTTACAACTGCCTGTATTTCTTTGATTAGTGTCTGTAGTTCATTCAGGTCGATGAGTGCTTTCCTCAAAACCTTCTTAATGACTGATTTGACAACCCCTATTAACCGCTCATACATTCCTCCCCAATGTGGAGATTTAGCTGGAATATGTTTCATATGAATAATTTTCTTGTTAGTAAGATGATTTTGTACAGATGGATCATCCAATAAGTTAAACAGTTTAATTATCTCCTCGTCAGCCTTAAGAAAGGTTTAAGCGTTGTCACACAATATCATGGTAGGTAATCCATAAATAGCACAATGTCTTCTGAGGGCCTGTAAGAATTGGTCAGTTGACATGTCTGTAACGACTTCTAAATTTACATTTCGTGTTGTGCTGCAAGTAAACAAACAAATGTAACATTTCTGGGTGTTCTTGCCTCTACTTTTCACCATCAGATGACCTGTGAAATCAATTCCAACTGTTGAATAAGGCTTCATCCGGTTCAGACGAAAATCTGGCAAAGGTGGAGATGGTGGAAGTGTGAAAGGTTTTCCGACTTGATAACGACATGTTACACATGCTCTTAAAACACGAGAAACTTCACTACGTGCAGCTGGCAACCAGAACCTTTTACGAAGAGCATTAATAGTTGTGTTGACCCCTGCATGAAGTTGGTTAGAGTGAAAATATCTCACCAGAAGATTTGTCAGCTGGGTACGTCTGGCTATCAAGATTGGCATTCTGGCATCTTCGTCGAGCTGTGCCAGCTCGAGTCTGCCGGGGGCGACTATAAGATCTTCCGAATTGATTTTAAGGTGAAGTTGTCGTACAAGCTGAGGTCTTGTTTTCACCATGTCCACCTCTTTAACCAAGAATTTATACTCGGAATTAAAGTGTTCTCTTTGGTGTGCTCTCAAAATAATGCGTTCCGCCTTTTGTATTTCTTCAACTGTGGGTAAAATAATGTTGTTATGATCAGATTGTAATACCTTAGCATCTTTATGTTCATGCCAATATTTCAAGTTTTGAAGAAATCGTTGTACATACACCATAATGCGTAGCAATTTATCATATGAATTGAATCGCGAAACATCAAGAATGTGTTTTAAAGCACCAATCTGCGATTCTTGAATAAATTCGGCTTGCACAAATGAAAGCATACACGTTGCTTGTGTATCAGAAAGATCATTCGATGAGATGAACTGTGCGGGCCATTGTTCAGGAAAACATAACCATGGCGGACCATTTCTCCATAGCAAAGAGGTCATAAATTGACTTGCTGTACAACCTCGAGATGGGAGATCTGCTGGATTGTCTTGTGAACTAACATGGGACCATTTAGTGATGTCTGTTAGGCTTTGAATTTCATTTAGGCGATTACGAACAAAGATATCAAGCTTCTTAGTAGATTTCAACCACGACAAACAAATGGTTGAATCAGTCCAAAAAAATACATCAACCGACTTGAAATCTTTGATAAGCATGGTCTGGAGTACACTTGAATATCTTGAACCGATGAGCATTGCTATTAACTCCCATCTGGGTACTGTGTATTGGTGTTTTGAAGATGCAATTTTATACTTTGAACCTATGAATACAGATGTGTCTTGAACTAGATATGCCACACATGCTACTGCTGTATTGGGACAGGCATCACAAAAAGTATGGAGCTGCACTGGTCGATCTTTGTCGAAATCTACATAACGTTTAATGGATATAGTAGAGGCTTCTTCGATATCTTTTGCTATCTCATTGTACTGCAAGTGTAGAGAATATGGAAGTGGGGCATCCCAATCATAATTGGATATCCATAGCTCTGAAATAAACTTCTTAGCTCGTACAGTAACAGGCGAAAGAAAGCCGATGGGGTCAAATGTAGACGAAGCCGAACTTAAAGCTGAACGTTTTGTGATGTTTCCCATTGGAGGAATAACAAGGCTCTTTCTAACAAATGAAATTGTATCAGCATTTGGGTTCCATACTAAACCAAGTAAACCTGTTGTCGGTTTGCTGGAAACTGTACCTTCCTTTGTAATGATATGCTGCAGCTCTGCTGAGTTAGTAGACCACTGCCTTAGATTCATACTTGCTTCTGTCATGAGCTGACGTGCTGTATAGTAGTAGTGTATAGCAGGGTGTTCTTCGTGTTGTCCAGTCAAAACATTATCAGAATAGAGTTTACTTTTCAAATCAGCTGCTACAGATGCTTGAAAGGTGTCAGTATCAGTCATGTACTTTGTTAAGTGGTATATAACTGTAGAGTTCAAAATAAATGGTGAGCTTGTACCACCAAAAAAGACAGATGAATACCTATACACTTGAAGAGGTTGGTATGGGTCACCATCCTTATACCAGAGGAAGCGTACAAAATCACGATCAGGCTCCAAAAGTTTAATCCTCATAAAAGCCTTCTCTATATCAGCAACAAAAGCATACTTGTTGAATCTGAATCTTTGAAGAAGCTCATGTAAAGATTGGAGTAAACATGGTCCTGTATGGAGACGATCGTTTAATGATGTTCTTCCTGCATTGGCTGCGAAGACAATTCGCAAAGGAGTAGTTTCGCTTTCCGGACGGAGAACAAAAAAGTGACTAAGATAGTGCGTATTAACCTCTTGCCATGCGTTTTCGTCAGGTACTAGCTCTACATAGTTCATCTGAAGCTGGTCAGAGATGATCTTCGCATAAGCATTCCATAGGTTAAGTTTTAACAACCTGTTTTTGACCTGTTCAAGTCTGTTTCTTGCGATTGAAAGGTTTGACTGTAAAGTGGGGTGGTTGTCTAACCAAGGTAATGGAGCAAAGTAAGTTCCTTCACGATATTCAATTTGATCGATAAATCGTTGAAGGAAATCAGCATCAGAGGTAAGATTTGGAGTTTCGATACCAAGGGATTCTACCTGTAGAGATTTTGTGACCTTGTCATGTAATTCTTCATCTGTGTGATTTACAGGAAACCATACAACATCACTGTAATGGTGATCAGAAATGGAAAACATCAAATATTGCGAACGGTCTTCACCATCAGTTGAAGTTGGGTTGTCGTAAAGTGGACCGGACACCAGATAACCCAAGTTAGAGGCTTGTGCTGTGGGAAATCCATGTATGATATCAGGTCTTAGAAATCTCCATACTGCGTCTAATCCAATGAGTATGTGAACATCAAAGGAAGACTGATTGAATGAATATGCCAGATGAAGATCCTTGATGTGTTTCGTTTCTAAGCATTTATACCAGTCATGACAACTGATAGGTTTTACTATTTGATCAGTGAATAAAACTTCAATGCTGACAGCACCATCTTCTGTCAATATATCAATTGAACCCACGAGGTAAGTATGCCATGAGGATTTACCACCAAAGGAATCGACTTGAATTTTACGCTTAGCATACGGTTCAATGTGTAGACGTTGAGCATACAATGTCTGTATGTAAGTTAAAGAAGATCCTTCATCAAAGAATATATTGGCGTCTTCGATCACCTGATCATTCCGTACTTGTGCCACTGCTGTTTTAAGTAAAACTGGATTAAGCAAAGGTGGTGGAATGGGTGAATCTAATACATGGTTCTTTGATGCAAACACTGTGTGGTCTTCTAGTTGTGACTGCACACGAGAAACTTCTGTACATACAATAGCCGAGGAACTGGTACCAGTTATTGTATTTTGAGTTGAAGTGACTTGAGTGGTCTTGAGTTGATTTGAGATTTTGGCGCCATGCAGGCCAGTGTGGTGTAATTCTCTACATATAGAACATTTCCACTGTGAAGTACAGTTTTCAGTTGTATGTGACTGTTTTAAACAATTAATACATCGCTTAGCAGTCTTCACTGACTTTAAACGTTCTTCAACCGAAAGTGGACACTGGAAAGTGTTATGTTGTTCACTGCAGAAATTACAGCTACGAGATGGTCTCTTGAAAGGTTTGCTTTTGGAAAACTTTTGTTGAGTAGCTGTGGTCATTGCTGTTGCACTTCCCATAAATGGAGGCTCTTGATTTACATGAGATGAAAAGTTGTTTGGAGGTTTAGTGGTCGCTGTTTTCACTTTCATTGAATGATGACTGATAAAACTGATTTGTTCAAGTTTTTTAACTTCATTGTGAATGATTTCCATCAAGTTGTCGAGCTCCGGGTTGTCTTTTTGATGTTTCTCCAGTATTACTGTAATAACCTCGGATGGTAACTTCTCCAATAATACTGGAACAAAAAATTCACCATATCGTTGTGTTGGTAAACCTAATGTAGTCAATGATCTAATATCTCCCATTATTCCATCATAAAAACCTCTAAGGGCTGTAGCTGTATATTGTGGCTTTGTTACATTCACTAATGCTAAACAATGAGAATTCAAAATTGCAGTTCGGTTGCCATAATTATCTGTCAATATTTCAACAAGCAAATTATAATTAGCATCACTGGCGAGCATACCATCAAAACGTTTCTGAACAGATGTTGATAACTGACCCTTGAGATAGTTGAATTTAGTCACGTTGGAAATGTCAGCGCAGTCATGTATTTCACTTTTAAAAACGTCCCAAAAACTGTACCACTTGCGTCGATCGCCATCAAATGTTGGAAGGGAAATCTTTGGTAATTTGACTGATGAATGTTTGGCTTGTTTACGATTGAACTGCAGATCAGATCGTGTTGTAGAATCCCGAACAAAATTGTCAATTCTTCCCAGCAACAAAGAATGATTATCAGATATAATATCACATTCTTCGAAGTCTTGAGCAGTCACATCATCGTGATGCAATTGAATATGAATATCTTGAATTTCATCATCTAAGCAATGAAGTTTTTCGGTGGCATCGGAAAGTTTCGACTGGATTACCTTCAATAACTGTAAATCAGGCAACTCTTCTTTTATAATAGAATCTACTCGTTTGTCTTCCTTTGTAAACAAACTTCTAAGGTGAGCGCGTTTTCTTATATTTCTTTTCAGTGCTTCTTGCAAATTTTCGGTATCATCCTCGACACCTTTACTGTTCGTAGAGTCTTTTGGCATTGTATTGAAATAACGTAGTAGGCAAGGCCTTGAAAGTAGAAGTAGGTCAATTTATTGAATGAAAACGAATCCGTGACTTCTAGTTAAATATTTCAATTAAAACACCAGTAAAGATTACTTTAATGTTACCAGTCATGGGTTGACGATGCCTCTGGAAGCATTGAGGTGACTATTTGCAAGCTTGAAATATACGCACGCTGTCAGCGCTTAGTAGAAAAAATGGCGACTCGATCGATGAAAATTCACGTGTTTTCTTGATTGTAGCTTATTCAACTGTGACGACAATTTCTGTAGGTCATGGCACCAATTTGTGTACTCCTGCATACACAAGATTAGAAATAAATGTTTCACGCTGTGTTTTAATTTATTGTTGATAAGAAGAACTACACAACACAAATATGAAAATTCAACGAGACCGCCAGTAGCGGTTTTCTGATTGTAAAAAAAAGTAAACATGAGAGTTAACTCCCTTGACGGGCGCGCTTGATTTGTATAGTAGCATGACTCCACGTGAAGTATCGCAAAGAAACCAAGGATATAAATAAAATGTTCAATTCTACGAGACCGCCAGTTTATAGGCCTACAGTCTAATCACTTATTTCCGAAGATTCCACACAACTCATTATGTAATTATCAGAAAATCATTAGAATTTGATTGCTTTTTATAAAGTTTTATCCCAAGCTAACAACTAGTATGTACATGAAACATTTAATATCATGGATTTAGCTGTTCAGTTATCTAAATTCATTGAAAATCAAAATACTTGTTCGTTTCAACACCTTAAACTCTATGTATCAATCTGAAGTCAATCGGATGGTAACTTTGGCCTCTATAGCGTCACAAGAATTTTTGAAGTTATCAAGGGAGATAACTCTGGCAGTAATTATTTGAAATCGCTGAAAATAGGCTTCTTCGTCTCATGACCTTAAACACTGTGTATAAATCTAAAGTCAATCGGATATTAACTTTGGCCTCCAGACTGTCCACAAGATTTTTTGAGGGGATCAAGGGCCATAACTCTGGCACTAACTATCGGAAATCGCTGAAAATCAATAGGCGTCTCCGTCTTATAACCTTAAACACTGTGTATAAATTTAAAGTCAATCGGATATTAACTTTGGCCTCTAGAGCGTCCACAAGATTTTTTGAAGTGATCAAGGGCCATAACTCTGGCACTAATTATCGGAAATCGCTGAAAATCAATAGGCTTCTTCGTCTTATGACCTTAAACACTGTGTATAAATTTAAAGTCAATCGGATATTAACTTTGACCTTTAGAGCGTCCACAAGATATTTTAAAGAGATCAAGGGCCATAACTCTGGCACTAATTATCGGAAATCGCTGAAAATCAATAAGCTTCATTGTCTTATGACCTTAAACGCTGTGTAGAAGTTTAAAGTCAATCGGATATTAACTTTGGCCTCTAGAGCGTCCACAAGATTTTTTGAAGTGATCAAGGGCCATAACTCTGGTAGTTATTATCGGAAATCGCTGAAAAACAATAGGCTTCTTCGTCTTATGACCTTAAACACTGTGTATAAATTTAAAGTCAATCGGATATTAACTTTGACCTTTAGAGCGTCCACAAGATATTTTAAAGAGATCAAGGGCCATAACTCTGGCACTAATTATCGGAAATCGCTGAAAATCAATAGGCTTCGTTGTCTTATGACCTTAAACGCTGTGTATAAGTTTAAAGTCAATCGGATATTAACTTTGGCCTCTAGAGCGTCCACAAGATTTTTTGAAGTGATCAAGGGCCATAACTCTGGTAGTTATTATCGGAAATCGCTGAAATACAATAGGCTTCTTCGTCTCATGACCTTAAACACTGTGTATAAATTTAAAGTCAATCGGATATTAACTTTAGCCTGTAGAGCGTCCACAAGCAATTGTGGACGCCGGACCGACGGACGGACCGACGGACCGACGGACCGACGGACGGGGGCGACGACAATATACGACCACATTTCAATGTGGGCGTATAAAAATGCAAGATGGTCGCCATTTCTTGCTTGGACTTTCTTTTCAACTATGTCAAAGTTTGATTTGAGTTTTTAAAAAAATGAGAGCCACAGTGAAAGTTTTCTCATGAAATGAACCGATTTCATAGCTGTCTTTTAGCCTGATTAAACTTGCATCATATTGTTTCTATACTGTTCAAAACAAGCCAACAGTGAGGCTGATGTCCCCCGCAGAAATCCCAAAATAAATAGATGACACATATTAATTAATCGCACATTTATTTTTTTCAAACGTATCGACCAATCAAACTGAACATGAAGTGTCATCCAAAAATTGCTTATCTCTGCCTAACGTAAGAAGAAAATGCTCATCTTCGAACTCCATCAAGGCATTGACCTAATAAGCATACACACCAATTTTGAACATTTTAACTCAATTAGAAGGAGAGTTATTGTGTTCCAAAGTCTCGACCAATCAAATTGCATATCGTTCTGCTTACCCTGAGCAGAAAATGCTCATTATCGAACTTAGTCAAGGTATTACTGTAATGAAACTATACACCAAGTTTCATCACTCTCACTTAATTAGAACTAAAGTTATCGTGTCCCAAAGCATCAACCAATCAAATTGCTTATCTCTGCTTACCCTAAGCGGAAAATGCTCATCTTCGAACTCCATCAAGGCATTGACCTAATAAGCATATACACCAAGTTTGAACATTTTAACTAAATTAGAAGGAGAGTTATTGTGTTCCAAAGTCTCGACCAATCAAATTGCGTATCGCTCTGCTTACCCTGAGCAGAAAATGCTCATTATCGAACTTAGTCAAGGTATTACTATAATGAAACTATACACCAAGTTTCATCACTCTCACTTAATTAGAACTAAAGTTATTGTGTCCCAAAGCATCAACCAATCAAATTGCTTATCTCTGCTTACCCTAAGCGGAAAATGTTCATCTTCGAACTCAATCAAGGCATTCACCTAATAAGCATATACACCAAGTTTGAAAATTTTAACTCAATTAGAAGGAGAGTTATTGTGTTCCAAAGTCTCGACCAATCAAATTGCGTATAGCTCTGCTTACCCTGAGCAGAAAATGCTCATTATCGAACTTAGTCAAGGTATTACTATAATGAAACTATACACCAAGTTTCATCAATCTCACTTAATTAGAACTAAAGTTATCGTGTCCCAAAGCATCAAACAATCAAATTGCTTATCTCTGCTTACCCTAAGCGGAAAATGCTCATCTTCGAACTCCATCAAGGCATTGACCTAATAAACACATACACCAAGTTTGAACATTCTAGCTCAATTAGGAAGAGAGTTATTGTGTCCCAAAAAGTGTGACGGACAGACAGACGGACAGACAGAAGGACAGACAGACGGACAGACAGACAGACAGACAGACAGACAGACAGACGGACGAACCCATTTTAATAGTCCCCCAACTTTCTTCGAAAGGCGGGGGACAAAAAGTAGGGGATATTTGATTTTGGGGGCATAATACTAAAATATGCAAATGACTACGAAAAAGTCACTATAGAACTTAACAGAAGAAACATTTCCAGTTACATGTGACGCCCAAACGCACCAATAGCTACCGCGTGGAATGCAGGTGATGCTTGGGATCATCATGGGGGTCCAACCCAAGATTTGCACGACTCTGACTTTGAATGTTACAGTCATTGTGGCATTGAATTCCAGGGTGGAAACATCAGTTTAATTGTTTTAGTGACCAGAAAACAAATTTTGATATGCGTCGGCTTACCCAAAATGAAAGGTTACGTGCCCTTGGCATGCTATAGATCGGCACAACACAGTCTGTTTCTCAGTCTGTCATAAGCAGGCTATGGTCCAAATACCGTGATACACAAACTGTACAGGACAGACCACGCTCATGTCGACCAAGGGCGACAACTCATGCCCAGGATCGATTTATCCGTACCTTGGCCTTGAGAAATCGTGTCATCACAGCAAATCAGATCAGCGCTCGTCTTCAAACAGACACTGGTGTGAGAGTGAGTGGCCAGACGATTCGGAATCGACTGCATAGGGGTCACCTTCGCGCCCGACGTCCTCGCGTGATCCCTTGTTTGAGAGATCATCACATTCAGGCAAGACGTCGTTGGTGTAGGGATCGTCAACACTGGGATAATCGACGCTGGAGCAATGTGATGTTTTCAGATGCGTCAAGGTTCACTGTTGATTTTTTGGACAGACGTAGGAGGGTGTGGCGTCGTCGAAACGAGCGCTTCCAAGACGTTAACGTCATCTGACATGATCGATTTCGGGGTGGTTCTGTTATGGTGTGGGGAGGCATCACTGTTGCTGGAAGAACGGCTTTACATGTTGTTGCAGGGCGTGTTACAGGCCAGTACTACCGGGACAACATCTTGGCAGTCCATATTGTGCCGTTCGCACGACGTCATGGCCGCCGTTTCATCTTCCAGGATGACAACGCAAGATGTCACAGGGCCAGGATCGTTACAGGTTACCTCCAACAACAGAACATCACCACATTACCTTGGCCAGCACTGAGTCCCGACCTCTCCCCCATCAAGCATGTCTGGGACATGCTTGGACAGAGGTTACGTCAACGTCAACAACGTCCTGCCAATGTCCAAGAACTTGCTGCTGCGTTGCAACAGGAATGGGACAATTTGGACCAAAATGACCTTAGACGTCTCATTAGGAGTATGCCACGTCGGATCAATGCTTGTTTGGCAAACAGAGGAGGATTTACCCGTTACTGACTTTGTTGTGATGCTGTGGTAACTTTGCTGTTTGACCCCGGGTATCATTTTACCCTTATATTGGTCAGTCTGTGCCTTACTTAGTCTAACGATCATTTGGAATAAATCGATGAATGTGAACTTCATTTCATTTTGTCATTTGTTTCTTCGTCAGTTTCATTAGGTGACTTTAATAACACTTAAAAATCAAATATCCCCTACTTTTTTTTAATAGTATATTTGCTTGAAATTCCCTGGGCGCCATCGCCTCAGTGGTGCTCCACGCTAAAAGGCCCTGATATGGTCGGTAGAGTAATACATGATGCTCTTCTTGCCCTTGTGCTCATGGTGCTCCACGCTAAAAGACCCTGATATGATCGGTAGAGTAATAAAGGATGCTCTCCATGCTCTTGTTTTTCGAGCAATTGCTCTATACCCAATTTATCCCTGCTACTGTTGGAAAACTGACAATCTTCATGGAAAAAAATCCTACTTGTCCATCATCCCGTGTTACAGGCTCAAAAACCGTTCCAAAATTTTCAGTCTTAGTCATTTGAGGGCATATTCCTCCTGCTCCCAGCAAGAATCTAATGGATAAGCACCCGATCACATGGTTTACCACAGAGAAGAAATAAGTTAGCATTGCTGGCAGCAACGGGTCATTTTAATCTAACGGGTTTTATACGAGGGGTCGACATGTAACAATATAAGGGTACCCCAGTACTAAGAGGTGTCCTGCTTAATATATAAATTCTTTACCTACATGATGTGGGACGAAAACTAGGGTAATGAAGTAGCTTGCATTATTCTACTTCTATCTTAGATTAACTCACAGACAGTTATGTCAGTATCCAGTTCTGGAAAGTAGGGTACTATCGTCCATCCATCTCGTGCACAAATTAGTACAATTAACTAGAATAGTGTTGACGTAAAACGGATAATTAACTAGAATAGTGTTGACGTAAAACGGTGCCTTTACGAAACACTTACCCATAAATGGTAATTGTCCCGCCCTAATAGATGATGGATTATACTTTCTTTTTCTACGATTTTCCACAAGTCACTATTCGAGGTTTTTGGTCTATAAAAGTGGCAATTATTATTTAATTTACGTAAAAATTTCAGCATGTGATGCCTTATGGCATTTCTGATTACGTAATGTAATTTTGTCAAGATCAATTACATGTAACAAATGTATAAAATGAATTGATACTGCTGGATTTGGTTGATTCTGCTTCCATTTTATTTGATGTTTGCAATGTTTATGCGGAAATTTGTTTATAGGTTCCATTGGTACTGGAAGTTATATGAGTTCCAGGGTAACGTGGCACCGGTGAAACCCGTCCAAACTGCTACGTAGGTCTAGTTTGATTTATTATTGTTTTGAGAATCTCTCGTCGGTTGTAGAGTATCTTATACGTTGGAAAGGTATACCAATTCTATCTTATATACTCAATGTTAACGCACACCAAGTGGAATGTCTTAACAACAACCAGATACCGTCGGGGTAATTAATTGGTTTGCTAATGGGGTAAAATGATTCACCGTTCTCAGATAATACTAATGGGTAAAGGTATTTAGTAAGTAAGGGAGAACATTAATGAGTTTCACTGTTATTAATTACTGTAGGTGCTAATTTTTATTAATGAGACTAAGTTCTTTTGTTAATAGTTTACTCAGTTAAAAGTAAACAGAATTAAGGATTACTACAGGCGTATTCCAGGTGTATTCCCGCGAAGGCGCAGTTACAGAGCGTGACCAAAATTAATCCTTCCCGCGAAAGCGCAGATATCAACTTGTCGGCTTTCGTTTGAAGAGAGACATGTTGTTATTAGGACCCAATTAATGGTGTTAAAGATTTTATTAATTTATGTTCACTCGGAATTTTATTCACCAATTGGCAACTTATGATGAATATCATCAAATCATCCAAAGAGTGTTCACCTATTCGTTCACTCTCAATCAGTGTCCTGTTTGTCCGTTGTCTAAAAACCAATTTCCTCTTTATTTGATGAAGAACTGAGTAAGCTTCGTGGCCATGAATAGACAGATGATAGCTTTGCCAGTCAGATACAATTTTTTGAGACGGTACCTTCTACGTAACTCCCAGGATATTTTACCAACTCTACACAATACACGGCTGCATTAATGGCTAACTTTTCCCCTTGGCATTTTATTTCTTCCTGACAGATAAACGCCAATGTATTCGCATACAGACGAATGTTCCACCATATGTTTTTATTTCTATTACTTTTTGTTATTCTATAGTTATTTTTTTAATTCCTTATATGGCGAAATTATAAATTTTTGTTCTTGTATATTTATGTTTTTATTTCGTATGCCAAAAATGATGCTAAAATGTTGGTTAATTAGTTACATTGGGGATTATGAAAGTGTAAATTCGTATCATATTAACAATCTATAACACCATTGTCACGTTTTGAATCCATTTTAATCCCTAGGAGCTGGATTCCCGCGAAGTCGTCGAAAACGACCCCTTTTAATCCGCTATGGTCAATAACTGAGCCTTCGTGGGAATAAATGCAAGTTTAATTTTAAATAAACTTAATGGTAAGAATATGATTAAGTAAGATACAATCGTATCCAATTAATATTAAAGTAAATGTTATTAATTAAGGGTAAAGTAATTGAATTATTAGTGGTCTGATTAAGCAAGTACACCGGTTGTTTACGGTAAGTAATGTACTTTATCTTAACGCCCAACAAAGACGAACCAGTTGAGAGAATTCCAGTATGCAAGAAGATATGGTTCTGGAGCGGAGTTCGCAGAAGTGTTAACTTAGCGGATCATTATATTTACAGTGCAAGAAACAGAATAATTCTGAATAGGACATGCAATTATGCAGTGGTATAAACCACGAACTAATTGACATTGAAATAGTTAACTTCTTTAAATTAAAAAACAGTTTTTATTGTGTTAGAACTTATAATCAAGTATTTATATTGACAGTGAATCAATGAACTTATATTAATTATGTTAGCCTGTTTATCAGTAAATGGCATTTTAGAATTAGGGGATATACAGAGCTTTTATAATATTGATATTATATTGTATTTAATGCATGTTAGATAACAACGTTAAATTAAGCAACATTGCTTATTTAACACATTGCAAAGGGGCGTATGTAACAATATAAGGGTACATCAGTACTGAGAGAGGTGTTCTGCTTAATATATAAAATTTTTACCTACATGATGTGGGACGAAAACTAGGGTAATGAAGTAGCTTGCATTATTCTACTACTATCTTAGACTAACTCACAGACAGTTATGTCAGTATCCATTTCTGGAAATAGGGTACTATCGTCCCGCCATCTCGTGCACAAATTAGTACAATTAACTAGAATAGTGTTGACGTAAAACGGTGCCTTTACGAAACACTTACCCATAAATGGTAATTGTCCCGCCCTAATAGATGACGCATTATACTTTCTTTATAGGAGAGAGCTCGTCTGATTTACGCTCAGACAAAATTTGAGAGACCCAAGGGGAAGTACAAACTAGTGGGGCTGATATGTTACATTTTTTGGCTGAGTTGTGCACTTCCGGAAAGAAGCATGAAAATTTGGCCTAAGGGGGTTTTGACGTCACTCCAGCCGTTCCCGCTAAAAATTGAGAAATTCAAAATGGCCACCATAAATCACGTTGTCGTCCATAAAATTTCTGAAAGTGCCCTGATTTCAATGATCTTGCTGATTTAAAAAATAGGTTGCCAGGCAACGAAACATACGCCCACACAGCAGCCAAATCGTCCGGGCAGTCAACAAGAGTTGTCGCATATTAAGGAATTATCAGAAAATCATTAGAATTTGTTTGGTTTTTATAATCAAACATTTTTTTTATAAATCAGATAATAATTGTGACCTCCAGAGGCACAACAAGCTGAAAAGGGCGATTTTTTTGGACAATCAGGGGCCATAATTCAGGAAGTTACGATCCGATGGGCGCAAATATCGAAAGGAACCAAGATCTTTGGGTTATAAACATACATGTCAAGTTTCATCAAAATTGGTTCAAAATTGTGACCTCTATAAGGTCCACAACCTTGATATAACATATTTTCACACTATTCGCGTACAAACGGCGGCCATTTTGTCTGTCAATTTTGGTCCGATTTTCACGAAATTCGAATTCAACCTTCATAACCATGGAACGGTGATATAATCAAACGTTTTTTTAAATCGGATAACAATTTTGACCTCCAGAGGGACCACAAGCTAAAAAGGGCGATTTTTTGGACAATCAGGGGCCATAATTCAGGAAGTTACGATCCGATGGGCGCAAATATCGAAAGGAACCAAGATCTTTGGGTTATAAACATACATGTCAAGTTTCATCAAAATTGTGACCTCTATAAGGTCCACAACATTGATATAACATATTTTCACACTATTCGCGTACAAACGGCGGCCATTTTGTCCGTCAATTTTGGTCCGATTTTCACGAATTCAACCTTCATAACCATGGAACGGTAATATAATCAAACGTTTTTTTAAATCGGATAACAATTTTGACCTCCAGAGGGACCACAAGCTAAAAAGGGCGATTTTTCGAACAATCAGGGGCCATAATTCAGGAAGTTACGAACCGATGGGCGCAAATATCGAAAGGAACCAAGATCTTTCGGTTATAAACATACATGTCAAGTTTCATCCAAATCGGTTCAAAATTGTGACCTCTTTAAGGTCCACAACCTTGATATAACATATTTTCACACTATTCGCGTACAAATGGCGGCCATTTTGTCCGTCAATTTTGGTCCGATTTTCACGAAATTCGAATTCAACCTTCATAACCATAGAACGGTGATATAATCAAACGTTTTTTTTAAAATCGGATAACAATTTTGACCTCCATAGGTACCACAAGCTAAAAAGGGCGATTTTTCGGACAATCAGGGGCCATAATTCAGGAAGTTACGATCCGATTGGCGCAAATATCGAAAGGAACCAAGATCTTTGGGTTATAAACATGCATTTCAAGTTTCATCCAAATCGGTTCAAAATTGTGACCTCTACACTGTTCACAACCTTGATATAACATATTTTCACACTATTCGCGTACAAATGGCGGCCATTTTGTCCGTCAATTTTGGTCCGATTTTCACGAAATTCGAACTCAACCTTCATAACCATGGAACGGTGATATAATCAAACGGTTTTTTAAATCGGATAACAATTTTGACCTCCAGAGGGACCACAAGCTAAAAAGGGCGATTTTTCGGACAATCAGGGGCCATAATTCAGGAAGTTACGATCCAATTGGCGCAAATATCGAAAGGAACCAAGATCTTTGGTTTATGGACATGCATTTCAAGTTTCATCCAAATCGGTTCAAAATTGTGACCTCTACACTGTTCACAAGCTAAAAAACGTGATTTTTCGTACAATCAGGGGCCATAACCCATGAAGTTACGGTCCGATACATGCCAATATCGAAAGGAACCGAGATCTTAGGGTGATAAACCTATATTTTAAGTTTCATTGAAATCGGATAAAAATTGTGACCTGTAGACTGTTCACAAACAATTGTGGACGGACGGACGGACGAACAGGGGCGACGACAATATACGTCCACATGAAAATGTGGGCGTATAAAAATGGCGGGAACCACGGCGTCACTCCAGCCGTTCCCCGCCAAAAATTGAGAAATTCAAAATGGCCACCCTAAAACACATTCTCGTCCATAAAGTTTCTGTAAGTGCACCGATTTCAATGATCTTGATGTCTATACCAGTGTTTTTAAGGTCAAGGAATCCAGTAAAACACATACGAATACTCATAATGTTCTCCATCATAGTGTTTTCTAAACATGGTCATAATTCTAATCAAACGGGTAAATTATTTACATCTTCTCCTTTGCTAAACAGATATCAAGAATCTATTATGTTCCATTTCAGTGGAAACTAGCTATTACGCATTAAACGCAATCAGCCCACGTTTGATTTCAATCACCATGTTATTTATGCACACGATAGTATTATAAAAATATTCAATAAACGTCTAAACTTTCTTCATAAATCCGATATATTCGGTGAAAATACATTTAATAAGGCATCAGTATCATTCAATTTTTCAGAAACAAGTGATGGTCATCTAGTCAATCACCTACCGTGTCCAAAAGATTTAAACTTGCTCCTTGGGCATGTGCTACAGCTACATTTGTTCAACTGACCAACTGGGACATTTGTGCTCCTTGTCAAGCACATGGTGGAACACTCATAAATCGATCAGCCACTAATTTATCAGCCTTTCATGAATTGAACAAAGTGTCCTGACTAGATGATGGTGATAGCATGGAATAAACGATGGTAAAGCAGAAATCTAGATGGAATAAAAGTGGTTCCATCACAGAAACGACAAGCTGGCTAATGTGGTTCGACTGTATCCACGGGACATGCTGAAGTGGTTGAACTACGAAGGTGTTTTCATGCGGCGATTGGGTTGTGTTCATACAAGCTTTTTCTTGCAGCTTCCTGGCTCTTTCCACTTTTGTTGCATTACAGTAACAACTTTTATTCCATCTAGATTTCTGCTTTACCATCGTTTATTCCATGCTATCACCATCATCTAGTCAGGACACTTTGGTCAATTCATGAAAGGCTGATAAATTAGTGGCCAGAGACGAGTAACCTGTTGCTGATGGATTTATGAGTGGAACATAATGCATTAATTCACCCGTTTGATTAGAATTATGACCATGTTTAGAAAACACTATGAAGGAGAACACTATGGGGATGCTCGATTCACAGTCCAGGACGTCCCGAATCGACAGAATTACAATCGAGTGGCGCGGAATTCAGTCCTGTCACAGTTCTGTCAGCCCCGACAGCTGAGGTGGAGTGAGTAGAATCGTGACGTATTCCTAGGTAAAAGATATGTTTTAGCTGTCATGATTGGTTGGGATATTTTTTTATACAGTCGACACATGCGCTGTACTCCGAAATTCCCCTTTTCACTCGATTGACACCAGTTTTGGAATTCAATTCCGGAACTGTGAATCGTATGTGCTTTACAGGATCCCTTGGCCTTAAAAACATAGGTATATAGACATCAAGATCATTGAAATTGGGGCACTTACAGAAACTTTATCGACGAGGACGTGTTTTATGGTGGCCATTTTGAATTTCTCAATTTTTGGCGGGAACGGCTGGAGTAACATCGTGGTTCCCGCCATTTTTTAAATCAGCAACATCATTGAAATCGGGGCATTTACAGAAATTTTATGGGCCAGAACGTGTTTTACGGCGGCCATTTTGAAATTCTCAATTTTTGGCGGGAACGGCTAGAGTGACGTCGTGGCTCCCGCCATTTTTGAAATCAGCATACCCAAAAACCCCTTAGGCCAAATTTTGATGCTTCTTTCCGGAAGTGCACGCCCATTTCACATATTAGCCCCACTAAACCGGGAGCTGCCCCGGCTTACAGGTAGGACGCAGATATCATTCGAGAGATCCAAGGGGAAGATAGTACCGTGAGCTGTCCGGGCTCAGAGCCTATCCTAACGCGAGGCCTTGAACATTATGTAGAACTATAAAGACGTACGTGGCTGTTGCCACGTTTAAGCCGTCAGGTCGGAGTTAAAAAGGATATTAAACTCATACCGGGGATATATTATTGTAACTCATAAAGAGTACAGAAAAAAGTTTCAAGTCTTATTTATTACAATGTCAAGTCCTACCTAGGCACATGACAGTGTGACACAGAAGATTTGGCCGTCCGGACATCAGGATTTTTTAAAATCTAAATCACAACTAACAAACAATACAAATTATATATATGGGCCTTTATCCATCAACCAATCACAATAATGAGGTCTGGTGAATATATCAGGGTCTTCATCGTGGAGTACCGTCGATGCCATGATGCCCGGGGAATTCCAAGCACATACAAACAATATGATGCAAGTTTAATCAGGCTATGCAGCAGCTATGAAAGCGTACTCTTTAGCAGCGGATCATTTGATGGGACCACCCACCCGTTGGCGCTCAATTTTTAACTATCACTCCAATCAACGAGAACGAGCCAAAATTGAATTCATTGGGCATTGTTGAAAAGAAAGCCCCAGCAAGAAATGGTGACCATCTTGCATTTTTTTGACATATTGGCCAAACTAGTGCCAGAATGAATCTTTGATTATGATATTCTGGATCAGATACACCTAAAACTCAGGAAGAGATACCTCAGAAACCTATATCAAATATGTTATATTTTTAGCGCCACATTTGGCCTCCATTTTGAATTTGGCACTCCGCCCAAGCTTAATGACTTTAACAGGTTTGTTTTAATACAGAAACTACCTTCAAAGCATAACCCTGACAGAAGCTAGAGCCAAGAAATGGCCAAGCATAAAACGAAAAAAAACTTCAACTTCTGAATCTGAACAATCAAAACTGTATCTATCTTTTGAATCGAATGACCGTGATTCTGATAAGTTGGTGATACGTGATTAAATATTACATGGGTCCATTATTAAGCGTTGATTAAATTATTTTAAAAATCAAAATCAGTTCACTACAGAGTATATCAGATGATAAACATCGGTGAGTATCATTGCTGAAGACACCGACCCCGAAACTATTTTCCAGGCCAAAAACGGTGGCCATCTTGGATTTTTCGGCCATATTGTCAAAACTAGTGGCTGGGTGGATTTTTGATTAGAATATTTCGATTAAAACATACGAATAGACACATCAGAAGCCTTTATTACATAATTTTATATTTTCCCGCCATATCTGACCACCATTTTGAATTTGGCCCTCTAGCGGCTTCCGCCAGCATTTTAGGGAGAGGCAACTTAGCTTAATCGCTTCAGCAGGATTTTTTCATATGCAAACCACCTTCAAAACAACTTTCCCGCTAATTGGTCACGGATTTTAGGTCTCGTACCCAACTATAACTTACGCAACGAAATCACAGCGAAGATTTTTTGAAAATTTCAAAAATTTGAAACTGCAGGTGAAACTGGCTTTCATTAAGGTACAAAAAAAAAAAAGAATTAGTGAGTGCCTGCAAACAATTTTGGACGTTGGATACAGACAGCAAGGCATAGGTGGAGACAAAATACAACCACATATCAATATGTGAAACTTCAAATTTCATTAAAATGTTAAATCAGGATTGATAGCAATCACTCCTTAATAACGAATTACTGGTATACATGTACATGTATTTCTAAAGAAAGTTGTTCATCTGAATAATCTTACCTTCATTGTAATCTCCAACATCAATAGAACTAAAGACTTTTTTTTCTGTAACTATCTCGCAATAACCACCATCATCTGATAAACATTCTTTCTTAATTTTTTCTCCTTTTTCTTCTTCCATATTTTCTTTAGGAATCTTCTTTTTCTTGGAATTCAAATTTCTTCTGTAACGTCTCATAATTTCTGAATTACCTTCATCTTCATCTTGGAATGCATTACATAATGGTTCACTAACAAATTTCTCAGTAGAAGGCTCACATTCACAGTCTTTTTCATAAACTTCCAGAGGAGCTTCTGTAGTGTCACCACCTCCAAAAAATGATTCTGAATCATTACTTGAATCAGTATTGGCCTGCCGTAAGTTTTCTGGTAAATTGGTATTTTCATGATATACCGGTAATGGTGCAACACTGTCAAAGGCCTCATTAATTGTTATGTTTGTTGCAGTATTAATTTCGTTGTGTCCTTCAACTTGTTCTGTAATTTGGTTGACATCTGTCATGGCAGTGTCAGTGTTGTTTAGTGTCAGAGGAGCAGATGGAATGGTTAAAGGAGTGACACTATTGATAGTGTTGGCAAGAGAGCCAATCAAAGCATTTGTCATGATAGGTTGCTGAGGATTCATTATTAGGGGAGGAAATTGGTTTCCACCTTGCAGAAATTGACCATGTCCTGTTGCCATAGTGAGGATGGCCGGATTTATTGGAAATCCTTGAATGCCAGATGTTATCTGACTAAGTGGAATTTGATGAACAAATTGATTGGTAAGTTGATTGATGGGGAAGCCAATCATGTTGAGTGGTGAGGAACTAGGTGGGGTTATTTGGGGTGCCGTCGTAAAGCCTGCTGTTGTAAAAGTTGGTTGAGTAAAACAAAAACTCTGCGGTAAACTGGTCAAGAAGGCGTCTGGTGCCATAGCTGTTGGCACAGCTGACAAAGAGGTTGTAATTTTCATATCATCTTGCTGGAGTTCTGGACTGGAACCTTTTCAATAAAAAAGAAATGTTGAATAATACATGTATGTACTATAAACCTATTAAATTTTTCCAAACATCCATACAATTTTCATACAGATATTTTTTTTTCAAAATTTACATTGGATTGGAAAATATTGATTTTTCAAATAAAATCATTATCACCTATTTATTGATTCCTTATTTCTTAGGGTAAATCTATAAAGAAGCAAAAAGTAGGGTAAAATACGTGGAATTTGCGACCAATTTCATAAACAGAGCTGGTTTTGAAGGTGTTTTCTGTTTTCTAGTAGAACAACAAATCTCTAGTTACCAAGTTAATTTTGAACAATGTTGAATATTTATGTATTCAAAACGGCTCCTAAAATACAAGATGACAGCTCCACACACAAAAACGTCAATCTCATAATTAGATTCTTATTTTTGTGAGAGCATCTGGATTTTTCAAACTGAAAATACGTGGAATTTGCGACCAATTTCATAAACAGAGCTGGTTTTGAAGGTGTTTTCTGTTTTCTAGTAGAACAACAAATCTCTAATTACCAAGTTAATTTTGAACAATGTTTAATATTTATGTATTCAAAACGGCTCCTAAAATACAAGATGACAGCTCCACACACAAAAACGTCAATCTCATAATTAGATTCTTATTTTTGTGAAAGCATCTGGATTTTTCAAACTGACCAAGTCATAAATATCCCAAACTGTGGAAAATCTAGAGGCTTCTTCGTTTGATGAAAAAATCACTGTGTATATTTTAATTTCGATCGGATGTTAAAGAGCTTTCACTAGATTTTTCTAATTGATCAAGGGCCATAACTCAGACTATAATTATTCGAAATTGTGGAAAATCAATAAGCTTGTTTGTTGAATGAACATAAACACTGTGTATAAACCTAAAGCCAATCAGATGAATACTTCAGCCTTTTTAAGTGTCAACATACATGGGTTACAAACATGTGCGACCTTTGTTATTTCCATGGAGGTGTATGTATTCTGAACATAAACAGGGAGATAACTCCAGCAAATTGCAATCAAAAAATTCTGAATTTCGATAAGGTTCTTCCATATGACTCAATGCATGAGCAATCCCCGAAATTTTGACCTGTAGAGTGTTCAAAAGGCACTGACAATAATACTTTCATATTAAGTGTGGGTGTGCATAAAAGAGAGAGAAATTGAGTTTACCTTCCACTTGACACAAACTAGGTCATTTCGGGACTAATATATGGTTTACTTTTTATTCCACTCCTTGTCACATAAACCGGGGATTCGAAACCACGCCAGTTGACTCAATGACAGGCTTTATGATACAGCACGCACGTGCTAACCATTCAGCCAACCAACCCTCCGGTGTGTATAACAAACAAATTTAATGCGGTAAATTTAAGTAATAAAGAGAATGGTAATGAAACAAAACACATTTGTACAAAAATAATACCTGTGCCGAAATTCAGCTGCCCTGGCCCAGTTGAGGTCATTTTGAAATTCAAACAAGAAAAACAGTAATTCCTTAATCTGTAAAAATAAGAATTTTTTTACTACCGGTAACGACATTATTAGGGTATTGTATTTTATTTTAAAAAATAAGAAAAAAAACTCAAATTGAATGTATTGTACTTTTGGCTCTTTGGACAGTACATCAGATGATAAAACCCGGGTAAAAAATTGGGTGATCAAAAGTAGTAATGCTATTGGTGTTGTACACAAAGGAGAACATGATGTAAGTATGTACCAAATCAATCTGGAGACGTCGAACTAAAGATGTTCTCCCTAGGTCACAGAAAACCCAACTCTCCGGGGGTCCGAGTGCAGACTTCTCCCTAGGTCTCCCTAAGACCTGACTCTGGTCTCTGGTCCTTGGTGTCCTCCTTACCTAACTCTAAACTAGGCTTTAAATACTATCCAGCAATGCCTGTCAAATCTTACGGCACGCCATAGTTAATATACTATTCAAAAATAGTAGGGGATATTTGATTTTGGGGGCATAATACTAAAATATGCAAATGACTACGAAAAAAGTCACTATAGAACCTAACAGAAGAAACATTTCCAGTTACATGTGACGCCCAAACGCACCAATAGCTACCGCATGGAATGCAGGTGATGCTTGGGATCATCATGGGGGTCCAACCCAAGATTTGCACGACTCTGACTTTGAATGTTACAGTCATTGTGGCATTGAATTCCAGGGTGGAAACATCAGCTTAATTGTTTTAGTGACCAGAAAACAAATTTTGATATGCGTCGGCTTACCCAAAATGAAAGGTTACGTGGCCTTGGCATGCTACAGATCGGCACAACACAGGCGGTTGTGGCGCGGACGATGAATGTTTCTCAGTCTGTCATAAGCAGGCTATGGTCCAGATACCGTGATACCCAATCTGTACATGACAGACCACGCTCAGGTCGACCAAGGGCGACAACTCAAGTCCAGGATCGATTTATCCGTACCTTGGCCTTGAGAAATGGTGTCATCACAGCAAATCAGATCAGCGCTCGTCTTCAAATAGACACTGGTGTGAGAGTGAGTGGCCAGACGATTCGGAATCAACTGCATAGGGGTCACCTTCGCGCCCGACGTCTTCGCGTGATACCTTGTTTGAGAGATCATCACATTCAGGCAAGACGTCGTTGGTGTAGGGATCGTCAACACTGGGATAATCGACGCTGGAGCAATGTGATGTTTTCAGATGAGTCAAGGTTCACTGTTCATTTTTTGGACAGACGTAGGAGGGTGTGGCGTCGTCGAAACGAGCGCTTCCAAGACATGATCGATTTGGGGTGGTTCTGTTATGGTGTGGGGAGGCATCACTGTTGCTGGAAGGACGGCTTTACATGTTGTTGCAGGGCGTGTTACAGGTCAGTACTACCGGAACAACATCTTGGCAGTCCATGTTGTGCCGTTCGCACGACGTCATGGCCGCCGTTTCATCTTCCAGGATGACAACGCAAGATGTCACAGGGCCAGGATCGTTACAGGTTACCTCCAACAACAGAACATCACCACATTACCTTGGCCAACACTGAGTCCCGACCTCTCCCCAATCGAGCATGTCTAGGACATGCTTGGACAGAGGTTACGTCAACGTCAACAACGTCCTGCCAATGTCCAAGAACTTGCTGCTGCGTTGCAACAGGAATGGGACAATCTGGACCAAAATGACCTTGGACGTCTCATTAGGAGTATGCCACGTCGGATCAATGCTTGTTTGGCAAACAGAGGAGGATTTACCCGTTACTGACTTTGTTACGATGCTGTGGTAACTTTGCTGTTTGACCCCGGGTATCATTTTACCCTTATAATGGTCAGTCTGTGCCTTACTTAGTCTAACGATCATTTGGAATAAATCGATGAATGTGAACTTCATTTCATTTTGTCATTTGTTTCTTCGTCAGTTTCATTAGGTGACTTTAATAACACTTAAAAATCAAATATCCCCTACTTTTTTTTAATAGTATAGTATTAGAAATCAGAACAATGGAAACTAATTTAATATTCACACGTCCTAACTCTAAAACAACAAGTGTTAAGCTTAAATCTTATATCAAATAGACACTTCGATGATACAAGTTTGTACAACCCATACATCTTACATAATACTATGTCAGATAAACTCACACCCGCAACAGATTAAACCTTGCAATTAACCTGTCACTTAATATCTCCAAAATGAGTTACAATTGAAATTACAATATAAAATATGAATTAAAAATACAATATTTCATTTTAGACCAAAAATGATATTGTGTAACAAATGCTCTTTTAAGAACACATACCCGGAACTGGATTATTAGCCCTCTAAAAAATGAAAAAGCTTCTGCTACAAGAAATTTTGATATCAAGTTCATTTTCAGATGTTTTTTAAGGATTTTTTTCTTTCCTCAAAATATTCAAATTGATCTTTAATGAAACAAAGTTAATTAAATCACACTTGATAGTATAAAACTCAGGTAGCAATATACAAGAACCTAATTACACAATTTGTTGTTAATTAATGACGAAACCAAGCTGATTGGGACCATGGCTGATTGGGACCACAGTCCAGGCTTATTCGGATCACCACTAGGCTGATTCGGACCACACAATAAAAGATAGGCTGGCAGGATACGCCCACATTTTCGAGAGATGGATAGAGAACAAGCAATACCGAAAGTGATTTTTCCTACATCATTAAGTTAGAATTTGATATGTGCAAATATCGAAATGAATTAAAATCTTTGGGTTATAAAGGTTCATTTCAGTAGGCTTCAAATTCGACTGGGGATCATGTTGGTAAGTGGGTAAGATGCTGGCTCGGTGTTTGATCCCTGCATTGGGTGACAAAGTTCATCTAGATTTTCTAGCGTGGTTTCCCCTTGTTCGTGATGAAGGATGCATGGCCTGACAAGAACAGCTGTCAATTTTGGTCCGATTTTCACGAAATTCGACCTCAACCTTCATTACGATGTAACGGTGATATAATCAAACGGTTTTTTAAATGGGATAATGATTCTGACTCCAGAGGGACCACAAGCTAAAAAAAAGGTCATTTTTCGTACAATCAGGGGCCATAATTCTGGAAGTTACGAATCAATGAGCGCAAATATCGAAAGGAACCAAGATCTTCGGGTTATAAATATGCATGTCAAGTTTCATCAGAATCGGTTCAAAATTGTGACCTCTATAGGGTCCACAACCTTGATATAACATATTTTCACACTATTCGCGTACAAACGGCGGCCATTTTGTCCGTCAATTTTCACGAAATTCGAACTCAGCCTTCATTACCATGTAACGGTGATATAATCAAACGATTTTTCAAATCGGATAATAATTTTGACCTCCAGAGGCACCACAAGCTAAAAAGGGCATTTTTCGGACAATCAGGGGCCATAATTCAGGAAGTTACGATCCGATGGGTGCAAATATCGAAAGGAATCAAGATCTTTGGGTTATAAACATGCATGTCAAGTTTCATCAAAATCGGTTCAAAATTGCGACCTCGATAGGGTCCACAACCTTGATATAACATATTTTCACACTATTCGCGTACAAATGGCGGCCATTTTGTTTGTCAATTTTGGTCCGATTTTCACGAAATTTGAACTCAACCTTCATTACCATGTAACGGTGATATAATCAAACGGTTTTTTAAATCGGATAATAATTTTGACCTCCAGAGGGACCACGAGCTAAAAAGTGCTATTTTTCGGACAATCAGGGGCCATAATTCAGGAAGTTACGATCCGATGGGCGCAAAAATCGAAAGGAACCAAGATTTTGGGGTTATAAACATGCATGTCAGGTTTCATCACAATCGGTTCAAAATTGTGACCTCTGTAGGGTCCACAAGCTAAAAACATGATATTTCGTACAATCAGGGGCCATAATCCATGAAGTTCCAATCCGATACATGCCAATATCGAAAGGAACCGAGATCTTATGGGGATAAACCTATATTTCAAGTTTCGTCAAAATCGGATAAGAATTGTGACCTGTAGAGAGTCCACATAAAAATTGTGGACGGACGGACGGACGGACGACATAATACGTCCACATGAAAATGTGGGCGTATAAAAACCCAAAATACTATAAACTAAGATTTTGATATTGAATGTAGTTTAAAGGGATTTTATATAGGCTATAGCCTGACTATAATATGTGCTTTTATGTACGTCAATTTATGTTTTATATTGCATTTTGTTATGTTACGGTGACTGTATTAACACAGATTTATCTCATTAATCTAATGTAAATTGTTATACGTTTTATGCAATTTAAACATGCCACTTTTATTTTACAAACTCCATAGCTTGTTTCGGAATCCATTATATATATATATATATATATATATATATATTGTGTGTAATTATATGTTGTAGAAATACTGTTTAAACCAATTTATGTTAATTTCAATAAGTCAAACAAATACTAGCAATAGAGTGGCATAACGGAAATCCGAATCCATTATTTGTGTGTAATTATATGTTATTTATAGAAATACTATTTAAAATTTATACAAATTAATGTTAATTTCAATAAGTCACACAAACGTGAAAACTCATACCAGCAATACAGTAAATATGATGTATATAAAAGCAGTCAAAATGTTTATATTCCTACGTTGTTTAGAAAATACACATAATAGATTTATACTCAATTCTAACACACGTAAACAGGAAGGTAACATCATGGAAAATGTACTTTATTACTACATTTTACTTTTTACTGACAGCTACAAAAGGGAATTTGTGTGATTGTTTATTGGTTTACTGGGCTTGTCAGTAATTAACAATAAATGGTGTGATTAATTAGGTTCTTGTATATTGATACCTGAGTTTAATTAACTTTGTTTCATGTGTATTTGTGTATATTGCTAAGAAAAATTTACACATTTCTCAACCATAGTGTATTGCCTTCAACACCTTTCTAGATCAGGAAGGTCTCTGTTTTAGCCAGTTGGTAAGATTACATTTATCAGAATATATAAATATGATGGAAAATGTGCTCACATCCAATGTAAAACAACCAGGGAAGTCTATAACGGGAAACCCAATTGGAAAATAAAAGAAGCTGATTGGGCTAACTTCCGTGTAGGCTGCCTTGGGTGGAAAGAAGAAGACATCATCGATGTCAACATCGACGTGTACGCTGCCAACATCATGAGTGCTATTATAGGTGCCGCAGACGACTCCATTCCCAAGACCTCTGGAGGGAAACCAGGGATTAGAAAACCTTGGTGGTCACCAGAATGTCAGAAGGCGGTTAAGGAAAGAAAGAAGGCACTGCGCCTATGGAAACGCCACTACAATGAAGTCAACCACCAAAACTACCTGAAGTTGAAATACGCCGCAAGAGACATCATCCAGAAGGCACAAAGTTGGCACTGGATGACATTCTGTAATGCGTTGAATCGAAACACGCAAACAGGTGTCGTCTGGAAGAAGCTGAACGCCATGAACGGGAAGCGCCAATCATTCAACATACCAAACCTAGAGAATGGAGATGAGTACGTTACCAACGGCAATAAAAAGGCAGATCCACTTGCAAAAGCTTTCGCTGACGCAAGCAGGGATGAAAACCAATCACCACAGTTCCTGAAGAGAAAGGAAATCTTTTACTCACAACACCCTTCATTAGTAATTGAACCTAACGAAGGGGCTAAACCGATCAATCTACCCTTCTCTGAGGAAGAGTTAAATAAGGCCCTTTCCCTCAAGAAGGATAGTACGGCTGGTGAGGACAAAGGAAAGTACTCAATGCTCAAACATCTGCCTAGAAATGCCAAAACGATACTACTAAACTTCTTCAACACATCCTGCCTGGCAGGAGAGGTACCTAAAGAATGGCGGAAAGCCAACGTCATCCCTCTTCTAAAACCAGGTAAAGAGAGAACAAAGGCAGAGTCCTATCGTCCAGTAAGCTTGACATCCACACTGTGCAAAACCTTGGAAACAATGGTTAACATCCGACTACATTTCTATCTAGAGAGCAACCGACTGATCGACGATAATCAAACCGGGCTCAGGAGAGGGCGATCAACAATGGACCACCAGTTGGTGAGACTACAGCAAGTCATGTATCAGGCACTTCTCTCTGGGAACCTGTTATGTGCCGTGTTTGTAGATTTAACTAAGGCTTTCAATTATAGTTTGACTGGACGGGCTGCTCTTCACGTTAGGACGTATCGGTATAACTGACACAATGTTTCGGTGGATCAAAAGCTTTCTGAGCGATAGAAGGATACAGGTGAATTTTGGCAGATTCCTGAGTGCCGAGCAAACATTAGAAAATAGCACGCCTCAGGGGTCGGTCATCAGTCCCACTCTCTTCAACAGCGAAGTTTTTATGATTTTTCAATCGTAAACAAATTTATCGGCACGAAAAACATCAAAGACAAAATTCGAAAATGTGACATTTTCAAATAACAATATTTCGACCCTGATCCCGGCTATCCAGAAATGTATTCATTTTGGAAATAGGAGACATATTCTTCAAACTACGGCCTATTGCTTTCATTCACGTGCTCGTTAATGTCGATTTTTCACATTTTCTCATATTCAGTTCGAAATGGTGACCATCACGTGACCGAAATCAAAATTCTGATCCGATAGATTTTTAGGCATTCCTTCAAGGATTCCGAAAATGTAACTCCCAGGTCTGTAAGTAAAATATCGCAAAAGCCTTTGTGATTTTTCACGTTTCAAGATGGCGGCACTTCCGGTTCGATCCACAAACTCAATATTTTGTGTACGAATCAATAACTGTTCGGTATACACTGCAGAGCTTGTGGCCATTCGTGACATTATATCATGCAATCTAATTAAAATATAGATCTATATTTCGTTTCGAAATTGGATCTGTGTTTTAATCAGATTGATCATGGATCTGCCATCAAAAGACTAGTAAGTTCGTCATCCCATGCGACTCTCTGAGCAGTCTGATTTTAATCCAAAAAGATAGGCTGGCATTGCCAGGCAGGATACGCCCACATTTTCGAGAGATGGACAGAGAACAAGCAATACCGAAAGTGAGTTTTCCTACATCTTTAAGTCCTGTATTTCATACTGTATTGGGAGCAGCCATTTAGTTGGTCAGTTCCAGTCTGATATTAATGAAATTCGAAACCGACAATGATTATTGTGTGACGGTACACAACCTAGAAATGTGACTTTTCATCAAAATCGGATAAGAATTGTGACCTGTAGAGAGTCCATAACCATGATATACCATATTTTTACACTATTCGCGTACAAACGGCGACCATTTCGTCCGGCAATTTTGGTACGATTTTCACGAAATTAGAACTCAACCTTCCTCATCAAAATCGAATTAAAATTGTGACCTATACAGGGTCCACAACCATGATATATCATTTTTTTAACAGTATTCGCGTACAAACGGCGGCCATTTTGTCTGTCAATTTTGGTCCGATTTTCCCGAAATTCAACCTCAACCTTCCTTACAGTGTAACGGTGTTATAATCAAACGCTTTTTTTAAATTGGATAATAATTGTGACCTCCAGAGGGACCACAAGCTAAAGAAAGGGGGATTTTGCGTATAACCAGGGGCCATAATTCAGGAAGTTACGATCCGATATGCGCAAATATCGAAAAGAACCAAGATCTTTGGGTTATAACCATGAATTTCAAGTTTCATCAAAATCGAATTAAAATTGTGACCTTTACAGGGTCCACAACCTTGATATACCATTTTTTAACAGTATTCGCGTACAAATGGCGGCCATTTAGTATGGCATTTTTGGTCTGATTTTCCCGAAATTCAAACTCAACCTTCCTTACGGTGTAACGGTAATATAATCAAACGTTTTTTTAAATCGGATAATAATTGTGACCTCCAAGCTAAAAAAAAAGGCGATTTTGCGTATAATCAGGGGACATAATTCTGGAAGTTACGATCCGATATGCGCAAATATCGAAAGGAAGTAAGATCTTTGGGTTATAACCATGAATTTCAAATTTCATCAAAATCGAATCAAAATTGTGACCTCCACAACCTTGATATACCATTTTTTAACAGTATTCGCGTACAAACGGCGGCCATTTTGTATGGCAATTTTCGTCCGATTTTCCCGAAATTCGAACTCAACCTACCTTAGGGTGTGAAGGTAATATAATCAAACGGTTTTTTAAATCGAATAATAATTGTGACCTCCAAGCTAAAAAAAAAGGCTATTTTGAGTATAATCAGGGGCCATAATTCAGGAAGTTACGATCCGATATGCGCAAATATCGAAAGGAAGCAAGATCTTTGGGTTATAACCATGAATTTCAAGTTTCATCAAAATCGAATCAAAATTGTGACCTCCACAGGGTCCACAACCTTGATATACCATTTTTTAACAGTATTCGCGTACAAACGGTGGCCATTTTGTATGTCAATTTTCGTCCGATTTTCCCGAAATTCGAACTCAACCTTCCTTAGGGTGTAACGGTGATATAATCAAACGTTTTTTTAAATCGAATAATAATTGTGACCTCCAGAGGGACCACAAGCTAAAAAGGGTGATTTTTCGGACAATCAGGGGCCATAATTCAGGAAATTACATTCCGATAGCCGCAAATATCGAAAGGAACCAAGATCTTTGGGTTACAAACATGCATGTCAAGTTTCATCAAAATCGGTTCAAAATTGTGACCTCTATAGGGTCCACAAGCTAAAAACATGATTTTTCGTACAATCAGGGGCCATAATCCATGAAGTTTTGATCCGATACATGCCAATATCGAAAGCAGCCGAGATCTTTTGGGGATAAACCTAT
Organism: Patella depressa; assembly: GCA_948474765.1. NCBI lineage: Eukaryota > Metazoa > Mollusca > Gastropoda > Patellidae > Patella > Patella depressa. The sequence goes on along the minus strand of CAOLEZ010000009.1, from coordinate 435,371 downwards.
ATTTCAAGTTTCGTCAAAATCGGATAAGAATTGTGACCTGTAGAGAGTCAACAAACAAATTGTGGACGGACGGACGTCCGGACGGACAGGGGCGACGACATAATACGTCCACATGAAAATGTGGGCGTATAAAAAGATATCAATGAATTCGCACTCTAGACCAGGATCGTATTTTTAGTCTGTGGGAGGAATACGCACAGAACCAGATATCAGCTCCCTGTTTGTTTATGGCCCTACTGCCACTCCTGTTGCACAATAGAATAGAAGCACAGCACAAAAGAAGAAAATAATTTAAAAAAAACAAACTTTAACTTAGCACGATAGAATAGAAGAAACTCCACCAACGCCGATCCCAAGCCCGGGTGCAAAAGGAGGAGGGTTAAGCTTAAGTGCATTGTAAAAGTTTAAATTAACGAAGGTACGAAACAGCTCATGTGAGGAAGCTGAAGTTTAAGTACATGTAAAACTTGAAATTTCCGAAGGTACGAAACAGCTCACTGGAGGTACGAATGAACTAAGTACGAAACAGCCAGGTTACGAAACAGCTGACATCCAATCCGATGGTAGAGGGACTCTATCAAGAAGTCTCTTTAAAACTCAGTACTAAAATCGCTGAGCAGGGAGGGTTGGACATTATAAAACAATTTAAATTACAAAACAAATTATTTCGTAGTCAACTGTTTTATTTAATTAGGGGGATTAAGGAATCAGTCAGGCGTTAATGAATACATACGCCGGCTGTGTATAGGTAATTAATGAATAAACATTCCGAAACTGGCGTCTGAGGGGATTAAGAATGTTTTCGATAATTGGCAACGTCGTTTTTACGGGAAGTCTATTTTTATGACTTTGAGTGAAGATTGCTGATTAATTTCAGTCAGATTGGTGTGAACTTGCCATAAAGTGGATAAAGTAACCCTGGATTACCCATATCGAAAAATTTCCAGGCCCATTTTATGTGCACTTTAATTCCTTGAATAAAAATAGGTTGCCAGGCAACGAAACATAAGCCCACCAGCAACTAAATTGTCCGGGCAGTCTAAAAGACTTGTCGCATATTAAGTAATTATCAGAAAATCATTAGAATTTGTTTGGTTCTTATAAAGTTCTGCCCCATGCTAACGTTATGGATTTAGCTGTTTAATTATCAAAATTCATTGAAAATCAAACTCAACCATCATTAATAAAATTGTGACCTCCAGAGGGTTCACAAGATAAAAGATAGGCTGGCACTGCCAGGCAAGATACGCCCACATTTTCGAGAGATGGATAGAGAACAAGCAATACCGAAAGTGATTTTTCCTACATCATTAAGTCCTGCATTTCATACTGTATTGGGAGCAGCCATTTAGTTGGTCAGTTCCAGTCTGATATTCATGAAATTCGAAGCCGACAATGATTATGGTGTGACGGTACACAACCTAGAAATATGACTTTTCATCAAAATCGGATAAGAATTGTGACCTGTAGAGAGTCCACAACCATGATATACCATATTTTTACACTATTCGCGTACAAACGGCGACCATTTCGTCCGGCAATTTTGGTACGATTTTCATGAAATTAGAACTCAACCTTCCTCATCAAAATCGAATTAAAATTGTGACCTATACAGAGTCCACAACCATGATATACCATTTTTTCAACAGTATTCGCGTACAAACGGCGGCCATTTTGTCTGTCAATTTTGGTCCAATTTTCCCGAAATTCACACTCAACCTTCCTTACGGTGTAACGGTGATATAATCAATCGTTTTTTTTAAATCGGATAATAATTGTGACCTCCAGAGGGACCACAAGCTAAAGAAAGGGGGATTTTGCGTATAACCAGGGGCCATAATTCAGGAAGTTACGATCCGATATGCGCAAATATCGAAAAGAACCAAGATCTTTGGGTTATAACCATGAATTTCACGTTTCATTAAAATCGAATTAAAATTGTGACCTTTACAGGGTCCACAACCTTGATATACCATTTTTTAACAGTATTCGCGTACAAACGGCGGCCATTTTGTATGGCAATTTTGGTCTGATTTCCCCGAAATTCGAACTCAACCTTCCTTACGATGTAACAGTAATACAATCAAACGTTTTTTTAAAACGGATAATAATTGTGACCTCCAGAGGGACCACAAGCTAAAAAAAAGTCGATTTTGCGTATAATCAGGGGCCATAATTCAGGAAGTTACAATCTGATATGCGCAAATATCGAAAGGAACCAAAATCTTTGGGTTATAACCATGAATTTCAAGTTTCATCAAAATCAAATTAAAATTGTGACCTCCACAAGGTCCACAACCTTGATATACCATTTTTTAACAGTATTCGCGTACAAACGGCGGCCATTTTGGTCCGATTTTCCCGAAATTTGAACTCAACCTCCCTTAGGGTGTAACGGTGATATAATCAAACGGTTTTTTAAATCGGATAATAAATGTGACCTCCAGAGGGACCACAAGCTAAAAAGGGTGATTTTTGGGACAATCAGGGGCCATAATTCAGGAAATTACATTCCGATAGCCGCAAATATCGAAAGAAGCCAAGATCTTTGGGTTACAAAGATGCATGTCAAGTTTCATCAAAATTGGTTCAAAATTGTAACCTCTATAGGGTCCACAAGCTAAAAACGTGATTTTTCGTACAATCAGGGGCCATAATCCATGAAGTTTTGATCTGATACATGCCAATATCGAAAGCAGCCGAGATCTTTTGGGGATAAACCTATATTTCAAGTTTCGCCAAAATCGGATAAGAATTGTGACCTGTAGAGAGTCCACAAACAAATAGTGGACGGATGGACGTACGCACGGACAGGGGCGACGACATGATACGTCCACATGAAAATGTGATTTTTCGTACAATCAGGGGTCATATAGTCCAGGCAATCTAGGGCTAAAATATGGTTAACCTAGGACAAATTGCAAAAGTAACTAAAGTAGGCTTATTTTGAAGATAAATATATGTACCGTATCATATCCAAAATATAGAAAAATATAATTAGTGGAACATATTGTATTTTACGCTCAAAGACATGTACCCCCCACCCTATTTTGGACGTATTTTGACCAAATTCGTGAACACACTTTTACGTCGCAACAGGTTTTACATGAATATTTGTTTGTATTTGACCATTAAACCTAGGGAAATAACTGAAGAAAGCTATTTTAAGTTTCAAAACAGCATGTAATTCAATAATTTAATATTTTTTCTTCTGAAATTACATCTTTTTTTCTGAAAATACATATTTTTTCTGAAAATACACATTTTTGTCTGAAATTACAAATTCATAATTATTATGCAATGCTAGATACACTCACTATTGTTGTCATTCATATGAGATTACAAATTAAATATTCATTAACGAACCAAATAATTAATAAATTGCTTAATGATATCAAGTCTTTAAAGGGCTGTAGCTCATTATTTTTCATTAAATATATTTACCGATTATAAATAAGTTTCTGCAATATATATTATTTTAAAGGGTTAAACATCGCAGTACACATTTCTTTAATATTTCGAGTGATCACTTTATTTCCCTCAGTAAAAGAGCCACAGCCCCTTTAAGATTATTGAAGATACATTCTTGATATATACTATATAATATTGAACGTTTTTTACCCTGTCAGAACAGTGAATCAGATAATGACTGATAACCGGAATCCGCTGTCAAAGCATATCATTTATCACAATTGAATAGTTCACATCTGTCAATAGCATACATGATCTATACAGTCTTTAAATGTCTTCTTTGCTCTAAATAGACACACGTACACGATTTAGAGAAGAGACTCATCATCAACATCTTCCTCCATAACATCGGAGGGAAAGACAGAACAGTTTTCACAAACTCCTTTGCAATCACCACAAGCCATGGAACACTCTAGTCCATTCTTGAGACATGTGCACCGTGCAGTATTGCAACCTGATTTACAGTTACATCTCACAATGTCCAGAAGCTCTTGAGGCGCTGGAGGTAGATCTGTTAGCACTGGAACTAACTTTCCCTGCACCGATTTCCATCCCCATTGATCCGGTGACAAGGCACTTGTGTTTGACATCCATGTCTGAACCTGCAGATACACACGGAGACTGTGGTACTTCACAGCTGCTGAAGTAGGTGGCAATGCATGTGGTTGAACAACAGCAACACTAGATCTTGCCTTCTCGTGAAATTTCTGCAGTCGAAGAACATCAACACTTTCATGTGGTTTTCCATTGTACAGATGTACCACTGCTCTTTCGCCAGCATTGACAATCTCCTCTTTCGAACTTGTTTGATCCATGAATACACGTGCTTGTTGGATGAGAAAGTCGTCTTTTCTAGCTTTGGTTAGCACCGCTTGTTTGCCAACACCATACAGCCGAGAAGTAGTGTCACAACCACTTACAGCATGCAGAAACAGGAGATGTTCACACAGTGAAGGGCCAAGCAGAGACCTTGCTGTTGTAATGTCCCAACACTTGGTAGGTTTCAATGACATTTTCTTTGGTTCCGTCGTAAAGAAGACCTTGTTCTTGGCATCCTTTATGTGGTGAAACAATAGGACCAGCAAATCTGTGTCTTCACCTATTAGCACTGTATCATGGTGTTGTGCAGATTCAATGGCTGTTAAAACAATCAAAACGTCTGCATCTCCACTTGCATGGCGAACATGATTTCCATCACTCTTGAGGCAGTCGCCAAGTATGTTAACAAACTGCTGCTTGTTATCTTTGTTTGAGAGAAAGTCTTCCTTTTTCATCTGTAGAGGCATGTTGCTTTTGAAATTGACCTTGGCACCAATACCCTGAGAACTTCTTCTTGCATGTGTACAGTCCTTTGTTGTTGCACCATCAGTGTAACCATCAAACACAACAGTTACCTCAGGATACCTGGTTTTTACATAGTGAGCATACTGTCCACAAATAGAAGACCATGTGTTGCCCTTGGTCCACGGGATTCTATGAAGTAAAGCACCTCCGTCAAGAACATACCTGACCTCTTCATTGTTTGGCCTTGAAAACTCTGCAGAAAGTGTTGTCCAGAGAGCATTCGCAAGTGATGATTTGTTCGCAAGTCTCGTGACAGTTTTCGAATCAAACAGAGCCGTTGGAAATGAACAGAGTTCGTGTTTGAAAACATCGGAGAGATCACATGACCTGTTTCCTGCGGTCACTAGTCGTTGGAACAGTAGGTGGGGATCTACTTGAATCTCTTCTCCTTTCACCTTCACTGTTATCTTCATATCCATTGTCACTGCCTGATTTTTCTTCTGAAACGAGTGAGCAGCCACACTTGTACCCTCCATGGACTGAACTATCTTATCACCAACTGACTTCGCATCATAGACATTGACTGTAGGATGAGCAACAACGCCGGTGGCAATACTTCTTAGAGTCGAATCTGCTCCAAAGGGATCCATTTCAGTCAGATGTTTCAGAATGATACCGACATCTTCCATGTCCTTGGTGATTCTGGCATTCGTGCATTCTTTATGTTGGTCACTGGTTGTATATACAACTTCAGTCAGTTCTTGCATTGAACGGTTCACCTCGGCACAAGCTGGAGTAGACATGACCCATATGAGTCTCTGTGCTTCTGTGAATCCTCGCCCTCTTGTCAAACCACCAGTTGTTTTGATACTGCGCATGAGACACTGTTCTATAATAAGATCTACAGAGAGACCTGCCCATGCCCTGTCTGATCTTCGAACAACATGTTTTCCACTGCAGAATTGTTGGTAGACTGATGGGTGCTCTTCCTCTAATCTTGACATTTTCTGGAGATAGAGATAGACAGACTTCAAATACAGGTTGTGTCCAGATGACGCAAAGAATGGTAACATGTCGTGAAGACATTGCAGGTGCAGAGGCCAATCTCCCAGTCTTTCCCCTTTCATGAACTTGCGTAGTAAGTCAAGCATTGTGAGATACTGGATCCACAACTTAGGTGTCTTCTGATCTCGGAATGATGTCTTCAACTCTTCAAGTTTAGTATAAAGTTCATTTAGATCTGCATTGTTGTCAAGTTCTTCTGAGGAAATGTTGCCAGATAATGCTTGTTCCATAAGGTGAGAAAGCTTCGTGATGTCTGGACTGCATACATGGCTGTTGTGTTCAGGTTCTGCAGAATCACTTCGTTTTGTGTGTTGTACGCTCATGGCCTTCGAGCACAACATAGTGTTCAGAGCAGCATCAATCAGCATGTGTCCACGAACAGCTCTTGCAACTGCTTTACCTGTCATCATGTGAGTTACTGTATTGGCAGCATACACTAGCTCGAGTAGTTCACGAAGTCCTGATCCTCCCATCAGATGTCCAATGCATCCTAGGAAACTCATGAGAATGTGGAACCCTCCAAGACGAATAACCATGCCCTTTATGTCAGCACTGCCTCTTTCATTCTCAAGAATCACATTGGCCTTCCACCACAAAGGTTGATCAAACGTTATGACGGGAGTACAGTTGTACCGTTTAGCATGGGATGTCACAAATACAAGAGTTGAATAGATGCATGACAGGTCATTCGGATCCAAGTCTATCATAGAAAGAAACATGACTGATGATAGTCCTGTGTGGCTTTTTTGATTTACTAGTTGCATAAAGCCAGACCACTGTGGTCTCAATGTTTTCAGCAACAAAGATGTTTTCCAAAGCAGATCAATGTTCTGGTGAGGTTCTTGTGCAGCTGGATACACGAGTGGTCTATAGTACATATCTGACAAAGCATCATTTCTCAGAATGAAAGACTTGATGTTGATCCTACCAATCCTTGTGATTTCTTCAATTGAAATGTCTGCTCTCTTTATTTGTGTGGTCACTTTTGCACTTGGTGTTATTGTAGAGATGATTCCCATACCGTGAAATGTCTTTTCTCCATCAAGGGTTCTGATATTGTGGTCCACATTGTCTGCTGCATACTGAAGAAAGTGTTCAGGTGAATGGTTATGGATTTCAGTCTCTTGTATTACAGCAGCACATCTCTCAAATCTCTTGACTTCTGAATATGAACAGCAGAATCCATGTTCGTTAAGAGAGTCGATGAGGAACTTGGACTGGAAGTGATGATGTAGCTGAACACCCAATCCTATCTGCATTGGAGCTAGAATACTTCGTGGCTGAGATGCTTGCATGATTGCTTGTCCTACAGAAGCCAACTTCACATTCACATTCTTTCCTTGAAATATAAACTTCAAAAGATGCTTGAGACTGGATGGTAGGAACTCCAAAGCCTTGTCTACGTCTGACAAGTCATGGGCATCAGGATATACATCTCTGTTTTGTTGTACTTGTTTGATGTCATTTTTGATGAAACGAGCTGCAGTCTCTATGATCTGTGACTCCTCATCGATGACACTCCGTTGCTGTTTCTGATGAAATTCTTGCAGAATTGCTGATGCTGTACTTTCGAGAGAGACAACGTTGGACTTTCCACGGATCTCTGAAATTATGAGCTTGTCTCCAAAGTGTTGTTTGAGTTCCTTCTTCATATGTTTGAAGCTGTATGGTTCTATATTTTCATCAGAAGTGAAGTCAGACATTTTCTGTATTAGGTCTGTGATGGTGAGTTGTTCATCTTCATTTTGTTCTAGATATGAAACCACTTTGATAAATGCTTCTGATCGTATGGAATCCTTGGGTCTTCCACTCATTTTTCTTTTTGGTGGGTTTGGACTATCGCTGGCAGTAAAGATCTTTGGTATCTGTCTACCAGTCCTGAAAGACACATTGCACTGTTGATGGTACACAGCATCAGCTGCTGGCAAATCTCCAACAACAGAGATGCGATCTTGCACAGCCTTTGACCAATCATTGATGACTTCGTTGCAGATGTTGCTTATTTTTGCTTGGAAGTCCATTGTCCTCACTGGAATTAGACGATGCTCCTGTTTCTTACCATCATACACGTCTCTGCAACCACAGAAAAGACACATGTTCTTATAGTCAAAGTGGCTTCCATCTGATCTTAGAGCACACCGTGTATTTATCTTCAGTTGTAAATCTTCAAGATATTGCCTCTTCTTTGCTTTTACCAGGTTTGGATTAACAAACTCACGCCTACATTTTGTATGTACATGCTGGCCGGGAACAGTTTGTATGTTAGTTTGCCTCTCTTCGTTTGCTTTGAGTATTCCTTCACATCCTTTGGCTGTTAAGGTAACCGTTGGTTCGTCACCTGACAAGGATCTTTTGCAAAAAGTGCACTCTTCCATCACACCATTCAATCTGAAATTATAAAGAATAAAGGTAAGTACTTGAGTTTAGAAACTAATGACAATAAATTTTTCAAAACATTATATGTTTATAGTTTACATAATGATTTCTATATATTGTGGGATTAACAAAATTATAAATATAGCAACACTAACATTTATTTCCAAAGCTATCGGTTATCATCATTATCAAAAGAAAATAATTAATCAAGATATAAGAAAAATATTTTCTAAAATATATACCATGAATAAACCATGTCATACTTTTTTCTAAAAGAGTTTTGATGTTTTTTAAAATATGATTTTCGCATGCAAAATGATATGTTATCTGATAAGAACATATACTGAACATAGCTATAGTAAAATATTAAATAAAAAATGATTCTGCCTCATTTAAAAGCCTGAAGTACACAAGAATCTCCGAAATGCGGCTTTTGTCACATACATTTGTATTTACAATTTTGGCCCGAATTGGTTTTCATACTTTTTTTTGACGGAAAAACGGACGTGTACATATTAATGATGTTTTGATGACATTTTGACACATATGTAATATTCTTTTACATAAACAACAATTTCATAAACATTTTCAACTATTTCCAGCTTCTTCCTTGTTTAATAGGTGTAGAATGATGTAATTGATGTTGTTGCCGTCAGCAGACGTGATTCAATTTGCGTGCGATTACGTATCACGAAATTTGCATGATTTCACTATTTTATTCCAATTGTTTGTTTTCACAGTTACATTAACGCATATTTACGACATAAAACGTATTTGTAGCTACTACTTACCATGTATAAGGGTGCTATTTCTGGAAAATCCTCATAACTGTTGTCAGCGTTGACGTCGTTGACGGCCGATCGCTCTTCAGCGTACGTTGAGTGGTCTCCCTTGATTGGTATGGTGGTCTGCCGGGGCCAGCAGCAATCTCGCATTTTGTTAGTAATTTGAGGCCTATTTTTAACTAACTTCCACTAAATATTTCGATCTATATTTTTAGTATGTTTATTTATGATGTTATTAGAGATAAAAAATCGCAAAATGAAAACTTTTGCAATTAGTCCTAGGTTATATGCTATATTGCCTGGACTAATAATTCAGGAAGTTATGGTCCAATGTGCCCGAATATCGACAGGAACTGCGATCTTTGGGTTATAAACTTACATTTCAAATTTCATGAAAATCGGATTAAAATTGTGACCTCTACAGGGTCCAGAACCTTGATATATCATATTTTTACACTATTTGCAAATTAGCGGCAGTTTTGGTCCGATTTTTACAAAATTCGACCTCAACCTTCATAACAGTGTAACGGTGATATAATCAAACTTTTTTTAAAATCAGATAATAATTGAGACCTCTAGAGGAAACGCAAGCTGAATGATAGGTTGCCAGGCAACGAAACATACGCCCACCCCACAGCAGCTAAATCGTCCGGGCAGTCAACAAGAGTTGTCACATATTCTTACTTTTTTCGATAATGAAACATATATAATACTCTGAAATCTGATTAAGATTAACAACTTGTAAAGTAATTATCAGAAAATCATTAGAATTTGTTTGTTTTATAAAGTTCTGCCCCATGCTAATGCTTAGTACACGAAACATTTAAAATCATGGATTTAGCTGTTCAGTTATCAAAATTCATTGAAAATCAACACGTTAAACTCTGTGTATCAATCTGAAGTCAATTGGATGATAAGTTTGGCCACTAGAGCATCCACAAGATTTTTCAAAGTGATCAAGGCCTATAACTTTGGCAGTAATTATCGGAAATCGATGAAAATCAATAGTCTCATGACCTTTAAATACTGTGTAAAAATATAAAGTCAATTTTCTGGTGGCGATAAGTCGATGATACAACGGCACGACAAAATAAGGTCGATGATATGATAAACGTCAAACTGTCATATCATCGACTTGTCTTATCATCATCTCGGAAGTTTCAAACCCTACAAGACCCTTCTATAAATATTAATACACTAAAACATCTGCAAACAATATGATTTCAAAATTAAAAGAGTTTAAGAAAATATATTTTTATAGGTCTGGGTTTTTTGTTTTTGTTGTTTTTTTTACATTTGATCTGTCATCATTCTACCTACATGCTGCGAATCTAGACGGAATTTGTTCAAATTTGGCACAATCATTTGGCCTACTTTCAAAGAAAGGATGAAACTCTTGGATGTAAATGCATGACCGAAACACTACTGTCATATTGAAACCTGTTTGTTTTAATTTTTTTTTCCTTCGATCAACTGCTTCCCTTGTTTCAAGTTCAATGATGTTCCATTGGAAGGAACATATTGACATATTGAGTAAATGTACATTATCACTGATACAGATTCAATATGTATTATTTCTCATTACCACACTATGTTGTTTAATCAATTCTATACATATTATTTTCCAGTCATATCAAACATCATTGGGGGGGGGGGGAGGTGTATGAGGATTTCATAGTGTGTATGTAGTTGAAGGCAGTACTGGTCCTTTTTTTAATCATCTAGGCCTTCATACACTACTTTTGGTGCATGATATTTTGCGGGGGAGCCACAGTGGCTTGGTAGGTAAGGCGTTGTTTCGGTAAGTTCATTCAGATTTTCCAACGTGGTATTGTCAGTTGTGCTGGATAGAGGGCCTGGCACGTAAATTATCCCATGGTAGTTGGAATTCGATAAAAGGGAGGCCATAGTGCGCTGTCCTGGCAAAATTTCGCTCATAGTATGGCGTATGTCCGTCTTCAATATGACAGTAGTGGTTCGGTCATAAATTTACACCAAGAGTATCGTCCTTTCAGGGGATCGGGTAGCTACGTGAGCAAGATGCTGACACGCTAGCCTGGAGAAGGGGTGTTCGATCCCACACTGATCAGAAGTGAATATTCGGTAAGCCGCTACAGTCACAGATAAGGATGACATCGATGCAACTTATATAACGAGGTCCCAATATTAACTTCTAAAACATTTTTTTTTATGTATTGGACATTTGAAGTATTTGTAGGAAAGGATGACATCGATGCGACTTAATGAGTCCCCAATATTGACTTTTTTCCTCCGACAAATCAAATTCGAAATAGGCCATCCCAACCCCCCTCAACCTTTACAGAGATTTTAGAAAACTTCCATTATTCTCTGTGGAACAGATTGGTTCGACCCATGCATTGGCCGAGAAAATTCATCCAGATTTACTGGCGTGATTCCCCCTTGACACATTATCCTTCAGTGGTATCAAACATCATAGATACCATTTTACCGATTCTGAAATTATTTGTAAAACAAAATAAGAGAGGGGGGGGGGCTTTTACAGTGTGTTCAAAGTTGAAGATACCACTAGGCCTATCTTTACTCATCTAGGCCCACATCCCATTAGTGATGTCAAACTGATGTACGTCAAACATACGCCCACAGCAGCTAAATCGCCCGGTCAGTCAACAAGGGTTGTCGCATATTTTTACTTTTTTCGGTAATGAAACATTTGTAATACTCTAAAGATAGGTTGCCAGGCAACGAAACATACGCCCACAGCAGCTAAATCGTCCGGGTAGTTAACATATTTTTACTTTTTTTGGTAATGAAACAACTCATTATGTAATTATCTGAAAATCATTAGAATTTGTTTGCTTTTAATAAGGTTTAGCCCCACGCTAACAATTAGTATAGGAAACATTTAATATCATGGATTTAGCTGTTCAGTTATCAAAATTCATTGAAAATCAAAATACTTGTTCGTTTCAACACCTTAAACTCTGTGTATCAATCTGAAGTCAATCGGAAGATAAGTTTGGCATCTGTAGCGTCACAAGGTTTTTTGAAGTGATCAAGGGAGATAACTCTGGAAGAAATTATTTGAAATCACTGAAAATCAGTAGGCTTTCTCGTCAAGGGCCATAACTCTGGCAATAATTATAAGAGATCGCTGAAAATCAATAGGCTTCTTCGTCTCATGACCTTAAATACTGTGTATAAATTTAAAGTCAATCGGTTATCAACTTTGGCCTCTAGAGCATCCACAAGATTTTTTGAAATAATCAAGGGTCATAACTCTGGCACTAATTATCAGAAATCGCTGAAAATCAATAGGCTTCTTCGTCTTATGACCTTAAACACTGTGTATGAATTTAAAGTCAATCGGATATTAACTTTGGCCTCTAGATCGTTCACAAGATTTTTTGGAAGTGATCAAGGGCTATAACTCTGGCACTAATTGTCGGAAATCGCTGAAAATCAATAGGCATCTTCATTTTATGACCTTAAAAACTGTGTATAAATTTAAAGTCAATCGGATATTAACTTTGCTCTTTAGAGCGTCCACAAGATTTTTTGAAGTGATCAAGGGCCATAACTCTGGCACTAATTATCGGAAATCGCTGAAAATCAATAGGCTTCTTCGTCTTATGACCTTAAACACTGTGTATAAATTTAAGGTCAATCGGATATTAACTTTGGCTTTTAGAGCGTCCACAAGATTTTTTGAAGTGATCAAGGGCCATAACTCTGGCACTAATTATCCAAAATCGCTGAAAATCGATAGGCTTCTTCATCTTATGACCTTAAACACTGTGTATAAATTTAAAGCCAATTGGATATTAACTTTGGCCTCTGGAGCGTCCACAAGATTTTTTGAAGTGATCAAGGGCCATAACTCTGGTAGTTATTATCGGAAATCGCTGAAAAACAATAGGCTTCTTCGTCTCATGACCTTAAACACTGTGTATAAATTTAAAGCCAATTGGATATTAACTTTGGCCTCTAGAGCATCCACAAGATTTTTTGAAGTGATCAAGTGCCATAACTCTGGTAGTTATTATCGGAAATCGCTGAAAAACAATAGGCTTCTTCGTCTCATGACTTTAAACACTGTGTATAAATATAAAGTCAATCGGATATTAACTTTAGCCTCTAGAGCGTCCACAAGCAATTGTGGACGCCGGACCGACGGACGGACGGACGGGTGCGACGACAATATACGACCACATTTCAATGTGGGCGTATAAAAACTGATTAAGAGTAACAACTCAATATGTAATTATCAGAAAATCATTAGAATTTGATTGCTTTTTATAAAGTTTTACCCCACGCTAACAATTGAATTAGTATATCTACATGAAACATTTAAAATCATGGATTTAGCTTTTCAGTTATCAAAATTCATTGAAAATCAATATACTTGTTCGTTTTAACACCTTAAACTCTGTGTATCAATCTGAAGTCAATCAGATGATAAGTTTGGCCTTTAAAGCGTCCACAAGATTTTTTGAAGTGATCAAGGGCCATAACTCTGACACTAAATATCGGAAATCGCTGAAAATCAATAGGCTTCTTCGACTCATGACCTTAAACACTGTGTATAAATTTAAAGTCAATCGGATATTAACTTTGCTCTTTAGAGCGTCCACAAGATTTTTTGAAGTGATCGAGGGCCATAACTCTGGCACTAATAATCAGAAATCGCTGAAAATCAATAGGCTTCTTCGTCTCATGACCTTAAACACTGTGTATAAATTTAAAGCCAATCGGATATTAACTTTGGCCTCTATAGCGTCCACAAGATTTTTTGAAGTGATCAAGGACCATAACTCTGGCACTAATTATCGGAAATCGCTGAAAATCCATAGGCTTCTTCGTCTAATGACCTTAAACACTGTGTATAAATTTAAAGCCAATCGGATATTAACTTTGGCCTCTATAGCGTCCACAAGATATTTTGAAGTGATCAAGGGCCATAACTCTGGCACTAATTATCGGAAATCGCTGAAAATCAATAGGCTTCTTCGTCTCATGACCTTAAACACTGTGTATAAATTTAAAGCCAATCGGATATTAACTTTGGCCTCTAGAGCCTCCACAAGATTTTTTTTGAATTGATCAAGGGCCATAACTCTGGTAGTTATTATCGGAAATCGCTGAAAAACAATAGGCTTCTTCGTCTCATGACCTTAAACACTGTGTATAAATTTAAAGTCAATCGGATATTAACTTTAGCCTCCGGACCGACGGACGGACGGACGGACGGGGGCGACGACAATATACGACCACATTTCAATGTGGGCGTATAAAAAAACTCCTGCAACTATTGGGGTGCCGTGTACTAAAGCGATGATTATAAAGAATGTGACCCGATTTGATTTTTCCTGCAAACCCCTTCCCACCCTGTAATTGTAATAAAACAAAAGTGATGTGCTGCACAATAATAATGTTGTGATTTTAAAGAATGTGGCCCGATTTGGTTTTTCCTAAAATCTCCTTCCCACCCTGTAATAAAACAAATGTAAAGTCTTCTAAAATCCCTTCTAAACTATATTGCTCCAGCCATCTATAAATATTGGTGGGTGTCGTAAACGAAGCAATTAATACTTACTTGTTCGATACCAGCACCACTTTTTATTCAAGGAATTAACTTAGCTAACTCACTTTGGTCCCGCTATTGCAATTCTAGATTTGTTTAATGTAATACCAAATATAATTCACCTGTAGGCACAAAATGTTTCAGTATTTTGAGAAAACAAATAATTAATCAACAGTTTCCTATTCTCTCTTTTATATTCATCTAATCTGCTACTAATTATGATGTAATGAGTGGATCCGTAATGAGTACAGCTGTATTTTTGTGACTTGTTGAGACTAGGACAATAAGTCAACATCTCAACGTTACGATAAATATAACACGATGATATGACAGAATAAAGTAGCTTGCGAACACTCTAGAGGTCACAATTTTTATCCGATTTTGATGAAACTTGATGTGTATGTTAATAACCCAAAGACCATAACTTCCTGCATTATACCCCCACCGCCCCGACTGCACGAAAAATCGTGTGTTAAGTTTGTGTCCCTCTAGAGGTCACATTTTTTATCCGTTCAAATTTAACACAGTTGCACTATAAGTTCGACTGAATTCAAATATATCACCATTACGCCGTAATGTCGATTTAGATAAAATTTCTGGAAATTAGGACCAAAACTGATGGGCAAAATGGTCTCCCCTCGTACTCAAATAGTGTGGTATATCAAGGTTTTGGACCCTCTAAAAGTCACAATTTTGATCTAATTTTTTATGACACTTGAATTACATATTTCAAATCCAATGATCTTGATTACTGTCGATATTCGTGCATACCAGGTGGTATCTTCCTGAATTATGGTCTTTGATTGTATAAAAAATTGTAGAGGTCACAACTTTAAAGAAAGTGTGAAAATATCACTGCTACACCCTAAGGATGGTGGACTTCGATTTTCATGAAAATGACCACCCCTCGTACATTTCATCCATCAAATCAAAACATGTCATTGTCATCAGACAAATAATTAATTATTCTTAATTTAAAACTTTATTTTAATATTAGTCTGGCATTAGAGGTAATCCAACTTCACACTGCTATTATGAGTGGATATTGATGTTTTAAATTTTAATTTGTCAGTAGTCCGTCTACCAACCAATCACTTACTGCCAATATTGGACCAAATATGTTTACATAACGTTACGTCATGACTCACGATTTTATTATGCCTAATTAACCCGTGCATAGCAGAATACTGCAGTAAAACTAATTGCGTGACAAACGAGGCTATCAAGTCGAATGAAATGTAAACAATACTGTTTGGAAACGAACATACTTTCACCGTTTTGAATACCTTAAATCACTGTCCAAAGTTGTAGGGAAGACCCAGATTAAACGAAGGACTGTTGCTGTACTAATGTGATAGCTTTCATTGAACGGAAAGAATAGACACACTCCCGCATAAGTTCAAGAAACAGACGCTATTCCAGCAATGGTCAGAGAGGGATTTCTCGGGCCATTGCTTCAGGAATATGTGAACAACTGTTAACGTGTCTCTTTAAAACAGTTAAATACTCTAAAATAGGTTGCCAGGCAACGAAACATATGCCCACCAGCAGCTAAATCGTCCGGGCAGTCAACAAGAGTTGTCGCATATTAAGTAATCATCAAAAATCATTAGAATTTGTTTGTTTTTTTATAAAGTTCTGCCCCATGCTAACGTTTAGTATACGAAACATTTAATATTATGGATTTAGCTGTACAATTATCAAAATTCATTGAAAATCAATATAAAGGAACCAAGATCTTTAGGTTATAAACATTTATTTTAAGTTTTATCCCAATCGAATTAAAATTGTGACCTCTATATAACTTTGATATAACATATTTTTTACACTATTCGCGTACAAACAACGGTCATTTTGTTCGTCAATTTTGGTCTGATTTTCACGAAATTAGAACTCAACCTTCATTAGCAAGCAACGGTGATATAATGAAGCTGTCTTTTAAATCGGATAATAATTTTGACCATCAGAAGGACCACAATCTAAAAAGGGTGATTTTTAGGACAAACAGGGGCCATAATTCAGGAAGTTGCGATCAGATGGGCGCAAATATCGAAAGGAACTAAGATCGTTGGGTTATAGACATGTATTTCAAGTTTCATCAAATTCAATTCAAAATTGTGACCTCTATAGGGTCCACAAGCTAAAAACGTGTTTTTTCGTACAATCAGGGGCCATAATTCAGGATGTTACAATCCGATATGCGCAAATATTGAAAAGCACCAAGATCTTTGAGTTATAGAAATGCTTTTCAAGTTTCATCAAATTCGGTTCAAAATTGTGACCTCTACAGTGTTCACAACCTTGACATACCATATTTTTACACTTTTCGCGTACAAACGAATGGCCATTTTGTCTGTCAATTTTGGTCCGATTTTCACGAAATTTGATCTCAACCTTCATTACCAGGCAATGGTGATATAATCAAACGGTTTTTTAAATCGGATAATAATTTTGACCTCCAGAGGGACCAAAAGCTAACAAAATCGATTTTTCGGACAATCCGGGGACATAATTCAGGAAGTTATGATCCGATGGGCGCAAATATCGAAAGGAACCAAGATCTTTGGGTTATAAACATACATGTACATGTCAAGTTTTATCAAAATCGGTTCAAAATTGTGACCTCTAAAAGGTCCACAACAAAGATTTTTGGGTTATAAACATGCATTTCTAGTTTCATCCAAATCGGTTCAAAATTATTGTGACCTCTACACTGTTCACAAGCTAAAAAACGTGATTTTTCGTACAATCAGGGGGGATAAGCCATGAAGTTACAGTCTGATACATGCCAATATCGAAAGGAACCGAGATCTTAGGGTGATAAACCTATATTTTAAGTTTCATTGAAATCGGATAAAAATTGTGACCTGTAGACTGTTCACAAACAATTGTGGATGGAGGGACGGACGAACAGGGGCGACGACAATATACGTCCACATGAAAATGTGGGCATATAAAAATTGTGACCTGTAGACTGTTCACAAACAATTGTGGATGGACGGACGGACGAACAGGGGCGACGACAATATACGTCCACATGAAAATGTAGGCGTATAAAAAGGTGATTTTTCGTACAATCAGGGGCCATAATTCAGGAAGTTAAGATCCGATATGCGCAAATATCGAAAGGAACCAAGATCTGTGAGTTATAAACATGCATTTCAAGTTTCATCAAAATCTGTTCAATATTGTGACCTCTACAGTGTTCACAAGCTACAAACGTTATTTTTCGTACAATCAGGGTGCATAATCCATGAAGTTACTGTCCGATACATGCCAATATTGAAAGGAACCGAGATCTTGGGGTGGTAAATCCTATATTTCAAGTTTCATTGAAATCGGATAAAAATTGTGACCTGTAGACTGTTCACAAACAATCGTGGACGGACGGACGAACAGGGGCGACGACAATATACGTCCACATGAAAATGTGGGCGTATAAAAAGGCGATTTTTTTGTACAATCAGGGGCCATAATTCAGGAAGTTAAGATCTGATATGCGCAAATATCGAAAGGAACCAAGATCTGTGAGTTATAAACATGCATTTCAAGTTTCATCAAAATCGGTTCAATATTGTGACCTCTACAGTGTTCACAAGCTACAAACGTTATTTTTCGCACAATCAGGGGGCATAATCCATGAAGTTACTGTCCGATACATGCCAATATTGAAAGGAACCGAGATCTTGGGGTGATAAACCTATATTTCAAGTTTCATTGACATCGGATAAAAATTGTTCACAAACAATAATCGTGGACGGACGGACAGGGGCAACAACAATATACGTACACATGAAAATGTGGGCGTATAAAAACAGTAGCTCAACCTTTTGACCTAACCTTATTTTATTAATCTTGTATGTGAGCTAAAACAATATTATTGTACTTACAGACACGGAAAATATTTTTTCTGAATCCTTGAAGAAATGCAATAGGACAAATTATGTTCAATGCGTCTCCTATTTCTAAAATTAATACATTTCAGGATTGCCGGGATATCGGTCGAATTTTTGGTATTTGAATATTTCAAAAATTTAAATTTTGCCTTTGACGTTATTCGTGTCGACAAAGTTGTTTACGAGTGAAAAATCACTTTAACTTCACTAGATTGTGAACGATTTTAATGACTTTGTTTTCTTGTTCGGATTTATTATATGACCCATGACATGTGACAGGATCTAGTTATTATTATTTTATTTTTTTTTGTACTTTCTGCAAATCGTTTTTCTCAGAATCAAACTATAGGATCTTTCTAAAACTTTGACCTACCCCCCACCACCACCACCACCACCACCAAAAGAAAAAATAGGTTGCCAGGCAACGAAACATACGCCCACACAGCAGCCAAATCATCCGGGCAGTCAACAAGAATTGTCGCATATTAAGGAATTATCAGAAAATCATTAGAATTTGTTTGGTTTTTATAATCAAACGTTTTTTTTTTAAATCATATAATAATTGTGACCTCCAGAGGCACCACAAGCTAAAAAGGGTGATTTTTCGTACAATCAGGGGACATAATTCAGGAAGTAATGACCTGATGGGCGCAAATATCGAAAGGAACCAAGATCTTTGGGTTTGAAACATACCTGTCAAGTTTCATCAAAATCGATTCAAAATTGTGAACTCTATAGGGTCCACAACCTTGATATAACATATTTTCACACTATTCGTGTACAAACGGCAGCCATTTTGTCCGTCAATTCTAGTCCGGTTTTCACGTAATTCACACTCTCTCTTCATTACCATGTAACGGTGATATAGTCAAACGTTTTTTTAAATCGGATAATAATTTTGACCTCCAGAGGGACCAAAAGCGAACAAAAGCGATTTTTCGGACAATCCGGGGACATAATTCAGGAAGTTATGATCCAATGGGCGCAAATATCGAAAGGAACCAAGATCTTTGGGTTATAAACATACATGTCAAGTTTCATCCAAATCGGTTCAAAATTGTGACCTCTACACTGTTCACAAGCTAAAAGATAGGCTGGCACTGCCAGGCAGGATACGCCCACATTTTCGAGAGATGGACACAGAACAAGCAATACCGAAAGTGATTTTTCGTACATCTTTAAGTCCTGTATTTCATACTGTATTGGGAGCAGCCATTTAGTTGGTCAGGTCCAGTCTGATATTAATGAAACTCGAAACCGACAATGATTATGGTGTGACGGTACACAACCTAGAAATGTGACTTTTCATCAAAATCGAATAAGAATTGTGACCTGTAGCGAGTCCACAACCATGATATACCATATTTTTACACTATTCGCGTACAAACGGCGACCATTTCGTCCGGCAATTTTGGTACGATTTTCACAAAATTAGAACTCAACCTTCCTCATCAAAATCGAATTAAAATTGTGACCTATACAGGGTCCACAACCATGATATATCATTTTTTTAACAGTATTCGCGTACAAACAGCGGCCATTTTGTCTGTCAATTTTGGTCCGATTTTCCCGAAATTCAAACTCAACCTTCCTTACAGTGTAACGGTGATATAATCAAATGTTTTTTTAAATTGGATAATAATTGTGACCTCCAGAGGGACCACAAGCTAAAGAAAGGGGGATTTTGCGTATAACCAGGGGCCATAATTCAGGAAGTTACGATCCGATATGCGCAAATATTGAAAAGAACCAAGATCTTTGGGTTATAACGATGAATTTCAAGTTTCATCAAAATCGAATTAAAATTGTGACCTTTACAGGGTCCACAACCTTGATATACCATTTTTTAACAGTATTCGCGTACAAACGGCGGCCATTTTGTATGGCAATTTTGGTCTGATTTTCCCGAAATTCGTACTCAACCTTCCTTACAGTGTAACGGTAATATAATCAAACGTTTTTTTAAATCGGATAATAATTGTGACCTCCAAGCTAAAAAAAAAGGCGATTTTGCGTATAATCAGGGGCCATAATTCAGGAAGTTACGATCCGATATGTGCAAATATCGAAAGGAAGCAAGATCTTTGGGTTATAACCATGAATTTCAAATTTCATCAAAATCGAATCAAAATTGTGACCTCCACAGGGTCCACAACCTTGATATACCATTTTTTAACAGTATTCGCGTACAAACGGCAGCCATTTTGTATGGCAATTTTCGTCCGATTTTCCCGAAATTCGAACTCAACCTTCCTTAGGGTGTGACGGTAATATAATCAAAGGTTTTTTTAAATCGAATAATAATTGTGACCTCCAAGCTAAAAAAAAGGCGATTTTGCGTATAATCAGGGGCCATAATTCAGGAAGTTACGATCCGATATGCGCAAATATCGAAAGGAAGCAAGATCTTTGGGTTATAACCATGAATTTCACGTTTCATCAAAATCGAATCAAAATTGTGACCTCCACAGGGTCCACAACCTTGATATACCATTTTTTAACAGTATTCGCGTACAAACGGCGGCCATTTTGTATGGCAATTTTCGTCCGATTTTCCCGAAATTCGAACTCAACCTTCCTAAGGGTGTAACGGTGATATAATCAAACGGTTTTTTAAATCGAATAATAATTGTGACCTCCAGAGGGACCACAAGCTAAAAAGGGTGATTTTTCGGACAATCAGGGGCCATAATTCAGGAAATTACATTCCGATAGCCGCAAATATCGAAAGGAACCAAGATCTTTGGGTTACAAACATGCATGTCAAGTTTCATCAAAATTGGTTCAAAATTGTGACCTCTATAGGGTCCACAAACTAAAAACGTGATTTTTCGTACAATCAGGGGCCATAATCCATGAAGTTTTGATCCGATACATGCCAATATCGAAAGCAGCCGAGATCTTTTGGGGATAAACCTATATTTCAAGTTTCGTCAAAATCGGATAAGAATTGTGACCTGTAGAGAGTCCACAAACAAATTGTGGACGGACGGACGGACAGGGGCGACGACATAATACGTCCACATGAAAATGTGGGCGTATAAAAACATGATTTTTCGTACAATCAGGGGCCATAACCCATGAAGTTACAGTCCGATACATGCCAATATCGAAAGGAACCGAGATCTTATGGTGATAAACCTATATTTTAAGTTTCATTGAAATCGGATAAAAATTGTGACCTGTAGACTGTTCACAAAAAAATGTGGACGGACGGACGGACGGACAGGGGCGACGACAATATACGTCCACATAAAAATGTGGGCGTATAAAAATGGGGTGCGAACTTTGATTACGAAGCCAAAATCACTGATTTGAATATTTTACTGATTCTTTTTTCTTTGAGTAGCTTGAAACGTTTACTTTAAATCTGCAATTTCAGATTTTCGAATTTCAAAACTTCGTTGCTG
This sequence comes from Patella depressa, assembly GCA_948474765.1. Lineage (NCBI taxonomy): Eukaryota > Metazoa > Mollusca > Gastropoda > Patellidae > Patella > Patella depressa. The sequence goes on along the minus strand of CAOLEZ010000009.1, from coordinate 413,521 downwards.
TGATTTCGAGCCAGAAGTTTAGACGTACCTGACAACTTCTTACTGATGCGACTTAAAAGATATCTTTAGAAATTTTCTAACTTATCTCCCCTTGGAGAAATTAAGGGTCAAATTTTTCAAAAAAAATCGACGAAATATAGGTCAGATCACCTTGAATTTTTGTTTCTATACTAGCTATGAGAACATTGATGTGTTCCCAAAAAATGGAGTTTGTAGCTCAATCCGGAATTGCCACCATCTTGAAATGTGAAAAATCCACTGAGCTTTTTGATATTTTACTTACAGACATGGGATTTATATTTTCTGAATCCTTGAAGGAATGCCTAAAAAATGTTCAAAGCAGAATTTTGATTTAGGTCATATGATGGTCGCCATTTTGAAGTGAATATGAAAAATAGTGAAAAATCGACATTTACGGGTTTGTAAACAAACACAATAGGGCATAGTATGTTCAATGCGTCTCCTATTTCTGAAATTAATACATTTCAGGATAGCCGGGATATGGGTCGAATTTTTGATATTTAACTATTTCAAAAATTCCAATTTTGCCTTTGGTGTTTTTCATGACGACAAAGTTGTTTACAAGTGAAAAATCACATTAACTTCACTTGATTGTGACCAATTTTAATGATTTTTTTTCTTGTTCGGATTATTTATGATTCATGACATGTGACAGGAGGTGACTGTGAATATGAAAGCTTTAATAACTGCTTAGCAGATCTAGTTATTATTATTATTTTTTTTTGTGTGTATTTTCTACGAATCGGATTTCTCAGAATGTAACCATAGGATCTTTCTAAAATTTTGACCTACCCTCCCCCCCCCCAAAAAAAATGGGTTGCGAACCTTGATTAAATATATTTTCAAAACGTTTTACAAATCCAAAATCAAAGAAATACGAATGAAGAAATTGACCTACATACCCATAACTCTGTGACTATGTGACCTATGTTACTAATTCTTTTTTCTTTGAGTACCTTGAAACTTTTACTTCAAATCTGCAATTCAACTTGACAACTTCTTTAATACTAGTTGTACGATTTTCATGAAATTTAGTATGTAGGTAGACCTTACTGATGCGACTTGAAAAATGACTTTAAAATCACCTTGAATTTTTTTTTCTATACTAGCTACGAGACTACTGATTCGTACACAAAAAATGGAGTTTGTGGCTTACTCTGGAAGTGCTGCCATCTTGAAATGTGAAAAATCCACAGGTTTTTTTTGATATTCAACTTACGGACATGGGAGTTATATTTTTTGAATCCTTGAAGGAAGGCCAAAAAAAAAAACATTCGGAGCAGAATTTTGATTTTGGTCAACTGATGGTCGCCATTTTTAACTGAATATGACAAATAGTGAAAAATCTACATTAACAGTTATGTAAGTAAACAGAATAGACCATAGTTTGTTGAATTCGTATACTATTTCTGAAATTAATACATTTCAAGATAGCCTGGCTCATTGTCGAATTATTGGTATTTGAAAATTTGAAAATTTGGTCGAGATTAGCCTTAGCAGATCTAGTTATTATGAATACTATTATCATTATACATCATATTCAAAATAACCAATTTCCTTTATGCTATTAACTGTATTGCAGGTATTATTTTTCAAATTTGTATGACTTATTGAAATTAACACGAATTGGTTTAAACAGTATTTCTATAACATATAATTACACACAATATACCATATATGTATAATGTATTCAGGTTTCCGTTATGCTTTTGTATTGCTAGTATATAATAGTAGGCCTATTAGTTTTCAAATTTATATGACTTATTGAAATTAACATAAATTGGTTTAAACAGTATATCTACAACATATAATTCTGAAACAAGCTATAAGAGAGAGAGAGAGAAATGAGGTTTAACGTCCACTCAACACAAACTAGGTCATTTCGGGACTAACATATGGTTTTAAATTTTATTTAAATAATTCACTTGCGCAGGGGTCTTTAGCAGTGGGAGGAAACCGGAGTGCCTGGAGGAAACCCACGAGGTTGAGAAGGCACCCCTATCTCCATGCCACATACGCTCACACCAGGGCTCGAAAGAACAGCCGCAAGCCAGAGGTGACCGGCCAGCTAGAGGTCGAAGCGTGGCACTCTAGACCACTAGGCCATCCCAACCCCCCGAAACAAGCTATAAAGTTTATAAAATAAAGATAGGTTGCCAGGCAACGAAACATACGCCCACAGCAGCAAAATCGTCCGGGCAGTAAACAAGGGTTGTCGCATATTTTTACTTTTTTTGGCAATGAAACATCTGTAATACACTAAAATCTGATTAAGAAGAGTAACAACTCATTATGTAATTATCTGAAAATCATTAGAATTTGTTTTGATAAAAGTTTTGCCCCACGCTAACAATTAGTATAGGAAACATTTAATATCATGGATTTAGCAGTTCAGTTATCAAAATTCATTGAAAATCAAAATACTTGTTCATTTCAACACCTTAAACTCTGTTTATCAATCTGAAGTCAATCGAATGATAAGTTTGGCCTCTATAGCATCACAAGTTTTTTTGAAGTGATCAAGGGAGACAACTCTGGAAGTAATTATTTGAAATCGCTCAAAATCAATAGGCTTCTTCGTCTCATGACCTTAAACAGTGTGTGTGTATTTATAGTCAATCGGGTATAACTTGGGCCTCTAGAGCGTCCACAATATTTTTTGATGTGATCAAGGGCCATAACTCTGGCAGTAATTATCAGAAATCGCTGAAAATCAATAGGCTTTTTTGTCTCATGACACTAAACAATGTGTATAAATTTAAAGTCAATCGGATATTAACTTTGGCCTCTAGAGAGCATCCACAAGATTTTTTGAAGTCATCAAGGGCCACAACTCTGGCACTAATTATTAGAAATCGCTGAAAATCAATAGGCTTCTTCGTCGCATGACCTTAAACACTGTATAAATTTAAAGTCAATCGGATATTAACTTTGGCCTCTAGACCGTCCACAAGATTTTTTGAAGTGATCAAGGGCCATAACTCTGGCACTAATTATCGGAAATTGCTGAAAATCAATAGGCTTCTTCGTCTCATGACCTTATACACTGTGTATAAAATTAAAGTCAATCGGATATTAACTTTGGCCTCTAGAGCGTCCACAAGATTTTTGAAGTGATCAAGGGCCATAACTCTGGTAGTTATTATCAGAAATCGCCGAAAATCAATAGGATTCTTCGTCTCATGACCTTAAACACTGTGTATAAATCTAAAGTCAATCGGATATTAACTTTGGCCTCTAGAGCGTCCACAAGATTTTTTGAGGTGATCAAGGGCCATAACTCTGGCACTAATTATCGGAAATCGCTGAAAATCAATAGGCGTCTTCGTCTTATGACTTTAAACACCGTGTATAAATTTAAAGTCAATCAGATATTAACTTTGGCCTCCAGAGCGTCCACAAGATTTTTTGAGGTGATCAAGGGCCATAACTCTGGCACTAATTATCGGAAATCGCTGAAAATCAATAGGCTTCTTCTTCTTATGACCTTAAACACTGTGTATAAATTTAAAGTCAATCGGATATTAACTTTGACCTTTAGAGCGTCCACAAGATTTTTTAAAGCGATCAAGGGCCATAACTCTGGCACTAATTATCGGAAATCGCTGAAAATCAATAGGCGTCTTTGTCTTATGACCTTAAACGTTGTGTATAAATTTAAAGTCAATCGGATATTAACTTTGGCCTCTAGAGCGTCCACAAGATTTTTTGAAGTGATCAAGGGCCATAACTCTGGTAGTTATTATCGGAAATCGCTGAAAAACAATAGGCTTCTTCGTCTCATGACCTTAAACACTGTGTATGAATTTAAAGTCAATCGGATATTAACTTTAGCCTGTAGAGCGTCCACAAGCAATTGTGGACGCCGGACCGACGGACGGACCGACGGACCGACGGACGGACGGACGGACGGACGGGGGCGACGACAATATACGACCACATTTCAATGTGGGCGTATAAAAATGGCATGTTTAAATTGCATAAAACATATAATAGTTTACATTAGATTAATGAGATAAATTTGAGTTAATACAGAGACCGTGACATAACAAAATGCAACATAAATTGACGTACATAAAAGCACATATTATAGTCAGGCTATAGCCTAGATAAAATCCCTTTAAACTACATTCAATATCAAAATCTCAGTTTCTAGTATTTTGGGGGTTTTTTAATTGTGTGGTCCGAATTGGCCTAGTGGTCCCAATCAGCCATGGTCCCAATCAGCTTGGTTTCATATTCGAAATAACCGATTTCTGTTATGCTTCTGTTATTGTATTGCTGGTATGAGTTTTCACGTTTGTAGGCCTATAATTTATTGAAATTAACATAAATTGGTATAAATTTTAAAAAGTATTTCTATAAAATAACATATAATTACACACAAATAATGGATTTGGATTTCCATATGCCACTGTATTGCTAGTATTTGTTTGACTTCTTGAAATTAACATAAACTGGTTTAAACAGTATTTCTACAAAATATAATTATACACAATATATATAATGGATTCCGAAACAAGCTATGGAGTTTATAAAATAAAAATGGCATGTTTAAATTGCTTAGAACGTATAATAATTTACATTAAATTAATGAGATAAATCTGTGTTAATACAGTCACCGTGACATAACAAAATGCAATATAAAACATAAATTGACTACATAAAAGCACATATTATAGTCAAGTTATAGCCTACATAAAATCCCTTTACACTACATTCAATATCAAAATCTTAGTTTCTAGTATTTTGGGTTTTTTATTGTGGTCAAAATAAGCCTGGAATGTGGACCCAATCAGCCATGGTCCCAGTCAGCTTGGTTTCCGAATCAGCCATGGTCCCAATCAATCAGCTTGGTTTCCAATCATTGACGCCATCTTGGTATTATAAGCTAAGGAAGTGTAATTAATTTTTAACCCTTTCAGACATATCAATTTGAGAAACGCCTTCATTTCTTATTAATAATTATTCACTGGATAATTGTATGCAATTACAATGGAATGTTAAGCATTGAAAAATTATTTATTCCCTAATTCCTAATGTTTTGCATTTATATTGTGGAAACTCGCTCGTTTCTTTTGATTTCTCAAGATGAAGAAATGGCTTTTGCTCGCTCCCATTACAGAAATCTAAAGAAAAATTAGAAAATGACCCTAAAATCAAGTAAATTATATTTATGTGTGAAGCCTTAAAGCAGCATTATAAAATAGCATTCTTTTTCTTGTCCGATAAATTGCCATCCGATTTTTTCCTGACGATTTTCATAAATTTTATTACGCGATGAATAGACTGAATATTAACATAAGATAAATTGATGACGTAAGAAACTTGGTTATATTTCAGTGATTAGCACAATAAATAAATGAGGAAATGTAGGAAAAAATATACCATGCCATCTAATAAAACCTCAACATGATTTGCAAGTAAAACAAAAAATACCTTTTAATATTCCTGCAAAGATATTCTGTGTGAAAACAGCTGAAAATTCAACATAAAATGAACCCCAAAATGGCAACGTTACCAATACGCATGCGCAGGTATATATCATATTTAAAAATCTATGATATCTATTGGTAAATGATAAACTGTAAAGAGCAAGACCGATGTTGAGGGAGGCCGCATGTCAGTCAATTTGATTGACAGTTCGGTAAACGGCCTTGATGTGATGTTTAGTTGAGGTTAAAATGAGGGTTTGGATCTTCCGGCAGCCGTTTCTTGTGCTTATATTTTGTATAAATTTTCGAAATTAATTTCCATACTTTAATGCAAATAAAAATTATTAATATTATCTTATATCTAGTAGGAAAACTCGTCGCCCTATAATCACAAAATATCTAAACAGACTCTATGTATAGTATAGTAGACTAGTAGTTGCAAAAATGAGATGTTGGATCTCTCTCTCTCTCCCTCTCTCTCTCTCTCTCTCTCTCTGTCTCTGTCACATAGAAATATAGCACCCAATCGGCTTCGCTATGTCTTTTTCTTGTATTTGAAGGATGTTAAAGTATTTCTTTGAATTATTGTTCATGGAAAAATAATATTTGGGTCATTTTATTATATAAATTTTATTATATATCTCACACTAGAGTCAATCTACTATATAAATGAATTATAGTATCTTATATATCACACATATCACACTATACCACATGAAGTATACAACCGGCTTCACTTAGCAGTCAGTATACTTTGAACCAAATCGGTGGGATTTTTCCTTTTATTTTCAAATATTTTAAAGTATTTGTATGAATTAACTTATATCAAAAGATAATATTTCAGTGAATGCATTTTAGAAATTTAGGATAGTATCTTATATCTTATATATCACACACGTCGCACCATACCACCAATCTGTTTCACAGAGAATTACTTACGAAATATCTCTGTAACAGACGACAGTTCACAACAGGTGCGTTGACTACACGCGCCGTTAGTCATTGGCTGAACGGCTCGTGCAATGTTTACTCAACACCTAACTGCTTCGGGCAAAATGATGCATTTTACTCGTTTTAATACCCATTTACACTAAATAGGAAATATTTTTTAACACCAAATACTTCAAACGTCTTTATTTATTTTTCTTATACCTCAAAAAAATGTTTCAGAATTTAATTTGTCGGAGTTAAAAAGTTAATATGCCGTACTCATTAAGCCTCGTCGATGTCATGCTTATCAGTGATTGTAGCGGCCAAGCGAATATTCACTGCGGGATCAGTTTGCCATACCACATGAAGTATACAATCGGCTTCGCTTAGCAGTCAATATACTTTGAACACAATCAGCGTCGCTTAACCGTGGCACGTTTTCTTCTATTTTGAAATATTTAAAAGTATTTCTCTGAATTAATTTACATCGCAAAATAATATTTGAGTTAATCTATTGTATAATTGAATTATAGTATCTTATATATCACAGACATGGCACTATACCCCATGAAGTATACAGTCGACCTCGATTAGCAGTCATTATACTTTCAACTCAATCGGCATCGCTTAGCAGTCAGTATACATACTTTAAACGGAATCGGTGTCGCTTAGCAGTGGGATCTTTCAATATACTTTTAACCTAATCGGCATCACTTAGCAGTGGTTCTTTTTCTTCTATTTTGAAATGTTTTAAAGTATTTCTATGAATTAATTTACATCGAAAATTAATATTTGAGTGAATGTATTATATAAATAAAGATTAGTATATTATATTTCACAAACACCGCACTATACCGCATGGAGTATAACATCGGCCTCACTTAGCAGTCAAGATAGTTTAAATCCAACCGGTCTCGCCTTGCAGATGGACTTTTTCTTCTATTTTGAAATATTTAAAAGTATTTTTATCAATTAATTTACATCGCTAAATAATATTTGAGTTAATCTTTTATATAAATAAATGATAGTATCTTATATATCACCGACATGGCACTATACCCATGAAGAAAACAGTCGGCCTCGCTTAGCAGTCAATATACTTTGAACTCAATCGGCATCGCTTAGTAGTCAGTATACATACTTTAAACAGAACCGTATTCGCTTAACGGTGGCACTTTTTCTTCTATTTTGAAATATTTTAAAGTATTTCTATGATTCGATTTACACCAAAAAATAATATTTGAGTGAATGCATTACAGAAATTTAGGATAGTATCGTATATATCACAGACATCGCACTATACTACATGAAGTATGCAATCGGATTCGCTTAGCAGTCAGTATACTTTCAACCCAATCGGCGTCGCTTAGCAGTGGGGTGTTTTCTTCTATTTTGAAATATTTTAAAGTATTTCTATGAATTAATTTACATCGCAAAATAATATTTGAGTGAATTTATTATATAAATAAATGATAGTATCTTATATATAAGAGATATAGCACTATGCCCCATGAAGTATACAATCGGCCTCGCTTAACAGTGATTATACTTTGAACCCAATCGGCCTTGCTTAACAGTCAGTTTATTTAAAACCAAATCGGCGTCGCTTAGCGGTGGGATTTTTTCGTCTATTTTGAAAGATTTTAAGGTATTTCTATGAATTAATTTACACCGAAATATATGATAGTATCTAATATATCTCGAACATGGCACTATACCACATGAAGCATAAATTCGGCTTGGCTCAACAGTCAGTATACTTTGAATCATATCGGCGTCGCTTAGTAGTGGGATTTTTTCTTCTATTGAAAGATTTTAAAGTATTTCTATGAATAAATTTACATTGAAAAATAATATTTGAGTGAATGTATGATATAAATGAATGATAGTATCTTATATATCACAGACATCGCACTATATCCGATGAAGTATACAGTCGGCCTCGCTTAGCAGTCATTATACTTTGAACTCAATCGGCATAGCTCAGCAGTCAGTATACTTTGAAGCAGATCGGCGTCGCTCAGCAGTGGGATTTTTTCTTCTATTTTGAAAAATTGTAAAGTATTTCTATGAATATATTTACATCGAAAAATAATATTTGAGTGAATGTATTATATAAATGATTGAGAGTATCTTATATATCACAGACATGGCACTATACCCCATGCAGTGTACATTCGGCCTCGCTTAGCAGTCATTATACTTGGAACCAAATAGGCCTCGCTTAGCAGTGGGACGTCTTCTTAATATTGACCCGACCACGTGAGTTTTGTCCAGGTTCTACGGTTTCCTACCCCTGTTAAAGACCCCTATGAGCATGAAAATTATTGAAATAAAATTAGAACTATATGTTAGTCCCGAAATGATCTAGTTTGTGTCAAGTGGGCGTTAAATCCCCCTCCCTCTCTCTCTCTCTCTCTCTCTCTCTCTCTCTCTCTCTCTCTCTCTTTCGAAAATTTACATCGAAAACTAACATTTGAGTGAATGTATTATATAAATGAAGATATCATCTTATATATCACAGACATCGCACTAGGCCTATACCACATGAAGTATACAATCGGCTTCGCCTAGCAGTCAATATACTTGGAATCCAATCGGCTTCGCTTAGCAGTGGGATTTTTTCTTCTATTTTGAAATATCTTAAAGTATTTCTATGAATTAATTTTCATTGAAAAATAATATTTGAGTGAATGTATTATATAAGGAAGAACAGTATCTTATATATCACAGAGATCGCGCTATATCACACGAAGTATAAAATAGGCCTCCCGTAGCAGTCAATATACTTTAAACACAATAGGCGTCGCTTAGCAGTGGGACTTTTTCGTCTATTTTGAGAGATTTTAAAAGTATTTCAATGAATTAATTTACACCCAAAAATAATATTTGAGTGAATGTATTATATACATTAAGGATAGTATCTTATATATCTCGAACATCGCACTATACCACATGAAGCATACAATCGGCTTCGGTTAGCAGTCAGTATACTTTGAAGCAGATCGGCGTCGCTTAGCAGTGGGATTTTTTCTTCTATTTTGAAAGATTTTAAACTATTTACACCAAAAAATAATATTTGAGTGAATGCATTATATAAATGAATGATAGTATCTTATATCTCACAGACATACAGTCGGCCTCGCTTAGCAGTCATTATACTTTGAACTCAATCAGCATAGCTCAGCAGTCAGTATACTTTGAAGCAGATCGGCGTAGCTTAGCAGTGGGACTTTTTCTTCTATTTTGAAAGATTGTAACGTATTTCTATGAATAAATTTACATCGAAAAATAATATTTGAGTGAATGTATTATATAAATGAATGAGAGTATCTTATATATCACAGACATGGCACTATACCCCATGCAGTGTACAGTCAGCCTAACTTAGCAGTCATTATACTTTGAACCCAATAGGCCTCGCTTAGCAGTGGGACGGTTTCTTAATATTGAAGCAACCACGTGAGTTTTCTCCGGGTTCTACGGTTCCCCCCCCCCCCTGCTAAAGACCCCTACGCGCATTAAAATTATTGAAATAAAATTAAAACCATATGTTAGTCCCGAAATGACCTAGTCTGTGTCGAGTGGGCGTTAAATCCCCCCTCCCCCTCTCTCTATCTTTAGAACATTTACATCGAAAACTAATATTTGAGTGAATGTATTAATATATAAATGAAGATAGCATCTTATATATCACAGACATCGCACTATACCACATTATGTATACAGCCGGCCTAGCTTAGCAGTCCGCCCTTTTCTTATGTTTTAAAGATTTGGGGATATTATTTCGATTGATTTTCATAAAATAATAATATTTCTTTCGAGCGTTTAAATTTATCATCCAATACCGCCTGTAGAGTGTAAGTGGTCTAGCTACGCAGTCAGCACACTTTGAACCCAATCGGCCTAGCTTAGCAGTGGGACTTTTTCTTAATTACGAAAGACTATAAAGTATTTCTATGAATTAATTTTCATAGAAATATAATATTTTGTAAATTAAATGATATTTCAGTAAGTGATTGACATATTATTAGAAAATTATATTCCAGAAATAGGGAAATTCATCGACCAATTAAAACTCCGAGTACGCAGTAGTCTCGACCCCCCCCCCCCAGTCTTCAACGTAGAATATTTGTCTTGGTGATAGAGACTAATTACATAGTAAAGCAGGTCAGGGAGAGTACATTTTGTCGTTATTGAATTTTCGTACCGCTAGTACCTCCCGTGGTCGCAGAGATTTGAAATTGTTAGGAAGTGTTACGAGCGACTATTGATAATCACACACTCGGACCACGGGAACCACTAGGTATGCGTAAGTGTAATAGCACTTGAGATTTATTCTATTATTAACAATAAATAGTCCTTTATAAACTCCTCCTTCAAATAAAATGGGAGGGACTCGAACAAGAAAGAGGCGGGGCTTACATATGCCTCGCTCAGCAAAATCCATAAAATCGGCCTCGCAAGGAATGATTTAACGCTTACCATATCTATTATACATCGCCTCGACAAACCATTTTCCTTTTTATTTACTCGTCATAAGAGCATTGTTGACTTTGGACACAGTTTGGCAAAATGAGCAAATTAAAAGAACAGGAATGTAATTACAACTTTGGGGTTTTTCTTTAGTGCTGATATCGTTGGAAAATGCTAAATCTTATAAAGCGAGTAAGATATAGAGCGAGGAACATGTCAGTCAATTTGATTGACAGTTTGATGTACGACCATGACATTATGTATAGTAGAAGCTAAAATCAGATGTTGGATCTACGGTCTTGTAAATATTTGTTCGGCCTCGCTGTAATTGCGTCTGTTTAAATTAAAAGATTTCGGAATATTTTTTCAAGTAATTTCCATAAATAAAATCACGAAATTTGAGTGATTTTTTAAAATTAAGAATATTATCGTATATGTCCTAGAAATAGAGAAAATCATCGCATTATACTACACATAGAATTAGAACCCATCGGTTTCGCTTATATATTGAGTCTTTTTCTTATATTTGAAAGAAATTTGGAGTATTTCTTTCTATTAATTTCCATAAAATAAAGATATTAGAGTGATTTTATTATATAGTCATAGATTAAGAATATTATGCTGTATAGGCTATCCTATGACCACATATACAACCCAAACGGTCTCTCTTTATAGTGAGGCTTTTTCTTATGTTTAACAGATTTTGATAGGTCTTTCAATTAATCTCCATCAAATAATTATATTAGAGTAATTCTTTTTATTATAAATTAAGAATATTATCCTAGAAATAGAGAGAGGGGGAGAGAGAGAGAGAAATGGGGTTTAACGTCCACTCAACACAAACTAGGTCATTTCGGAACTACCATATGGTTCAATTTTATTTCAATAATTCGCTTGCTCGTAGTGCCCGGGGGAAACCTACGAGGTTGAGAAGGCGCCCCTATCTCCATGCCACATACGCTCACACCTGGGCTCGAAAGCACAGCCGCAAGCCAGAGGTAACCGGCCATCTAGAGGTCGAAGCGCGGCACTTTAGACCACTAGGCACCGCCCCCCCCCCCCCTTTAGAAATAGAGAAAATCACCACACTATTACATCGGATCCAATCGAACTCGATTTTTACTGATATTTCTAAGATTTGGGGGTATTTTCTTTCAATTAACTTCCATAAAATAATGGCATTAGCGTGATTTTATTATATTAATTAAGAATATTATCCTGCATATCTCAGAAACAGAGAAAATCATTGAATAACAGTTCATTAGAGGCTAAATCAGATATTGCATCTTCCTGTAAATTTCTTCGGCCCCGCTGCATAGTGTGTCTGTTTAAAGGATTTTGGAGTAATTTCCATTAAAAAAAACGATGTTACTCTGATTTGATTTTATAAATTAAGAATATCATCCTATATATCGTAGAGATAGGGAAAATCGTTGCCTTATACCACACATAGAACCCAATCGTGCTCGCTTTATGGTGAGTCTTTTTCTGGTGTTTAAAAGATGTTGCAGCATTTTCTTTTCGATTAATTTCCATAAAAAACGATATTAGGGTGATTTTATTATATAAATTAAGAATATTATCCTATATATCCTAGATAAAGAGGAAATTGTTGCCTTTTATGACACATTGAACCCAATCGTCCTCGCTTTATAGTGAGTCTTTTTCTTATGTTTAAAAGATGTTGGAGTATTTTTTTTCAATTAAAATCCATTCAAAAAACGATATTAGGGTGATTTTATTATATAAATGAGGAATATTACCCTATAAATCCTCGAAATAGAGAAAATCGTTGCCTTATACCATACATTGAACCCAATCGTCCTCGCTTTATAGCGAGTTTTTATCTTATGTATAAAGGATCGTGGAGTATTTTTTCAATTAATTTAAAAAAAACCCGATATTAGGGCGATATGAGTATATAAATTAAGAATATTATCCTATGTATCCTAGATATAGAGAAAATGGTTGCCATTTACCACATAATATAGACCCCAATCGGCCTCGCTTTATAGTGAGTCTTTTTCTAATGTTTTTAAATTAATTTCCTTTAGAAAAAACGATATTACGGTGGTTTTATAACATAAATTAAGAATACCATCCTATATATCCCAGATGTTGGAGTATTTTTTTCAATTAGTATCCATTCAAAAAACGATATTAGTGTGATTTTATTATATAAATGAGGAATATTACCCTATAAATCCTCGAAATAGAGAAAATCGTTGCCTTACCATACATTGAACCAAATCGTCCTCGCTTTATAGTGAGTTTTTATCTTATGTATAAAGGATCGTGGAGTATTTTTTCAATTAATTTCCATAAAAAAACCCGATATTAAGGCGATATGAGTATATAAATTAAGAATATTATCGTATGTATCCTAGATATAGAGAAAATGGTTGCCTTTTACCACATAATATAGAACCCAATCGGCCTCGCTTTATAGTGAGTCTTTTTCTAAAGTTTTTCAATTAATTTCCATTTGAAAAAAACGATATTACGATGGTCTTATAACCTAAATTAAGAATATCATCCTATATATCCCAGATATAAAGAAAATTGTTGCCTTATACCTTACATTGAACCCAGTCGGCCTCGCCCTTATAGTGAGTTTTTATACGCCCACATTTTTATGTGGACGTATATTGTCGTCGCCCCTGTCCGTCCGGACGTCCGTCCGTCCGTCCGTCCACAATTTGTTTGTGGACTCTCTAAAGGTCACAATTCTTATCCGATTTTGACGAAACTTGAAATATAGGTTTATCCCCAAAAGATCTCGGCTGCTTTCGATATTGGCATATATCGGATGAAAACGTCATGGATTATGGCCCCTGATTGTACGAAAAATCACGTTTTTAGCTTGTGGACCCTATAGAGGTCACAATTTCGAACCGATTTTGATGAAACTTGACATGTATGTTTATAACCCAAAGATCTTGGTTCCTTTCGATATTTGCGCCTATCGGAATGTAATTTCCTGAATTATGGCGCCTGATTGTCCGAAAAAACACCCTTTTTGGCTTGTGGTCCCTCTGGAGGTCACAATTATTATCCGATTTAAAAAACCGTTTGATTATATCACTGTTACACCCTAAGGTAGGTTGAGTTCGAATTTCGGGAAAATCGGACGAAAATTGCCATACAAAATGGCCGCCGTTTGTACTATTTAAAAATGGTATATCAAGGTTGTGGACCCTGTAGAAGTCAAATTTTTTATTCGATTTTGATGAAACTTGAAATTCATGGTTATAACCCAAAGATCTTGGTTCCTTTCGATATTTGCGCATATCGGAACGTAACTTCCTGAATTATGGCCCCTGATTATACGCAAAATCGCCTTATTTTAGCTTGTGGTCCCTCTGGTGGTCACAATTATTATCCGATTTAATAAAACGGTTGATTATATTACCATTACACCGTAAGGAAGGTTTAGTTCGAATAATTTCAGGAAAATCGGACCAAAATTGCCATACAAAATGGCCGCCGTTTGTACGCGAATACTGTTAAAATATTGTATATCATGGTTGTGGACCCTGTAGAGGTCACAATTTTAATTCGATTTTGATGAAATGCATGGTTATAACCCAAAGATCTTGGTTCCTTTCGTTATTTGCGCATATCGGATCGTAACTTCCTGAATTATGGCCCCTGATTGTCCGAAAAATCGCCTATGGTCCCTCTGGAGGTCACAATTATTATCCGATTTGAAAAAAACGTTTGACTCTATCACCGTTACACCCTACGGAAGGTTGAGTTCGAATTTCGAGAAAATTGGACCATAATTGCCAGAAAAAATGGCCGCCGTTTGTACGCGAACAGTGTAAAAATATGGTATGTCAAAGTTGTGGACCCTGTAGAGGTGACAATTTTAATTCGATTTTGATGAAACCTGAAATGCTTGTTTGTAACCTAAAGATCTTTATTCTTTTCGATATTTGCGCATATCAAATTGTAACTTAATGAATTATGGCCTTTGATTGTAGGAAAAATCCCTTTCGGTATTGCTTGTTCTCTGTCTATCTCTCGAACAATTATTATCTGATTTAAAAAAAACCCCTCTGATTATATTACTGTTGCACCGTAAGGAAGGTTGAGTTCGAATTTCGTGAAAATCGTACCAAAATTGCCGGACGAAATGGTCACCGTTTGTACGGGAATAGTGTAAAAATATGGTATATTCTTATCCGATTTTGACGAAAAGTAACATTTCTAGGTTGTGTACCGTCACACCATAATCATTGTCGGCTTCGAATTTCATGAATATCAGACTGGAACTGTATGGCGGGGGAAAGCGGCAAAAACCTAATGCTATGTAGAAATGTCTAATTCAAAACACACATGTAACATAATGCCATACCAAATACCTAAAACGTCTAATGCAAAAAACAAAATACAAGAAACCTCTAATACAAAATACCTCATACGTCTATTGCAAAAAACAAAATACAAGAAACCTCTAATACAAAATACATATAACCTCTTATGCACAATTGATTTTACAATCTGAAACATCTACCATAAGCATTAGATGACATATCTCTCATGCATTACTTACGTTTCTCCACTGAATTATCTTTATTTAGGTCAATGTCAAGGTCACCGAACACAACTTGGCGACCTATTCGGCTAGCGAGCTATTCGACCGATCCAGCTGGCAACCTGTTCGTTGACAACCTATTCAGAATTAAGACAACAGTCGCCCAAACTCATCTATTTTTGTCCCCCGCCTTTCAAAGAAAGTTGGGGGACTATTAAAATGGGTTCGTCCGTCTGTCTGTCTGTCCGTCTGTCTGTCTGTCCGTCTGTCTGTCCGTCTGTCTGTCCGTCACACTTTTTGGGACACAATAACTCTCTCCCTAATTGAGCTAGAATGTTAAAACTTGGTGTATGTGTTTATTAGGTCAATGCCTTGATGGAGTTCGAAGATGAGCATTTTCCGCTTAGGGTAAGCAGAGATAAGCAATTTGATTGGTTGATGCTTTGGGACACGATAACTTTAGTTCTAATTAAGTGAGAGTGATGAAACTTGGTGTATAGTTTCATTACAGTAATACCTTGACTAAGTTCGATAATGAGCATTTTCTGCTCAGGGTAAGCAGAGCGATACGCAAATTTGATTGTTCGAGACTTTGGAACACAATAACGCTCCTTCTAATTGAGTTAAAATGTTCAAACTTGGTGTATATGCTTATTAGGTCAATGCCTTGATGGAGTTCGAAGATGAGCATTTTCCGCTTAGGGTAAGCCGAGATAAGCAATTTGATTGGTTGATGCTTTGGGACAGGATAACTTTAGTTCTAATTAAGTGAGAGTGATGAAACTTGGTGTATAGTTTCATTACAGTAATACCTTGACTAAGTTCGATAATGAGCATTTTCTGCTCAGGGTAAGCAGAGCGATACGCAAATTTGATTGGTCGAGACTTTGGAACACAATAACTCTCCTTCTAATTGAGTTAAAATGTTCAAACTTGGTGTATATGCTAATTACGTCAATGCCTTGATGGAGTTCTAAGATGAGCATTTTCCGCTTAGGGTAAGCAGAGATAAGCAATTTGATTGGTTGATACTTTGGGACACGATGACTTTAGTTCTAATAAAGTGAGAGTGATGAAACTTGGTGTATAGTTTCATCACAGTAATGCCTTGACTAAGATCGATAATGAGCATTTTCTGCTCAGGGTAAGCAGAGCGATAAGCAATTTGATTTACCGAGACTTTGGAACACAATAACTCTCCTTCTAATTGAGTTAAAATGTTCAAAATTGGTGTGTATGCTTGTTAGGTCAATGCCTTGATGGAGTTCGAAGATGAGCATTTTCTGCTTAGGGTAGGCAGAGATAAGCAATTTGATTGGTTGACACTTTGGGACAAGATAACTTAGGTTCATCTTGATTGATGATTTTTATGCCAATACAATGACTGCATTTTCATTCAGTAATGGATTCGACAGTAACAGTGTATAGAAACGATTGACTCAGACACGAGGGCTTTTTCCCTTGGCCAGAGGGGCCCTTTTGTCAAGCGTGGGGGCCCTTTTGTCTGCCTTTAGGGTCCCCCTAACTAGGGTACATTTTCATTTTTCTCATCGGTTTTAGCATTTTTCTTTATAAAACACTTTTGGATGACACTTCGTGTACAGTTTGATTGCTTGATACGTTTGAAAAAAATAAATGTGCGATTAATTGATATGTGTCATCTATTTATTTTGGGATTTCGGCTATGTTCAGGTTGAGAGTGCGCCCCTTTCATATGACTGTGCCAACTTTTACTAATAATATTTAGAAAGCTTATTCAATTACCTTTCAGAATATATATAGCTGGTTGCTAAGAATTTTGTACGATGGTCCGAATTTCGACTCGAAATATTACCGTTCTTTCACTTTAAAATATTGAAAAATTGGCTATGTTCAGGTTGAGAGCGCACCCCTTTAATATGATTGTGCCAACTTTTACTAATAATATTTGGAAAGCTTATTCAATTACCTTTTAGAATATATTTAGTTGGATCATGAGCATTTTTTACGATGGTCCGAATTTTGACACGGGATATTAACAGTTTTTCTCTTTAAAATTTTTAAAAAATTGGTCATGTTTAGGAAGAGAGTGCACCCCTTTAATATGAATGTGCCAATTTTTACTGATAATACTTAGAAAGCCTATTTAATTACCTTTCGGAATATATTTAGTTGGATGTCTAGAATTTTGTACGATAATGCGAAATTACATCTCTATTCTGAGCTAAAGGAATTGATAAAAATAATATATTGTTCTACTTTCATTTGATAGACGTAACGTTGGATTTTATTGGTTGTTAAAAATAGATGAGTTTGGGCGACTGTTGTCTTAATAGGTTGCCAACGAACAGGTTGCCAGCTGGATCGGTCGAATAGCTCGCTAGCCGAATAGGTCGCCAAGTTGTGTTCGGTGACCTTGACATTGACCTAAATAAAGATAATTCAGTGGAGAAACGTAAGTAATTCATGAGAGACATGTCATCTAATGCTTATGGTAGATGTTTCAGATTGTAAAATCAATTGTGCATAAGAGGTTATATGTATTTTGTATTAGAGGTTTCTTGTATTTTGTCTTTTGCAATAGACGTATGAGGTATTTTGTATTAGAGGTTTCTTGTATTTTGTTTTTTGCATTAGGCGTTTTAGGTATTTGGTATGGCATTATGTTACATGTGTGTTTTGAATTAGACATTTCTACATAGCATTAGGTTTTTGCCGCTTTCCCCCGCCATAGAACTGACCAACAAAATGGCTGCTCCCAATACAGTATGAAATACAGGACTTAACGATGTAGGAAAAATCACTTTCGGTATTGCTTGTTCTCTATCCATCTCTCAAAAATGTGGGCGTATCCTACATGGCAGTGCCAGCCTATCTTTTGATATCCAAAACATAAAGTAAAAATAATAACGGGGGCTCTGAAAAGTTTTTTTTTCTTTTTACTTTATCGAGGATTGTTGATATTTTTTGACATCAAAAAAGACGAGTAGGAGATTTTATTTATCACCCAATCCTTTCTTACGTGTACAAATAAAGAAATGTAATTCTTTCCTATAGATGCCACTTTTACTGAACCTGATTACATTAAGGCATAGTGATACATCATTTTTATACGCCCACATTTTCATGTTGACGTATTATGTCGTCGCCCCTGTCCGTCCGTCCACAATTTGTTTGTGGACTCTCTACAGGTCACAATTCTTATCCGATTTTGACGAAACTTGAAATATAGGTTTATCCCCAAAAGATCTCGGCTGCTTTCGATATTGGCATGTATCGGATCAAAACTTCATGGATTATGGCTCCTGATTGTACGAAAAATCACGTTTTTAGCTTGTGGACCCTATAGAGGTCACAATTTTGAACCGATTTTGATGAAACTTGACATGCATGTTTGTAACCCAAAGATCTTGGTTCCTTTCGATATTTGCGGCTATCGAAATGTAATTTCCTGAATTATGGCCCCTGATTGTCCGAAAAATCACCCTTTTTAGCTTGTGGTCCCTCTGGAGGTCACAATTATTATCCGATTTAAAAAACCGTTTGATTATATCACCGTTACACCCTAAGGAAGGTTGAGTTCGAATTTCGGGAAAATCGGACCAAAATTGCCATACAAAATGGCCACCGTTTGTACGCGAATACTGTTAAAAAATGGTATATCAATGTTGTGGACCCTGTGGAGGTCACAATTTTAATTTGATTTTGATGAAACTTGAAATTCATGGTTATAACCCAAAGATTTTGGTTCCTTTCGATATTTGCGCATATCGGATCGTAATTTCCTGAATTATGGCCCCTGATTATACGCAAAATCGCCTTTTTTTTAGCTTGTGGTCCCTCTGGAGGTCACAATTATTATCCGATTTAAAAAAAACCGTTTGATTATATTACCGTTACACCGTAAGGAAGGTTGAGTTCAAATTTCGGGAAACTCGGACCAAAATTGCCATACAAAATGGCCGCCGTTTGTACGCGAATACTGTTAAAAAATGGTATATCAAGGTTGTGGACCCTGTAAAGGTCACAATTTTAATTCGATTTTGATGAAACTTGAAATTCATGGTTATAACCCAAAGATCTTGGTTCTTTTCGATATTTGCGCATATCGGATTGTAACTTCCTGAATTATGGCCCGTGGTTATACGCAAAATCCCCCTTTCCTTAGCTTGTGGTCCCTCTGGAGGTCATAATTATTATCCGATTTAAAAAAAACCGTTTGATTATATCACTGTTACACCGCAAGGAAGGTTGAGTATGAATTTCGGGAAAATCAGACCAAAATTGACAGACAAAATGGCCGCCGTTTGTACGCGAATACTGTTAAAAAAATGTTATATCAAGGTTGTGGACCCTGTAAAGGTCACAATTTTAATTCGATTTTGATGAAACTTGAAATTCATTGTTATAACCCAAAGATCTTGGTTCTTTTCGTAGCTTGTGGTCCCTCTGGAGGTCACAATTATTATCCGATTTAAAAAAAACGTTTGATTATATCACCATTACACCGTAAGGAAGGTTGAGTTTGAATTTCGGGAAAATCAGACCAAAATTGACAGACAAAATGGCCGCCGTTTGTACGCGAATACTGTTAAAAAAATTCTATATCATGGTTGTGGACCCTGTATACGTCACAATTTTAATTCGATTTTGATGAGGAAGGTTGAGTTCTAATTTCGTGAAAATCGTACCAAAATTGCCGTTTGTACGCAAATAGTGTAAAAATATGGTATATCATGGTTGTGGACTCTCTACAGGTCACAATTCTTATCCGATTTTGATAAAAAGTCACATTTCTAGGTTGTGTACCGCCACACCGTAAATCATTGGCGGCTTCGAATTTCATGAATATCGGACTGGAACTGACCAACTAAATGGCTGCTTCCAATACAGTATGAAATACAGAATTTAATGATGTAGGAAAAATCACTTTCGGTATTGCTTGTTCTCTATCCATCTCTCGAAAATGTGGGCGTATCCTGCCTGGCAGTGCCAGCCTATCTTTTTTATGTTTAAAGGATCGTGGAGTATTTTTTTTCAATTAATTTTCATTAAAAAAAACATGATATTAGGGCTATTTTATTATATGAATTGAGGATATCATCCTATATATCCTAGATATAGAGAAGATGATTGCCTTATACCACATATTACGGTGATGTTTATGAATTAGAAGTATTATCCTATACATCCTAGAGAAAGTCGTTGCCTTATATCACACATTGAACCCGATCGTCCTCGCTTTATAGTGAGTGTTTATTGTCGTCGCCCCTGTCCGTCCGGACGTCCGTCCGTCCGTCCACAATTTGTTTGTGGACTCTCTACAGGTCACAATTCTTATCTGATTTTGACGAAACTTGAAATATAGGTTTATCCCCAAAAGATCTCGGCTGCTTTCGATATTGGCATGTATCGCATCAAAACTTCATGGATTATTCCCCCTGATTGTACGAAAAATCATGTTTTTAGCTTGTGGACCCTATAGAGGTCACAATTTTGAACCGATTTTGATGAAACTTGACATGCATGTTTATAACCCAAAGATCTTGGTTCCTTTCGATATTTGCGTCTATCGGAACGTAATTTCCTGAGTTATGGCCCCTGATTGTCCGAAAAATCACCTTTTATAGCTTATGGTCCCTCTGGAGGTCACAATTATTATCCGATTTAAAAAAAACGTTTGATTATATCACCGTTACACCCTAAGGAAGGTTGAGTTCGAATTTCGGGAAAATCGGACCAAAATTGCCATACAAAATGGCCGCCGTTTGTACGCAAATACTGTTAAAAAAAGGTATATCAAGGTTGTGGACCCTGTAGAGGTCACAATTTTAATTCGATTTTGATGAAACTTGAAATTCATGGTTATAACCCAAAGATCTTGGTTCCTTTTGATATTTGCGCAAATCGGATCGTAACTTCCTGAATTATGGCCCTGATTAATTATACGCAAAATCGCCTTTTTTTTAGCTTGTGGCCCCTCTGGAGGTCACAATTATTATCCGATTGAAAAAAATTGTTGATTATATTACCGTTACACCCTAAGGAAGGTTGAGTTCGAATTTCGGGAAAATCGGACCAAAATTGCCATACAAAATGGCCGCCGTTTGTACGCGAATACTGTTAAAAATTGTATATCATGTTTGTGGACCCTGTAGAGGTCACAATTTTAATTCGATTTTGATGAAACTTGAAATGCATGGTTATAACCCAAAGATCTTGATTCCTTTCGTTATTTGCGCATATCGGATCGTAACTTCCTGAATTATGGCCCCTGATTGAACGAAAAATCGCCTATGGTCCCTCTGGAGGTCACAATTATTATCCGATTTAAAAAAAACGTTTGACTCTATCACCGTTACACCATACGGAAGATTGAGTTCCAATTTCGAGAAAATCGGACCATAATTGCCATAAAAAATGGCTGCCGTTTGTACGCGAACAGTGTAAAAATATGGTATATCAAAGTTGTGGACCCTGTAGAGGTCACAATTTTAATTCGATTTTGATGAAACCTGAAATGCTTGTTTATAACCTAAAGATCTTTATTCTTGTCGATATTTGCGCATATCAAATTGTAACTTAATGAATTATGGCCTTTGATTGTAGGAAAAATCACTTTCGGTATTGCTTGTTCTCTGTCTATCTCTCGAACAATTATTATCTGTTTTAAAACTCTGATTATATTACTGTTGCACCGTAAGGAAGGTTGAGTTCGAATTTCGTGAAAATCGTACCAAAATTGCCGGACGAAATGGTCGCCGTTTGTACGCGAAAGTAACATTTCTAGGTTGTGTACCGTCACACCATAATCATTGTCGGCTTCGAATTTCATGAATATCAGACTGGAACTGACCAACAAAATGGCTGCTCCCAATACAGTATGAAATACAGGACTTAATGATGTAGGAAAAATCACTTTCGGTATTGCTTGTTCTCTATCCATCTCTCAAAAATTTGGGCGTATCCTGCCTGGCAGTGCCAGCCTATCTTTCTTATATTTAAAAGATGTTGCAGTATTTTTTTCAATTAATTTCCAGTCAAAAAACAAAAACGATATTAAGGTGATTTGAGTATAAATTAACAATATTATCCTATATATCCTAAATATAGAGAAAATCGTTGCCTTATATCACCCATTGAACCCAATCGTCCTCGCTTTATAGTGGATCTTTTTTCTTATGTTTAAAAGATGTTGCAGTATTTTTTTCAATTAATTTCCATTAAAAAAGCGATATTACGATGATTTTATAACATAAATTAAGAATATCAACCTATATATTCTAGATATAGAGAAAATTGTTGCCTTATACCACACATTGAACCCAATCGTCCTCGCTTTACTATGAGTCCTTTTTTGGTGTTTAAAAGATGTTGGAGCATTTTTTTTCCAATTAATTTCCATTTAAAAACGATATTATGGTGATTTGATTATATAAATCAAGAATATTATCCTATATATCCTAGATATAGACAAAATGGTTGCCTTTTACCATATACAGAACCCAATCGTCCTCGCTTTATAGTGAGACCTTTTCAGGGCCCTGTTTCACGAAATTTTAACTTAAGATAAAATCCAATTTTAGTAGATACTTCAATTTTGATTGGCTAAGCACTAAAATCAATCTAATATTATCCAATCAAATTACTAAAATTGGGATCTTATCTTAGTTAAAATTTCGTGAAATAGGCCCCTGATGTTTAAAAGATGTTAGAGCATAGATTTTTTCAATTAACTTCCATCAAAAAACCCCAAACGATATTAGGGTGATATGGTTATATAAATCAAGAATATTATCCTATATATCCTAGATATAGAGAAAAAAAGGGTTGCCTTTCACCACATATAGAACCCAACTGGTCTGGCTTTATAGTGAGTCTTTTTCTTATGTTTTTTTTACCTAATTTCCATAAAAAATATATTTGAATGATTTCATTATATAAACTAAGAATATTATGCTAGAAATATGGGAATTATCATCCTATACCACATATCTAACCGGGGTTGTATGGAATGTTGCTAGTCTTTTTAAAAAAGACACATTTTTATTATAAATTTTAATTGTATATAATGTAACTTGTATTTTTCATTTTAACTATTTATATACATAGAGGGGTTATTTATTTTTATATTTTACTATCTGTGATTTTTGTTTTTATTTATGTATGTTAAATGTAGTAGTAGTATTGTGATTATATTTAGTTTGCCGTCACCATATGTTGACGTCACCATATGTTTCGCGCAATATATCTCGGTTGGTGCTGACGTGCCATTAAACACCACGTCATTTCATTTATACCACATTATTAGGTTAAATGCTCGTTTCCAATTTAATAAAAAATTATCATAATAAAATTCCTAAGTCAATCTATTTTAAACGAAAGAGGGAGTACAAAAGGGTACCAAAGTACAAAAATAGAAGTGCCAAAATTGAAATTTTAATTAAAGCTTGACAATTTAGATTTAAATATTCTACGTGAGTACCGGAACGTGTTCATTTTTCTAAAATGATTGACCAATAGTTTAAAAAAAACTTTTTAATTTGATTCTCGAAACTGCATTTATTCCAGAGTCTTTGTCACAGTCTTTCCTTGTCGAAATTCACGATAAAAGCTGAAATCAAGATCCAAATTGCTACAGGGGTACTGTTCTGGCCAACTGTTTGTCCAAATTAATGCTTTTTGTCCATTCTTAATAAGAGAAGTTAAACTTATTTAGAAGTCAATGGCATTATTGATCATTCCTAATGTGGATATAGATCAAAGCATGGAACCACGGATAACATTTTTATTTTAAAAACAATCATTAATGAATATTAAATATAAAAAAACAGCCTTTGTACATTTTTTTCATAGATTTTACCAAACCATTTGATACTCTTTGAAGAAGGGGGGTGATTTTCAAACTACTAAAACATAATTTTAATGGAATTATTCTTAATTTAATTTTTATATAAGACAGCAACCTATAAATTAAAAAGTTTTAAATATTGGTCAATCATTATATTCGTAGAAACAATGAGCATTTCATTTAAAATTAAATCTGGACCAGGGGACTTATTTGTCTTCAATGATTCAAAGCAGAGATATTTTCATTTAACATTTTGTTGTCTTCAGATGTTCAGAATAATACTTACCGATTTTTTTTATTAATTTTAGTGTCATCTTGTTTAGTTTCGGAATTGGAAAATAATTAAAAAAATGAACACGCCAATGGTTTAACGGAATGTTGCCATATACGTTCTTGTCAGTTTGAATTAAAGAATCAACCCCATTCCGGACGTAGTATATTTAAATCTAAATTATCAAGCTTAGTTAAAATTTCACTTTTAGCACTTCTGTTTTTGTACTTTGGTACCCTTTTGCACTGCCTCTTTCGTTTAAAATAGATTGACTTAAGAATTTTATTATGAGAATTTTTTATTAAATTGGAAACGAGCATTTAACATAAAATGAAATGAAATGGTCAGCACCGACCGGGATATATTGCGCGAAACATATGGTGACGTCAACATATGGTGACGACAAACTTAAAATATAATCACAATACTACTACTACATTACATACATAAATAAAAACCAAAATCACAGATGGTAAAATATAAAAATAAAAATAAATAACCCCTCTGTGTAATAGTTAAAATGAAAAATACAAGTTACATTATATACAATTAAAATTTATAATAAAAATGTGTCTCTTTTAAAAGACTAACAACATTCATACAACCACGGTTAGATATGTGGTATAGGATGATAATTTTCCATATTTCTAGCATAATATTCCTAGTTTATATAATGAAATCATTCAAATATATTTTTTTATGGAAATTAGGTCCAAAAAAAATATAAAAAAGACTCACTATAAAGCCAGGCAGGTTGGGTTCTATATGTGGTAAAAGGCAACCATTTTTTCTCTATATCTAGGATATATAGGATAATATTCTTGATTTATATATTCATATCACCCTAATATAGTTTTTTTGCTGGAAATTAATTGAAGCGAGGACGATTGAGTTCTTTATGTGGTAAAGGGCAACGATTTTCTCTATTTCGAGGATTTATAGGGTAATATTCCTCATTTATATAATAAAATCACCCTAATATCGTTTTTTATGGAAATTAATTGAAAACAAATGCCCCAACATTATTTAAACATCAGAAAAAAACTCACTATAAAGCGAGGACAATTGGGTTCAATGAGTGGTATAAGGCAACGATTTTTTCTATATCTAGAATATATAGGATGGTATTCTTAATTCATGTTATAACATCACCGTAATAGCGTTTTTTTTAAAATGGAAATTAACTGAAAACAAATACTCCAACATCTTTTGAACATCAGAAAAAGACTCACCATAAAGCGAGGACGATTGGGTTCTATATGTGGTAAAAGGCAACCATTTTCTCTATATCTAAGATCTAAAGGATAATATTCTTAATTTATATATTCAAATCACCGTAATATCGTTTTTAAATGGAAATTAATTGAAAAAAAATGCTCCAACATCTTTTAAACATCAAAAAAAAAGACTGACAGTAAAGCGAGGACGATTGGGTTCAATGTGTGGTATAAGGCAACGATTTTCTCTATATCTAGAATATATAGGATGATATTCTTAATTTATGTTATAAAATCACCGTAATATCGCTTTTAAATGGAAATTAATTGAAAAAATACTGCAACATCTTTTAAACACAAGAAAAAAGACTCGCTATAAAGCGAGGACGATTGGGCTCAATGGGTGATTTTCTCTATATTTTCTCTATATTTAGGATAATGATGTTAATTTATATTTTCAAATCACCTTAATATCGTTTTTGTTTTTTGACTGGAAATTAATTGAAAAAAAATACTGCAACATCTTTTAAATATAAGAAAAAGACTCACTATAAAGCGAGGACGATTGGGTTCAATATGTGATATAAGGCGGCGATTTTCTCTACATCTAGGACGTATAGGATAATACTCTTAATTCATATACATGTATTCAAATCACGGTAATATCGTTTTTTGAATGGAAATTAATTGAAAAAAATACTCCAACATCTTTTAAACATAAGAAAAAGACTCACTATAAAGCGAGACCGACTGGGTTCTATATGTGGTATAAGGCAATCAACTTCTCTATATCTAGGATATATAGGATGATATCCTTAATTTATATAATAAAATCGCCCTTATATCGTTTTTTTTTTTATGAAAATTAGTTGAAAAAAATACTCCACGATCCTTTAAACATAAGAAAAAAGGCCTCACTATAAAGCGAGGCCGACTGGGTTCAATGTATGGTATAAAGCAACAATTTTCTGTATATCTGGGATATATAGGATGATATTCTTAATTTATGTTATAAAACCACCGTATTATCGTTTTTTCTAATGGAAATTAACTGAAAACAAATACTCCAACATCTTTTGAACATCAGAAAAAGACTCACTATAAAGCGAGGTCGATTGGGTTCTATATGTGGTAAAAGGCAACCATTTTCTCTATATCTAGGAAACATAGGATAATATTCTTAATTTATATACTCATATCACCATAATATCGTTTTTTTTTATGGAAATTAATTGAAAAAATATTCAACGATCCTTTATACATAAGATAAAAACTCGCTATAAAGCGAGGACGATTGGGTTCAATGTATGGTATAAGGCAACGCTTTTCTCTATTTCGAGGATTTATAGAGTAATATTCCTCATTTATATAATAAAATCACCCTAATATCGTTTTTTGAATGGATATTAATTAAAAAAGAATACTGCAACATCTTTTAAACATAAGAAAAAGACTCATAAAGCGAGGGCGATTGGGTTCAATGTGTCATATAAGGCAACGATTTTCTCTATATCTAGGATAATATTCTTAATTTATATAATAAAATCACCCTAATATCGTTTTTTATGAAAATTAATCGAAAAAAAAAATATGCTGCAACATCTTTTAAACACCAGAAAAAGACTTACTATAAAGCGAGCACGATTGGGTTCAATGTGTTGTATAAGGCAACGATTTTCCCTATATCTATATATATATATAGGATGATATTCTTAATTTATAAAATCAAATCACCGTAACATCGTTTTTTTTTATGGAAATTACTCCAAAATCCTTTAAACAGACACACTATACAGCGGGGCCGAAGAAAAAATTTACAGGAAGATGCAATATCTGATTTTAGCCTCTACTGAACTGTTAATCAATGATTTTCTCTGTTTCTAGGATATGCAGGATAATATTCTTAATTTATATAATAAAATCACGCTAATGCCATTATTTTATTGAAATTAATTTTAAAAAAAATACCCCCAAATCTTTCAAATATCAGTAAAAATCGAGGTCGATTGGATCCTATGTAATAGTGTGGAGGTTTTCTCTATTTCTACGATAATATTCTTAATTTATAATAAAAAGAATTACTCTAATATAATTATTTTATGGAGATTAATTGAAAGACATATCAAAATCTTTTAAACATAAGAAACAGACTCACTATAAAGAGAGGCCGGCTGGGTTGTATATGTGGTCATAGAATAGCCTTTATAGGATAATATTCTTAATCTATATAATAAAATCACTCTAATATCTTTATTTTATGGAAATTAATTGAAAGAAATACTCCAAATTTCTTTCAAATATAAGAAAAAGACTCACTATATAAAGCGAAACCGATGGGTTCTAATTCTATGTGTCGTATAATGCGATGATTTTCTCTATTTCTAGGACATATAGTAGGGGTCGAACTCCCAGATCCGTGACCAATTTCCGGGGAGGAAGGTTTGACGATTGATTCTGGTAGGGGGGACTTTTCTGAGGATTTGTGCAGTTTGCAACCGCTGGAAAGTGTGGGCAACTCTCAGGAGAGGCAAAAATCCAAGATGGCGGCCGAAATAGCACAGAGACGTATAGTTGGGTGCTAATGTCATCAACCCGTCCTTGTAATATGTCATTTTTATAGTTTTCAGGGTCGCTGAATCCATTAAGATCACTCGCAAGTCATTTTGATGCACCCATATCCCAATATGGCGGAAATCTGGCAGAGATGGTGGAAAAAACGAAAAATAATGTTATATATTCTAGTAAGGGACTAAGGCAAATATGGGCTTGTAATATATCGTTTTTAGGGTTTTCATGGATGCTTAGTTCATTTTTGATGGTCTCGTGTCAATGAAATCTACATTAGATGTTAAATATGAAACAAATGTCAGAGCACAGAAGATACAAAGATACGGAAAACATCATTATATACGCAATACGTCATTTATATAGCACCTACGAATATCATAATTTCTATTCATAGGCATATACGTTTCACACAAATCTTTCAAGACGACAGCCGTGTCTAATGCACTGTCAAACTCAGATGTGTCACTAACAGAGGTATCATTATCCTCATCATCATTACCATCATCAATGTCTACCGATGATCTGAATTTAAATGGCAACGCCGGGTTTATATACCCTACAGGAACACACACATTCCCTCTTTCAACTCCCATCCATGTCCGAGTGGACCAGCTACGTTACTGACATTGTAACTTAGCATGATATATGCTTGATACAGCGTGTGCATTGCTTTTCATCTTTAGCCATTTGCTAGCCCTACCACAAGCTACAGTTGTGGATTATTTGTCATTATAGATACATCTCAGCACAAATTGTTCCATGGAGGCTACCGGGTTATCGGATAAAGTTAATGCGACACCTAAACCATCTAACAATGATGTAACTGCACTAAATGTGGACTTATAGAGTCTTTTTTGAATGGCCAAAAAATCCCGACATTGTATATCACTACCGGTAGACATAGATGATGGTAATGATGATGAGGATAATGATACCTCTGTTAGTGACACATCTGAGTCTTAAAGTGCATTAGACACGGACTCTGGTTGAAGGCTGTCGTCTTGAAAGATTTGTGTGAAACGTATATAATGATGTTTTCCGTATCTTTGTATCTTCTGTACTCTGACATTTGTTTCATATTTAACATCTAATGTAGATTTCATTGACCATCAAAAATGAACTAAGCATCCATGAAAACCCTAAAAACGATATATTACAAGCCCATATTGGCCTTACTAGAATATATAACATTATTTTTCGTTTTTTCCACCATCTCCGCCAGATTTCCACCTTATTGGGATATGGGTGCATCAGAATGACTTGCGAGTGATCTTAATGGAGTCAGCGACCCTGAAAACTATAAAAATGACATATTACAAGGACGGTTTGATGACATTAGCACCCAACTATACGTCTCTGTGCTATTTCGGACGCCATCTTGGATTTTTGCCTCTCCTGAGAGTTGCCCACACTTTCCAGAGGTTGCAAACTGCACAAATCCTCAGAACCATACCTGCCAACTGTCACGCATTTGGCGTGAGAATCACGCATTTTTAATCAAAATCACGCTCTCACGAGCACATAGTGAAATCTCACGCATTTTCAAAAGTATAGTATAAAAATAAAATAAAAGGTATTTCCACGTACGAGTTACATTCGGATGCACATTGATCAGATGCAATTAGACAAACACGATGTATTCCGAATGTCGAGTCGCTCTTTTCCGGTTTGTTTTAAGTACGACACCACTGATTGGCTGGATAAGTTAGATCAGCCAATGAAATTATTTGTTTCATTACCACTGTTCAGAAACTGGAATATCCTTCCCGCGCGTTTGAGTGAGAGAAAAGCCTGCAAGATGAGTGACACTAACAACGATTCAGATTGTAAAGTTAAAAAAACAAAATTTACTGGCGCAGCTAAGTACGATTCGAAGTTTAATTCCATGTGTTTAAATGATATGCATTAAAACTTTTAAAATGTACTAGTATCTCTTTTGTGAATTATTTTATCTCTATTCTCCGGTCTACAAGAGTGTTTTATAAGGGCTAAATCCCTTTGCCCCCCCCCCCGCCAAGACTTCGTCCTGGACTCGACCAGGGGCCTGCGCCACTGCGGCCCCTGGACCCCAGCTTGGTTAAATTTCACTCATTGAATTCATTTTAGGTTGGCAGCTCTGCAGAACAGTCCCGCCTACCAGAATCAATCGTCAAACCTTCCTCCCCGGAAATTGGTCACGGATCTGGGAGTTCGACCCCTACTAATATACGATAATATTCTTAATTTAAAATAATAAAATCACTCAAATTTCGTGATTTTATGGAAATTATTTGAAAATATATTTCAAAATCTTTTAATTTAAACAGACGCACTTACAGCGAGGCCGAACAAATATTTACAAGACAGTAGATCTAACATCTGATTTTAGTCTCTACTATACATAATGTCAAGGCCGTACATCGAACTGTCAATCAAATTGACTGACATGTTCCTCGCTCTATATAGTCTCTTATCATCCATACAAATATTCTACGTTGAAGACTAGGGGGTTCTGGGTGACCGAGACTACGCTCTATATCGTACTCGCTTTATATGATCTAGCATTTTCCTCCATGCGTAGTCTGCGATATCACATTAGTGGAAGCGGACGTTAAACATACCATTCCAGTTCCAGTTCCTCCATGCGCATGGTTGTGAATTCCATACTTCCGGGAAATTGTCAATAATGGTAAATAGCTGAATCAGACGATAATAAGTCAAGAAAGATGTTTTAAAAATACTTCCTGACTGTGGTAGTGTACCCAGCGTGGGTAAATCAGCTACCTATTTAAAAAAAAAACAACAACAAACGAATGTTATTTGTATTTATAGATGGATATTCATGGAATTATCACATAGCCTAATAATAATAACCATTGACCAGGCCTAGCCAATTTTTTTTTATTTCAATTATTTGACTAAAAAATGAAATATATGTTCCACTTCGAAGTTCCAACAGGACGTGATTAAGATTAAAATAAAGTTATACCAGGTCTGATCTAGATTCGAATACAGTGTTGATATATTTTGGTAATACAATAACGTGCCACTGTAAAATGGCAATATGGCCATGGGTTTGGTAAATTATATGAGTGTGAATAAAAACATATTTCCACACCACATGAAAGAAAAAAATACACTATTAATTCATCAGATTCGATCCAGCAAAATGAATAATTCTACATCAGGTCTGCAACATGTGTCTCACAACAGCATCAGTGGAGACGGTGAATTACATTGTGGAAGTGGTAGTTTACTTGGACCATTATCTTTGTTTGTACAGGGTCTTCTTGCCTTCGTGGCATTTACATCCCTAATAGGTTTGTATTCAGTTGGTATTCTATCCAAGAATTAAATCATTCTTTTAAGGAGGATAATAGTAGGCTGTAGCACAGTACTGGTACCTGACAAAATGGCAGACACTACATGAACTTCTTATTACTTGCCTGTCATTTAGAGATATCAATGAAAATATTGCAAACATACAAATATGTGTCCAACAAAATGACAGGCACTGAAGGGGTGGCGTCTGACAAATCCTGAATTTGTGCCTGACAGTGGCTGTAACTGCTACATTATTTCCTGGCCTTGGCTACAGCCTACTATTGTTGTATGGTTTTCTAAAGTGGGTACTGGGAATCTGTAGTCCTGTCTAACTGGTAAAAATACACATATTTCATTGCTGGAAGCCATCTTTTCTCCTCCTCAGGTGAACTACAGGGGGGCATAAATCTGCATGATAGTTGAGTATAGGAAGAAAACATGGTTTAAAAAAAATCTCTATTGTGTTAAACGAACCATTGTAGGAATTTAAAAATTGAAATAAACACTGTTTCTAGTTAAAGATATATTATGGGAGATCAGATAACGAGTTGGCAGTTCTCACTATAATAGTTGAAAAGTAGATAATTTCTGCCTTGCCTTGATCATCATTACTAAGGTCAGTACAACAAACACCATAGTCTTGATTATCCATTTAATCATTAAATCGTACAGGAAAGTTATGCAGTAAATCGGCTCAAAATCCACTAAAGATCACAATCTAGCAATGCCATCAAAAGTTGATTATGGTCTGGATAGGTTAATTAATGTCTAATTAATAGTTTACACATAGATAACATTTCAGGCCTAAAGAAAGACCTGCAATAGACAGATTTAGCTCTTGCATAATGTATGTTGAATATAATAAAAAATATTCTTCTCCTTAAAAGTTGACAAAGACTTTAATCTTTTTGTTCAATCAATATCATAAAATACCATCTGTTGTCATTGATAATATTGAACATTTAAAAGATCAAGAGTTGTACAGAAGGAGTATTTTAAAAATCAATGACTCTATACATGTACATGAGACAGTATAGTTCTTGTATTACTGCCTTATGATTATTATTATTTTATTTTTTTTTGTGTATTTTCTGCAAATCGAATTCCTCAGAATCTAACCATGGGATCTTTCTGAAACTTTGACCTACCCACCCAAAAATGGGGTGCAAACGTTGTTTAAATATATTTTCAAAAAGTTTTACGAATCCGAAATCACCAAATTTTACGAACGAAAAAACTCACAATGCATAGTCGTAACTTTGTTATTTTTTGACCGAGTTTAGTAATTCTTTTTTCTTTGAATACCTTGAAAAAAATCATTTTCATCTGCAGTTTCACATTTTCGAATTTCGAAAATTCGTCGCTGTGTTTTTGAACCGGAAGTTTAGACCAATTTGACAACTTCTTTAATACATGTAGTTGTACGATTTTTATGAAATTTAGTATATAAGTAGATCTTACCAATGGGACTTCAAAAATATAATTAGAAATTTTCTAAATTATCTCCCCTTGACGAAATTTATGGTTCAAATTTTTCAAAAAATCAAAGAAATATAGGTCAGAATGACCTAATTTTTTTTTTTTGATACTAGACAAGTAATTACTGATTCGAACACAAAATATGAAGTTTGTAGATCGAACCGGAAGTGCCACCATCTTGAAACATAAAAAATCTACCTGGCTTTTTTGATATTTTACTTACAGACGTGGGAGTTATATTTTCTGAATCCTTGAAGGAAGGCCTAAAAAACGTTCAGAGCAGAATTTTGATTTAGTTCAACTGATGGTTGCCATTTTGAAGTGAATATGAAAAATTGTGAAAAATCGACATTCACAAGCTTGTAAACAAATACAATAGGGCATAATATGTTCAATGCGTCTCCTATTTCTGAAATTAATACATTTCAGGATAGCCGGGATACAGGTCAGATTTTTGGTATTTGACTAGCTACTTGAGATCCTACTGATGTGATTGTTTTTAGCTACGATTGGGAGCCTTAAGATAAGTTTATGCTAATATCACTAATTAAACTTACAGAGGCCAATGTAGTGGCACAACTATCGCCTTACTCTAAATACTCGATTTTAAATACGACGATTTGTACCCGTTTCAGGTAGGATGAAATGCTTAATTGTAGTTGGGTGTGGCGGAAATATTATAAATAACAATAATCAATGGTTGTTTTGATGAAAAATATTGTCAATTTTATTTAATCGCAGCGGGAGTGAATCACGATGGGATGTGCTACGTTGGAGTCTATGGGCCAAAATCTTATCTCGAAACACGGAGGGTGGAGAGATAAGGTTTGTTATCTAGTACATGTATTTGACTATTTAAAAAATTCGAATTTTGCCTTTGATGTTTTTCGTGCCGACAAAGTTGTTTACGACTGAAAAATGACATTAACTTCACTAGATTCTGACAGATTTTTATGATTTATTTTTTCTTCTTCGGATTACTTATATGACCCATGACATGTGACATGAAGTGACTGTGAATATGAAAGCTTTAATATCTGCTTACATATGAAAGCTTATTGTTTCTGTTAAGATTATTAGGCTTTCAGACTTTCGTCTGAAAGCCTATTGTGATTACTAAAATTATTATTATTTATTATTATTATTTTATTTTTCGGGGGAACCTATTTCTCAGTGTCTGTAACAGATACAGATCTGGGACATAATTTTCTATCAGGAAACCATATGGTGGCCACCTGATCGACTGTATTTGAAACTTCTGCGCAGACCGGAAGTGGCTGAATTTCGTGTGGTGCCAAAAAATTAAAAAACGGCAGTAGATTCGTCAATTCTGTACCTATGTTCATACAAATTACATTTTCGGAAACCTTTAGTCTTTTCTCGGACGATAGCAGTTGAAAATTTTGCAATTTCAAAACTTCGCCGCTGACTTCTAGCGTTCGAAAAATGAAAATATGTTATTTAAGACAAATATTTTGTTATTTTTCAAAATTTTCAAATTTGACCTACATTTTTAGATACCTGAAGGCAATCCAGTTCCAGTAATATAAGTTTCATTCAGAGTTATCGCCCTTTATTTTTCAATTTTTTTCGAATTTTCTTCACATTTTGTGAGCTTAAGTTTCGTTTTTTACGGCTGGATCAACGTTTCTGAAATTCCTGGAACATAAAGCTATATGGTCAAACCACCGTTTAAAGCAATTTCAACAACAATCCGTAAACCGGAAGTAGTCGAAATAATATGCGATATTTTGAAAAAACGTGAAAAATGGGTGTTTTAGGTAAAAACACGATTTCTCCGTCCGATATCAACGGATTAAAAGAATTAAGGTATCATTTGGTCGGGCAGTGATTGGACCACTGAATGATACCCAATTCGTACGGATACGATGAGCAGGAAGCAAAATGTGGCATGCTGAAAATTAAGTATTTTCTGATTTGGAGCGTTTTCAGATGCCTGTATCTTGAAAACTGCGCCACAGTTTTTTATGAAACTTTCTCTATCGAGAGACCTTGCGGTAGTCTTGTGTACGAAACATCCCATTACGACTTTGAAATATCTGGAATAGGTGAAATAACAGACTGAAAATCAAAAAAAGTCGAAAAATCGTGAAATTTTGGAAAATGCTCTAATATTTTTTTATTTTAAGAGTTTTCCATAAAAATGTTGTATATTCACATAGCTGACCTAATTACGATTCTAACGATATATAATATGCATGTAGTTATTGAAATTTAATTTTCGATATTTTAAATTTTTGGCACTTTTGAACATAGGATTTCTCAGGGGCATTTTATCTGATCAGATAATGTAATATATCATTACAGAGCACTGTGGCTTTTTTAGTGCCCAAACCGGCGATTAAAATTATTCCGACATTAATAACCATACCGGAAGTATTCAAAAAATGAAAAAAAATGGTTAAAAACATTGTCGCACTTGCGAAAAACTTGATTTCTCCTTTAGGTGATAGTGGACCAAAAGAACTAAAGTGTGGCTGGATAGCCCTATTAAGGGACCATCATATGGTATCTAAATAATACGATTTCGATGGTAAGGAAATAAATTATTGTATGCCAAAAATCTAGTATTTTCCGATTTTTATACGCCCACATTTCCATGTGGACGTATATTGTTGTCGCCCCTGTTTGTCCGTCCGTCCGTCCACAATTGTTTGTGAACAGTCTACAGGTCACAATTTTTATCCGATTTCATTGAAACTTAAAATATAGGTTTATCACCCTAAGATCTCGGTTCCTTTCGATATTGGCATGTATCGGACTGTAACTTCATGGGTTATGGCCCCTGATTGTACGAAAAATCATGTTTTTATACGCCCACATTTTTATGTGGACGTATATTGTCGTCGCCCCTGTCCGTCCGGACATCCGTCCGTCCGTCCACAATTTGTTTGTGGACTCTCTACAGGTCACAATTCTTATCCGATTTTGACGAAACTTGAAATATAGGTTTATCCCCAAAAGATCTCGGCTGCTTTCGATATTGGCATGTATCGGATGAAAACTTCATGGATTATGGCTCCTGATTGTACGAAAAATCACGTTTTTAGCTTGTGGACCCTATAGAGGTCACAATTTTGAACCGATTTTGATGAAACTTGACATGCATGTTTATAACCCAAAGACCTTGGTTCCTTTCGATATTTGCGCCTATCGGAATGTAATTTCCTGAATTATGGCCCCTGATTGTCCGAAAAATCACCCTTTTTAGCTTGTGGTCCCTCTGGAGGTCACAATTATTATCCGATTTAAAAAACCGTTTGGTTAAATCACCGTTACACCCTAAGGAAGGTTGAGTTCGAATTTTGGGAAAATCGGACGAAAATTGCCATACAAAATGGCCGCCGTTTGTACACGAATACTGTAAAAAAATGGTATATCAAGGTTGTAGACCCTGTAGAAGTCATATTTTTTATTCGATTTTGATGAAACTTGAAATAGTTGGTTATAACCCAAAGATCTTGGTTCCTTTCGATATTTGCGCATATCGGATCGTAACTTCCTGAATTATGGCCCCTGATTATATGCAAAATCGCCTTATTTTAGCTTGTGGTCCCTCTGGTGGTCACAATTATTATCCGATTTAATAAAACGGTTGATTATATTACCGTTACACCGTAAGGAAGGTTGAGTTCGAATTTCGGGAAAATCGGACCAAAATTGCCATACAAAATGGCCGCCGTTTGTACGCGAATACTGTTAAAAAATTGTATATCATGGTTGTGGACCCTGTAGAAGTCACAATTTTAATTCGATTTTGATGAAACTTGAAATGCATGGTTATAACCTAAAGATCTTGATTCCTTTCGTTATTTGCGCATATCGGATCCTAACTTCCTGAATTATGGCCCCTGATTGTCCGAAAAATCGCCTATGGTCCCTCTGGAGGTCACAATTATTATCCGATTTGAAAAAACGTTTGACTCTATCACCGTTACACCCTACGAAAGGTTGAGTTCGAATTTCAAGAAAATTGGACCATAATTGCCAGAAAAAATGGCCGCCGTTTGTACGAGAACAGTGTAAAAATATGGTAGAGGTGACAATTTTAATTCGATTTTGATGAAACCTGAAATGCTTGTTTATAACCTAAAGATCTTTATTCTTTTCGTTATTTGCGCATATCAAATTGTAACTTAATGAATTATGGCCTTTGATTGTTGGAAAAATCTCTTTCGGTATTGCTTGTTCTCTGTCTATCTCTCAAAGAATTATTATCTGATTTAAAAAAAAACTCTGATTATATTACTGTTGCACCGTAAGGAAGGTTGAGTTTGAATTTCGTGAAAATCGTACCAAAATTGCCAGACGAAATGGTCACCGTTTGTACGCGAATATTGTAAAAATATGGTATATCATGGTTGTGGACTCTCTACAGGTCACAATTCTTATCCGATTTTGACGAAAAGTAACATTTCTAGGTTGTGTACCGTCACACCATAATCATTGTCGGCTTCGAATTTCATGA
Source organism: Patella depressa (assembly GCA_948474765.1). Taxonomy (NCBI): domain Eukaryota; kingdom Metazoa; phylum Mollusca; class Gastropoda; family Patellidae; genus Patella; species Patella depressa. The sequence goes on along the minus strand of CAOLEZ010000009.1, from coordinate 375,962 downwards.
ATATCAGACTGGAATTGACCAACAAAATGGCTGCTCCCAATACAGTATGAAATACAGGACTTAATTATGTAGGAAAAATCACTTTCGGTATTGCTTGTTCTCTATCCATCTCTCAAAAATGTGGGCGTATCCTGCCTGGCAGTGCCAGCCTATCTTTTAGCTTGTGAACAGTGTAGAGGTCACAATTTTGAACCGATTTGGATGAAACTTGAAATGCATGTTTATAACCCAAAGATCTTGATTCCTTTCGATATTTGCGCCAATCGGATCGTAACTTCCTGAATTATGGCCCCTGATTGTCCGAAAAATTGCCCTTTTTAGCTTGTGGTCCCTCTGGAGGTCAAAATTGTTATCCGATTTAAAAAACCGTTTGATTATATCACCGTTCCATGGTTATGAAGGTCGATGATGAATTCTGTGAAAATCGGACCAAAATTGACGGACAAAATGGCCGCCGTTTGTACGCGAATATTGTGAAAATATGTTATATCAAGGTTGTGGAGCTTATAGAGGTCACAATTTTGAACCAATTTTGATGAAACTTGACATGTATGTTTATAACCCAAAGATCTTGGTCCCTTTCGATATTTGCGCCCATTGGATTGTAACTTCCTGAATCATGGCCCCTGATTGTCCGAAAAATTGCCCTTTATAGCTTGTGGTCCCTCTGGAGGTCAAAATTGTTATCGGATTTAAAAAAACGTTTGATTATATCACCGTTCCATGGTTATGAAGGTTGAGTTCGAATTTCGTGAAAATCGGACCAAAATTGATGGACAAAATGGCCGCCGTTTGTACGCGAATAGTGTGAAAATATGTTATATCAAGGTTGTGGACCTTATAGAGGTCACAATTTTGAACCAATTTTGATGAAACTTGACATGTATGTTTATAACCCAAAGATCTTGGTTCCTTTCGATAATTGCGCCCATCGGATCGTAACTTCCTGAATTATGGCCCCTGATTGTCCAAAAAATCGCCCTTTTTAGCTTGTGGTCCCTCTGGAGGTCAAAATTGTTATCCGATTTAAAAAAACGTTTGATTATATCGCCATTCCATGGTTATGAAGGTTGAGTTCAAATTTTGTGTAAATCGGACCAAAATTGACGGACAAAATGGCCGCCGTTTGTACGTGAATAGTGTGAAAATATGTTATATAAAGATTGTGGACCTTATAGAGGTCACAATTTTGAACTGATTTTGATGAAACTTGACATGTATGTTTATAACCCAAAGATCTTGGTTCCTTTCGATATTTGCGCCCATTGGATCATAACTTCCTGAATTATGTCCCCAGATTGTCCGAAAAATTGCTTTTGTTAGCTTTTGGTCCCTCTGGAGGTCAAAATTATTATCCGATTTAAAAAAACGTTTGACTATATCACCGTTACATGGTAATGAAGAGAGAGTGTGAATTACGTGAAAATCGGACTGGAATTGACGGACAAAATGGCCGAGGTTTGTACACGAATAGTGTGAAAATATGTTATATCAAGGTTGTGGACCCTATAGAGATCACAATTTTGAATGGATTTTGACGAAACTTGACATGTATGTTTATAACGCAAAGATCTTGGTTCCTTTCGATATTTGTGCCCATCGGGTCATTACTTCCTGAATTATGTTCCCTGATTGTACGAAAAATCACTCTGCTTAGCTTGTGGTCCCACTGGAGGTCACAATTATTATCTGATTAAACTGATTTAAAAAAAAACGTTTCATTATAAAAACCAAACAAATTCTAATGATTTTCTGATAATTCCTTAATATGCGACAACTCTTGTTGACTGCCCGGACGATTTGGCTGCTGTGTGGACGTATGTTTCGTTGCCTGGCAACCTATTTTTTAACATTCTGAGACGCCCTTTTCTCGAAAACGACGCCACAGATATTTCTTAAACTTTTCATACCCAAAGTCCTAACGGTTGTCTATATAGTGAATCCCAAACGAAAAGCATTGAAATAATATAAGTGGTCCAAAAATGGCCTCAAACTTTGAAAAAAATTGAAAAATCGTTAAATTTTTGGAAACGCTCTTCAATTTATCTTTTTTTCCAAAACTACTCAATGGATGTTTCTGACACTTCTGGTACGCAAAGTTAAGTATCCAAAGAACTTCGTAAAGCTATCACAACAACGAATGTAAAACTGGAAGTAGTCGAAAAAATGTCCGATATTTTGAAAAAAATTAATTCTTTTACGAAAACCTTTTTTATTTGTGAATATTTTTTGATGATATTTTTCACAGGAATTATTGATATAAAATTAAACCATGCTAGTCCCGAAATGACATAATTTGTGTCTAGTCGACGTTAAACACCATTTCTCTCATCTCGGTAGTGCCAGTTAATTTGAGATATATTTTGTCTCCTTTTAAGTTTTTTACCTTTTTATACGCCCACATTTTCATGTGGACGTATATTGTCGTCGCCCCTGTTCGTCCGTCCGTCCGTCCGTCCGTTCACAATTGTTTGTGAACAGTCTACAGGTCACAATTTTTATCCGATTTCAATGAAACTTAAAACATAGGTTTATCACCCTAAGATCTCGGTTCCTTTCGATATTGGCATGTATCGGACTGTAACTTCATGGGTTATGGCCCCTGATTGTACGAAAAATCACGTTTTTATACGCCCACATTTTTATGTGGACGTATATTGTCGTCGCCCCTGTCCGTCCGGACGTACGTCCGTCCGTCCGTCCGTCCGTCCGTCCACAATTTGTTTGTGGACTCTCTACAAGTCACAATTCTTATCCGATTTTGACGAAACTTGAAATATAGGTTTATCCCCAAAAGATCTCGGCTGCTTTCGATATTGGCATGTATCGGATGAAAACTTCATGGATTATGGCCCCTGATTGTACGAAAAATCACGTTTTTAGCTTGTGGACCCTATAGAGGTCACAATTTTGAACCGATTTTGATGAAACTTGACATGCATGTTTATAACCCAAAGATCTTGGTTCCTTTCGATATTTGCGCCTATCGGAATGTAATTTCCTGGATTATGGCCCCTGATTGTCCGAAAAATCACCCTTTTTAGCTTGTGGTCCCTCTGGAGGTCACAATTATTATCCGATTTAAAAAACCGTTTGATTATATCACCGCTACACCCTAAGGAAGGTTGAGTTCGAATTTCGGGAAAATCGGACGAAAATTGCCATACAAAATGGCCGCCGTTTGCACGCGAATACTGTTAAAAAATGGTATATCAAGGTTGTGGACCCTGTAGAAGTCACATTTTTTATTTGATTTTGATGAAACTTGAAATTCATGGTTATAACCCAAAGATCTTGGTACCTTTCGATATTTGCGCATATTGGAACGTAACTTCCTGAATTATGGCCCCTGATTATAAGCAAAATCGCCTTATTTTAGCTTGTGGTCCCTCTGGTGGTCACAATTATTATCCGATTTAATAAAACGGTTGATTATATTACCGTTACACCGTAAGGAAGGTTGAGTTCGAATTTTGGGAAAATCGGACCAAAATTGCCATACAAAATGGCCGCCGTTTGTACGCAAATACTGTTAAAAAATTGTATATCATGGTTGTGGACCCTGTAGAAGTCACAATTTTAATTCGATTTTGATGAAACTTGAAATGCATGGTTATAACCTAAAGATCTTGATTCCTTTCGTTATTTGCGCATATCGGATCCTAACTTCCTGAATTATGGCCCCTGATTGTCCGAAAAATCGCCTATGGTCCCTCTGGAGGTCACAATTATTATCCGATTTGAAAAAACGTTTGACTCTATCACCGTTACACCCTACGAAAGGTTGAGTTCGAATTTCAAGAAAATTGGACCATAATTGCCAGAAAAAATGGCCGCCGTTTGTACGCGAACAGTGTAAAAATATGGTATGTCAAAATTGTGGACCCTGTAGAGGTGACAATTTTAATTCGATTTTGATGAAACCTGAAATGCTTGTTTATAACCTAAAGATCTTTATTCTTTTCGTTATTTGCGCATATCAAATTGTAACTTAATGAATTATGGCCTTTGATTGTAGGAAAAATCACTTTCGGTATTGCTTGTTCTCTGTCTATCTCTCAAACAATTATTATCTGATTTAAAAAAAAACTCTGATTATATTACTGTTGCACCGTAAGGAAGGTTGAGTTCGAATTTCGTGAAAATCGTACCAAAATTGCCGGACGAAATGGTCACCGTTTGTACGCGAATATTGTAAAAATATGGTATATCATGGTTGTGGACTCTCTACAGGTCACAATTCTTATCCAATTTTGACGAAAAGTAACATTTCTAGGTTGTGTACCGTCAAACCATAATCATTGTCGGCTTCGAATTTCATGAATATCAGACTGGAACTGACCAACAAAATGGCTGCTCCCAATACAGTATGAAATACAGGACTTAATGATGTAGGAAAAATCACTTTCGGTATTGCTTGTTCTCTATCCATCTCTCAAAAATGTGGGCGTATCCTGCCTGGCAGTGCCAGCCTATCTTTTAGCTTGTGAACAGTTTAGAGGTCACAATTTTGAATCGATTTGGACGAAACTTGAAATGCATGTTTATAACCCAAAGACCTTGGTTCCTTTCGATATTTGCGCCCATCGGATCGTAACTTCCTGAATTATGGCCCCTGATTGTCCGAAAAATTGCCCTTTTTAGCTTGTGGTCCTTCTGGAGGTCAAAATTTTTATCCGATTTAAAAAAACGTTTGATTATATCACCGTTCCATGGTTATGAAGGTTGAGTTTGAATTTCGTGAAAATCGGACCAAAATTGACGGACAAAATGGCCGCCATTTGTACGCGAATAGTGTGAAAATATGTTAAATCAAGGTTGTGAACAGTGTAGAGGACACAATTTTGAACCGATTTGGATGAAACTTGAAATGCATGTTTATAACCCAAAGATCTTGGTTCCTTTCGATATTTGCGCCAATCGGATCGTAACTTCCTGAATTATGGCCCCTGATTGTCCGAAAAATTGCCCTTTTTAGCTTGTGGTCCCTCTGGAGGTCAAAATTGTTATCCGATTTAAAAAACCGTTTGATTATATCATTGTTCCATGGTTATGAAGGTCGAGTTCGAATTTCATGAAAATCGGACCAAAATTGACGGACAAAATGGCCGCCATTTGTACGCGAATAGTGTGCAAATATGTTATATCAAGGTTGTGAACAGTGTAGAGGACACAATTTTGAACCGATTTGGATGAAACTTGAAATGCATGTTTATAACCCAAAGATCTTGATTCCTTTCGATATTTGCGCCAATTGGATCGTAACTTCCTGAATTATGGCCCCTGATTGTCCGAAAAAATGCCCTTTTTAGCTTGTGGTCCCTCTGGAGGTCAAAATTGTCATCCGATTTAAAAAAATGTTTGATTATATCACCGTTTCATGGTTATGAAGGTTGAGTATGAATCGTGTGAAAATCGGACCAAAATTGACGGACAAAATGGCCGCCGTTTGTACGCGAATATTGTGAAAATATGTTATATAAAGGTTGTGGACCTTATAGAGGTCACAATTTTGAACCGATTTTGATGAAACTTGACATGTATGTTTATAACCCAAAGATCGTGGTTCCTTTAGATATTTGCGCCCATTGGATCATAACTTCCTGAATTATGTCCCCGGATTGTCAGAAAAATCGCTTTTGTTCGCTTTTGGTCCCTCTGGAGGTCAAAATTATTATCCGATTTAAAAAAACGTTTGACTATATCACCGTTACATGGTAATGAAGAGAGAGTTTGAATTACGTGAAAACCGGACTAGAATTGACGGACAAAATGGCCGCCGTTTGTACACGAATAGTGTGAAAATATGTTATATCAAGGTTGTGGACCCTATAGAGGTCACAATTTTGAATCGATTTTGATGAAACTTGACAGGTATGTTTTAAACCCAAAGATCTTGGTTCCTTTCGATATTTGCGCCCATCGGGTCATTACTTCCTGAATTATGTCCCCTGATTGTACGAAAAATCACCCTTTTTATACGCCCACATGGAAATGTGGTCGTATATTGCCGTCGCCCCTGTCCGTCCGTCTGTCGGTCCGTCCGTCGGTCCATCCGTCCGTCCGTCCGTCCGTCCGTCCTTCGTCCACAATTTCTTGTGAACGCTCTAGAGGCTAAAGTTAATATCCGATTGACTTTAAATTTATACACAGTGTTTAAGGTCATGAGACGAAGAAGCCTATTGATTTTCGGTGATATCCGATAATTACTACCAGAGTTATGACCCTTGATCACTTTGAAAAATCTTGTGAACACTCTAGAGGCTATAGTTAATATCCGATTGACTTTAAATTTATACACAGTGTTTAAGGTCATGAGTCAAAGAAGCCTATAGATTTTCGGTGATATCTGATAATTACTGCCAGAGTTATAACCCTTGATCACTTTGAAAAATCTTGTGAACGCTTTAGAGGCTAAAGTTAATATCCGATTGACTTTAAATTTATACACAGTGTTTAAGGTCATGAGACGAAGAAGCCTATTGATTTTCAATGATATCCGATAATTACTGCCAGAGTTATGACCCTTGATCACTTTGAAAAATCTAAAGTTAATATCCGATTGACTTTAAATTTATACACACTATTTACGGTCATGATACAAAATAGCCTATTTATTTTCAGCGATATCCGATAATTACTGCCAGAGTTATGACCCTTGATCACTTTGAAAAACCCTGTGAATGCTCTAAAGGCTAAAGTTAATATCCGATTGACTTTAAATTTGTACACAGTGTTTAGGGTCATGATACGAAGAATCCTATTTGATTTTCAGTGATATCTGATAATTTCTGGCAGTTGATCACTTTGAAATATCTTGTGGACAAAGGCCTTGAGACAAACCATCAAAACTATTCTAATCATTTCTGATAATTATTTAATGGGCTATTACTCGTAATAAGATTATCATGTGTTGTAAATGTTCTCCTTACTGATAAAAGAAACAATATGCGACAACCCTTGTTGACTGCCCGGACGACTTAGCTGTTGTGGGCGTATGTTTCGTTGCCTGGCAACCTATCTTTAGCTTGTGGTGCCTCTGGAGGTCACAATTATTATATGATTTAAAAAAAAACGTTTGATTATAAAAACCAAACAAATTCTAATGATTTTCTGATAATTCCTTAATATGCGACTATTCTTGTTGACTGCCTGGACGATTTTGCTGCTGTGTGGGCGTATGTTTCGTTGCCTGGCAACCTATTTTTAATATCAGTTTATGGGTTCCAAGTTTATTATTTATTGCCTGGTGTGTATTAAACAATTCTCAATTGCGAATTCTCAACTATTTGTTACCGATAATGATTTCTTTTGGCACCGGAAGTAAAGTAATTTTGCCAGATTTTAAAATTTTGACCGGTGTATTCGCAAACAAATATTACTTACAAATCTGATAGAGGGTGTCACTGAATCATAACAACTACAGTATCGTTTGGTAACTCGAGGGATCGGCTATTGTATGACGCGCTTCCTGTCTGATTCCTTAAAGCTGATTCAGCACTGCAGGTCTGCAGGTCTAGTTAAATTATTATTATTTTTTTTTGTGTGTTTTCTGCAAATCGGATTTCTCAGAATCTATCCATAGGATTTTTCTGAAATTTTGACCTACACCCCCAAAAATGGGGTGCGAACCTTGATTAAATATATTTTCAAAACGTTTTGTTAATCCAAAATCACCGAATTTTACGAACGAAGGCATTTGACCTACAATGCTGTAACTTTGTGACTATTTGATCTATTTTACTAATTCTTTTTTCTTTGAGTATCCTAAGACATTTACTTCAAATCTGCAATTTCGGATTTTCGAATTTCGAAACTTCGTCGCTGTGATTTCGAACCGGAAGTTGAGCCCAACTTGACAATTTCTTTAATAGTTGTGCGATTTTCAGGAAATTTAGAATGTAAGTAGAACTTGCCAATGCGACTTCAATGATGTCTTCAGAAATTTTCTAAATTATCTCCCCTTGGTGAAATTAAGGGTCAAATTTTTCAAAAAAATCGTCGAAATAAATAGCAATTTGAAGGGCCGAGACTTTGGAACACAATAACTCTCCTGGTAGTTGAGCTAGAATGTTAAGTCTTGGTGTAGACGTTAACTAGGTCAATGTCATGATTGAGTTCAAAGATGAGCATTTTCTGTCTAGGGTAAGCAGAGATAAGCAAGCTGATTTGTTGATTCTTTAAAGCATGTTAACTTTGGTTATAATGAAGGGAGGGCGATGAAACTCTTGTCAATCGAATGTCTAATAGCTAGCTTGTTATGTGAAATAATTGTATCATTTTTTTCAAATGTCTGGGGTAGCCGAAAAAAAGATATCGAAAATCCAAAATGTCGTATTTTTACGATTTGGAACATTTTTAGATGTCTTTTTTCTCTAAAGTAAACGTGATATTTTTTTTTAACTTCGTCTACAAAGAGTCTTATCAGTAGTCTTTCATATGAAACCATCGATCAACAGTTCAGCATATCAGGAGTAGAAGAGTAAAAGGATCGAAAATTAAAAACAGCACCCTTTCATTGTTAAGCAAAACATGCAGTGTGGGTGGCTACAATCTAAAATTGAAAACAGCACCCTTTCATTGTTAAGCAAAACATGCAGTGTGGGTGGCTACAATCTACACATTTAGTCATCATATATAGTTTATTCAACAGTATCGAATTCCAACTGGGACCTTGGTTTTTCGTCCAATCCAAACGACTAGACAGCTGTCCTTGTCAGGCCCTCCGTTCTGTCTCACTGACAAGGGGGAACCACGCTGGAAAATCGAGATGAACTTTCTCGGCCAATGCAGGGATCAAACACCCGACCTCCTGGCTAGCGGGCTAATGCCTTACCCACTTAGTGTGGACACCCATCGTACATTTCATCCGTCAAACCAAAACATTTCATTCCATCAGACCAGTACTTAATTATTCTTAATTTAAAACTTCATTTTAATATTAGTCTGGCATTATTAAATCCTAAATTTATTGGTAGACGTTCGTTTTATTTAAAATTTAACTTTCATTTAACTATGAACAACCCTTAACGTGTCTCTTTAAAACAACTAAATACTCTAAAACAGTAGCTCAAGCTTTTGACCTAAACTCATTAATTTACCATATTGTATGTGAGCGACTTGTTATTCTTCCAATATGACATACTGCACATGTCTGATTTCAAAGGGGGGTGGGTGACTGAATGGTTAGCACACGCGCGCTTTATCATAAAGCCTGTCATTGAGTCAACTAGCGTGTTTTCGAATCCCCGGTTGTACGTGACAAGGAGTAAGGTCGCCTGTCCAACCTGCCATTTTTAGTTCTTGCCCGCCATTTTTATTTCATTTTCTCATCCATCCATTTTTCTGAAACTTCTGGAAAGGGAAGTCATTCCGATTACGATTACAGCAATACAAGTTTCAGTTATTTCCCTTTAGTTTTCAGATTATTGTTATGCCCGGGTGCAATGTTTCATACTATATTTAGACTTGTAACTTTGCGAGTTTTTGACCAATTTTGATAATTTTTTCTTCTTACCCTTTTATTTAGGATACTTGATATAACGGATGACACGTGACGATGAATATAATGAAAGCGTTCATATCTGCATGGGACAATAGCAGATCTAGTTATTCTTTTATTTAGTCAATATTGAGTCAATATCAGCGTTTAAATTAGAACTTAAATATGTATGTACGTGTACATTTCTTTGTGAGTTACTTACTACATGTACATATGAGTATTTAAAAAAAACAAACAACCCTGTGTCTTGGATAACATGATGTTGACATCTATCATTTTATGTGCATGTAAAATGTACATACATTATTGTGGAAAACTAGCTTATTAGAAAATAAAAATATCATTAATAAAGAATTTTGGATGGGAGTTGAACAATAATGGATGCAAAGTTTATGTTTTATATTGAAGCTTTGTCACCAATGCAGTTGTGAGTCTGCCGATTCCAGAATTGTATATGGACACAAGGAGAATCCTTTTGGGGTTTCTGTGTGTTCTTTGAATTTCTCTCATTTCTAAAACCCCTTCTCATCAGGATTGGACTAAAATTGACCATATCTCTTTTATTGAACAAGTTAGTTTCAAATTTGGGCTACCGCCACCGGTATTAATTATATAGTATCTTTGTTAGTTTTCTGTATGTTCTTTGAAGTTCTCCCACTTCTAAAACCTCTTCTCATCTGGATGAAAAGGAAAAGTGACCATATTTTAATTTATGTTACCATAACAAGTACGTGTAGTTTCAAATTTGTGCTATTAATTGTTATATTCATAACAATGTAAATGACTAGGAAAATCTGTTTAAAAAATTAAGTGCGAACCTTATAACTCCCATATCATAAACTTAAACATCTTAAAATAGCTTCCTCCCACTGCTAAAGACCCCTACGCGCAAGCGAATTATTGAAATAAAATTAAACCATATGTTAGTCCCAAAATGACCTAGTTTGTGTTGAATGGATGTTAAACCCCATCTCTCTCTCTCTCTCTCTCTCTCTCTCTCTCTCTTAAAATAGCAGTTGTAACATACTAGTTTAGGTGAATAAAGAGATGGTCATAATGGGCCCACTGTCAGTGGTAAAATTTTCACTTTTCCTGTTTCTTTTGTTTTCAGTTAAAAGATATTGTGAACCTAAACACTCAAGACGCCCATGGAAAATATGGTATATAATATTTGTTTTAATTTTTATACGCCCACATTGAAATGTGGTCGTATATTGTTTTCGCCTGTCGGTCGTGCATCCACAAGCAATTGTGGACACTCTTGAGGCTCAAGTTAATATCCAATTGATCTCTTTGAAAAATCTTGTGGGCACTCTAGAGGCTAACGTTAATATCTAATTGACTTTAAATTTATACATATTGTTCATGGTAAAAGAATCGAAGAATCCTATTGATTTTCAAGAAATTACCATGATTACTGCCAGAGTTATGGCCCTTGATCACTTTAGAGACAATTGTTATCATTCTATCCAGATTATCGCCCTTATTGTTGAAATTGTTTGACGTTTTAACATCTGATGTCAACTGGCAGACTATCGCCATTGAAGAGACGACCATTGTCAAGATCGGTCGCATTATTTCTGTTACTTCTTTTTTTTTTTTCAAATCATTTTTAGTGAAGCCTGTACCCTAACAGGCCCGGGACTGCACAGCGCAGTGGACGCTTACGGCTGGCCCCCGGATCCATTCACTTGATTTGATATTTTCCGCAGGTTAATCTCATAGGTTATTGTTTTTAGTGTAGTGCGGTCCTCCTGCACTTACTAATAGTAGAGTATAGTAGAAGGTATTTCAGACGCCATCTTTGTTATGATTTGTTGACGATACATTGTCTGTTATCATCTCACAATACTCACTAGTTCTAAGACTTTAATTGCCAACAAGACTTTATTTGATCATTATACACCCTCCAATGTAGTAAAATTGGTCATTTTACAGATCAGACTTGAAGCGTGGTCACTTGGCTATTCGTATGTTGAACGGACCGGAAGTATGACGAAATGAGGTCAAAAGAAGTCTGTATCACCCAGTCCCTTTATAAACCTATCGTTACTCGATATGTGCCTAGGAACTGGGTGATCAAGACTGCACCTAAATAACATCCAGCCTAACACATGCTTGCCTCACTCAACAGGCTCTATCATTTACCGTGTTTTCATTTACCGTATTTGACGAGTGAAAATGGCAGGCTTTTGAAGTCATAAATTGGCACTAGACACCGTTTTTATACGCCCACATTGAAATGTGGTCGTATATTGTCGTCGCCCCCGTCCGTCCGTCCGTCCGTCGGTCCGTCGGTCCGTCGGTCCGTCGGTCCGTCGGTCCGTCCGTCGGTCCGGCGTCCACAATTGCTTGTGGACGCTCTACAGGCTAAAGTTAATATCCGATTGACTTTAAATTTATACACAGTGTTTAAGGTCATGAGACGAAGAAGCCTATTGTTTTTCAGCGATTTCCGATAATAACTACCAGAGTTATGGCCCTTGATCACTTCAAAAAATCTTGTGGATGCTCTAGAGGCCAAAGTTAATATCCGATTGATTTTAAATTTATACACAGCGTTTAAGGTCATAAGACAATGACGCCTATTGATTTTCGGCGATTTCCGATAATTAGTGCCAGAGTTATGGCCCTTGATCTCTTTGAAAAATCTTGTGGACGCTCTAAAGGTCAAAGTTAATATCCGATTGACTTTAAATTTATACACAGTGTTTAAGGTCATAAGACGAAGAAGCCTATTGATTTTCAGCGATTTCCGATAATTAGTGCCAGAGTTATGGCCCTTGATCACTTCAAAAAATCTTGTGGACGCTCTAGAGGCCAAAGTTAATATCCTATTGACTTTAAATTTATACACACTGTTTAAGGTCATAAGACGAAGACCCCTATTGATTTTCAGCGATTTCCGATAATTAGTGCCAGAGTTATGGCCCTTGATCACTTCAAAAAATCTTGTGGACGCTCTAGAGGCCAAAGTTAATATCCGATTGACTTCAAATTTATACACAGTGTTTAAGGTCATAAGACAAAGACGCCTATTGATTTTCAGCGATTTCCGATAATTAGTGCCAGAGTTGTGGCCCTTGATCACCTCAAAAAATCTTGTGGACGCTCTGGAGGCCAAAGTTAATATCCGATTGACTTTAGATTTATACACAGTGTTTAAGGTCATGAGACGAAGAAGCCTATTGATTTTCAGCGATTTCAAATAATTACTGCCAGAGTTATCTCCCTTGATAACTTCAAAAATTCTTGTGACGCTATAGAGGCCAAAGTTACCATCCGATTGACTTCAGATTGATACATAGAGTTTAAGGTGTTGAAACGAACAAGTATTTTGATTTTCAATGAATTTAGATAACTGAACAGCTAAATCCATGATATTAAATGTTTCATGTATATACTAATTGTTAGCGTGGGGTAAAACTTTATAAAAAGCAATCAAATTCTAATGATTTTCTGATAATTACATAATGAGTTGTTACTCTTAATCAGTTTTTAGTGTATTACAAATGTTTCATTACCGAAAAAAGTAAAAATATGCGACAACCCTTGTTGACTGCCCGGACAATTTAGCTGCTGTGGGCGTATGTTTAGTTGCCTGGCAACCTATCTTTTTTTTACACTGAATTACACTAAAAAAAAATAACGGTTAGATTGATACACAGAGATTAAAGTCGAGATTTTCAATGATTTTTGATAACTTGAACAGCTAAATCCATAATATTCCATGTAGATATTTTGTATACTAAATGTTAGCATATGCCAAGCAAATTCTAATGATTTTATGATTATTACTTAATGAGTTGTTAATCTTAATCAGATTATAGTGTATAATAAATTTTTCATTACCGACAAAAGTAAAAATATGCGACTACTCTTGTTGATTACCCGGAAGATTTAGCTGCTGTGGGCATATGTTCTGTTGCCTGCCAACCTATCTTTAACATTGTTTATTAATGCAATCTGATGAGATCAGAAAAGGACAGCATCATACAGAGATATTATCATTATACTTTCATGTCTTATAACAATATCCCATCTTACAGGTTTTTTGATACATCGAAACAAGCTCTTGGTGCTGCTGTTATACATTTTGCCAATATCTTTTTAGCTGATAAATATCAGGGTGATCATAATGATCCTTGTACATGGTAGGTTTATGGTTAAATTGCACATAAGATGTACGCGAAAACTCTTCGATACGCGTAGCCAATGGTTAGTATATCCACTTTACGGCAAGTTCACACCAATCTGATTGAAATTAATTCAGCTATCTTCAATCAGAGTCATAAAAATAGACCTCCTGTAAAAACGACTTTGCCAATTATTGAAAACACTCTTAATCCCCTGAGACGCCAGTGACGTCAATGCATTTGGAATAATAATAATTTATTTATAATGCGCCTATTACCAATATAAAATACAGCTCAATGGCGCAGTTAACATTTTGTGGTCATCACACATAGAAAAATAAAATTAAATTAAATGGGTGATTAAATAAATAAAAATGCCATACGATAACAATCAAAATATGGTAATAAAGATTATAATAAAATATGACATGTAACAAACAAATTGAAATAGCTAAACATGAAACAGCGGGTAAAACATAATAAAATAAACTTGAATACATATATTAAAAACCAAAGTAGTCAACAAAAAGGTGTGTTTTTAAATTGCGTTTAAAAATATCAATGCTATCGGATAGTTTATTATTGAGAGGTAAGTATTCCACAGAAAAAGAGAAGCGTAGGAAAAAGAGCGTTTACCATAAGATGTGAAAGGATAAAAAGGTGTAAGCAAGTTGTTCTTTTGACATCGGAGTGCACGGGATGGAGGATATAGGGAGATAAGGGATTTAAGATAATCTCACAAATTATCTGAATGTAATATTTTGAAAGTGATACGGTGTGATATAGGAAGCCAGTGTAGATCATGTTGAACAGGGGTAATGTTCTGGTAGTGATTCGTGTTGGTTTATTCTGAATTTTTTGGAGGAGAGATAACTTATTTGCAGGAAGGTTATAATGATATATAGTAGGGAATTACAGTAGTCCAAACAAGATGTAACAAGAGAATTCACAAGCATTTTACAAGTTTCAGTCTCAATAAAGTATCTTATCGGGCCAATTTTATACAGTTGAAAATTTATTGATTTACACATAGACGATTTAGGGTTACCCATGGTAAATTTACTGTCAAAATAAACACCTACATTTCTAACATTATTTGCAGGAGACACTTCACAACTACCAGCTTGAATTTTATCGATGGACAGTTTTTCTAGTTTTTGATTTGATCCAATAATAAGCACTTCATAGTTTGTCATCTATTCTTTTATTGCTAAGACGCAGTTTTCAAAGTTGGAAATATCACTTGATTGTGAGTCTAAATATAGTTGTGTATCATAGGCATAGCAGTGATAGTCTAGATTATTGTTTCTAATAATATGACCTAAAGATGTAGTGTAGGCGTGGCACCCAAAACTGGAGATTAAATGGAATTGATTTAGCTTGGTACTAACAATTTGCTGTTTTCTGTTATTTAGGTATGATGCGAACCAACTTAGTGCACATCCATGAATTTGAAATTGCCTTTCAAGTCTTTTCAGTAACACATTCTGATCAATAGTGTCAAACGTGGCACTAAGGTCTAAAAGAATCAATATTAGAGCGTTTTTACTATCTAATTTACATAGAATATCGTTATAGGCTCGATGGAGGGCTGTTTCTATACTGTGGCCAGTCGATATGCTGATCGAAAACCTTTATTCAAATTGCAATTCTGAAGATGTTGTTTAAAGTGGACTAAAATGATTTTCTTCATTAATTTAGAAACAAATGATAAGTTTTATACAGATCTATAGCTTTTGAGCACATTAGTGTCGAGCTTACACTTTTTTATCAACGGAAAAACTAAAGCTGATTTTAAGTTGTGAGGAAAACATCTGGTTTTGAGAGGAATGTTTATTCTTTAATTACCTATATACAGCTGCCGTGTGTATTCATTAAATAAAACAATGGACTCACAATAATTTTGTGAATGCTCTAGAGTCTTTAAATTTCTACACAGTATTTAAGGTCATGAGACGAAGAAGCCTATTGATTTTCAGCGATATCCGATAATTACTGCCAGAGTTATGACCCTTGATCACTTTGAAAATTTTGTGAACGGTCTAGAGGCTTAAGTTAATACCTACGGTGTGGGCCGTAGATGGCAACCCCGCAACCATACGGTTATTCCCTGTCATACCCCTGTTGGATGGTGTAGTAATTTAACACGTACACTTATAAGTTATGCCATTGAGTCAAGTGGCGTAGTTTTGAATGCCCGCTTGTACGTGACAAGGAGTAGGGTCCAACCTCGTCAATTTACTCCAGGTCCTTTGCCCCCACTGCTAAAAGAACCCTACACACAAGCGATTTTATAGAAATAGGGTTGAACCATGTTTGTCCCAAAATGACCAAGTTTGTGTCAAATGGCTGTTACAAGCCATTTTTCTGGCAAAGTGGGTAAGGTGCTGGCTCGCTAACCTGGAGGTCGGGTGTTCGATCCCTGCAGTGCATTGGCCAAGAAAGTTTATCTCCATTTTCCGGTTGGGTTTCCCCTTGTCAGTGATGCAGAACAGAGGGACTGACAAGAACAGCTGCCTTGTCATTCAGATGGTACGAAAAACCGAGGTCCCGTGCACACATTGGCGTGCATGTAAAAGATCCCTTGGCAGTTGGAATTTGACATAAGAGTAGGCCGTAGCGCCACTGCCCGGGCAAAATTTCCCTCATAGCACACTGTATGGCATATGCCTGTCTTCCATTAGCCCAGGTTAGGTGCAGAAGAGTAGGACGTTAAACCCCATTTCATTTCATTTACAACCCCTTTTTTCTCCTTATTGCCCCTTCTTAAAGTCTCTCAAGCAGAAACAGCCAAGACTTTCTCTAGAGAGGAGAAATTAAGGATATCTTGCATGCAGCTCAAACTACATACAAACAACACAAGCTAAATCTTCAATTATGAAATTTATTCATCCATATAACACAACACAGTTCTATGGATAACAATCACTATATTATATACAACACAGTTCTATGGATAACAATCACTATAATATATGCATGATGTTTCAATCATAAAATTCATTCATCCATATAACACAACACAGTTCTATGGATAACAACCACTTTGAATCACTATATTATATACACACGACGTTTCAACAAGAATTCACTGGTCGTTATCAGGCATGCAAATTATCCATGTCAATATCATTCATTCTCCCCTTGTTCAATTTTCTGCAGCTATCTTTCTTGTTATTCCCAAAATGACCAGATCAAGTTTGTGTTGAGTGGACATTAAACCCCATTTCTCTCTCCCTCTCTTCGTCCTCTTCCCCTTGTTTTTGTTCTTCCCCCTTTCAACCATTTTTTTCCAACATTTTTAAAAATATTTTACATTGCATCTTTGTGGTGAAGTTTGATCACTTATTTACTTATCTTTTTGTCTTTAACTAAGCTCTGTGAAAATAATGCACAGTTGGGAACCACTGTAATGTCTTCAGTTTCTTGTTAATGCTGATATTTAGAATTTAAAATTCAACCAATGGCCAAACAGATTTCAAGATAGTAAATGGGCTGTTAATTATTCTTTGTTGAATGATTTACATGGTTGACCTGCAGGCTTCAACAAATTGTATAATCTGAGTACAGAATCTGCTATAGTAATTAAAATCTAACCACTTTGTAGCATGATACCCAACAGTCAGGTTGTTTTCAAACAAACTTTGTCTTTATTTCATTGAATTCTTTCAAGAATAATTTATCATTTTTGCTTGAAAGATTTAGATTTACTTGCTTTTTGGGGAGGGTAGGGTGAAAGGATTCCATCCATATTATATACAGTACCGGTATATTAAAAAATATTATTTTAAGACTTAAATTTTTATATATTATAAAACTAATCTAAAACTAAGCTGATATAGAGGCTTAGGTTAATATCTGATCGACTTTAAATTTATACATAGTGTGTAAGGTCATGTGTTTATTGTCATGATACGAAGAAGCCTATTGATTTTCAGCAATATCCGATAATTATTGTCAGAGTTATAGCCCTTTATCACTTTGAAAAATCTTGTGGACGCTCTAGAGGCTAAAGTTAATATCCGATTGATTTAAAATTTATACACAGTGTTTAACGTAATAAGACAAAGAAGCCTATTGATTTTCAGCAATATCCAATAATTTCTGCCCGATTTATGACCCTAGATCACTTTGAAATATCTTGTGGATAAAGGCCATGAGACAAACAATGGAAACAATTCTAACCGTTTCTGATAATTACTTAATGGGTTATTATTCGTAATAAGATTTTCATGTTTTGTAAAGGTTCTCCTTTCTGACAAAAAAAAAAATATATGACAACCTCTGTTGACTTCCCGGATGACTTAGCTGTTGTGGGCGTATGTTTTATTGCCTGGCAACCTATCTTTAATTTGTGATCCAATTTAGAATTTGTTTCATAATGTATGGACATGGTCGTTCTCTTTTCTCCCAGCAGCGATTTTCATGTCCTCTATGTCATCGTGTGTTGCCCTAATGATTCAAGATACATTTTCGTCAAAAGAGTATTGTGGTTCTAATTTCCCCGAGTAAAAGAATGCAGGAGTATAAAGATGTGGTTATGCAAAGTTTGATCAAGAGTAAAATCGAAAAATTGCTAATTTGTGACCTTTGACCTCTTCTTAAGAGGCCTTTCCACCAAAAATATCAATCTTAAGTTATATTTCCCAATTCAGGGCATATTCCTCTTTCAAATGCCATTGAAGTGGAACTTGCACCTGCCATGTTGAATAATCCAATTTTCGGGGTACTATTGGTGGCAGAACTTAAGAATTGGGTTTCTGGGGTCTCCTAACCCAGCCATACACCACAAGCATCTCAAACCTACTGCATCTTCCATTGTTGAATAAAACCTACCTAGCTCCTGGACTATTAGTGGGATTAAATGCTGATTAAGTAATTATCTTTTTTTAAGCCGGGTGTAATACCCCAGGAACGAACTAATGCTAGAATCACAAACACACACATTAATTGTATAAAATAATAAAATTTTACTCATCAGTTGTTCATAATTATTATTTCCCCAATAATTATTGCTCACCAGTGTTCTTAATCAAGTAGCCTTGTATTATTTGTTGATTGGCGTTTAAAAAACATTTAATTTACTTGATATGAAATCTTAATATTAATTATTCGATGGATAAATCTTTCTGTTGCGATTAGGTTATGATGTCTATGGTGGACTATGGTTGCCATAGCAGATACATATTATTTTCATGAAATTTTAATATTTTTTTCATCTATTTTTTGTTTGATTCTTTTATTTTCATTTAAAATACAATTTAAATTTATATTATTTTCATTTTTATACGCCCACATTTTCATGTGGACGTATATTGTCGTCGCCCCTGTCCGTCCGTCCGTCCGTCCGTCCGTCCACAATTGTTTGTGAACAGTCTACAGGTCACAATTTTTATCCGATTTCAATGAAACTTAAAACATAGGTTTATCACCCTAAGATCTCGCTTCCTTTCGATATTGGCATGTATCGGACTGTAACTTCATGGGTTATGGCCCCTGATTGTACGAAAAATCACGTTTTTATACGCCCACATTTTCATGTGGACGTATTATGTCGTCGCCCCTGTCCGTCCGGACGTCCGTCCACAATTTGTTTGTGGACTCTCTACAGGTCACAATTCTTATCCGATTTTGACGAAACTTGAAATATAGGTTTATCCCCAAAAGATCTCGGCTGCTTTCGATATTGGCAGGTATCGGATCAAAACTTCATGGATTATGGCCCCTGATTGTACGAAAAATCACGTTTTTAGCTTGTGGACCCTATAGAGGTCACAATTTTGAACCGATTTTGATGAAACTTGACATGCATGTTTGTAACCCAAAGATCTTGGTTCCTTTCGATATTTGCGGCTATCGGAATGTAATTTCCTGAATTATGGCCCCTGATTGTCCGAAAAATCACCCTTTTTAGCTTGTGGTCCCTCTGGAGGTCACAATTATTATTCGATTTAAAAAACCGTTTGATTATATCACCGTTACACCCTAAGGAAGGTTGAGTTCAAATTTCGGGAAAATCGGACGAAAATTGCCATACAAAATGGCCGCCGTTTGTACGCGAATACTGTTAAAAAATGGTATATCAAGGTTGTGGACCCTGTGGAGGTCACAATTTTGATTCGATTTAGATGAAACTTGAAATTCATGGTTATAACCCAAAGATCTTGCTTCCTTTCGATATTTGCGCATATCGGATCGTAACTTCCTGAATTATGGCCCCTGATTATCCGCAAAATCGCCTTTTTTTTAGCTTGGAGGTCACAATTATAATTCGATTTAAAAAAACGTTTGATTATATCACCGTTGCACCCTAAGGAAGGTTGAGTTCGAATTTCGGGAAAATCGGACGAAAATTGCCATACAAAATTGCCGCCGTTTGTACGCGAATACTGTTAAAAAATGGTATATCAAGGTTGTGGACCCTGTGGAGGTCACAATTTTGATTCGATTTTGATGAAACTTGAAATTCATGGTTATAACCCAAAGATCTTGCTTCCTTTCGATATTTGCACATATCGGATCATAACTTCCTGAATTATGGCCCCTGATTATACGCAAAATCGCCTTTTTTTTTTAGCTTGGAGGTCACAATTATTATCCGATTTAAAAAGACGTTTGATCATATTACCGTTACACCGTAAGGAAGGTTGAGTTCGAATTTCGGGAAAATCAGACCAAAATTGCCGTACAAAATGGCCGCCGTTTGTACGCGAATACTGTTAAAAAATGGTATATCAAGGTTGTGGACCCTGTAAAGGTCACAATTTTAATTCAATTTTGATGAAACTTGAAATTCATGGTTATAACCCAAAGATCTTGGTTCTTTTCGATATTTGCGCATATCGGATCGTAACTTCCTGAATTATGGCCCTTGGTTATACGCAAAATCACCCTTTCTTTAGCTTGTGGTCCCTCTGGAGGTCACAATTATTATCCAATTTAAAAAAACTTTTGATTATATCACCCTTACACTGTAAGGAAGGTTGAGTTTGAATTTCAGGAAAATCAGACCAAAATTGACAGACAAAATGGCCGCCGTTTGTACGCGAATACTGTTAAAAAAATGATATATCATGGTTGTGGACCCTGTATAGGTCACAATTTTAATTCGATTTTGATGAGGAAGGTTGAGTTCTAATTTCGTGAAAATCGTACCAAAATTGCCGGACGAAATGGTCGCCGTTTGTACGCGAATAGTGTAAAAATATGGTATATCATGGTTGTGAACTCTCTACAGGTCACAATTCTTATCCGATTTTGATGAAAAGTCACATTTCTAGGTTGTGTACCGTCACACCATAATCATTGTCGGTTTCGAATTTCATTAATATCAGACTGGAACTGACCAACTAAATGGCTGCTCCCAATACAGTATGAAATATAGGACTTAAAGATGTAGGAAAAATCACTTTCGGCATTGCTTGTTCTCTGTCCATCTCTCGAAAATGTGGGCGTATCCTGCCTGGCAGTGCCAGCCTATCTTTTAGCTTGTGAACAGTTTAGAAGTCACAATTTTGAACCGATTTGGATGAAACTTGAAATGCATGTTTATAACCCAAAAATCTTGGTTCCTTTCGATATTTGCGCCAATCGGATCGTAACTTCCTGAATTATGGCCCCTGATTGTCCGAAAAATCGCCCTTTTTAGCTTGTGGTCCCTCTGGAGGTCAAAATTGTTATGCGATTTAAAAAACCGTTTGATTATATCACCGTTCCATGGTTATGAAGGTCGAGTTCTAATTTCGTGAAAATCGGACCGAAATTGACGGACAAAATGGCCGCCATTTGTACGCGAATAGTGTGAAAATATGTTAAATCAAGGTTGTGGACCTTATAGAGGTCAAAATTTTGAACCAATTTTGATGAAACTTGACATGTATGTTTATAACCGAAAGATCTTGGTTCCTTTCGATATTTGCGCCAATCGGATCGTAACTTCCTGAATTATGGCCCCTGATTGTCCGAAAAATTGCCCTTTTTAGCTTGTGGTCCCTCTGGAGGTCAAAATTGTTATCCGATTTAAAAAAACCGTTTGATTATATCATTGTTTTATGGTTATGAAGGTCGAGTTCGAATTTCGTGAAAATCAGACCAAAATTGACGGACAAAATGGCCGCCATTTGTACGCGAATAGTGTGAAAATATGTTATATCAAGGTTGTGAACAGTGTAGAGGACACAATTTTGAACCGATTTGGATGAAACTTGCAATGCATGTTTATAACCCAAAGATCTTGATTCCTTTCGATATTTGCGCCAATCGGATCGTAACTTCCTGAATTATGGCCCCTGATTGTCCGAAAAATTGCCCTTTTTAGCTTGTGGTCCCTCTGGAGGTCAAAATTGTGGACGTATTATGTCGTCGCCCCTGTCCGTCCGTCCACAATTTGTTTGTGGACTCTCTACAGGTCACAATTCTTATCCGATTTTGACGAAACTTGAAATATAGGTTTATCCCCATAAGATCTCGGTTCCTTTCGATATTGGCATGTATCGGAACAAAACTTCATGGATTATGGCCCCTGATTGTACGAAAAATCACGTTTTTAGCTTGTGGACCCTATAGAGGTCACAATTTTGAACCGATTTTGATGAAACTTGACATGTATGTTTATAACCCAAAGATCGTGGTTCCTTTCGATATTTGCGCCCATTGGATCATAACTTCCTGAATTATGTCCCCGGATTGTCCGAAAAATCGCTTTTTTTCGCTTTTGGTCCCTCTAGAGGTCAAAATTATTATCCGATTTAAAAAATCGTTTGACTATATCACCGTTACATGGTAATGAAGAGAGAGTTTGAATTACGTGAAAACTGGACTAGAATTGAAGGACAAAATGGCCGCCGTTTGTACACCAATGGTGTGAAAATATGTTATATCAAGGTTGTGGACCCTATAGAGGTCACAATTTTGAATCGATTTTGATGAAACTTGACAGGTATGTTTTAAACCCAAAGATCTTGGTTCCTTTCGATATTTGCGCCCATCGGGTCATTACTTCCTGAATTATGTCCCCTGATTGTACGAAAAATCACCCTTTTTAGCTTGTGGTGCCTCTGGAGGTCACAATTATTATATGATTTAAAAAAAAACGTTTGATTATAAAAACCAAACAAATTCTAATGATTTTCTGATAATTCCTTAATATGCCACAATTCTTGTTGACTGCCAGGACGATTTGGCTGCTGTGTGGGCGTATGTTTCGTTGCCTGGCAACCTATTTTTTTTTTCTAAATTATTGTTTTTATACGCCCACATTTTCATGTGGACGTATTATGTCGTCGCCCCTGTCCGTCCGGACGTCCGTCCGTCCGTCCGGACGTCCGTCCGTCCACAATTTGTTTGTGGACCCTCTACAGGTCACAATTCTTATCCAATTTTGACGAAACTTGAAATATAGGTTTATCCCCATAAGATCTCGGTTCCTTTCGATATTGGCATGTATCGGATCAAAACTTCATGGATTATGGCCCCTGATTGTACGAAAAATCACGTTTTTAGCTTGTGGACCCTATAGAGGTCACAATTTTGAACCGATTTTGATGAAACTTGACATGCATGTTTGTAACCCAAAGATCTTGGTTCCTTTCGATATTTGCGGCTATCGGAATGTAATTTCCTGAATTATGGCCCCTGATTGTCTGAAAAATCACCCTTTTTAGCTTGTGGTCCCTCTGGAGGTCACAATTATTATTCGATTTAAAAAACCGTTTGATTATATCACCGTTACACCCTAAGGAAGGTTGAGTTCGAATTTCGGGAAAATCGGACGAAAATTGCCATACAAAATGGCCGCCGTTTGTACGCGAATACTGTTAAAAAATGGTATATCAAGATTGTGGACCCTGTGGAGGTCACAATTTTGATTCGATTTTGATGAAACTTCAAATTCATGGTTATAACCCAAAGATCTTGCTTCCTTTCGATATTTGCGCATATCGGATCGTAACTTCCTGAATTATGGCCCCTGATTATACGCAAAATCGCCTTTTTTTTAGCTTGGAGGTCACAATTATTATTCGATTTAAAAAACCGTTTGATTATATCACCGTTACACCCTAAGGAAGGTTGAGTTCGAATTTTGGGAAAATCGGACGAAAATTGCCATACAAAATGGTCGCCGTTTGTATGCGAATACTGTTAAAAAATGGTATATGAAGGTTGTGGACCCTGTGGAGGTCACAATTTTGATTCGATTTTGATGAAACTTGAAATTCATGGTTATAACCCAAAGATCTTGCTTCCTTTTGATATTTGCGCATATCGGATCGTAACTTCCTGAATTATGGCCCCTGATTATACGCAAAATTGCCTTTTTTTTAGCTTGGAGGTCACAATTATTATCCGATTTAAAAAAACGTTTGATTATATTACTGTTACACCGTAAGGAAGGTTGAGTTCGAATTTCGGGAAAATCAGACCAAAATTGCCACACAAAATGGCCGCCGTTTGTACGCGAATACTGTTAAAAAATGGTATATCAAGGTTGTGGACGCTGTAAAGGTCACAATTTTAATTCGATTTTGATGAAACTTGAAATTCATGGTTATAACCCAAAGATCTTGGTTCTTTTCGATATTTGCGCATATCGGATCGTAACTTCCTGAATTATGGCCCCTGGTTATACGCAAAATCCCCCTTTCTTTAGCTTGTGGTCCCTCTGGAGGTCACAATTATTATCCAATTTAAAAAAACGTTTGATTATATCACCGTTGCAATGTAAGGAAGGTTGAGTTTGAATTTCGGGAAAATCGGACCAAAATTGACAGACAAAATGGCCGCCGTTTGTACGCGAATACTGTTAAAAAAATGATATATCATGATTGTGGAGCCTGTATAGGTCACAATTTTAATTCGATTTTGATGAGGATGGTTGAGTTCTAATTTCGTGAAAATCGTACCAAAATTGCCGGACGAAATGGTCGCCGTTTGTACGCGAATAGTGTAAAAATATGGTATATCATGGTTGTGGACTCTCTACAGGTCACAATTTTTATCCGATTTTTATCATGGTTGTGGACTCTCTACAGGTCACAATTCTTATCCGATTTTGATGAAAAGTCACATTTCTAGGTTGTGTACCATCACACCATAATCATTGTCGGTTTCGAATTTCATTAATATCAGACTGGAACTGACCAACTAAATGGCTGCTCCCAATACAGTATGAAATACAGGACTTAAAGATGTAGGAAAAATCACTTTCGGTATTGCTTGTTCTCTGTCCATCTTTCGAAAATGTGGGCGTATCCTGCCTGGCAGTGCCAGCCTATCTTTAATTATATCTTTTATTTTTTTATCTTTATTTTCATTTTTTTTATATCATGAACATTTTTTTATACGCCCACATTTTCATGTGTGGACGTATATTGTCGTCGCTCTCTCCGCCCGTCCATCCGCAATTGTTTATGAACAGTCTACAGGTCACAATTTTTATTCCATTTCAATGAAACTTGAAATGTAGGTTTATCACCCTATGATCTTGGTTCCTTTCGAAATTGGCATGTATCGGAGTGTAACTTCATGGGTTATGGCCCCTGATTGTACCAAAAATCACGTTTTTAGCTTGTGAACAGTGTAGAGGTCACAATTTTAAACCGATTTTGATGAAACTTGAAATACATATTTATAACCCAAAGATCTTGGTTCCTTTCGATATTTGTGCATATCGGATCGAGTCTTCCTGAATTATGGCCCCTGATTGTACAAAAAATTGCCTTTTTTTGCTTATGGTCTCTCTAGTGATCATAATTATCTTTCGATTTATAAAAAATCTGATTATATCACCGTTATACTGTAATTAAGGTGGAGTTCCAATTTATGGTATATCAAGGTTGTGAACCCTGTAGAGGTCACCAGTTTTCATGAAATTTGAAATGTAAGTTTATAACCCAAAGATCACAGTTCCTTTCGATATTCTCACACATTGGACCATTACTTCCTGAATTATGGCCCCTGATTGTAAAAAAATCACGTTTTTTACCTTGTGGACCCTATGGAGGTTATATTTTATTCCGAATTAAAAAAACGTTTGACTATATCCCCGTTACACATTAATGATGGTTGAGTTCGAATTTCTTGAAAATCGGGGCGAAACTGTCAGACAAAATGTCCGCCCCTCGAATGCAAATATTGAACTGTTTTGATAAAACTTTAAATTTATCTTTATATCACAAAGATCTTGGTACCTTTTGATATTTGTGCATATTGATCTGTAACTTCCTGAATCGGATTGTAACTTCCTGAATTATGGCCCCTGATTGCCCCAAAAATTGCCTTTTATGGCTTGTGGTCCCCCTGTAGGTCACAATTATTATCCGATTTAAAAAAAAATGTTTGATTATATCACCGTTACACCGTAATGAAGGTTGAGTTTGAAAATCGGACCAAAATTGCCAGACATAATGGCCGCCGCTTGTACGCGAATAGTGTCAAAATATTGTATACCGAATATTGTATACCCTGTAGAGTTCACAATTTTAATTTTATTTTGATGAAACTTGTAATACAGGTTTATAACCTAAACATCTTGGTTCCATTCGATATTTGTGCATATCGGATCGTATCTTCATGAATTATGGCCTCGGATTGTATGCAAAATCGCCTTTATTAGTTTGTGGTCCCTCTGGATGTCAAAATTATTACCAGATTTAAAAAACCATTGTTCACATCAAATTTATACACAGCAATACAAAGAAGTCTATTGATTTTCAGTGTTTAAGGTGAAGAATCCTATTGTTGTTTTTATACGCCCATATTTTCATGTGGACGTATTATGTCGTCGCCCCTGTCCGTCCGTCCACAATTTGTTTGTGGACTCTCTACAGGTCACAATTCTTATCCGATTTTGACGAAACTTGAAATATAGGTTTATCCCCATAAGATCTCGGTTCCTTTCGATATTGGCATGTATCGGAACAAAACTTCATGGATTATGGCCCCTGATTGTACGAAAAATCACGTTTTTAGCTTGTGGACCCTATAGAGGTCACAATTTTAAACCGATTTTGATGAAACTTGACATGCATGTTTGTAACCCAAAGATCTTGGTTCCTTTCGATATTTGCGGCTATCGGAATGTAATTTCCTGAATTATGGCCCCTGATTGTCCGAAAAATCACCCTTTTTAGCTTGTGGTCCCTCTGGAGGTCACAATTATTATTCGATTTAAAAAACCGTTTGATTATATCACCGTTACACCCTAAGGAAGGCTGACTTCAAATTTCGGGAAAATCGGACGAAAATTGCCATACAAAATGGCCGCCGTTTGTACGCGAATACTGTTAAAAAATGGTATATCAAGGTTGTGGACCCTGTGGAGGTCACAATTTTGATTCGATTTCGATGAAACTTGAAATTCATGGTTATAACCCAAAGATCTTGCTTCCTTTCGATATTTGCTTTCGGATCGTAACTTCCTGAATTATGGCCCCTGATTATACGCAAAATCGCCTTTTTTTTAGCTTGGAGGTCACAATTATTATTCGATTTAAAAAAACGTTTGATTATATCACCGTTACACCGTAAGGAAGGTTGAGTTCGAATTTCGGGAAAATCGGACGAAAATTGCCATACAAAATGGCCGCCGTTTGTATGCGAATACTGTTAAAAAATGGTATATCAAGGTTGTGGACCCTGTGGAGGTCTCAATTTTGATTCGATTTTGATGAAACTTGAAATTCATGGTTATAACCCAAAGATCTTGCTTCCTTTTGATATTTGCGCATATCGGATCGTAACTTCCTGAATTATGGCCCCTGATTATACGCAAAATTGCCTTTTTTTTAGCATGGAGGTCACAATTATTATCCGATTTAAAAAAACCTTTGATTATATTACTGCTACACCATAACGAAGGTTGAGTTCGAATTTCGGGAAAATCAGACCAAAATTGCCACACAAAATGGCCGTCCTTTGTACGCGAATACTGTTAAAAAATGGTATATCAAGGTTGTGGACGCTGTAAAGGTCACAATTTTAATTTGATTTGGATGAAACTTGAAATTCATGGTTATAACCCAAAGATCTTGGTTCTTTTCGATATTTGCGCATATCGGATCGTAACTTCCTGAATTATGGCCCCTGGTTATACGCAAAATCCCCCTTTCTTTAGCTTGTGGTCCCTCTGGAGGTCACAATTATTATCCAATTTAAAAAAATGTTTGATTATATCACCGTTGCACTGTAAGGAAGGTTGAGTTTGAATTTCGGGAAAATCGGACCAAAATTGACAGACAAAATGGCCGCCGTTTGTACGCGAATACTGTTAAAAAAATGGTATATCAAGGTTGTGGACCCTGTAAAGGTCACAATTTTAATTCGATTTTGATGAAACTTGAAATTCATGGTTATAACCCAAAGATCTTTGTTCATTTCGATATTTGCGCATATCGGATCGTAACTTCCTGAATTATGGCCCCTGGTTATACGCAAAATCCCCCTTTCTTTAGCTTGTGGTCCCTCTGGAGGTCACAATTATTATCCGATTTAAAAAAACGTTTGATTATATCATCGTTACACCGTAAGGAAGGGTGAGTTTGAATTTCGGGAAAATCGGACCAAAATTGACAGACAAAATGGCCGCCGTTTGTACACGAATACTGTTAAAAAAATGATATATCATGATTGTGGAGCCTGTGTAGGTCACAATTTTAATTCGATTTTGATGAGGATGGTTGAGTTCTAATTTCGTGAAAATCGTACCAAAATTGCCGGACGAAATGGTCGCCGTTTGTACGCGAATAGTGTAAAAATATGGTATATCATGGTTGTGGACTCTCTACAGGTCACAATTCTTATCCGATTTTGATGAAAAGTCACATTTCTAGGTTGTGTACCATCACACCATAATTATTGTCGGTTTCGAATTTCATTAATATCAGACTGGAACTGACCAACTAAATGGCTGCTCCCAATACAGTATGAAATACAGGACTTAAAGATGTAGGAAAAATCACTTTCGGTATTGCTTGTTCTCTGTCCATCTTTCGAAAATGTGGGCGTATCCTGCCTGGCAGTGCCAGCCTATCTTTAGCTATTTCCGATAATTACTTCCACAGTGCTAAGGGTCATGAGGTGAAGACGCCTATGGAATTTCAGTGTTTTCTAATAATTACTGCCAGAGTTATGGCCCTTGATTACTTTGAAAAATCTTGTGGATAGAGTTTAAGCTCTTGATACAAAGAAGTATATTGATTTTCAATGAATTTTGATAATTGAACAACTAAACCCATAATATTAAATGTTTCGTATACTAAAAGTTAGTATGGGGCAGAACTCTATAAAAACCGAACAAATTCTAAAGATTTTCTGATAATTACATAATATGTGACAACTCTTGTTGACTGACCGGAAGATTTAGCTGCTGGTGGGCGTATGTTTGGTTGCCTAGCAACTTATTTTTTATTTCTGAAAACGATTTTTTCTTTTCGATTTTCTGAAAAAGATTTTTATTTTATTTTCTTAAAAAGAATTTTTTTTAATTTCAATGAATAAAATTTTTTTTTTCATTTATTTTACGAAAAAGAATTTTTATACGCCAACATTTTCATGTGGACTTATTTTGTCGTCGCCCCCGTCTGTCCGTCCGCAATTGTTTGTGAACAGTCTACAGGTCACAATTTTCTATCCGATTTCAATGAAACTTAAAATATAGGTTTATCACCCTAAGATCTCGGTTCCTTTCGATATTGGCATGTATTGGACAGTAACTCAGGCCTCGAAATGTTTGAAAAAAGCTACCCAAAAGCTTCACAATACTCGATAGAAATGTGATGTAAGTAACTTATTAGCACCTTTCCTCGGTATATCGGTGAATATCAGGACAGTTTTGGTCGTGGGCCGCTACCTGTCGGACGAAAAAATCGCCTGTCGGCTACAAGTAGGCAAGTGAACATTTCGAGCCATGTAACTTCATGGGTTATGGCCCCTGATTGTCCGAAAAAGCACGTTCTTAGCTTGTGAACAGTTTAGAGGTCACAATTTTGAACCGATTTTGATGAAACTTGAAATGCATGTTTATAACCCAAAGATCTTGGTTCCTTTCGACATTTGTGCCTGTCGGATCGTAACTTCCTGAATTATGGCCCCTGATTATCCGAGAAATCACCCTTTTTAGCTTGTGGTCCCTCTGGAGGTCAAAATTGTTATCCAATTTAAAAAAAACGTTTGATTATGTCACCGTTAGATGGTTATGGAGGTTGAGTTCAAATTTCGTGAAAATCGGACCAAAATTGGCAGACAAAATGGCCGTCGTTTGTACGCGAATAGTGTGAAAATATGTTATATCAAGGTTGTGAACTCTATAGAGGTCACAATTTTGAACCGATTTTGATGAAACTTGACATGTATGTTTATAACCCAAAGATCTTAGTTCCTTTCAATATTTGCGCCCATCGGATCGTAACATCCTGAATTATGTCCCCTGATTGTATGAAAAATCGCTTTTTTTTAGCTTGTGGTCCCTGTGGAGGTCAAAATTATTATCCGATTTAAAAAAAAACGTTAGATTATATCACCGTTATATGGTAATGAAGAATGAGTTTGAATTTCGTGAAAATCAGACCAAAATTGATGGACAAAATGGTCGCCGTTTGTACACAATGTGAAAATATGTTATATTTTATATCAAGGTTGTGGACCCCATAGAGATCACAATTTTTAACCGATTTTGATGAAACTTGAAATACATGTCTATAATCTAAAGATCTTGGTTCCTATGCATATTTGCACATATCTGATCGTAACTTCCTAAATTATGGCCCCTGATTGTACGAAAATTGACCCATTTTTTATCTTGTGGTTCCTTTGGAGGTCACAATTATTAACGGATTTAAAATAATGTTTGTACTAAAAATCGCCTTTTAAGCTTGTGGTCCCTCTGGATGTCACATCTATTATCCGATTTTATAAAACGTTTGATTATATCACCGTTTCACTGTAATGAATGTTACGGTCGAATTTCGTATAAATCGGACCAATACTGCCGGACAAAATGGCTGCCGCTAATACGCGAACGTTGTGGACCCTGTAGAGGTCACAATTTTAATCCGATTTTGATGAAATTGGAAATGTAAGTTTATAACCTAAAGATTGCGGTTTCTTTCGATATTCGGGCACATTGGACCATAACTTCTTCAATTATGGCCCCTGATTGTACGAAAATCATAATTTTTATACGCCCACATTGAAATGTGGTCGTATATTGTCGTCACCCCATCCGTCCGTCGGTCCGGCGTCCACAATTGCTTGTGGACGCTCTAGACGCTAAAGTTAATATCCGATTGACTTTAAATTTATACACAGTGTTAAAGGTCATAAGACGAAGAAGCCCATTGATTTTCAGCGATTTCCGATAATTAGTGCCAGAGTTATGACCCTTGATCACTTCAAAAAATCTTGTGGACGCTCTAAAGACCAAAGTTAATATCCGATTGACTTTAAATTTATACACAGTGTTTAAGGTCATGAGACGATGATTTCCGATAATTAGTGCCAGAGTGATGGCCCTTGATCACTTCAAAAAATCTTGTGGATGCTCTAGAGGCCAAAGTTAATATCCGATTGACTTCAAATTTATACACAGTGTTTAAGATCATGAGACGAAGATGTCTATTGATTTTCAGCGATTTCCAATAATAACTGCCAGAGTTATGGACCTTGATCACTTCAAAAAATCTTGTGGATGCTCTAGAGCCACGTTTCTCAACCTTTTCTCACCGTCGAGGAGGGACAAGGGGGGGAGGTCTCCCCCCTAGGAAATTTTTAGAAATTGGAGCCCGGAAATGTGATTAACTGCGATTTCAGGCACTCGTCAGGCTTTTCATGGGAACTTGAAAATGGCCTTTTCTATAGAAGCCATCCGACATGAACCGCGGATCCTTGCACGGGCCTGCACCCCCTGACCACATTGACATTGAATATGGAATGAATACGGATCGAAGGTGAGATTCAATAATCACCAAATTTATATTTTAATGAAAATACGCTGTTTCCAGTTCAGTGCGAAATTTGCTCTTGGTGATTGTCACAAACGATTTTTATTTATTCTCGGGACAGTGTTTGAGAGTGCTAATCTCATCTGCACAACCTTTATATGATCATTTTTATACGCCCACATTTTTATGTGGACGTATATGGTCGTCGCCCCTGTCCGTCCGTCGGTCCACAATTGTTTGTGAACAGTCTACAGGTCACAATTTTTATCCGATTTCAATGAAACTTGAAATATAGGTTTATCACCCCAAGATCTCGGTTCCTTTCGATATTGGCATGTATCGGACTGTAACTTCATGGATTATGCCCCCTGATTGTACGAAAAATCACGTTTTTAGCTTGTGAACACTGTAGAGGTCACAATATTGAACCGATTTTGATGAAACTTGACATGCATGTTTATAACCCAAAGATCTTGGTTCCTTTCGATATTTGCGCATATCGGATCATAACTTCCTTAATTATGGCCCCTGATTGTACGAAAAATCGCCTTTTTTAGCTTGTGGTCCTTCTTGAGGCCAAAATTATTATCCGATTTAAAAAACCGTCTGATTATATAACCGTTACACTGTATAGAAGGTCGTGTTCGAATTTCGTGAAAATCAGACCAAAATTGACGGACAAAATGGCCGCCGTTTGTACGCGAAAAGTGTAAAAATATGGTATGTCAAGGTTGTGAACACTGTAGAGGTCACAATATTGAACCGATTTTGATGAAACTTGAAATGCATGTTTATAACTCAAAGATCTTGGTTCCTTTTGATATTTGCGCATATCGGATCATAACTTCCTGAATTATGGCCCCTGATTGTACGAAAAATCGCCCTTTTTAGCTTGTACTTCTTGAGGCCAAAATTATATTTCGATTTGAAAAACCGTCTGATTATATCACTGTTACACCATAAAGAAGGTTGTGTTCGAATTTCGTGAAAATCGGACCAAAATGGACGGACAAAATGGCCACCGTTTGTACGCGAAAAGTGTAAAAATATGGTATGTCAAGGTTGTGAACACTGTAGGGGTCACAATTTTGAACCGAATTTGATGAAACTTGAAATGCATGTCTATAACTCAAAGATCTTGGTTTCTTTCGATATTTGCGCATATCCGATTGTAACATCCTGAATTATGGCCCCTGATTGTACGAAAAATCACGCTTTTAGCTTGTGGATATTATAGAGGTCACAACTTTGAACCGATTTTGATGAAACTTGACATGTATGTTTATAACCCAAAGATCTTAGTTCTTTTGATATTTGCGCCCATCGGATCTTAACTTCCTGAATTATGGCCCTTGTTTGTCCGAAAAATCATCCTTTTTAGATTGTGGTCCTTCTGAAGGTCAAAATTATTATCCGATTTAAAAAAACGTTTGATGATATCACCGTTGCTTGGTAATGAAATTGAGTTCGAATTTCATGAAAATAAGACTAAAATTGACAGACAAAATGGCCGTCGTTTGTAAAGATATGTTTATCAAGATTATGGACCCTATAGAGGTCACAATTTTAATTCGATTTTGATAAAACTTAAAATACATGTTTATAACCTAAAGGTCTTGGTTACATATTTGCGCATATCGGATTGTAACTTCCTGAATTATGGCCCCTGATTGTCCGAAAAATCGCCTTTTATTGCTTGTGGTCCCCCTGGAGGTCGCAATTATTATTCAATTTAAAAAAAACCATTTGATTATATCACTGTTACACTGCTGCTTGTACGCGAATAGTGTAACAATATTGTATATCAAGTGGACCTGTAGAGGTCACAATTTTAATTTTATTTTGATGAAACTTGAAACAGAGTTTAAGTCTTGAGACCAACAAATATATTGATTTTCAATGAATTTTTGATAATTGTACAGCTAAATCCATAATATTAAATTGTTCGTATACTAGACATTAGCATGGGCCAGAACTTTATAAAAAACCAAACAAATTCTAATGATTTTTGATAATTACTTAATATGCGACAACTCTTGTTGACTGCCCGGACGATTTAGCTGCTGGTGGGCGTATGTTTCGTTGCCTGGCAACCTATTTTTGAAGTTACTGGGAGTGTGGTCATTCACCCCCTGGATGCCAGCCATTCCCCCCTTGGGGGTGAATTCACCCCAGGTTGAGAAACGCGGCTCTAGAGGCCAAAGTTAATATTAGAATGACTTCAAATTTATACACAGTGTTTACAGTCATGAGACGAAGATGTCGATTGATTTTCAGCGATTGCCAATAATTACTGCCATACTTATGGCCCTTGATCACTTCAAAAAATCCTGTGGATGCTCTAGAGGCCAAAGTTAATATCCGATTGACTTTAAATTTACACACAGTGTTTAAGGTCATGAGACGAAGAAGCCTATTGATTTTCAGCGATTTCAAATAATTACTGCCATAGTTATCTCCCTTGATAACTTCAAAAAATCTTGTGACGCTATAGAGGCCAAACTTATCATCCGATTGACTTCAGATTGATACATAGAGTTTAAGGTGTTGAAACGAACAAGTATTTTGATTTTCAATGAATTTTGATAACTGAACATCTAAATCTATGATATTAAAGGTTTCATATACTAATTGTTAGCGTGGGGCAAAACTTTATAAATAGCAAACCAATTCTAATGATTTTCTGATAATTACATAATGAGTTGTTACTCTTAATCATTTTTTAGTGTATTACAAATGTTTCATTACCGAAAAAAGTAAAAATATGCGACAACCCTTGTTGACTGCCCGGACGATTTAACTGCTGTGGGCGTATGTTTCATTGCCTGGCAACCTATCTTTAACTTGTTGACCCTATGGAGGTCACAATTTGATTCCGAATTAAAGAAACGTTTGACTATATCACCGTTACTCATTAGTGATGGTTGAGTGTGAACTTCTTGAAAATCGATATTTGAACAGCTAAATCCATAATATTAAATGGCGTATGTTTCGTTGCCTGGCAACCTATTTTTTTTTTAAAAAGAATTTTTTTAATTTCTAAAAAAAAAAAAAAATTATATTTAGATAAATTTCTTTTTTCATGTTCCGTGCTTTGCCATAGTCCGCGCTTTGCTATAGTGCCACGGTTATCCAGCTCTTAATGCGAGTTGCCTCCCTTATTCTTGTTGTCTCGTTTAATCAGTTGACTCTACCTGCTGCTAAAACCAATGTTCGTGGTCCACAGTGTTTCGCTTTCGGGTGTTTTATCAACACAAATCCTTTGACGAAAGCACAGGGTGTTAGATTTCACAAGTAAGTATGAATATCTAATGAAATCGGTCAGGAAAAGGAAAACCTAAATCTCGATCTAGAAGAGTCGATCTAGATGAACATATCATCGAATTCAACGAGTAAGATTAGGATTGTACACTACTAGAACTAGGTAGCCTAGGCTAAGCCTAAGTAATGGTATAATGTCGTCCTATTTTACCATGCACTGCTGTCTGGTTGTTATCAGGCATGCAAATTATCCATGTCAATATCATTCATTCTCCCCTTGTTCAATTTTCTGCAGCTATCTTTCTTGTTATTCCCAAAATGACCAAGTTTGTGTTGAGTGGACATTAAACCCCATTTCTCTCTCCCTCTCTTCGTCCTCTTCCCCTTGTTTTTGTTCTTCCCCCTTTCAACCATTTTTTTCCAACATTTTTAAAAATATTTTACATTGCATCTTTGTGGTGAAGTTTGATCACTTATATACTTATCTTTTTGTCTTTAACTAAGCTCTGTGAAAATAATGCACAGTTGTGTACCACTGTAATGTCTTCAGTTTCTTGTTAATGCTGATATTTAGAATTTAAAATTCAACCAATGGCCAAACAGATTTCAAGATAGTAAATGGGCTGTTAATTATCCTTTGTTGAATGATTTACATGGTTGACCTGCAGGCTTCAACAAATTGTATAATCTGAGTACAGAATCTGCTATAGTAATTAAAATCTAACCACTTTGTAGCATGATACCTAAGTAATGGTATAATGTCGTCCTATTTTACCATGCACTGCTGTCTGCAGTGCCAGTCACAATAATTAATTTGATTATGCTCTAATCTAAGATTTCAAATAATTTCTAAGGCATTATCTTGTATGAATAATAACTGGACAGGAGGCCAGATTCAGTTCAGGAGCTAGCGTGATGACTGATGGTGTTTATTTCATAATTGTTTATTTAATATTTTGCCGCAGAGCGGACCTACTCACAAATAAATATAACGGCATTACTTTAACTTGTAGCACTAGGACAAAATCGTTGAGCTTCATCGAACAGAGCTTGCTTTATCATAGAAAGGGAGATCATGTGGCTTAGTGGGTAAAAGACGCAGGCTCACTAGCCTGGAGGTCCTGTTTTCGATCCCTGCATTAGCCAAGAAAGTTAATCCAGATTTTCCGACGTGGTTTCTTCTTGTCAGTGATGCGGAGGGGCTGACAAGGACAGCTGTCTAGTCGTTCAGATGGGATGGAAACCGAGGTCCCGTGTACACATTGGAGTGCACGTAAAAGAACCCTTGGCAGTTGGAATTGGATATAAGACTATAAGAGTAGGTCATAGCACAGCTACCCGGACAAAATGTCCCTCATAGCACACTCTTTGGCGTATGTCCGAGATGGGGGGGGTGGATGTCTGAATGGTTAGCGTGTGCGCTGTATCATACGGCCTGCCATTGAATCAACTGGCATGGTTTTGATTCCCCGGTTGACTGTGGCAAGGAGTTGGGTCGCCTGTCCAACCTCATGGGTTTTCTCCTGATACTCCAGTTTCCTCCTAACGCACCAGCGAATAATTGAAATAAAATTAAAGCATATGTTAATCCTGAAATGACCAAGTTTGTGTCGAGTGGATGTTAGCTGAGATTGATGTATTAGAAGGCGAACTATTACTATTCAGAGCAGGGGGCCACAGCTGCTCAAAGAGTATATGACAGTAGCTGACATTTCTTCGAAAATGGTGTTCGCCAAGATTTCCAGCGTGGTTCCACCTTGTCATTCGTGCGGAACAGGACCTGACAAGGAACAACGTATAGTCATTTGGATATTACATAAAACCAAATTCCCTTGTACGTATTGGCATGCATGTAAAAGAACCGTTGGATTTGATATAAGAGTACATGTAGCTGTATCACCGCTGTCCAGGCAAAATTTCACTCATGGCACACTGTGTGGCCCCGTCTTCATTAGCCCAGATGGAGTGAAAAGTAGGACGTTGAATCCCATTTTATTTCGTTTTCACTATTCATAGCTGAGCTACATAGATGAATTATGGGTTCAGCTGATACAGACCTATAGCTTTTAGTAGGTCAGTGCCTGTATTTTTAAATAATTAGGCAATTCTAGATCGTGTCACATAATTGAAGATGCATTATTTATTATAGCGATAATAGTCAGCTCTTTATCTAAATCTTACATATTGCATCTTTAATTATTTGTATTTATTTTTTCTTTTTTAGAAAGTGAGATGCCTTTAACATCTTTTAAATATTGAATACAATAATTTTATTAACTATAAATTTGCTTGGTTCAAGAGGACATGTTTGATCATGAGAATGATTAAAAAAACAACCGTATTTATTCTGCTCAAAAAGCTGGACTTGACGAACAACAAATTGTAACATATATAACCCTACCCAAGGGTAAGATATTCAGTCATAATTTTTTTCATAATAGCAGTGATTTTTTTTGTTGATTTGTTTGGTAATGTAGACTAGAAAGTGTGAAAAAGACTGATCTTATCTTATCTGAAGAAAACTGGTTCATATATCAAGAACCCACAACATTTATCTTATAGAGCATTGCAGAACTGGTACTCTTTAAATAGAAAAAATATTATAGGCCCACAGCTGATAGTATTCGTTGGAAATGACATCCAGGTTGGCCGCAGTGGTTTTGGGACTAGAACTGGTCGGTATTTCGATATAAAACTGTCACAGAAGTAAAAACAGTGAAAAATACCGTCTTCAGAACAAAATGACAAAACCGAACAAACTGCAATATATCCCGGTTTTGATTTTTCTGGATGATATTTAACATAAATATTGAACACAATGTTTTATTTTTTTATGTTATTTACGATATTTTATTGCTTGATGATGAAAAAATACTGCTATAAAGTGCCGACAAGGAGCTTTATTTACGTCACTTGACGTCTCGCTCACCTTTCCACAAGTTAGAATTATCCCTGTTGCTGTTCAATTTCTATACATCTTGATGAATTTTGAAGACCAATACTTTGTTTTTCGAAAGTAATCATTGGTTTTAGGATTGGATTAAATTTTAATAAAGCAGAAATATGAATAATGCCAATTACATTGAGAGTTCCGGTAGACTGATAGTGATTTTCATTCAGCGTCGGACGTGTCATGGTGGTTGTTTTCCGGGAAAAAATATTTGACTAAATCAATGGACACTTTTTGACACTGTACTTATGTTTTATAGTTTAATTTAGTATCCTTGTATTGTATAATGCATTTTCAAATAGGTATACTCTTGAATGAGAAAACATGAGTTTGCAGGGGTAAATGAACGGCATCCTCTCGTACCCGTAGCTATAAAAATATGCACGGCCGAAAGAACACAAACTTTTTTTGGGCCTCCTCCACTCGAAATATTTTTGATTTAAATAAAATATTATAATTAATATTTTGAATATTAAAATTGTAATAAACAACATTCGAAATATTTTTGATTTAAATAAAATATAATGGCTATAGATCTGGGTTTGAATTAATGTTTTTTTAAAATTTGGTACTGTTTGCCAAAAGTAATATAGACTAGAAATAATAATATTGAGGGGTATTCCCAAACTTTTACGCATGTTTATATACATTTAAAAAGTGATAAACTAAAAGTATTGACCTTTTATAAAATATCGCGATATAGTGATTATATCGTGATATTTTTTGAAAATATCGCGATATCTGTTTCGAGGGATATCGCTCAGCTCTATTTAGGATACTCCATCAGGAATTCCCTGTAACCAACTAGGGCACAAAACATCTTTATAGATAGTTTTATGAAAGGAGGAAGACTGTTTGGGTATAAATAAGTGCTACATGTAGGCAATATCAGCAGGGAAAACCGAAGAAAAGTTTTGATAAATTGTGATGATAGGAGATATTGGGAGTGGAACATTTATTTCTTGTACGGATATCATTTACCACTAATCATAAATACACTACTAAGCTCAAGAAGAAAAACAAAAACAGTGAAAAGGCACGTTTATTTGTATCCTATATATCAGCAGCATAATATATCATATTCATATGTGACAAATCAAGAAAAAGAAGATTAACTGTGTAGTCTACAGATACATGTATAACATATGTTACAGTCAATTTGTGTTATCAGTTATTTCGCGTAATGACTAAATGAATCAGTCATTTCACGAAGAGCCTGTAAGCACCAGGCAATACGTGTAATGACTGAAAATTCCAGACATTACATGAAATGACTAAAAATCATGGGCAGACATTACGCGAAATGACTGCTGAAGTACTGCCAAACCACGAATATTCACCGTAAAACATTTATTGACTTCACATCCAACGTTAAATTATATTTTGTAGAATAATATAAATTCCCTAGAAACGAAATATTAATTTCATCACTAAAATTTTACTGCCAAATCACTTTAAAAAAAATCGTGACTGGTTCATCACTCAAGTCATTTTTTTGTGTATAACAGACTGCTATGACAAAGACTGGAGCATTTGAGTTTGATTTTGAAACATTTGCATCTATTCGTCCAACATCTCTTGGAACCAGCACAATTACACCGGGCATACCCTTGTCCACTGCAGCCGAATTCTTTATGTACCGCCTGACGAAGTTTTACCGTACTTGTTTGTCTACGTCAGATTTAGTAAGAAACTGTTTGGGACACAAATCAAACTGATTGCGTGAAAACTTTCCTTTGAGAATCCCTGCTTTGACACAAATAGTGTACATGTTATTTTCATCGTGGTCGTTGATAATTCCTAGAATATTACGTGGATCACTAGGACCTCTATCCACTAGAGAGATAGGTACAGCTACGTTGTCTCCAACCTGGCCAGTGGCTAGTTCTACTTGTCTCCTCTTGACCATACGCTGAGCTTGTATCATCTGAGCAGAGCTGGAACCATTTCTTTCTCACAGGATGTTTTGCAAGCGGGCATTGAGTAAATCGGAGGGACTATTATTCCCCTGTTCATTTTGGCCAACTGAAGCTTCGAGGTCAAAATTCAGACTGGTAGTTAGTGTTAGACCACCTAAAGAAAAATTTTAAATGTTCTTTTTATCAATTAAAACCGGTTTCGTTTTAGTTTTTATATTTTACACTGACATTTTATTGCTTTAAATCCTCCTAGTGCAAAAACGGACAATTTAACCTTTTGACCTAAGATGAATTTAGCAAGTTTACATTTTTATTGAAAGAGTGATTATTTTTAGCATATTTTCATGACACAAGAATAGCTGCGCATTCACTTTCAGTGCATATGAACTCATTTGACCCCGAATATCTCGAGAACGCCCCAACGGCGGAATGATTACCACTCGGCATTGTTTTCTACGCAAAATTTTAGTCTAGAAAAGTTGGGTCTGGTTTTGTGCCCATTTGATGGACACCTCCCTGCACTGAGCCTCCAGACTAAAACAGATTGAATATTAAACTATGGATCAGTAGTTTTAAGTAGTATTTTTAGTATAAGAAATCAAATTAGTTTCAAGAACATTGTTAGATTTACATGATTTATTAAACTATAACAACACAGTTTTGGGGTTTTTTTTGTTTATTAATTATTTCCCAATGACATACCTTTAGTCTTACGTATACAGTTTTCATATCAATTTCTTTATTAATTATTTCCCACTGACATACCTTTAGTCTTATGTATACAGTTTTCATATCAATTTATACTTTCATTAATTTGTCACACATGTTAAAAGATGCATTATGTAAGCTTTAGATAAAGTTGTTGTGATGGTTGAAATATAGATAATGCAAAATGAATATGTTGAAAATTACTGTATTCTGAGCAAAGTTATTTTGACAAGATGTAGCATAGATTGTAAATGTTATTCAAGACTTGGCCTTGGTTCTCCATTTTTATACGTCCACATTATGAATGTGGACGTATTATGCCGTCGCCCCTGTCTCTGTGTGTGTATGTATGTGTGTGCGTTTGTGGATGGTCCTTATCGAGGACACACGTGAGAATTTAAACCTTCTATTTGCAGACACGGCCCAAACGGAGGACGTCCTCTTTTTGATCGAGGACGTCCTCGATTAGAACTGGCTATTCAGGCATGCTCAGAAGCCCCAAAATGGATATATCTGTAAAAATCACTTGATTATAATTCATGCGGTGTGTTTAGCGTTTTTTATCTAGAAAAATTTTGTGTATCGTCTCAATTTACGATTTTCTCGGTTATGCCAATTAATACGATGTCCTTGGTTAATGGTTACACTACACACATATAAATGGTCACGTGACGGTCAATTCTCAGAGTGGCGAACGTCACTTTGAATAGTAAGTGAAAACTACATATATATATGGGGTACGTGGTGTCTTACAATCAGCAACAGATAAATACACAGGCGATGATAATATTGCTGCTCAAAATTTCAGCTATTATTTATTTGATTTAATCGGTAAGATTCGTCATGGCCTTCGCTCTATTAACACAGTGGGATGTGATGACAGTAGACCCATAGTTCCATCTATTCAATTTGATTCCTTTAATCCAGTTTCATCTGAGGAGATAAGGAAGATAATCTGTCAATCCAAACCAACATCATACTCTTTGGACATTATACCGACTCATTTCCAGCTAAAAATTCTGGATGCAATTTTGTCCATCCAGAAATAGTATGGGAATACTGCAGTAATCAAACTACTAAGTCTTATAAAAAGTCGGCACTTGACCTACAATTACTAAAAATTATCGACCAGTATCAAATCTGACCTTCCTGTCCAAAGTTATAGAGAAGGTTGTTAAGCAGCACTTTTCTTAGTCATTTAAAAAAAACTTCAAGTTCTTTAGGAGTTCCAGTCTGCTTATCGCTCTAGTCACAACACTGAAACGATCCTACTATTTGTTTTGGATACCACAAAATCACCTGTTGACGAAGGAAAAATCGGAGTGTTGGTCCCTTTGGCTTTATCAGCAGCTTTCGATACTACTGACCACGGCAACCCACTGGATCGACTGTAATTAGATTATGGACTAACTGGATACATTCTAAAATTGTTTTCATTCTATATCACCTGATGATTTCAGTATGTTGAAGTCAACAACTCCTCATCAAGTTATCATCAACTAGTATGTGATGTTCCCCAAGGATCAGTTTTGGGCCCGATAATCTTCACAGTGTATACAAAGATGTTAGGTAAACTTATTCATGGTCACAATCTGCTGTATCATTTATATGCTGATGATTCGCTGCTCCTTGACAGCTTCAAGCCACTTCCGATCGATCAAATTGTCGTCATCAAGAATCTGGAAGGGTGTCTCGATAATGTCAAAATGCTTGAATACAACGAGTTT
Organism: Patella depressa; assembly: GCA_948474765.1. NCBI lineage: Eukaryota > Metazoa > Mollusca > Gastropoda > Patellidae > Patella > Patella depressa. The sequence continues at coordinate 333,823 of CAOLEZ010000009.1, read as the reverse complement.
CTTCTCGTGGGTCCTGCTAACACACTTACGAAATATGACATTCGATCGATCAACATTGGAAACACTGAAATTCCTGCATCTAGAACTGTAAAATCTTTGAATTCTTGTCGATTCTCGTTCATGTGAACAACTTCTGTAAAATATGTCATTACCATCTCCGAGGGATAGGGTTTATTCATCATCTATTAACAGAAGACGCTGCTAAACCTTAGTCTGATCCTTCGTCCTCTCTAGAATCGACTACTGTAATTCGTTTCTAACTGGTATTACGAAAGAAAAGATTTCAAAACTTCAAAGTTTACAAAGTCGCGCTGCTTACATTGTCACAAAAACTAAATCAAGATCACACATTACCCCAGTTTTGAACAAATTACATTGGCTCCGTGTTCGAGAAAGGATCATCTAAACGTTAACCTATCGATCCATAAAAGAATCCGCGCCAGGTAGTCTTCAAAATCTTGCATCATTGTATCAACCTAAACGGCCATTAAGATCAGGGAAACTATCACTATATAGACCTGCCTATAATTTGAAATCATTTGGATCCAAACCTGTTTGATACAGGGCACCAAGTGAAAACTTAGTGTTTTAGTCACTATCATTAACACTCGAAAGTGAAAAGGTTTTCTAGCACCTAATGCATTCCCTATTATGTTTTGGTTCTTATCGTAACAGTCAGTAACAGATACACGAGGTGACTTATAAATATATACATGCCGTGTTTAACATAACAGTAACAGATAAACATTGTGTCTTACAGTATCATAAACATTGTGTCTTACAGTAAAATGTGACTGGTGATAGCTAAATGAATAGATTTCCAATTACATTTGTGTCCGAGTGTAGAACTTTTCAAAATTTTGTTTTGACCATTTTTGAATACTTTTACATGTTGAATTGTGTCAAGTTTAGTGGCTGTTTGGCATTTTTAACCATGACTTTTGTCATGCATAGCAGAAATTTTGAACGTAATCTTTAAACTAAGTTTTCTCGAAATAGACCTTTCTGAACTCCCGGACTTTGAACTGGAATATCTCGACGATTGAGTAAGGTAGGGAAATGAATTTGGTATCATTAGACGGCCTAGGACACCTGCTTTACGATGACATATATAACTCATTTTTGAAATTTTGGTCATTCGCTGTCACCGATCACAAATAAACATTGTGTCTTACAGTAACAGGTACACGTGTTGTTTTACAATCCGTATCGGGTACAGTATGTGGGTCTTAGTAATAGACGCGTGTTACAGTCAGTAACAGATAAAGGGAGTGTCATGTTTTACATCATAATCAGCAACAGATGCATTTCTTACAGTCAGCAACAGCCAATAGTATCTTAGAATTCGTAACAGTTAAATGCCATGTAACAGTTACGGTCAGTAGCAGTTGTTTCAAACACCGTGTTTATAAATAGATGTACAGTAGAACTAGGTGTGCCCCCCTTTGAAAGAATTTTGAAGCCATCGATAACATACTATTACACTTTTACACGTCCTCTATTTGACAGATTCCTGCATTTTAAGTTATAACATTCCAATATTATAAGTAAACAAAACAAGAGGATTATGTGGTCTAAGGGGGAGACAACGTCTTGTTGCACTCATTTAGAATGTACAGTACCAACACCAATAACTTTTAGAGATTTTTAAATGTCATGAATCCCTTTTACAAAGTACAATCTATTATTAGAAGTGTGTTCACGTCCTCGGTCAATAGGTTCAGGCTTATATGCTCATACACACTTGCATCAAATGTTGGTCCCCATAATCGAGGACAGTTAATGTAAAGTATATGCCATGTTCCATTTATGTGATTCGATGTAGGGCTTTTTTTTAAAGAAACGTTTCTGTTTTTGTTATAGAAGATAGAACATAATTAGCGCCTTGAAATTATGTACCCGAATTCAGCGGTCCTCGATAATGGGAACCGACGGCTGCTACGAGTCTTGTATTACCGGTACGTTTAAAAAGCAACAAGCACGTAGTTTCATTTTTAATTAACAAACATATGAATAAAAATGATATAAAATATTTGGCTAAAACTTTCTGAATTGGCTAATAAAATTTTGATTTGGCTAAAAATTTGGCTAATGGTTTTAAGGGTCTAGGGCGGTCACTGCATAATAACAGTTATCTAATACATTTATTTATTTACTTCCTTCTTTGTCCACCACTGGTTGAGGCAAATATCCCTTCACATGTCAAAATACAATATATTAATAGACATGTGTTTGAGTCCTCAATACATAGGTGCTTAGAAGGTCATTCACACTTGCATTACGTGTCGTGGCGTGTCGGACATTGACACGTTCCAATATACATGTACAGTAACAAATACATGTAACAATAATCGTGTCTTACAGTTAGAAGTATATGTCACACCTTACTTACAGCTAATAAAATACTAGTCATGTCCAAGAGTCAGTAAAATGCGATGTGTCGTAAATGACAGACACATTTCGGGTCGTACATGTACATGTAATAATAGATACATCTTGCTTCGTACCTTTAGTTATATAAACACATACTTTCGCACATTTAATAATAGATACATGTCGTGTCGTGCATGTAGTAATAGATACATGTTGTTTCGTACATTTATTAATGGATACATGTCGTGTGGTACATTTAATAATAGATACATTTCGTGTCGTACATGTAGTAATAGATACATGTTGTTTCATCCCTTTTGTTGTATAAACATGTCGTGTCGTTCATGTATTAATAGATACATGTTGTTTCGTACATTTATTACTACACACATTTCGTGTCGTACATTTAATAATAGATTCATGTTGTGTCGTACATGTAGTAATAGATACATGTTGTTTCGTACCTTTAGTTATATAAACATGTCGTGTCGTACATGTAGTAATAGATACATGTTGTTTCGTACATTTATTACTGGATACATTTTGTGTCGTACATTTAATAATAGATACATGTCGTGTCGTTCATTTAGTTATATATAAATGTCATGTCATACACTTAGTAATAGATTCATATCATATATTTAGTAATAGGTACATGTTGCATCATACATTTAGTAATGGATACATGTCGTGTTGTACATGAAGTAATAGATACATGTTGTGCATTTATTCCTGAATACATTTCGTGTCGTACATTTAATAATAGATACATGTCGCGTCGTTCATTTAGTAATATATAAATGTCCTGTCATGCACTTAGTAATAGATTCATGTCATAGATATAGTAATAGATGCATATGGTGTTGTACATTTAGTAATAGATACATACTGTGTTGTACATCTAGTAATACATGTAGATACATGTTGTGTCATATATTTAGTAATGGATACATGTTGTGTCGTACATTTATATTTTAATCATGCCGCGTCGTACATTCAATAACGACCACATCTGTGCCGTACATTTAGTAATAGATACATATTGTGTCGTACTGTACTGTTAACAGATATATGCTCTGTTCTACGGGTAGTAACGGATACAGGTACAAGTATACATAGTGTAACAGGCTCACGTGATGTCTTACCAATAAATATACGGTTTGTCTTACAGCCAGGCACAGTAACACACAGTCTATTCCAGTAACAGATGCACTGGAAATCTTTAATCAGTAATTTATTCACATTGCATATAGATAACATTCAATAACAGATACACGATGTCTTTAAACAGCAAAAGATAACAGATACACCGAGGATCTTTAATCAGTCATAGATACACCTCGTGTATAGATAGCTGTCAGAAACAGATACACAGGATATCTTTGATCAGTAAAAGATACATGTACACCTCCTGTATAGCTGCTAATAATAGATAGGCATCGTCTATAGTGTTCAATAGTGTTTCAGAAACATGCATGTAGTGTCCTACAAGAACATATGTTTCTGAAAGACACCACATGCTTATGTTTCTGAAAGGCATCACTGGTGTCTTACAGAAACACATACATGCGGTGGTGGTGTCTTACAGGAACATATCATATACATGTGTTATCGTACAATCAGTACATGTATAACTTTTGGTACGTGTTGTTTTATAAGGCATAATTGTTACAAAAGTAGTAACGGCTGACAACAATATCTTAGATTTCTTAACAGTTACAGTCAATGGCAGATGCAGACATGATTCAAACATCATATTTATAAACAAATGCACAGTTTACCTAGGTATGTCCATTTTTGAAAGAATTTTGAAGTCATCGATTACATACTATTATACTTTTACACGTCCTCTATTTGACTGGTTCCTACATTTTAAGTTTAACATTCTGGTATAATTTGTAAACAAAAAGGATTCTGTGGTCTAAGGGGAGACAACGCTTTGTTGCACTCAATTATAATGTACAGTACCAACACCGATAAGTTAAGCAAAATGTTTGAATAACATACGATAACTCCTCGTTCATGTGTCCAAAATACAATCTATTATTAGACGTGTCGTGTGTCTAGGTCCTCGATTCATAGGTTCGGACTTGTATGGTCATACACATTTTGCATCAAGTTTCGGTCCCCATAATCGAGGACAGTTACTGTAAAGTATATGCCACGTTCCATTATAAATGATTGATACAAGGCGTTTCTTATTACCATTAAGAAATATTTCCGATTTTGTTAAGGACGACAGCATATAATCAGCGGTTTTAAATTACGTATCTAAAATCAAAAGTCCTTGATTATGGGGACTGACTCCTAATGCATGTGTGTCATCAAGGTCTGTTATATAAACATGCACCTATCAACTGAGGCTCTTTCACACATACAGATGTTTTATGATAAATATATATGAACAATTGTTAACATTTATTGATTTTCATAATACCAGTTATCTCCTTTCACGTGTCCAAAATACAATATATTATTAGTCGCGTGTTAACAGTCCTCGATTTATAGGTTCATACTTATCTGGTCATACACACTATCATAAAGTCACGGCCCCCATAATCGAGGACAGTTAATGTAAGTGATTGCAACATGATGTTTCTTATAGTCAGTATGAAATGCATATCGGTTTATTTTATAGTATGAAGACCATAATCAGGTATCTTAAATAACATGCTTAAAATCAAAGGTCCTCGATAAGGGGGGCCTACATCTAATGCACGTGTGTGCCCTCAATAGACGGTGTTGATAAAGTGTCCTCGGTTTCTGAGTGCAAATCATGTGTGACATGCGCAAAATCATCTTTGTGTGTGTCCCCTCTTATAGAAGAAAAATTCTCATTCTTAAAAACAATCGTAGGAGATATAGTGTAGCGAATATGGATAAACAATTGAATTTATATTCTAAAATTGTTAATCAATCCATCGAAATACTGTTTTAAACGCTGTCCTTAACAGTATTTCAATGGATTGATTAACAATTTTAGAATATAAATTCAATTGTTTATCCATATTCGCTACACTATATCTCCTACAATTGATTTTAAGAATGAGAATTTTTCTTCTATAAGAGGGGACACACACAATGTCCTCGAGAAGGACCATAAACATGTATATGTGTCTGTGTGTGTGTGTCTGTGGGTCGACTACAGGGCGCAATTCTTCATGGATTTTCTTCAAACTTTGTGTACTTATCCCTTATACCCTAAGGAAGATCCCTACAGTTTTTGGTGCATGCCCGACCCCCAGGGGCAGAGCCACACCCATTTCTAGTATTTGTTTGTTGGTCGTCGACAGGCCACATTTCTTAACTGATAGTCTTGAAACTTTGCATACATATTCTTTGTACCCTAAGGAACATCCCTATCGTTTGGGATGCATGCCCAACCCCTGTGTGTCTGTGTGTCGCCTACAGGGCGCAATTCTTACTGGATTTTCTTTAAACTTTGTATACTTACTCTTTACACCCTTGTATTTATTTGTTTGTCGTCTACAAGCCACATTTGTTAACGTATCATCTTGATCCCTTATGTTTTGGGTGCATGCCCGACCCCCTGGGACAGCAACGACCATTTCTTGTATTTGTTTGTCTGTCGTCTACAGACTGCATTTCTTAACGTATCATCTTGAAACTTTGCGAACTTATTCTTGCTAACTTAAGGAAAATCCCTATTGTTTTTGGTGCATGCCCGATCCTCAGGGACAGTGCAACACCCATTTTCTTTTTGTGTGTCTGTGTGTCACCTACAGGCCACAATTCTTAATCGATCGTCTTGAAAACTTTTTTATACTTATTCCTTATACGCTAAGGCTGACCACTATTTTTTGTTGGTGCATGTCAGACGGCAACTATTGATGTTGAGGCACGACCCTCAACGCTAAACAAACCATTATAAGTTGACGACGGTCTTGTTATCTGTTTAAATACTGCCTTTTGATGATCTAGAGGGTTGATTATTATATGCATGTCATGTGAAGCAATGTTTAAATAAAAGTTTATATAATATTTGAAACCAAACAACTTTTACATAATGCATCTTTAAGTAGCATGCATGTACATGTATCAGTCCACTTTAGCAGTTTGATAATGTAATGTTTACCGGTACAAATATATGTAGGCATATGTCTGTGAAGCTGCTGAACCCGTAGTCAAATATGAAATGTTGATATTCTCCCCCACCCCCAACTGAACAAATTTCCATAGAAAAGAAAACGTCATGAATAGTGACAATAAAATAAAATGGAGTTAAACGTCCTACTGATCTGCTCCAACTGGGTTTATGAAGACTGATATATATGCCATACAGTGTGCCATGGGCAAAAGTTTTGTCTGGACACTGATGATACAGCCTACTCGTATATTGAATTTAAGCAGCCAAAAGCTCTTTTATGTGCACTGCAATTTATACAAGGGACCTCAATTTTCCATACCATCCGAATGACCATATAATTTCCCAAATCTCGACCAAAACCAGGTTCGAAAACAGGACCAATAGGTCAGCGGGCTACTGTCATACTCTTTGAGGTGGAGGAGGCTGAATGGTTAGCGCGTGCATCACAAGGTCTATCATTCAGTCCACTGGCGTGGTTTAGATTCTTCGGTTGTATAGTGACAAGGAGTAGCCAGTAGGATCAACTGTCCAATTTCATGGAGGGGGTGGGGATGGCCTAGTGGTCTAGAGTGCCGTGCTTCGACCTCTAGCTTACCGGTCACCTCTGGCTTGCGGCTGTGGTTTTCGAGCCCAGGTGTGAGAGTATGTGGCATGGAGATAGGGGCGCCTTCTCAACCTCGTGGGTTTCCTCCAGTTTTCTCCCACTGCTAAAGACCCCTACGCGCAAGGGAATTATTGAAATAGAATTAAACCATATGTTAGTCCCGAAATGACCTAGTTCGTGTCGAGTGGACGTTAAACCCAAATTCTCTCTCTCTCTCTCTCTCTCTCTCTCTCTCTCTCTCCAACTTCGTGGGTTGTTCCCTCGGTTGCCCTCCACTGCTAAATACCCCTACGCGCAAGCGAATTGTTGAAATAAAATCAAACTATATGTTACTCCCGAAATGAACTAGTTTCTGTCGTATGGATGTTTAACCCCATTTCTCTCTCTTTCATTCTCTTTGAGTAATTACCCAAAATTGGGTCCTGGAACCCACTAACTTAAAATAAATTTCAGGTAATCTGCGGGCCTCCCAAATTTGACCCTGCATTTTCTACAACCGGAACTGACTCGACGTTTGTTTTATTCTACATCTGAACGAGAAGACCACACTTTCCTTGTTAGAATATTCATCACAAAAATATCTACAAATAAGAATCATATTCATTAAAATAATTTCTTTATTCATTCTTGAACATTTTTAATGAAATTGTCTATTATGAGTCGCTAGTATAGACGTTGTGGGTTTGCTCTCGGTGTTGGCCAAGAAAGTTCATATGGATTTTCTGGCGTGGTTTCCCCTTGTCAGTGGTTCAGTAGGCCTACAGAGGGTTCAACTTGAACAATTGCCGCCTCGGCAGAACTGCAGGATGTTAAACACCATTTCATTTCTGTTGTGAGCCGAAATGTTTGAATCTTTTAGTTAAGTAACAGTAAAATATAATTTTCTGTGACATAACTCATGGATGGATGTAGCAGGAAACATTTCATCTAATATGAGAATGAGACCTGCAAAAGAAAGGACAGGGTTTAAAGATTTATTCTCCCTTAAGGCCCCCCGCACACGAGCGCATTTGCCGCGCTAAATGCGTACGGATTTGGCGCAGAAATACGGCGCCCGCACACGAGCCGAAAACGACGCTGCGCGAAAGCTACTGCGGCAAGTGTGTCGTTCACGTGACCACCACTCATCCGAAAATGGCAGCCGTGAGTGAATCGTCGTCATGGGAAGATGAAGAAACAGCCCTTGCAGTTTTACTTCTGTCCCGTCGAAACAAACGAAAATTGAGGGCTTCGCAGCGTACTTGTTGGAGTCGCCAGTGGATTTCGCGCAGGAATGCTCAAGGGATGTATATAATAACTTGATCCAAGAGATAAATGTCGAAGATCTGGCCCAGGGTGCCGCCAATTTGCAGTAGTGATGACGCATGCGCATTGACGACGAATGAAACGCAAATAGCGCTGAGTTGCCCGCACACGAGAGCGCAGTTGGCGCTGCGTCAAAAAATATCAAACATGACAGTCATTGACAGATATTTGGCAAACGTCAAAATGCGCTCGAAAATAGCCCCGCACATGAGCCGAAAATGAAGCTGCGCCATTTGGAACCCGGGAAGGGGGAGGGGGGCATTTTTGAAGAGTCTGTGTGTCAAGCCTTAAAGTCAGTCTAGCCAAATTAACATTTTGAGGACAGCTTATTTAAATTTATCCAAAGCACACTTTCTGATCAAATATATACAAATCAGTTTATTGAATTTTTAATGTATATCCTTATAAATAGCATTTTGAATGAACAAGATGTCTAGATCAATTTTTTATATGCCCACATTGAAATGCGGTCGTATATTGTCGTCACCCCCGTCTGTCCGTCCGTCGGTCGGTCGGTCCAACGTCCACAATTGCTTGTGGACGCCCTATCGGCTAAAGTTAATATCCGATTGACTCTAAATGTATACATAGTGTTTAAGGGCATGAGACGAAGAAGCCTATTGTTTTTCAACGAAATTCGATAACTATTTCCAAAGTTATGGCCCTTGATCACTTCAAAAATTCTTGTGGACGCTCTAGAGGCCAAAGTTAATAGCCGATTGAGTTTAAATTTATACACAGTGTTAATGGTCATGAGACAAAAAAGCCTATTGATTTTCAACGATTTCCGATAATTACTGCCAGAGTTATGGCCCTTGATCATTTCAAAAAATCTTGTGGACGCTCTAGAGGCCAAAGTTAATATCCAATTGACTTTAAATTTATACACAGTGTTTAAGGTTATGAAACAAAGAAGCCTATTGATTTTCAGCGATTTCCGATAATTACTGCCAGAGTTATGGCCCTTGATCACTTTGAAAAATCTTGTGAACGTTCTAGAGGCTAAAGTTAATATCAGATTGACTTTAAATTTACACACAGTGTTTAAGGTCATGAGACGAAGAAGCCTATTGATTTTCAGCGAATTTTGAATTACTGCCAGAGTAATCTCCCTTGATCACTTTGAAAAATCTTTTGTAACGCTCTAGAGGCCAAACTTATCACCCAATTGACTTCAGATTAATACACAGAGTTTAAAGTCTTGAGATGAACAAGTATATTGATTTTCAATGAATTTTGATAACTGATCAGCTAAATCCATGATGTTTCGTATACTAAGCGTTAGCATGGTGCAGAACTTTATAAAAACCAAACAAATTCTAATGATTTTCTGATAATTACTATATATTGTTAATCTTAATCAGATTTCAGAGTATTATAAATGTTTCATTACCGAAAAAAGTAAGAATATGCGACGATTTAGCTGCTGTGGGCGTATGTTTCGTTGCCTAGCAACCTATCTTCTTTTTTTTTATAAAAGTAGAAATTTTTATTGGGAATTGCTTTACAATCTTAACAGAAACTTAGGTAGCTTTTTGACATCTAAAAGTAATTTTACTATTTAAAGGAGTTAAATCGCTAATATTTGGGACCTAGAAATTTACGCAAATGGGTTACATTCACAACGCATATAATAATGTAATATGAATGTATACATGTATAAACTGATACATTCAATCATTTCCGTCTTTACTCTAATTTCAAATCAGTTATGTTCGACGAAATATGCTTGAAGTCGTAATCGAACGTTAAACTCTAGCGTCTGTTAATTCCACTCTACAAAGTATTTATAGCGTATGCGCTCCAGATAAGAATATGCGTCACTGTGTAGCCTCGTTCTTTAAGTTCATTGTTAAAAATGGGCATGAAACGCATATGGTACACGATTTGTGTACCAATGGTAATTTTTTTTTATTTTTTGGATGATATTGAGTTACAGACTTAGCTACTTTAATGAAGTTAATGAAAATGTAAAGTTTCTTTTTCATTTAATTAATTTAGGCCTAGTACTATAATCATATTAATGATATTTTTTTTATCAGTTATAATGGACCATTCTTTTTCTTGGAAAACAAAAATTAAATTTGTAAATATAATAATAAAAATGGTGCACTACCACTGGCTAAATAAATAAACAATATGATTGATAAATAAAAATGCTGCTAAACATGACTAATATAGTATATGTTGTAGGCCTTAGCGAGGCCACATTAAAATTAATTGTTCTTTATTTCTTTAAATATCTTGTTTTGATTTGGAAATATAATTTCACTTCCAGGTAAAAAAATAAATTTTATAACGCGTCAGTGCCTACGGTCCTTGCCATTTAGGCCTACACTGTCTCCGTTTCAACTGTTAAAGGCCTAACGATAAAATGCTTATTATACGAACGAAATATTTACTGAAAACTAATAATGTCCAAAAAAAAAAAAAGAATTAGTTACGTACTCTCAAATATTTATTTCGGACATAGTTTGTCGGTTTTGAAGTTGTAGTTTTTGAATTTCTATTATTCCAAAGCTCAAAACACTGTCGTACAGATGGCAGCCATATAATTGGTTTCTTCTCTTAAAGCCAGGCGCTGACGGGCAACTTTTTCGAGCAACATTCAGGCAACAGTGAAATCGCTGATCGTTGAAAGAAAAAATCGCTCGTCTGCGCCAACGGGCAACAATAGTTGCCCGCTGTTGCTTAGAGTTGCTTGTCGTTGCCAAATATCAAACATGTTTGATATTCGACAACAGATAAATCGGTCGTCGCCGAGAAATTGTTCATCTGTTACTTCAAAATTGCTCGTCTGCAACAAGCAACTGGTTAACTGTCCAATCAGCGAGCGCTCTACCGTCATGTGATACTTCAAGATGGCGGCGTCGGAACAGCTAACAACATTAACATGGTCCGTGGAGATGGAAGACATGTTGGTGGAAATGTGGGCTGAGCGGCCAGTATTGTATGATGTAAGCTCAGTCGGTCAGTCAATTGATTTATAAGTATTTATTCAGAATTCTTATATACAACGATGAAGGGAATAATGTGAATAAATTGGATACAGAAACAAGCAACTTAATGCTTATATAAAACTGCTTCCAGAATAGTATGTATTGAATATAAATTTTAAATGATCAGCTGGCAATGTAATAAAATAGAAATTATTATCTAGATTATGGTTTTAGTTAAAGGTGGAAAGAAGAAAGTGTTTTAAGTAAAAAATTAGGAAAATCGAATAAAATAAGAGAAAGAAAAATTGAAGCGAAGGATAGGGACATTAATATAGGGGGAGGGGGATTGAATAGAGATTTGAATTAGAAAGTAGTTTGGGATGCAACGCAAGAAAACCCCAAAATCCTAAAACGCACCAAAAGCTTGTAAAGAATACTTTTATTGTAGCAGTTTCAATGTTATTGATTACACATTTCTCACGTGACCCTGGGTTACCTATGGGTTGTGCAAAGGGGGTTAGGAGGTGATCAAGCTAGTAATAACCATTTTTCGCATATACATGTCTACAAGTTGTAATGGTGATTCACAGAGCGGAAGCACATTCATTTCCGAGATTTGAAGCGTTTAGTGAGAGTTATATATTGGTGAACTACTGAAAGTACAGACTCATTTTTAATTTTAGGAAGATTGTCAATCCCAAACAAAAGTGAATTAATATTCTTGTAATGGTCGTCCAATGTATCGATAGTGAGTCTGCGTTGGTCTATAATAAGACGGCACTGAAAGAAATAATGTTCACTAGATTCACATCTGTTTCCGCATAAACAGGATAGATCGTCAGATACATACATGAGGTATTTATGATGATTTAGGTCAGATTTAGAGTTGCGTAATTTAGAAAAATAATTTTTAACGCCCTCTCGCCAAAATTGAAGAGATCATTGTATTTAGGTTTGCCGTATGTTTTTCTAATTTGAAATTTGAATGAAGAGATTGAATTTGAAGTTTTGACGTTTTCATCAAGACGATTCCATTCTTGTACTGATGATGGGAAAAGCGAGTTTTGATAAAGATTAGATTTACAGTTAATACTCATTAGATTATTGGAGTTTCTGAGTTGATATGGTTTACTGGACGCTATAGATAGGGGGACTAAATCCAATAGATACGAGGGTGTTTGAAGATTGATAATTTTGAAAAATAAAACCATTTTATATTCGTAACGTCTTTTTAAAAGAGAGGAGAATCCAGATTCATTATAAAGTAAATTATGAGAAGTACCACGAGGAAGGCATGTAATAGTTCGAATAGCGTCTAAATGTAGCGATTCTAGTTGGTCACTTTTTATACGCCCACATTTTCATGTGGACGTATATTGTCGTCGCCCCTGTTCGTCCGTCCGTCCGGACGTCCGTCCGTCCGGACGTCCGTCCGTCCGTCCACAATTGTTTGTGAACAGTCTACAGGTCACAATTTTTATCCGATTTCAATGAAACTTAAAACATAGGTTTATCGCCCTAAGATCTCGGTTCCTTTCGATATTGGCATGTATCGGACTGTAACTTCATGGGTTATGGCCCCTGATTGTACAAAAAATCACGTTTTTTAGCTTGTGAACAGTTTAGAGGTCACAATTTTGAACCGATTTGGATGAAACTTGAAATGCATGTTTATAACCCAGAGATCTTGGTTCCTTTCGATATTTGCGCCAATCGGATCGTAACTTCCTGAATTATGGCCCCTGATTGTCCGAAAAATCGCCCTTTTTAGCTTGTGGTCCCTCTGGAGGTCAAAATTGTTATCCGATTTAAAAAACCGTTTGATTATATCACCGTTCCATGGTTATGAAGGTTGAGTTCGAATTTCGTGAAAATCGGACCAAAATTGACGGACAAAATGGCCGCCATTTGTACGCGAATAGTGTGAAAATATGTTAAATCAAGGTTGTGAACAGTGTAGAGGACACAATTTTGAACCGATTTGGATGAAACTTGAAATGCATGTTTATAACCCAAAGATCTTGGTTCCTTTCGATATTTGCGCCAATCGGATGGTAACTTCCTGAATTATGGCCCCTGATTGTCCAAAAAATTGCCCTTTTTAGTTTGTGATCCCTCTGGAGGTCAAAATTGTTATCCGATTTAAAAAAACGTTTGATTATATCATTGTTCCATGGTTATGAAGGTCGAGTTCGAATTTCATGAAAATCGGACCAAAATTGACGGACAAAATGGCCGCCATTTTTACGCGAATAGTGTGAAAATATGTTAAATCAAGGTTGTGAACAGTGTAGAGGACACAATTTTGAACCGATTTGGATGAAACTTGAAATGCATGTTTATAACCCAAAGATCTTGGTTCCTTTCGATATTTGCGCCAATCGGATGGTAACTTCCTGAATTATGGCCCCTGATTGTCCGAAAAATTGCCCTTTTTAGCTTGTGGTCCCTCTGGAGGTCAAAATTGTTATCCGATTTAAAAAAACGTTTGATTATATCACCGTTCCATGGTTATGAAGGTTGAATATGAATTTTGTGAAAATTGGACCAAAATTGACGGACAAAATGGCCGCCGTTTGTACGCGAATATTGTGAAAATATGTTATATAAAGGTTGTGGACCTTATAGAGGTCACAATTTTGAACCGATTTTGATGAAACTTGACATGTATGTTTATAACCCCAAGATCTTGGTTCCTTTCGATATTTGGGCCCATTGGATCATAACTTCCTGAATTATGTCCCCGGATTGTCCGAAAAATCGCTTTTGTTCGCTTTTGGTCCCTCTGGGGGTCAAAATTATTATCGGATTTAAAAAAACGTTTGACTATATCACCCCGTTACATGGTAATGAAGAGAGAGTTTGAATTACGTGAAAACCGGACTAGAATTGACGGACAAAATGGCCGCCGTTTGTACACGAATAGTGTGAAAATATGTTATATCAAGGTTGTGGACCCTATAGAGGTGACAATTTTGAATCGATTTTGATGAAACTTGACAGGTATGTTTTAAACCCAAAGATCTTGGTTCCTTTCGATATTTGCGCCCATCGGGTCATTACTTCCTGAATTATGTCCCCTGATTGTACGAAAAATCACCCTTTTTAGCTTGTGGTGCCTCTGGAGGTCACAATTATTATATGATTTTAAAAAAAAACGTTTGATTATAAAAACCAAACAAATTCTAATGATTTTCTGATAATTCCTTAATATGCGACAATTCTTGTTGACTGCCCGGACGATTTGGCTGCTGTGTGGGCGTATGTTTCGTTGCCTGGCAACCTATTTTTTCTTTAGTACAGTTGTTCCAGACACAATCAGCGTAGTCGAAAAGTGGTAGGATAAAAGATTTAAAGATAATTTCAAGAGTTTTACGTTTTAGTCGATATTTTACTGAACGAAAGCAGTTGATGGTTTTGCTAATTTTAGTTACTATGTGGTTTACGTGGGTATTGAAAGTACAACAATTATTGAAATAAACGCCGAGATGTTTATGAGTGTTTTCGTCAGTTAGAATAACATTATTAAAATTTAGTTTAAGGGAAGTAGGTGATAGTTTCCCGGAGAAGGTAAGGCTAGTAGTTTTGGACGGATTGAATGTAACTTTCCATTTTAATGCCCACTGGTAAATCGTTTCAAGATCAGCGTATATTGGATGAAATGTTATTTGTTAGGTCATTAATATAAAGGAGAAATAAAAGCGGACCAATTATCGATCCTTGCGGCACTCCGGCAGATATTTCTTGTAAGAGACTATTCACCATTTAAGACGACACATTGCTCGCGCTCCTGGAGATACTTAGTAATTGATTTGTGGGTGTCATGACGGATACCATAACTGTATAGTTTATATAATAACCCGCGATGCCAAACTCTATCGAAGGCTTTACTAATATCGAAAAAGACAGATTTTACTTCATGTCCCTTATCGAGAGCCTTACAATTATAGTTGTACATTTCAAGAAGATGGTAAATAGCGGAGTTGTTAGGGAGAAATCCGGATTGATGGGGAGTAATGATTTTAAGCCTAATGATGAAATTGAAAATATGATTATAAATAATCCGTTCGAAGACTTTGCCAAGAGAGCTAAGGAGAGAAATTGGTCTGTAGTTTTTGCAGTCATGGGGACATCCTTTCTTAAAGATGGGAACAACATTGGCAGATTTCCAGCAATTTGGAAAGATACAACAATCAGCTAGTATTGTAAACAGGCGGCTGAGTGGAATTGCCAGGGATTTATGTAGTAATTTTAGAACAAAGTTGTTCATATTATCATGACCACATGATTTTTTAGGGGTTAGAGAAGAAAGAGTATCTTCGACTAATTTGGGCGTAATTGTCAGGGAGGAAATTTCTATGGTAGAGAACGGTAAGTCTGGAAGGGTGTCTTGATCTGAGTCTAAAATGGTTTGGGAGACAAAATAATCATTTAGGACGTTAGCTTTATCACAGTTTTCAAAATATATCTTATCATTATATTTTAGAGGTGGAATTTCTTGGCTAGAGCAGCCTTTCTTTAAAGAGATTTGTTTAACAAGAGACCACCATCTCGATTCATCGAAGTAATTATTATTAATTTTTGAGTCACGATCGGTCGCATTATTTCTGTTACCTCTTTTTTTTCAAATTATTTTTAGTGAAGCCTGTACCATAACAGGCCCGGGACTGTACAGCGCAGTGGACGCTTACGGCTGGCCCCCGGATCCATTCACTTGATTTGAAATTTTCCGCAGGTTAATCTTATAGGTTTTTGTTTTTCGTGTATTGCGGTCCTCCTGCACTTACTATTTGAATAGTGCAAGGATTTTGATTTTCTTATTTCAGAGATGACAATGTTGTGGGATTTTCTAAAATTCTGCCAATCTAACTGTAAATTAGATTTTTTCGCTTTTTTATGAAGTCTATTTCGTTTGCGAATGAGAAGTCTGATTTTTCCACTGATCCATTTAGGATCATTTTTTCTTATTGTAACGGTTTTATTTGGTATGAAATTCTTTAGTTCAGAAAAGATTGTTTTGGATATATTATCCGCAAGTGTATGAGGATTGTCATGTAGTTGAAAAAGGTTGTCCCAGTTGTAACTTGAAAAGTGATTATTAGGATCCGTGGAATTTAGTTTCGGGTAGGACCAAACAGTTCTTTGAAAGCATTGAGTTTTTGGAGTAGTGAAATTTAGATCTAAAATGATATGGCTGTGATCCCTTAGGCCCGAATCAGAAACGCTTACAATATTTACGTAGTCGGGGCAACTAGTTATGGCCAAGTCTAAAAGAGATCGAGAAGATGGTGTAATGCAAGTTGGCTCAGTTATCAGCTGGTGAAAGTCAAAAAGACCAATTAGATCATGGATTTTACTATTAAATGTTGTTAAGAAATCTATATTAAAGTCACCTAAAACAATTACATGAGAATTTGGAAAATTACAAACAGTTGAAAAACTATCTTCAATTAACTTCCAATAGTCAAATTTACTCGAAGGCGGCCTGTAAAAAGATCCAATCAGAATATGTTTAGAATTAAACTGAACTTCTACCCAGTCAGCTTCTAAGTTTTTAATAATCAAATCAGTGCGTGGTTTGAAGTATAGGTTATTTTTAACGTATATAGCTACTCCACCACCCCTACCATCTTCGCGATTTATCAAAACAGGAGGATAGTAACTATTAATGTGTAAATCAGATAGAGGAATGGAATCGTCAAGCCAGGTTTCGAAAAATGTTAGTACGTCATACTTATTAAGTTCTACAGTAATTTGATCAATCTTATTTCGTATGCTTCTCGTATTTAGATGCAGGACAGTTAAGTTTTGGGGTCCAGGATTTGGGTGAATATCACCACATAATAATAACAATAAAATAAGAATTAAACTTGGCATAAAGTTAACTGTTATGAAGGAAATGTGTATATTAGGTGTAGTAATACGTTTACCTACCCTTTGCGGACGGAAGCACATCTTAAAAACTATCAGTACATAGGGTTTCCAGAAATCTGTTAATAGCTGATGCGAAGCAAAGGGGAGGTATTAAAATAAAAGACAGAGATTGATGCATGTTTTTCTGGGCATGACGTCGCGTGGGGGTCCGATATGGGAAAGGGGGCTTGGCTGTGATAATAAGTATAAAATTTAAACAAAGAACTAGAAAACCAAACATATTTACATGGTATATACAGAGAACTGGAAAACCTAACATAATTTCAAAATATGTACAACTAGATTTGGTATTGAACGTTAAATACGTTCTCGTTACATGTTATCTTCATGCAAGTGACATGTTAAATATGAAAAAGCATAGGTGCGCGACATTTATTTACTATGTGGGCGAATATATTATTTGCATTATACCAAGCGCTCTTTGTCACCCAGAGGGAGAGAGAGAGAGATCATTATTTTATATACTAAAAAAACAGAGAAGTCTCGTTTAATTAAGAAATTAATCCAAGTTAATTGCTCATATATATATATAGGTAATATAAGGTTTATGAAAGTGTCAAGATTTAATTTAATGTAGTAAAACTTTCAATGATTGATACTTTTACACAGCAAGTACTCGAAATCTCAAAAGTGTTACCTATAACACCTAATTAGAGCTGGGCGATATACCTAGAAACAGATATCACGATATTTTCAAAAAATATCGCGATATAATCACTATATCGCGATATTTTATAAAAGGTCAATACGTTCAGTTTATCACTTTTTAAATGTATATAAACATGCATAAAAAGTTGGAAATACCCCTCAATATTATATTTTATAAAAAGCCAATATTTTCATTTTATAACTTTTTAAATGTAAATATACATGCATAAAAAGTTGGAAATACCCCAGAATATCATTGTTTCTAATCAATATTATTTTAAGCATACAATACCAATTTCAAATTAACAAAACATTAATTCGAGCTGGTTCAAACACAGATCTAGATAGCCATGAAAACTTGCTAAAGTTGTTGTTTATTGCAATTTTGATATTCAAAATATCAATTATATTTTATTAAAATTAAAAATATTTCGAATGAAGGAGGCCCAAATAACATAAAACAAAGTTTGTGTTCTTTCGGCCGTGCATATTTTTATAGTTGTTACGGGTACGATTGGACTTTGTTTACCCGTACAAACTCTTTCTTTCCCATTCAAGAGTAAACCTTCTTGAAAATGCATAATTAAACAATACAAGGATACTAAATTAAACTATAAAAACATAAGTACTATGCCAAAAAGTGACCATTGATTTCGTCAAATATTTTTTCCCGGATCACGACCTCCATTGGCATGACACTGAATGATAATCAGTCTACCGGAACTCTCAATGTAATTGGCATTATTTATATTTCTGCTTTATTAAAATTTAATTCAATCTTAAAATCAGTGATCTCTTTCGAAAATCAAAGTATCGGTCTACACAATTCGTCAAGGTGTATAGAAATTGATCAGAAACGGGGATAATTCTAACGGGTGGAAAGGTGAGCGAGAAGTCACGTGACGTAAACAAGCTCCGTATCGGCATTTGCAAACTTTGTGGAATGAATACTCGGGAGTATATAGCAGTATTTTTTCATGATTAAGCAATAAAATATAGCAAATAACATAAAAAAGAAAACATTTTTTTCAATATTTATGTTAAATATTATCCAGGAAAATCAAAACCGCGATATATCGCGGTATGTTCGGTTTTTCGATATTTTTCTGAAGACGGTATTTTTCACGGTTTTTATTTCTGTGACGGTTTTATATCGAAATACCGAAATATCGCCCAGCTCTACACCTAATCCTAATCCGCTTAATACACTAATCCTAATTAGACCTTAAATGGATTAATCAAAAGTGGGCACAGTGAGATGTAACCCTAATAAGTCGAGTACTAAAAGCTGAGGTTAAATACAATCAGCGGACGTTAAATAGGTTTATTCGGGGTGTTCCCACTTAGCCGGCAGGCTTTGATGTCAAATTTTGCCGCTAATCCAGAGTTAATCCTAGAACAATGGTGTTATAAACTATAGTCCATATCTTTTTTAAGACTAAAACTGTATTGATTTTAACAAATTTAACTTTTATTAAATAACATTAAATAGCTTACACATATAAAAATATATTGATTTTAACAAATTTAATATTTATTAAATAACATTAAATGATTTACACATATAAAAATGCATTACAATTTACACCTTTCACTTTTATTAAATAGCATTAAATAATTCTTGTATCAAGTTGTCGATATTTCTTAACTCGAGGCCTTTTGATACCACCAAATGTGTATTAAATATCGGCCACCTCGATTATTGGAGATAAAGCGAATGTTAACCTGAATGTTTGTCATTTTAAAATAAATATAATTTCGACATAGATCGACCATTATTTATATTAGGGGGGGTGGGATGGCCTAGTGGTCTAGAGTGCCGCGCTTCTTCCTCTAGCTGGCCGGTCACCTCTCGCTTGCGGCTGTGGTTTCGAGCCCTGGTGTGAGCGTATGTGGCATGGAGATAGGGCCATCTCAACCTCGTGGGTTCCCCCCGGGCACTCCGGTTTCCTCCCACTGTTTAAGACCCCTACGCGCAGGCATATTATTGGAATAAAATTAAACCGTATGTTAGTCCCGAAATGACCTAGTTTGTGTTGAGTGGACGTTAAACCCCATCTCTCTCTCTCTCTATTTATATTAATATAGTGAATTGAATTCATGTTTGAAATCATAACGCCGGCATGAACTGTGTTCAAAATGTCATTAATTAGTTGGTTAAAAAATTATATTAAGAGGGATTAAGAGCTCATTAATGCTGAACACTAGTGAACAGTTCTTGAGTGACTACTTTTAAACAGACTATAGTTTTAAGATCAATCAAAGGATTAACAGTCTGCCGGCTAAGTGGGAACACACCGTTTATTCCCATAACGCCGACTCACCGAGTTTTAGGGGGAAAATTTTGGTCGGTGTTAAGGGGTCGACTGACCAAGAACAATAGACCCAAGCTGGGGGATAAAACTAATTAAGCCGATAATTTTGGGAGCATTTATTTTTTTTTTTTAAAAAAACAACCTTTAACACATAACATTACAAATAATATTAACTTTTGGCACGCATAAAATGTCAAACATAGTCCAAAAATTCTAACAAATTCAATACTCCTTCTTCACATCTATGTTTTGCATCTTCGATCTTTCTGTTGATATCTGTGTCTTTTTTCCTTTTAGGTGATTGTCGCTGGCCACTCGAATACTGCAACAACTGAATTTCGATCGTCTTTTGCTCTTCTTTCAAAAATGCCATCACTTCAAAAATATTCGCGTGGTTTGGTTTTGGTTCTATTGTACTTGAGTAAATTGACCGTCTAACCATTGGGTAACCATATAGTCGGCCAGTTGTTGAAATTTCTCATTATCTGGTACCTCGGCCATTATTTGGATCCATGCGTCATCAATCTGCAAATAAAAGAAAGATACATATAAATTATTTATATTTACAATATAGCATAGCTATATTTACCACATAGCATAGCTATATTTACCACATAGCATAGCTATATTTACCACATAGCATAGCTATATTGTAAATATAGCATAACTATATTTACAAAATGTCTATATTAACAATATATCTATATTAACTATATATTTATACTAACTATTTACTAAATATAATGAATACTTACATCAGTCACGGGCAGTAATGGTATCCCAATAAAAACTGTTCTCCGCTATCTGTCTGTGTTGAAAAAGGTCGGGCACAACAATGTCACGTCGATGGTTAGGTAATTTGGAAAATTTTGTATTCCTGGCTCTATATAGAGTGCTCTTCTTGGAGTAAAAAGTTGGCATGTTGGTGATGGTGGTTCTATTGTCGTCTGTCCATTCACCATTCCGTTTACCGATCACACACACACACACACACACACACACACACACACACACACACACACACACACACACACACACACACACACACACACACACAATCAGTGTAATACAACTGATTGTTATCATGGAGTGTTAACGAAAGCTCATGATGAGGTGGGGTGTATAGGTATATTTCAAACTGATCCCGTAAGTAATTCTCTGTGAAACAGATTGGGTATATTTATCACATCACATCACATCAACTTGAACTAGTTTACGAAATATACAGAGATATAACTTCATAGCCCCTTCTATAGTATAACAAGACCAGCACTAAAAGTTAAAAGAAAAGATGTCATTGAATCTGCATATCAGGTGTCATTTATTAAGGACAGCTCACATCTTGAACTAGTGTACTAAATATACGGAGATGTCCCTTTAAATAGGAAGTTAGGTTACACATTAGAAACAATAGTCAACCCTTAATAAATTTCATCTAAGATCTCAAAGAGAATCATCTCCCGAAGTTATTGCTTGTAATATAAAGTTTATACATGTGTTCACAATTAATTTTGTATTGTTAGACTTACAATACTAGAAACTATAACTGTGCTACATAATGTTTCTCAGAATTTCATGTTAAACTATAATTTGTAGCCGAAAAGACGAAAGTGTTATAGCTCCTTCTAAAGACTAACAAGCTCAGTGCTAAACGTAAAGGTGGCGTTGAATCAATATATCCACCGCCATTTACAAACAGCTCATAGCTTTCATTTAATTGATGTAATAATAGTACTGATAATTCACTTAAAGCCACAGTCTTTTTTCTTTTTTTTTAAAAAAAAAAGAAAAAATCTTGACCTTGATTGATTACTAACATATTGGGTAAAAAAGAGTTCAGATTGCGACTTTAAGATCAAAAACGTTAATTTATACTAAATGGAAAGTTAATTATATATATTGAAAAGGGTAGACTAAAATTATTCTATTAAGTATTGTCACTCATATACATTATATTATTTTAAGAATCTCATCAAACATTAATTTCACATTAAGAGAGAGTGTTCTTTTTTGCGGAATAATTTCGAGAAAGCTTTTCTAATTTTAGGATTAGGACTAACTTTTTATAATTCACAAATAACTTATATTTGGCGATCTTCCCTCTTTAGGGAGCGAACAATAATTCCTCTTGGGCGTTGTATAGTTGAGTTATTCGCTCCATTTTGGCTAGGTTGATCAAGGGCTTGTTGTTTTCCAACACGATGGGCTGCATCTATACAAATATCCCTGGTGATATTCAGTTTATCCTTTAGAAGTCTTTGGATGGAATGTACGCAGTCTTCATTTTCCTGGGTTTCCGGGATGCCAAATACACGAAGATGCGCCTTCCTCGTATATTGTTCTAAATTATTCAGCTTGTTTTTTTAAAGATTCATTTTCATTGTGTGTTTGGCAGAGAGTCGATTCAATACGTTCGAAACGTTCATGAAAGCTGTCAACATCAGAGCCAATGTTGTTATTTGTAAGCTCAATCTCAGTTAAGCGATCTTCAATTTTTGATAGTCTATCATTTATTAGTGTATCAGTCAGTTGAGCAAAGAGATTCTTGTCCATACGGAAATAGCGGCGATATGATTAATCATCTTCAAGTGCCATCTCGTTTACCAAGTTATAAAACGTTCCGTGTTGTTCCCATCTCGCAATCCAGCTTCTACACCATATTTTTCTGGCTTTGGATTTGTTTCTCTGTCTTCTTCTGCGCATCATTATCAAATAAATGCCCAAAGCTGTCGCGTATTGCTTTTGTTGTTGTATGTACGGCGCCATTTTGAATGATCACGTGATATCGGCATTCCGGATACATCCGGGGAAAAATTGCTTCTCGTTGCCAGTCAGCGCACCTCGGGTTCTTCTTCTTCTTCTTCTTCCAATAATGTGCCGGGTTCTGTGTTGAACATATTCGCACATGGTTAAAAGGTTAAAATCGCGTTGTAGCGAGTTCACATATTTTTAAAAACAGGATAAAAACAATCATGGCTGCCTAGGGCTGGAATGTTCCGATTCTGGATTTGAAGATATCCATGGTATCGGCATCCACAGTATGGGTTGGTAATTTATTCCACAGGTTGATTCCGGCAGGGAAGAAGGAGTCTTGGTAAGCCTTGAGACTGCACAGTGGTTGAAGGTATCGGATGGTATGACCCCTGGTTTTCGAGCCAGTTGGTTGAAGTGGTGTTGATGGTATATCTATAAGGTTGTGAACTACCCGGTACATCATGGTAGCTCTAGCCTGGGCCCTTCTCGTCTGGAGTGGCTCGAGCTCGAGCTCCTTGAGCATAGCTGTAACGCTGCTGGTCTGGCTGTAGTCTCCAATGATGAAGCAGGCGGCTCTGCGCTGTACCGCCTCCAAGGTGTTGATGTGGGTTTTGGTGGTGTTGTCCCACACTGTGGCGGCATATTCCAACTGCGGACGTACTAGGGTCTTGTAGCATGTGGCCTTAATGTTCCTTGGGCATGATGAAATATTGCGTCTCAAAAAGGCAGTGGTGTTGTTTGCTTTTCTCGCAATGCTGGTAACGTGACTGTTCCATGACAGTTTCCGGTCGATGGTCACTCCCAGGTATTTAGCACTGTCCGTCCATTGCAAGGTGTGTCCATGGATAGAATACGAGCCCTCTATGATGTTACGCTTGTTGGTGATTCGAATTCCCCCATCGTTGTAGGGAGTCAAGATCTGCCTGGAGTTGTTTCATGTCTTCATCTTTACTGATAGTGCGATACATCAGACAGTCATCTGCAAAAAGTCTCGTTATCGAGTTAACTGGTAAATCGTTGATGTAGACTAGGAACAAAAGAGGTCCCAATACCGTACCTCGAGGTACTCCAGATGACACTGGGGCTGGAGATGATTTCTCGCCGTCTATCACGACCATTTGAGATCTGTCTGAGAGGAAGTCCTCAATCCAAGATAGTGTGGCACCTCTTACCCCATAGTGGGCTAACTTGGCTGACAGTCGCCGATGAGGGACTTTGTCAAAAGCCTTGCTGAAGTCGAGTAAAACAGCATCAATCTGTTGCCTTCATTCAATCCTTTTGCAAGGTCGTGGATGGTGGTTATAAGTTGACTTTCACAGGAACGTCTTTTTCTGAATCCATGCTGGTTGTCGGACAGGATGTTACTTTTTTCAAGGTATGTGATGATGTGGCTGTGGATGATGTGCTCTATGAGCTTGCAGCAAACCGACGTCAATGACACAGGCCTGTAATTGGCAGCCTTGCTTCTGTCCCCTTCCGGTTTACGAATCGTTGTTGAAATTGCTTTATGCAGCTGTTTGGCAATATGGCTTTATGTTTCAGGGGTTTCAGAAATATCGTTTTATCCTTTCCAAAAAATATAAGGGTTACCAAATTGGCAGAAAATTCGAAAAAATTCGAAAAATAAAGGGCGATAACTCTGAATGAAACTTGTAATTACTGGAATCGCATAGACTTCAGGAATCCAAAAATGTAGGTCAAACTTGCAAATTTTTAAAAATAACAAAAATTGTCTCATAAACAACGTCTTTTCAATTTTCGAACGATAGAAGTCATAGACGAATGTTCGAATTTGAAAAATGTGAGATAGCCATTATCTCGCAAAAGATTCAGGGTTTCCGAAAATGTCATTTGATTAAAAATGGGTAAAGAATTGACGAAATTATGGCCGATTTTCAATATCATGACAACCTACAAAGTTCGGCCACTTCCGGTATGCGCAGAAGTTTGAAAAATAGTTTATGCACTAGCCACCACATGTTTTCCCGATAGAAAAGTTTGTTCCAGATCGATATCTGTTTTTGATCATGGAGAAATAGGCTCCCGCGGAAAAAAAAAATAATAATAAGAATAACTAGATCTGCAAAGCAGATATTAAAGCTTTCATATTAACAGTCACTACCTGTCACATGTCATGGGTCATGTAAATAATCTCATCAACAAAAAAAAAATCATTAAAATCGGTCAAAATATAGCGAAGTTTTTATGATTTTTCAATCGTAAACAACTTTATCGGCACGAAAAACATCAAAGACAAAATTCGAAAATGTGACATTTTCAAATAACAATATTTCGAACCTGATCCCGACTATCCAGAAATGTATTCATTTTGGAAATAGGAGACATATTCTCCAAACTACGGCCTATTTCTTCGGTTTTACTGGGAAAGTGGGTGTGACTTAGAGGATAAAGCTATTTTGAACGTTCTGCGACAATGCGAAATGTCCGAAATCACCGAAGTTTTCGTTTTTGAAAATATTGCAGTAATTTTAACAATAATCATTGGATTTTAACTTTCGATACATTTTGGCATAGCCGGAGACAGGGCACATAGCTACGCTACTTTCGATTTTTG
This sequence comes from Patella depressa, assembly GCA_948474765.1. Taxonomy (NCBI): domain Eukaryota; kingdom Metazoa; phylum Mollusca; class Gastropoda; family Patellidae; genus Patella; species Patella depressa. The sequence goes on along the minus strand of CAOLEZ010000009.1, from coordinate 308,268 downwards.
ATTTTCGGCAAATCTTCGAAGATATTAGGCGCCAAATTTCGAAAATTTAAAATTTTACAAAAAAATTTTTTATTTATGAATATTTTTTAGTCGTGTTGTGCACATAATTAAAGAGTCATCTGACTAGCGCAAAAGTGTTAAAAAAATTTGTCTCAGTATTTTTCCTTGGCCGCCATTGGCTAATTCAGTTTTTCAGTCCTAGATTAATTTTTTATTGTTCGATTTGTATAAAACAAAGTTCATATGCTTTGTTGTCTCAATTGTCATTTTTTTTATTACCAAAAGTGTTATCTGTCGGCACCGGAAGTGGCATAATTTTACCAAAAACTACAATTTTGACAGTTAGGTACCATTTTTCGAAAATAAATATTATTTTTTTGAAAAATTATATGACTCAAAGAGTGTGCCCTTTCAAGGCGCAAAAAATGTCGGAAGCAGTTTTTTTAATTTCAATTTCATTTTCGAACAAATTCGATTAAGAGGCTAAAAATGGTGTAAAATTGACCTATTTACAACCTATTCAGGCTTTTCAAATTTTAAAATATTTCTTTGTAACTTTTATAAACTTGTAGCTATCATCCATACGAAGGGAACATACGTGGAAATTAGTTTGTAATATAAGCAGTTGCCGAGAAATAGGCAATTTTGCATGAATCACTTTTCACGTAATTTTGGCTGTAAAAGAATCAATTATTATTCGATTTTCAATTTTCTTTCGCCATTGGATGCCTAATGCCATAGTGGAATCTGTCAAACAATTTTACCTCTTACGCTGCCGCCGGAAATGACGTCATTTGCTCAAAACTTAAATTTTAGCCTTCAAAAACAATATTTTATTCAAATGAGTCGTACTTGTTATTTTTTTTCAAATTATGATATTTGATTCTATTGATCAAATAGATTGAACCCATACGATCATACATATACCACAAAATGGTTTCTAACTTGTACGGTTGCAGAGAAATGGGCGATTTTCCTTAAGTCACTTTTCAAGGTTTTTGGTCTATAAAAGTGTCAGTTATTATTCGATTTTCATAAAACTTTCACCATATGATATCTTATGTCATTGATGATTTCATAGAACTAATTTAACATTTTCAGTATCACCGTAAGTAATGTCATTTTGGCAAAAACTGTATTTTTAGCCTTCAAAACAGATATTTTTTTAAAATGAGTCTGATTTGTAATATATTTCAAATTATGATATTTGATTCCAATCAACAAATGGATTGAACCCATACGATCCAATAGATACCAAAAAATAGTTTTTATCATGTACGGTTGCCGAGAAATAGACGATTTTCTACAAGTCACTTTTCAAGGTTTTTGGTCTATAAAAGTGACAATTCTTATTCGATTTACATACAATTTTCACCATATGATGCCTTATGTCATTTCTGATTTCATAAAACTAATTGAACATTTTCATTATCACCGGAAGTAATGAAATTTTGCCAGGATCACTTACAAGTAACATATATATAAAATGTATTGATATTGCTAGATTTGGTTGATTCTTCGTCCATTTTATTTGATGTTTACAATGCTTATGTGGAAACCTGTTTGATGGTTTCATTGGTATCGGAAGTGACATATGTTCAAGGCTAACGTGGCACCAGTGAAACCCGTCATTCCTGCATGCAGGTCTAGTTATTATTATTAGGCTTTCAGACTTTCGTCTGAAAGACTATTGTTTTTACTAAAATTATTAGGCTTTCAGACTTTCGTCTGAAAGACTATTGTTTTTAAAAAGATTATTATTATTATTAGGCTTTCAGACTTTCGTCTGAAAGACTATTGTTTTTACTAAAATTATTAGGCTTTCAGACTTTCGTCTGAAAGCCTATTGAGATTACTAAAATTATTATTATTATTATTATTATTATTATTATTTACCGCGAGGGCCTAGATCTCCATGATCGAAAACAGATATCGATCTGGAATTATATTTTCTATTGGGAAACCATGTGGTGGCTACTTGATAAAATATTTTTGAAATTTCTGCGCATACCGGAAGTGACCGAACTTTGCACGTTGTCTAAAAATTGAAAATCGGCCATAGTTTCGTCAATTCTTTATCCATTTTCAAACAAATTACATTTTTGGAATCCCTGAATCTCTTCTGAGACAATGGCTATCTCACATTTTTCAATTTCGAACATTCGTCTATGACTTTTATCGTTCGAAAATTGAAAACATGTTGTTTACGGGACAATTTTTGTCATTTTTCAAAATTTTCAAATTTGACCTACATTTTTGGATACCTGAAGTCCATCCGATTCCAGTAATATAAGTTTCATTCAGAGTTATCGCCCTTTATTTTTCGATTTTTTTCGAATTTTCTTCCCATTTTGTGAGCTCGGGTTTCGTTTTATGGTAGAATTGACGTTTCTGAAACTTCTGGAACATGAAGTTATAGTCCAATACCAACTGATAAAGCAATTTCGACACGGATCTTTAAACCGGAAAACGCGATTTCTCCGCCCGATAGCAACGGATTAAAGAAATTAGGGTACCATTGGACTGCACTAGGATTGTACTATCGTATGACACCCAATTCGTACGGATACGATGAGCAGGAAGCAAAATATGGCACGCTGAAAATCAAGTATTTTCTGATTTGGAGCGTTTTTGGACGCCTGTATCTCGAAAACTTAACCGCAACTTTTTTTTTAACTTTCTCTATCGAGAGTCAATTCGATAGTCTTGTGAATTATGCCATCCAATAAGACTTTGAAATGTCTGGAATAGGTGAAATAACGGACTGAAAATCGAAAAAAGTCGAAAAATCGTGAAATTTTGGAAAATGCTCTACTATTTTTTTATTTTAAGAGATTTTCAAAAAAAGATTGTATATTCAGATAGCTGACCTAATTACGATTCTAACGATGTATAATATGTATGTAGTTATTGAAATTTAATTTTCGATATTTTAAATTTTTTGCATTTTTGGCACTTTTCAACATAGGATTTCTCAGGGTCATTTTATCTGATCAGATAATGTAATATACCATTACAGAGCCCTGTGGCTATTTTAGTGTCCAAACCGGCTATTAAAACTATTCCGAAAATAATAACCATACCGGAAGTATTCAAAAAATGAAAAAAAAAGGTTAAAAACATTGTCGCACTTGCGAAAAACTTGATTTCTCCCTTAGGTAATAGCGGACCAAAAGAACTAAAGTGTCGTTCGAAAGCCCTATTAATGGACCATCATATGGTATCTAAGTAATACGATTTCGATGGTAGGGAAATAAATCATTGTATGCCAAAAATCTAGTATTTTCCGATTTTTTAACATTCTGAGACGCCCTTTTCTCGACGCAGCAGATTTTTCTTAAACTTTTCTTACTCAAAGTCCTATCGGTTGTCTATATAGTGAATCCAAAATGAAAAGCATTGAAATAATATAGGTGGTCCAAAAATGGCATCAAACTTTGAAAAAAATGGAAAAATCATTAAATTTTTGTAAACGCTCTTTAATTTATCTTTTTTTCCAAAACTATTCAATGGATGTTTCTGACACTTCTGGTACAGAAAGTTAAGTATCGAAAGAACTTCGTAAAGCTATCGCGACAATGATCGTAAAACCGGAAGTAGTCGAAAAAATGTCCGATATTTTGAAAAAAAAAATTTTTTTTACGAATACCTTTTTTATTTATGAATATTTTTTGATGGTATTTTACACAGGGTTAAAATATCATCGTACTTGAGCAGAAATGAGAAAAAAAATTGTCTCGGTAATTTGCGTTAGCCGCCATCGGCTAATTTAGTTTTTCGTACCCAGAAAAATTATTTATTGTTCGATTTGTATAAAACAAAGTTCATATGCTCCGTGGTCCAAATTGTATTTTTTTTTGTTACGGTGAAATTTTTCTGTCGGCAACGGAAGTGACGTAATAGTAACAAAAACTACAATTTTGACAGTTCGGTACCGCTTTTTGAAAGCAAATATTTTTTTTTTTCAAAACTGATATAACTAAAAGGATGCACCCTGCAAAGATGCACAAAATCATTAGCTCAGTTTTTTTAATTTCAATTTCATTTTCGGGCAATTTCGAACAAAATGTAAAATAAAGTGTAAAATTCAGTTATTTACAATTCATTCAGCGTCTTCATATTTTGAAATATTTATTTGTAATTTTCATAAACTCGTAGCAATAATCCAGACGAAGAGAATTTATGCGAAAATTAGTTTGTAATATGAGCAGTTGCCGAGAAATATGCAATTTTGCATGCATCACTTTTCACGTTATTTTGCCTATAAAAGAATGAATTATCATTCGATTTGCAATATTTTTTTTCCATTTGATGTCTAATGCCAATTTGGACTATGTCAAGCCAATTTTACATTTTCTCTGTGACCGGAAATGACGTCATTTGGGCAAAAACTGTATTTTTAACTCAAAAAACAAATATTTTATTCAAATGAATCTGCCTTATAATATTTTTAAAATTATGATATTTGATTCCCATCAACGAATAGAATGAAGCCATACGACCATACAGATACCACAAAATGGTTTCTAACTTGTATGGTTACAGAGAAATAGGCGATCTTCTATAAGTCACTTTTCAAGGTTTTTGGTCTATAAAAGTGTCAATTATCATTCGATTTTTATAATTTTTTTACCATTTGATGCCTTATGCCATTTATGACTTCTATGAACTAAGTAAACATTTTCAATATCACCGGAAGTAATGTAATTTTTGCAAAAAACGTATTTTTAGCCTTCAAAACAAACATTTTTTTGAAGGGATTTATATTTATTATTCGTTTAACTTGATAACGTCTGACTCTAATGGGCAGTAAGATTGAATCAATACCATCATATTGATATCAAGAAAAGCCTTCTAGCATGTTCCCTTGTCGAATAATAGCCAATTTTTCCAGGGTCACTTTTAAGTTTTTTACCTTCTTAATTTCATTTTATGGGTTATAGGTTAATTATTTATTGCCCGATATGTATAAAACGAAGTTTGTATTTTGTGTGTTGCGAATTTTCGACTTATTTTTCACCTATAAAAATTTCTTTCGGTACCGGAAGTGACGTAATTTTGCCATAATTTACAATTTTGACCGGTCTTTTCGCCAGCAAATATTACTTTTACATATGATAGAGGGTGTCACTGAAGCAAAACAACTAAAGTATAGTTTGGTAGCTCAATGGATCGGCTATGGTATAATAAACTTCCTGTATGATTCCTGAAAGCCGGTTCAGTGCTGCTTGCAGGTCTAGTTATTATTATTATTATTAGGCTTTCAGACTTTCGTCTGAAAGACTATTGTTTTTAAAAAGATTATTATTAGGCTTTCAGACTTTCGTCTGAAAGACTTGTTTTTACAAAAATTATTATTATTAGGCTTTCAGACTTTCGTCTGAAAGACTATTGTTTTTACTAAAATTATTATTATTATTATTCTTATTATTATTATTTTTTTCCGCGGGAGCCTATTTCTCCATGATCAAAAACAGATATCGATCTGGAACAAACTTTTCTATCGGAAAAACATGTGGTGGCTAGTGCATAAACTATTTTTCAAACTTCTGCGCATACCGGAAGTGGCCGAACTTTGTAGGTTGTCATGATATTGAAAATCGGCCATAATTTCGTCAATTCTTAACCCATTTGTAATCAAATGACATTTTCGGAAACCCTGAATCTTTTGCGAGATAATGGCTATCTCACATTTTTCAATTTCGAACATTCGTCTATGACTTCTATCGTTCGAAAATTGAAAAGACGTTGTTTATGAGACATTTTTTGTTATTTTTCAAAATTTACAAATTTGACCTTCATTTTTGGATTCCTCAGGTCCAAGCGATTCCAGTAATATAAGATTCATTCAGAGTTATCGCCCTTTATTTTTCGAATTTTTTCGAATTTTCTGCCCATTTTCAAACCCTTATATTTTTTGGAAAGGATAAAAAGATATTTCTGAAACCTCTAGAACATAAAGCTATATAGTCAGACATCCGGATAAAGCAATTTCAACAACGATCCGTAAACCGGAAGTAGTCCAAATAATTTCTGATGTTTGGAAAAAAATGCAAAAAATGGGTGCTTTGGGGAAAAACGTGATTATTTCGTCCGATATCAACGGATTAAAGAGATTAGGGTATCGTTGGGTTGCACGGGAATTGAAGTATCGTATGATACCCATTTCATAAAGATACGATCACCCGGAAGTAAAATATCGCACGCTGAAAACCAAGTATTTTCTGATTTGGAGCGTTTTTGGACGCCTTTATCTCGAAAACTGCGTCAGCGATTTATCTTAAACTTTCTCTATCGAGAGTCCCTTCGGTGGTCTTTAGCATGAAGCCATCCATTAAAATCTTCCAATAATTGGAATAGGACCAAAAAGGGACTGAAAATCGAAAAAAGTCGAAAAATCGTGAAATTTTGGAAAATGCTCTACTATTTTTTTATTTTAAGAGATTTTCAAAAAAAGGATATATATTTAAAAAGCTGACCTAATTACGATTCTAATGATGTGTAATATGTATGCAGTTATTGAAATTTAATTTTCAATATTTTGACATTTTGACATTTTTAACACTTTTGAACATAGGATTTCTCAGAAGTAATTTATTTGATCGTATAGTGTAGTATACCATTAGAGAGTCCTGTTCCCATGCAAACTCCAAAACTGGATGTGAAAACTACTCGACAATGATTCGTATACCGGAAGTAGTTCAAAAAACGAAGAAAAATGTTAAAAAGATGAAAAAAAATTGGAGCTCTTGCCAAAAGTTCGAATTCTCCGTCACATATTAGCGGACCAAAACAATTAAAGTGTCGTTGGATAGTTCCATTAATAGACGATCGTATAACATCTAAATAACACGAATTTGATTCTTAGGAAATAAATTATGGTACGCCGAAAACTAAGTATTTTCCGTTTTGGAGCATTCTGAGACGCCTTTTTCTCGAAAACGACGCCTACGATTTTTCTAAAATATTTTTTACCCAGAGTCCTATCGGTGGCCTAGCGTGTGCATTTAAAAATAAAAGCGTTGCAATATTATAGGTGGTCCAAAAATGACCTCAATCTTTGAAAAAAGTTGAAAAATCATTAAATTATTGAAAATGCTCTTTTATTTATCTTTTTTTCGAAAATTTCTCAATGAATGTTTCTGACATTTCTGGTACAGGAAGTTAAGTATCTAATCAACGTGTTAAAGCTATTCCGACAATGATCGTAAAACCGGAAGTAGTCGAAAAGATCTCCGATATTTTGAATTTTTTTTACATTTTTACAGAAAACTTTTTTATTTGTGAATATTTTTTGATGGTAGTTTACACAGAGTTAAAGTATCACCCTACTTGAGCAGAAGTGAGAAAGAATTTCGTCTCAGTAATTTTCTTTAGTCGCCATTGGCTAATTTAATTTTTCGTACCTAGATTAATTATTTATTATTCGATTTGTATAAAACAAAGTGCATATGCTCCGTGGTCTCAATTGTAATTTTTTTTGTTACCGTGAAATTTTTCTGCACGCAACGGAAGTGGCGTAATATTAACAAAAACTACAATTTTGACAGTTAAGTACCACTTTTTGACAGCAAATATTATTTTTTTCTAAAACTGATATAACAAAAAGTATGCGCCCTGTAAAGGCGCATAAAATGTTTGGCCCAGATTCTTAAATTTCAATTTCATTTTCGGGCAATTTCGAATAAAATGTAAAAAAAGGGTAAAATTCAGTTATTACAACTCATTCAACGTCTTCATATTTTGAACTATTTATTCGTAACTTTCATAAACTCGTAGCCATAATCCAGACGAAGGGAATGTATGCGAAAAATAGTTTGTAATATGAGCAGTTGCCGAGAAATATGCATTTTTGCATGCATCACTTTTCAAGTTATTTTGCCTATAAAAGAGTAAATTATTATCCGATTTTCAATATTTTTCTTTTATTCGATGCCTAATGCCAATTTGGACTAGGTTAAGCCAATTTTACAGTTTCACTGTGACCGGAAATGACGTCATTTTGGCAAAAACTATATTTTTAACCTAAAAAACAAATATTTTATTCAAATGAGTCTTGTTTATCATATTTTTAAAATTATGATATTTGAATCCCATCAACGAATAGCATGAACCCATACGATCATACAGATACCACAAAAAAGTTTCTAACTTGTACGGTTGCCGAGAAATAGACGATTTTCTACAAGTCACTTTTCAAGCTTTTTGGTCTATAAAAGTGTCAATTATTATTCAATTTTCATACAATTTTCACCATTTTATGCCTTATGCCATTTATGATTGCATTAAACTAATTTAAGATTTTTATTATCAACGGAAGTAATGTCTTTTTTGCAAAAACCGTATTTTTAGACTTCAAAACAAATGTTTTTTTGAAGTGAGTTATATTTGTTATTTGTTTAACGTTTTAACGTTTGATTCTAATGGCGATTTAGATTGGATCAATATAATCATACTGATATCAAAAAATTGCTTCTAGCATGTTCCCTTGTCGAGAAATAACCAATTTTCTAAGGATCACTTTTTAAGTTTTTTTACCTTTTAATTTCAGTTGATGGGTTCCAAGTTTATTATTTATTGCCTGATATGTATAAAACAATTCTCGATTGCGAATTCTCAACTTATTTGTCACCGATAATGATTTCTTTTGGCACCGGAAGTGGAGTAATTTTGCCAGATTTTACAATTTTGACCGGTGTATTTGCAAGCATATATTACTTTTACAAATCTGATAAAGGGTGTCACTGAATCATAACAACTAAAGTATCGTTTGGTAGCTAGATGGATCGGCTATTGCATGACGCACTTCCTGTCTGATTCCTGAAAGCCGATTTAGCACTGCAGGTCTGCAGAGGTCGTTCCATAGCGAGCGAAGAAACATAACTAATTTCGCCGAGAATAGGACAGATTTAAAAATACGGTACTCTTACAAAACGTTCAAATAAAGGTGTTCTAAAATCTTTTATTGCTATTTTGATCTTTTGTGTCGATAGATAGTATATTTATAGACTCATTTTTGAGAACATCTCATCAATATTTTTACTAATTTGCCTCTACTCCAAAATTAGATTTTGCGCGATCCGACTCAAGATGGCGTGTTCAATGACAAATATTACGGGACGCTGAAGATCTAGTATTTTCCTTTTTGGACTTTTATATGATATCAGAATGATACAAATTCGATGGTTAGGCAATAGATTATGAGATGCCGAAAATGTAGTATTTTCCTCTTTTTTTGGAGCCTTTTCAGACCCGTTTATCTCGAAAACTACTTCTATTTCACTTCTTAAACTTCTGTTACCCCGAGTCCTATCGGTCGTTTACAGTATAAAGGTAAATTTAAAAGCATGGCAATGATATAAAGGACCCTGAAAGCCGATTCAGCACTGCTATGCAGGTCTAGTTATTATTATTTTTTTCCGCGGGAGCCTATTTCTCCATGATCGAAAACAGATATCGATCTGGAACCAACATTTCTATCGGGAAAACATGTGGTGGCTACTTAATAAACTATTTTTCAAACCTCTGCGCATACCGGAAGTGGCCGAACTTTGTACGTCGTCTAAAAATTGAAAATAGGCCATAGTTTCATCAATTCTTTACCCATTTTAAAACAAATAACATTTTCGGGAACCCTGAATCTTTTCGGAGATAATGGCTATTTCACATTTTTCAATTTCGAACATTCGTCTATGACTTCTATCGTTCGAAAATTGAAAAGACGTTGTTTATGTGACAATTTTTGTTATTTTTCAAAATTTGCAAATTTGAGCTACATTTTTGGATTCCTGAAGTCTATGTGATTCCCGTAATATAAGTTTCATTCAGAGTTATCGCCCTTTATTTTTCGTATTTTTTCGAATTTTCTGCCCATTTTGTAACCCTTATATTTTTTGGAAAGGATAAATCGATATTTCTGAAACCTCTGGAACATAAAGCCATATAGTCCGACAGTTGGATAAAGCAATTTCAACACCGATCCGTAAACCGGAAGTAGTCGAAATAATTTCTGATGTTTGGAAAAAAATGCAAAAAATGGGTGCTTTGGGGAAAAACGTGATTATTTTGTCCGATATCAACAGATGAAAGGGATTAGGGTATCATTGGGTTGCACGGGAATTTGGGTATCGTATGATACCCAATTCATACAGATACGATGACCCGGAAGTAAAATATAGCACGCTGAAAATCAAGTATTTTCTGATTTGGAGCGTTTTTGGACGCCTGTATCTCGAAAACTTAACCGCAACTTTTTTTAAAAATTTTTCTATCGAGAGTCCTTTCGAAGGTATTATGCATGAAGCCATCCAATATGACTTTGAAATATCTGGAATGGGTGAAATAACGGACTGAAAATCGAAAAAAGTCGAAAAATCGTGAAATTTTGGAAAATGCTCTGCTTTTTTTTTATTTTAAGAGATTTCCAAAAAAAGATTGTATATGCAGATAGCTGACCTAATTACAATTCTAACGATGTATAATATGTATGTAGTTATTGAAATTTAATTTTCGATATTTTAAATTTTTTGCATTTTTGGCACTTTTGAACATAGGATTTCTCTGAGGCATTTTATCTGATCAGTTAATGTAATATATCATTACAGAGCCCTGTGGCTATTTTAGTGCCCAAACCGGCTATTAAAACTATTCCGACAATAATAATTATACCGGAAGTATTCAAAAAATGAAAAAAAAAGGGATAAAAACATTGTCGCACTTGCAAAAAGCTTGATTTCTCCCTTAGGTAATAGCGGACCAAAAGAACTAAAGTGTCGTTGGATAGTCCTATTAATGGACCATCATATGGTATCTAAATAATACGATTTCGATGGTAAGGAAATAAATTATTGTATGCCAAAAATCTAGTATTTTCGGATTTTTTTAACATTCTGAGACGCCCTTTTCTCGAAATCGAGGCCGCAGATTTTTCTGAAACTTTTCTTACTCAAAGTCCTATCGGTTGTCTATATAGTGAATCCAAAATGAAAAGCATTGAAATAATATAGGTGGTCCAAAAATGGCATTAAACTTTGAAAAAAATTGAAAAATCGTTAAATTTTTGTAAACGCTCTTTAATTTATCTTTTTTTCCAAAACTACTCAATGGATGTTTCTGACACTTCTGGTACAGAAAGATAAGTATCCAAAGAACTTCGTAAAGCTATCACGACAATGATGGTAAAACCGGAAGTAGTCGTAATTTTGAAATAATTTACAATTTTGACCGGTCTTTTCGCCAGCAAATATTACTTTTACAAATGAGGGAGGGTGTCACTGAAGAAAAACAACTAAAGTATAGTTTGGTAGCTCAATGGATCGGTTATAGTATAACAAACATCCTGTCTGATTCCTGAAAGCCGGTTCAGTGCTGCTTGCAGGTCTAGTTATTATTATTTTTTTTCCGCGGGAGCCTATTTCTCCATGATCGGAAACAGATATCGATCTGAAACCAAATTTTCTATCGCAAAACCATGTGGTGGCTACTGGATAAACTATTTTTCAAACTTCTGCGCATACCGGAAGTGGCCGAACTTTGTAGGTTGTCCGAAAATTGAAAATCGGCCATAGTTTCGCCAATTCTTTACTCATTTTAAAACAAATAACATTTTCGGAAACCGTGAATCTTTTCTAAGACAATGGCTATCTCACATTTTTCAATTTCGAACATTCGTCTATTACTTCTGTCATTCGAAAATTGAAAAAAAACGTTATTTACGAAAAAAAAAATTATTTTTCAAAATTTTCAAATTTGACCTACATTTTTGGATTCCTGAAGTGTATGTGATTCCAGTAATATAAGTTTCATTCAGAGTTATCGCCCTTTATTTTTCGATTTTTTTCGAATTCTCTACCCATTTTCAAACCCTTATATTTTTTGGAAAGGATAAATCGATATTTCTGAAACCTCTGGAACATAAAACCATATAGTCAGACAGTAGGATAAAGCAATTTCAACAACGATCCGTAAACCGGAAGTAGTCGAAATAATTTCTGATGTTTGGAAAAAAATGCAAAAAATGGGTGCTCTGGGGAAAAACGTGATTATTTCGTCTGATATCAACGGATGAAAGAGATTAGGGTATCGTTGCGTTGCACGGGAATTGAAGTATCGTATGGTACCCATTTTATAAAAATACGATGACCCGGAAGTAAAATATCGCACGCTGAAAATCAAGTATTTTGTGATTTGGAGCGTTTTTAGACGCATTTATCTCGAAAACTGCTCCAGCGATTTATCTTAAACTTTCTCTATTGAGAGTCCCTTCGGTGGTCTTTAGCATGAAGCTATCCATTAAAACCTTCAAATAATTGGAATAGGACCAAAAACGGACTGAAAATCGAAAAAAGTCGAAAAGTCGTGAAATTTTGGCAAATGCGCAATTATTTTTTTATTTTAAGAAATTTTCAAAAAAAAGATATATATTTAAAAAGCTGACCTAATTACGATTCTAATGATGTATAATATGTATGCAGTTATTGAAATTTAATTTTCAATATTTTGACATTTTTACTTTTTATACGCCCACATTGAAATGTGGTCGTATATTGTCGTCGCCCCCGTCCGTCCGTCGGTCCGTCGGTCCGTCCGTCCGTCCGTCCGTCCGTCGGTCCGGCGTCCACAATTGCTTGTGGACGCTCTACAGGCTATAGTTAATATCCGATTGACTTTAAATTTATACACAGTGTTTAAGGTCATGAGACGAAGAAGCCTATTGTTTTTCAGCGATTTCCGATAATTAGTGCCAGAGTTATGGCCCTTGATCACTTCAAAAAATCTTGTGGACGCTCTAGAGGCCAAAGTTAATATCCGATTGACTTTAAATTTATACACAGTGTTTAAGGTCATAAGACGAAGAAGCCTAATGATTTTCAGCGATTTCCGATAATTAGTACCAGAGTTATGGCCCTTGATCACTTCAAAAAATCTTGTGGACGCTCTAGAGGCCAAAGTTAATATCCGATTGACTTCAAATTGATACACAGTGTTTAAGGTCATAAGACGAAGAAGCCTATTGATTTTCAGCGATTTCCGATAATTAGTGCCAGAGTTATGGCCCTTGATCACTTCAAAAAATCTTGTGGACGCTCTAGAGGCCAAAGTTAATATCCGATTGACTTTAAATTTATACACAGTGTTTAAGGTCATAAGACAAAGATGCCTATTAATTTTCAGCGATTTCCGATAGTTAGTGCCAGAGTTATGGCCCTTGATCACCTCAAAAAATCTTGTGGACGCTCTAGAGGCCAAAGTTAATATCCGATTGACTTTAAATTTATACACAGTGTTTAAGGTCATAAGACGAAGACGCCTATTGATTTTCAGCGATTTCCGATAATTAGTGCCAGAGTTATGGCCCTTGATAACCTCAAAAAATCTTGTGGACGCTCTAAAGGTCAAAGTTAATATCCGATTGACTTTAAATTTATACACAGTGTTTAAGGTCATAAGACGAAGAAGCCTATTGATTTTCAGCGATTTCCGATAATTAGTGCCAGAGTTATGGCCCTTGATCACTTCAAAAAATCTTGTGGACGCTCTAGAGGCCAAAGTTAATATCCGATTGACTTCAAATTGATACACAGTGTTTAAAGTTATAAGACGAAGAAGCCTATTGATTTTCAGCGATTTCCGATAATTAGTGCCAGAGTTATGGCCCTTGATCACTTCAAAAAATCTTGTGGACGCTCTAGAGGCCAAAGTTAATATCCGATTGACTTTAAATTTATACACAGTGTTTAAGGTCATAAGACAAAGACACCTATTAATTTTCAGCGATTTCCGATAGTGCCAGAGTTATGGCCCTTGATCACCTCAAAAAATCTTGTGGACGCTCTGGAGGCCAAAGTTAATATCCGATTGACTTTAGATTTATACACAGTGTTTAAGGTCATGAGACGAAGAAGCCTATTGATTTTCAACGATTTCAAATAATTACTACCAGAGTTATCTCCCTTGATAACTTCAAAAATACTTGTGACGCTATAGAGGCCAAAGTTACTATCCGATTGACTTCAGATTGATACATAGAGTTTAAGGTGTTGAAACGAACCAGTATTTTGATTTTCAATGAATTTAGATAACTGAACAGCTAAATCCATGATATTAAATGTTTCATGTATATACTAATTGTTAGCGTGGGGTAAAACTTTATAAAAAGTAATCAAATTCTAATGATTTTCTGATAATTACATAATGAGTTGTTACTCTTAATCAGTTTTTAGTGTATTACAAATGTTTCATTACCGAAATTAGTAAAAATATGCGACAACCCTTGTTGACTGCCCGGACGATTTAGCTGCTGTGGGCGTATGTTTCGTTGCCTGGCAACCTATCTTTTAACACTTTTGAACATAGGATTTCTCAGAAGTATTTTATTTGATCGTATAGTGTAGTATATCATTCGAGAGCCCTGTTCCCATGCAAACTCCAAAACTGAATGTGAAAACTACTTGACAATAATTCGAAAACCGGAAGTAGTTCAAAAAACGAAGAAAAATGTTAAAGAGTTAAACAAAAATTGGAGTTCTTGCCAAAAGTTCGAATTCTCCGTCACATATTAGCGGACCAAAACAATTAAAGTGTCGTTGGATAGTTCCATTAATAGACGATCGCATAACATCTAAATAACACGAATTTGATTCTTATGAAATAAATTATGGTACGCCGAAAACTAAGTATTTTCCGTTTTGGAGCATTCTGAGAGGTCTTTTTCTCGAAAACGACGCCTACGATTTTTCTAAAATATTTTTTACTAAGAGTCCCATCGATGGTCTAAAGTGTGCATCCAAAATTAAAAGCATTCAAATATTATAGGTGGTCCGAAAATGGCCTCAATCTGTGAAAAAAGTTGAAAATCATTAAATTACTGAAAATGCTATTTTTTTATCTTTGTTTTCCAAAATTACTCATAATCGCAACGTTTTGCCTATGTATAAAACATTATATAGAGAGCTTTTTTTGAAAGAGGCAATATTTGAACTAAAGGTGTTTTACTGGTAACCAATATCTGGTATTGCTGCTTCTAGAGTGAAAATAATTCATTTTAGTCAATATCAGTTACTCCTGAAATTATTATCCCAGGTTTTTGTCTACATGACGCCATCATATGATACCAGCGAAAATGACGAAATTTACCGAAACTATTTATAAGGAAGGCACCCCTCTGGACACATGTTGAAAAGTTGATGTTGAAAGGTATGATCTGACACGATCTTTTTTTTTGTCCCATTCGAAAAACTTTTTTTTTCATTCTCGTGTAGATCTCTGAAACTAAAGCAGATAGAGTTCTGAATAATGATTTTTCCTATGTTTTAAGCAGTAAGTACTTAGAAGTATTGCGAAAGTTCTGAACAGACCTGAAGTGAAATAAATCTTTAACGTGCATAAATGAAAATAGGTCCTAATAATCTCAATTCCTAACCGATTTTCGAAAAAGTTATATTTTTGTAGAGCCGGGGATATTGCGATATAGGTAGAATTGCAATACGACGCAGTTCTCTTTTTTTTCTGAAAATTTGAAAATGTACTAAAATTGTTATTTTTCTTTTAGAATTTTTGCGTTTTTGATTGCGTATTTAGATTTCTGGCGTCTGTAAGATTCTAACGATCCAAGTTCATAATGTTGTAAATTGTTCAACTACATTTTTCACTTTCCTTCTATCGTAATGCGCATGCACAGAAAGTGTCAATATCTGAGTTGTTTAAGTGTGTGTGTGTGTTTTAAGGGTTGAGTGGTGGGCATTTTGTGCTGTCTTGGGTATGGTGAAAGCCTTCAGCCTTGCAAGCAAGTCTAGTTATTATTTTTTTTCTTTTGTTTTGAGTAGATCTCAGCAACTGCTTGTCGCATCGTTACGATTTTTTCGGTTTTACTGGTAAAGTGGGTGTGACTTAGAGGATAAAGCTATTTTGAACGTTCTGCGACAATGCGAAATGTCCGAAATCACCGAAGTTATCATTTTTGAAAATATTGCAGTAATTTTAACAATAATCATTGGATTTTAATTTTCGATACATTTTGGCATAGCTGGAGACAGGGCACATAGCTACGTTACTTTCAATTTTTGATTTTCGGCAAATCTTCGAAGATATTAGGCGCCAAATTTCTAAAATTTAAAATTTTACAAAAATCTTTTTTATTTATGAATATTTCTTAGTCGTGTTGTGCACAGAATTAAAGAGTCATCTGATTAGCGCAAAAATATTAAAAATTTTTGTCTCAGTAATTTTCCTAGGCCGCCATTGGCTAATTCAGTTTTTCAGTCCTAGACTGATTTTTTATTGTTCGATTTGTATAAAACAAAGTTCATATGCTTTGTTGTCTCAATTGTCATTTTTTTATTACCAAAAGTGTTATCTGTCGGCACCGGAAGTGGCATAATTTTACCAAAAACTACAATTTTGACAGTTAGGTACCATTTTTCGAAAACAAATATTATTTTTTTGAAAAATTATATGACTCAAAGAGTGTGCCCTTTCAAGGCGCAAAAAATGTCGGAAGCAGTTTTTTTAATTTCGATTTCATTTTCGAGCAAATTCGATTAAGAGGCTAAAATCGTGTAAAATTGACCTATTTACAACCTATTCAGGCTTTTCAGATTTAAAAATATTTCTTTGTAACTTTTATAAACTTGTAGCTATAATCCATACGAAGAAAATTTATGTTAAACTTAGTTTGTAATATAAGCAGTAGCCAAGAAATGGGCATAAATGTGACATCATTTGATTCAAAAAGCATGTAGCGTCATATCAAGTCGTTTACAATTTAAAATTGACACCGGAAGTGACGTCATTTTGTCAAAAACTGCATTTTAAACTTAAATCAATGTTATATTCAACCAAGAATTATTTAATATGTATTAATTATTTTAACTTTTGGTTTAAATTAACATATAAACACAACTCATATGTTCATATAGATATCATAAAATTGTTTCTAACTAGTTCGGTTGCTGAGAAATAGACGGTTTTCTACAGGTCACTTTTGAAGGTTTGGGGGCCATAAAAGTGTCAATTATTATTCGATTTTCATAAACTTTACACCATGTTATACCTAATGCCATTTAGGATTTCATACAAGTAATTTAAGATTTGCATTATCACCGGAAGTAACGTCATTTTGGCAAAAACTGTATTTTTAGCCTTCAAAACAAATATTTTATTCAAAAGAGTCTGTTTTGAAATCTTTTTCAAATTATGATATTTGATGCCCATCAACAAATAGAATGAACCCATACGATCATACAGATACCACAAAATGGTTCCTAACTTGTACGGTTGCAGAGAAATAGCCGATTTTCTACAAGTCACTTTTCAAGTTTTTTGGTCTTTAAAAGTTGCAATTATTATTCAATTTACAAAAAAATGTTCACTATATGATATCTATGCCATTTCTGATTTCATAAAACTAATTGAACATTTTCATTAACACCGGAAGTAATGTAATTTTGTCAAGATCATTTACAAGTAACAAATGTATAAAATGAATTGATATTGCTGGATTTGGTTGATTCTGCGTCCATTTTATTTGATGTGAGCAAAGTATTTGGAAACCTGTTTAGTGGTTTCGTTAGTACCAGAAGTGACATATGTTGAAGGGTAACTTGGCACCGGAAGTGACATGTTCAAGGGTAACGTGGTACCAGTGAAACCCGTCATTGCATGCAGGTCTAGTTTATTATCATTTTTATACGCCCACATGGAAATGTGGTCGTATATTGCCGTCGCCCCCGTCCGTCCGTCTGTCGGTCCGTCCGTCCGTCCGTCCGTCCGTCCGTCCATCGTCCACAATTTCTTGTGAACGCTCTAGAGGCTAAAGTTAATATCCGATTGACTTGAAATTTATACACGGTGTTTAAGGTCGTGAGACGAAGAAGCCTATTGATTTTCAGCGATATCCGATAATTACTACCAGAGTTATGACCCTTGATCACTTTGACAAATCTTGTGAACGCTCTAGAGGCTATAGTTAATATCCGATTGACTTTAAATTTATACACAGTGTTTAAGGTCATGATAAGAAGAAGCCTATTGATTTTCAGTGATATCCGATAATTACTACCAGAGTTATGACCCTTGATCACTTTGAAAAATCTTGTGAACGCTCTAGAGGCTAAAGTTAATATCCGATTGACTTTAAATTTATACACAGTGTGTAAAGTCATGATAAGAAGAAGCCTGTTGATTTTCAGCAATATCCGATAATTCCTGCCTGAGTTATGACCCTTGATCACTTTGAAAAATCTTGTGAACGCTCTAGAGGCTAAAGTTAATATCCAATTGAATTTAAATTTATACACGGTGTTTAAAGTCATGATACAAAGAATCCTATTGATTTTCAGCAATATCCGATAATTACTGCCAGAGTTATGACCCTTGATCACTTTGAAATATCTAAAGTTAATATCCGATTGACTTTAAATTTATACACACTATTTACGGTCATGATACAAAATAGCCTATTTATTTTCAGCGATATCCGATAATTACTGCCAGAGTTATGACCCTTGATCACTTTGAAAAACCCTGTGAATGCTCTAAAGGCTAAAGTTAATATCCGATTGACTTTAAATTTGTACATAGTGTTTACGGTCATGATACGAAGAATCGTATTTGATTTTCAGTGATATCTGATAATTTCTGGCAGTTGATCACTTTGAAATATCTTGTGAACAAAGGCCTTGAGACAAACCATCAAAACTATTCTAATCATTTCTGATAATTATTTAATGGGCTATTACTCGTAATAAGATTATCATGTGTTGTAAATGTTCTCCTTACTGATAAAAGAAACAATATGCGACAACCCTTGTTGACTGCCCGGACGACTTAGCTGTTGTGGGCGTATGTTTCGTTGCCTGGCAACCTATCTTTTTTTTTCGCCGGAGCCGATTTCTCAGTGCCTAGTTAGGCAGACTCACTATCGATACATTGGGTGACCATTTCAAGAATATTAATTCACTTTTGTTTGGGATTGACAATCTTCCTAAAATTAAAAATGTGTCTGTACTTTCAGTAGTTCACCAATATATAGCTCTAACCAAACGCTTCAAATCTCGGAAATGAATGTGCCTCCGCTCTGCAAATCACCATTGCAACTTGTATATGCGAAAAATGGTTATTACTAGTTTGATCACCTCCTAATCTCCTTTGCACAATCCATAGGTAACCCAGGGCCACGCAAGAAATGTGTAATCAATAACATTGAAACTGCTAAAATAAAAGTATTCTTACAAGCTATTGGTGCGTGTTTTGCTTTTTGGGTTTTCTGGCGTTGCGTCCCAAACTACTTTCTAATTCAAATCTCTATTCACCCCCTCCCCCCTACATCAATGTCCCTATCCTTCGCTACAATTTTTTCTTTCTCTTATTTTATTCGATTTTCCTTATTTTTTTTTACTCAACACATTTTCTTCTTTCCACCGTTAACTATGAAACCCTAATCTAGATAATAATTTTTATTTTATTACACTGCCAGCTGATCATTTAAAATTTATATTCAATACATACTATTCTGGAAGCAGTTTTATATAAGCATTTAGTTGCTTGTTACTGTATCCAATTTATTCATATTATTCCCTCCATCGTTGTATATAAGAATTCTGAATAAATACTTTTAAATCACAACCCGTAGTTATACATACTTGAATTGACCCGCTTATTGATTTTTTGGGGGGGTTTTGTCGGTTTTAAAAAGGCGTCTACAACACCCGGTGTTCCCAGGCGGTCACCCATCCAAGTACTGACCGGGCCCGACGTTGCTTAACTTCAGTGATCGGACGAGAACTGGTGTTTTCAACGTGGTGTGGCCGTAGACGAGAGCAGGTGGACAGAACCCGTAGTTATACTTACCTGAATTGACCCGCTTATTGATTTTTTTTTTTGATTTTTGTCGGTTTTAAAAAGGCGCCTACAGCACCCGGTGTTCCCAGGCGGTCACCCATCCAAGTACTGACCGGGCCAGACGTTGCTTAACTTCAGTGATCGCACGAGAACTGGTGTTTTCAACGTGGTATGGCCGTAGACGAGAGGGGGTGGACAGAACCCGTAGTTATACTTACCGGAATTGACCCGATTATTGATTTTTGGGGCGGTTTTTGTCGGTTTTAAAAAGGCGTCTATAGCACCCGGTGCTCCCAGGCGGTCACCCATCCAAGTACTAACCGGGCCCGACGTTGCTTAACTTCAGTGATCGGACAAGAACTGGTGTTTTCAACGTGGTGTGGCCGTAGACGAGAGAAGGTGGACAGAACCCGTAGTTATACTTACCTGAATTGACCCGTTTATTGATTATTTTTTTTTGGGGGGGGGGGGGTCGGTTTTAAAAAGGCGTCTACAGCACCCGGTGTTCCCAGGCAGTCACCCATCCAAGTACTGACCGGGCCCGACGTTGCTTAACTTTAGTGATCGGACGAGAACTGGTGTTTTCAACGTGGTGTGGCCGTAGACGAGAGAACGTGGACAGAACCCGTAGTTATACTGACGAGAGAAGGTGGACAGAACCCGTAGTTATACTTACCTGAATTGACCCGCTTATTGATTTTTTGTTTTGTTTTTTGTTTTAGAGTATTTAATTGTTTTAAAGAGACACGTTAAGGGTTGTTCATAGATAAATTAAAGTTTAATTTTAAATAAGACCAATAAAATTAGGATTTAATAATGCCAGACTAATATTAAATAAAGTTTTAAATTAAGAATAATTAATTATTGGTCTAATGCAATGAAATGCTTTGATTTGACGGATGAAATGTACGATGGGTGTCCACACTATGTGGCTAAGGCGTTGGCCTGCTAGCCAGGAGGTCGGGTGTTCGATCCCTGCATTGGCCGAGAAAGTTCATCTCGATATTCTGGCGTGTCCCCCCATCCGCCGTGTACACATTGGATTGCACGCAAAAGATCCCTTAGCAGTTGGAATTCTATATTGTTGAATAAGCTCTATACGATGACTAAATGTGCAGATTG
Organism: Patella depressa; assembly: GCA_948474765.1. NCBI lineage: Eukaryota > Metazoa > Mollusca > Gastropoda > Patellidae > Patella > Patella depressa. The sequence goes on along the minus strand of CAOLEZ010000009.1, from coordinate 287,307 downwards.
TAGCCACCCACACTGCATGTTTTGCTTAACAATGAAAGGGTGCGGTTTTCAATTTTCGATTCTTTTATTCTACTACTCCTGATATTTTGGACTGTTGATCTATGGTTTCATAGAAAAGACTACCGATAAGACTCTTTGTAGAAGAAGTTCCCCCAAAATATTATGTTGACTTTAGAGAAAAGGACCTTTAAAAATGCTCCAAATCGTAAAAATACGACTTTTTGGATTTTCGATCTCTTTTTTCTGCTACCCCTGATATTTAAAAAAAATGATACAATGATTTCACACAACAGGCTAGCTATTAGACTCTCGATTGACAAGAGTTTCATCACCCTCCCTTCATTATAACCGAAGTTATTGTGCCCTAAAGAATCAACAAATCAGCATGCTTATCTCTGCTTACCCTAGGCAGAAAATGTTCATCTTTGCACTCAATCATGACATTGACCTGGTGAATGTCTACACCAAGATTGAACATTCTAGCTCAATTAGAAAGAGAGTTATTGTGTTTCAAAGTCTCGGCCCTTCAAATTGCTACTACTTTTCATATTCACTTAAAAATGGCAACCATCAGTTGACCTAAATCAAAATTCTGCTCCCTGCGATTTTGGGGCCATCCTTCAAGGATTCAGAAAATATAACTCCCGTGTCTGTAAGTAAGATAGCAAAAAAGCCTTAGGGATTTTTCATGTTTCAAGATGGTGGCATTTCCGGTTTGATCGACAAACTCCATATTTTGTGTAGGAATCAGTAATTACTTGTCGAGTATCGAAAAAAAATTTCAGGTCATTCTGACCTATATTTCGACGATTTTTTTTAAAACTTTGATCCTTAATTTCACCAAGGGGAGATAATTTAGAAAATTTCTCATTATAATTTTGAAGTCACATTGGTAAGATCTACTTAAATACTAAATTTCATGGAAATCGTACAACTATTAAAGAAGTTGTAAAATTGGTCTAAACTTCCGGTTCGAAATCACAGCGACGAATTTTCGAAATTCGAAAATGTGAAACTGCAGATGAAAATGATTTTTTTCAAGGTATTCAAAGAAAAAAGAATTAGTAAAATCGGTCAAAAAATAGCAAAGTTACGACTATGCATTGTTAATTTTTCCGTTCGTAAAATTCGGTGATTTCGAATTCGCAAAACGTTTCGAAAATATATTTAATCAACAGCCACCACCCATTTTTGGGGGGGTAGGTCAAAGTTTCAGAAACATCCTATGGTTAGATTCTGTGAAATCCGATTTGCAGGAGAAACACACAAAAAAAAAAATAATAATAATCTTAACAGAAACAATAAGCTTTCATATGAAATATGAAAGCTTAACTAGACTTGCTTGCAAGGCTGAAGGCTTTCACCTTGCCCAAGGCAGCACAAAATGCCCACCACCCACCCCTTAAAACACACACCACCCACCCCTTAAAACACACACCACCCACCCCTTAAAACACACACCACCCACCCCTTAAAACACACACACACACACTTAAACAACTCAGATATTGACACTTTCTCTGCATGCGCATTACGATAGAAGGAAAGTGAACAATATAGTTGAACAATTTACAACATTATGAACTTGTATCGGTAGAATCCTACAGACGTCAGAAATCTAAATACGTAATCAAAAACTCAAAAATTCTAAAAAAAAAATTTACAATTTCAGTACATTTTCAAATTTTTAGGAAAAAAGGAGAACGGCGTGGTATTGCAATCCCCAATATCACCGGCTCTACAAAAATATAACTTTTTCGAAAATCGGTTGGGAATTGACATTATTAGGACCTATTTTCGTTTATGCACGTTAAAGATTTACTTCACTTCAGGTCTGTTCAGAACTTTCGCAATACTTCTAAGTACTTACTGCTTAAAACACAGGAAAAATCATTATTCAGAACTCTATCTGCTTTAGTTTCAGAGATCTACAAGAGAATGAAAAAAAAAAGTTTTTCGAATGGGACAAAAAAAAAAAGATCGTGTCAGATCATAACCTAAACCAAGAATCATACCTTTCAACATCAACTTTTCAACATTGGTCCAGAGGGGTGCCTTCCTTATAAATAGTTTCGGTAAATAGCGTCATTTTCGTTGGTATCATATGATGGCGTCATGTAGACAAAAAACCTGGGATAATAATTTCAGGAGTAACTGTTATTGACTAAAATGAATTATTTTCACTCTAGAAGCAGCATTACCAGATATTGGTTACCAGTAAAACACCTTTAGTTCAAATATTGCCTCTTTCAAAAAAAGCTCTCTTTATAATGCTTTATACGTAGGCAAAACGTTGCGATTATGACCAACTCGGACTTTTGTCAATGTCACACCAATGTGTACACGGGACTTTGGAATCACGTCCATATCAACTACTCAAATATTTATTACAAATAGAGTCCATGCTCAAACTGGTTATCTCAACTAAGAACGACATGGTTATCTCAATTCGACCTTTATCCCATCCGCAATATCCCCGGCTGTACAAAAATATAATTTTTTCGAAAATCGGTTGGGAATTGACATAATTAGAACCGATTTTCATTCATGCACGTTAAAGATTTACATCACTCCCGGCTGTACAAAAATATAATTTTTTCGAAAATCGGTTGGGAATTGACTTAATTAGAACCTATTTTCATTCGTGCACGTTAAAGATTTACATCACTTACGGTCTGGTTCACAACTTTCGCAAAAGTTCTAAGTACTAAATGTTTAAAACATAGAAAAAATCAATATTCAAAACTCTATCTGTTTCAGATTCAGAGATCTACACGAGAATAAAAAAAAAGAGTTTTCCGATTGGGACAAAAAAGTATCGTAAGTGTCAAATAATATCCAAAACCCAGAATCCTACATTCAACATTAATTTTTCTGCATTTATGTAGAAGCGTACCTTCCTTATAAATAGCTTCAACAGAGAGGTTTATTTTCACTGGTATCAAATGACGACGTCATGGAGACAAAAATCCTGCGATATTAATTTCAGGGGTAACTATTATTTACTAAAACGAATTATTTTCACTCTAGAAGCACCAGTAACAGATATTGGTTACTATTAAAACACCCTTAGTTCAAATATTGCCACTTTTAAAAAAATCTCTCTATATATGCTTTATACGTATGCAAAACGTTCCAATTATGACCAATTCGGACTTTTTTCGATGTCACACCAATGTGTACACGGGACTTCGGAATCGCGTTTTCATGTCAGCTACCCAAATATGTAACTGGTTCAAAAATTGATTTTATATTCAATGAAATATCGCCAATTTTCGGATTTCGTGCACGTTAAAGATTTGACGTCACCCACATATAAAATATCGATATTTATTAGAAACAGAGTCCATGCTCTAACTACATTAAACTTTCTATGACCGGTGCAATATTCGTACTTCTGCACGATACTACTGCAAGCTCTTAAAAATTGGATTTGCTTATAAACAGCGCGAGCCGTCGATTTGTGTCGAGATGATTACGGCTATGAGGTAATTTTGGCCAAGGAGAAACAATATTAATTCAAAGACTAATTATTACACACATAAATCAAATATTTCTGCTACAGGGTCACTATACCCTTATTTTGAATAGAAGTAAAGACTCAAAGTTGAAATACTTTTTGCCCAAATATCGTCACTGTGAGAGAAAACGGGACTTTTGAATATGCTCTAAACGTTGCTAATACGTACAGATTGTATCAACTCTTACTGCATGTTTTACTTAATAATGAAAGGTGACGTTTTCAATTTTCGATCCCTTTGTTCTCATACTCCTGATATTTCTAACTGTTGCGCAATGGTTTCATACCTAAGACTACCGATAAAACTCTCTGTAGAAGAAGTTCAAAAAAAAAAAATACGTTGACTTTTCGAGAAAAAGACGTATAAAAATGCTCCAAATGGTAAAAATACGACGTTTTGGATTTTCAATCTCGTTTTTCGACTACTCATGACATTTAGAGAAATTGTACAATGGTTTCACACAATACACCACCTATAAGACTCTCGAATGAGAAAGTTTTAAAAAAATCGTAGGCGGCGTTTTCGAGAAATACGCGTCTAAAGTTGACTGAAATAGCAAAATACCTTACTTTTCAAACTCAGATAACTTTTTTATTTTTTGATAGAAACTTGTCGCTATAGTACCATCTTGTAGGTAATTCACGTGGCTATCAAACGATATAATGCATTAACTCCTCGGTAAACAACCAATCGATACATCTTATTTGTCGCACAGGCACCCATTTTTCTGAAGGCTTTCACGATAGCTACGCGCTACACAGTCGCTGAATGCAAGACGTGGACCATCCCCCACCTACCGCATGTTCTTTGAATGCGCATCAGGATAGAAAGAAAGTGAAAAATATTGTTGAACAATTTCCAACATACTGAACTTGGATCGGTAGTATCGCACATTCGCCGGAAATCTAAGCACGCAATCAAAAACTCAAAAATTCCAAGAAATTTTAATTTTAGTACATTTTCAAAATTTTCAAGAAAAAAGAGAACGACGTGGTATCTCAATTCGATCGTTATCGCACCCGCAATATCCCCCGCTGTACAAAAATATAACTTTTTCGAAAATCGGTTGGGAATTCACATAATTAGGACCAATTTTCATTCGCGCACGTTAAAGATTTACACCACTTCCGGTCTGTTCACAACTTTCGCAATAGATCTAAGTACTAAATGTTTGAAACATTGAAAAAAACAATATTCAGAATTCTATCAGTTTTAGTTTCAGAAATCTAAACGACTACAGAAAAAAAAAAAAACAGTTTTCCGAATGAGACAAAAGAATAAAAAAAAACCTTAAGTATCAGGTAATAACCAAAACCCAAAATCGCACCTTTCAACATTAATTTTTCAACATTGTAATTGAGGGGTAATTTATTTATAAATGACTTCAACAGAGAGCTTCATTTTCACTGGTATCAAATGATGACGTCATGTAGACATAAAACCTGGGATATTAATTTCAGGAGTAACTGTTAATTACTAAAATGAGTTATTTTCATTATAGAAGCACAAGAACCAGATATTGGTTACCATTCAAACACCCTTAGTTCTAATATTGCCAGTTTTAAAAAAAGCTCTCTATATATGCTTTATACGTATGCAAAACGTTCCATTTATAACCAAGTCGGACTTTTGTCGATGTCACACCAACAGAATTGGACAGATGTCGAAAATCCAAATATGTATTTGAAAATCAAAATTCCAAGAAATAACAATTTTAGTAAATTTTCAAAAACAATTGAGAACGACATGGTTATTTCAATTCGACCGTTATCGAATCCGCAATATCCCTGGCTGTACAAAAATATAATTTTTTTGAAAATAGGTAGGGAATTCACATAATTAGGACCGATTTTCATTCGTGGACCTTAAAGATTTACATCACTTCCGGTCTGCTCAAAATGTTTAAAACATAGGAAAAACCAATATTCAGAACTCTATACCTGTTTTAGTTTCAGAGATCTAAACGAGTATTGAAAAAAAACAGTTTTCCGAATGAGACAAAAAAATACCTTAAGTATCAGGTAAGAACCAAAACCCAAAATCGCACCATTCAACATTAATTTTTCAACATTGTAATTGAGGGGTACCTTATTTATAAATAGCTTCAACAGAGAGCTTCATTTTCACTGGTATCAAATGATGACGTCATGTAGACATAAAACCTGGGATATTAATTTCAGGGGTAACTGTTAATTACTAAAATGAATTATTTTCATTCTAGAAGCGCCAATACCAGATATTGGTTACCATTCAAACACCCTTAGTTCAAATATTGCCAATTTTAAAAAAAGCTCTCTATATATATGCTTTATACGTATGCAAAACGTTCCATTTATAACCAATTCGGACTTTTGTCGATGTCACACCAATGTGTTACACGGAACGTTGGAATCGCGTTCAGGTTAGCTACTCAAATATGTAACTGGTTCAAAAATAAGTTGAATATTCAATGAAATATCGACAATATTCTGATTTCGTGCACGTTAATGATTTGACGTCACTAACATATAAAAATTTATCTTTAATTAGAGATAAGCCCCAAGCTCAAACTACATCATGCTTTCTATCATAGGTGCAATATTCGTACTTCTGCACGATACTACTGCAAGATACAACCGCAACCTACTGATAATTGGATTTCCTTATAAACAGCGCGAGCCGTCGATTTGTGTCGAGATGATTACGGTTATGAGGTAATTTTGACAAAGAAGAAACAATATTAATTCAAAGACTAATTATTACACACAGAAATCAATTATTTCTGTTACAGGGTCACTAAACCCATATTTTGAATATAAGTAAACACTCAGAGTTGAAATATTTTTAGCTCAAATATCGTCACTGTGAGAGAAATGGGGAATTTTGAATATGCTCTTAACGTTGGTAAAACTGCATGTTTCGCTTAACAATGAAAGGTGACGTTTTCAGTTTTCGATCCCTTTGTTCGTTTACTCCTGATATTTCTAAATGTTGCGCAATAGTTTCATACCTAAGACTACCGATAAAACTCTCTGTAGAAGAAGTTCCAAAAAAAAAAAATTACGTTGACTTTTCGAGAAAAAGACGTCTAAAAATGCTCCAAATGGTAAAAATACGACGTTTTGGATTTTCAATCTCGTTTTTCGACTACTCATGACATTTAGAGAAATTGTACAGTGGTTTCACACAATACACCACCTATAAGACTTTCGAATGAGAAAGTTTTAAAAAAATCGTAGGCGGCGTTTCCGAGAAATTCGCGTCTTAAGTTGATCGAAATAGCAAAATACCTTACTTTTCAAACTCAGATAACTTTTTTATTTTTTGATAGAAACTTGTCGCTATAGTACCATCTTGTAGATAATTCACGTGGCTATCAAACGATATAATACTTTAACTACTCTGTAATCGACCAAATGATACATCGCATTTTGCGCATCGGTACCAATTTTTCAGAATTTTGTCAAACTTTGGATACTTTTCTTGACCACTTCCGGTGACTAGAGGATTTTTATTTATAGTTCATGGACTGGTTTGGACCTTCGACTTCATATTCCATAAGTTTCAGAAAAATCGTAGGCGCCGTTTTAAAAAAATAAGAACTCTACGATTTGACCAAAATGCGAAAAAACTAATATTGTTGGAATCGGATTGATGTCAGCTATCCAAAAATATAACTCATAATTCAAAATTCCAAAAAATAAAAATTTGGGAAATTTGGGAAAATTTTCCAATTTTCACCCAAAAAATAAAAGCGACAAAGTTTCTAAATTTGACAATTGTGAACTGGTTTCTTCTTAGAAATGTCTCAAGCTATCCAAAAATGTAAATATCAGAGAAATCGGATGACAATTACCAAAATTACGGCCGATTTTCAAATTTCGTGCACGTTAAAGATTTAACGCATTTCCGCTATGCGCACGAATTTCGTTTTACATTTAAGCACTAACTACCACCCAGTTTCCCGAGAGAAAATCAAACTTCAGACATCTATCTCTTATAGTTGCTGAGAAATAGGCAAAATGGAAAAAAAAAGAACTAGACTTGCTTGCAAGGCTGAAGGCTTTCACCTTACCCAAGGCAGCACAAAATGCCCACCACTCACCCCTTAAAACACACACACACACACACTTAAACAACTCAGACATTGACACTTTCTGTGCATGCGCATTACGATAGAAGGAAAGGGAAAAATATAGTTGAACAATTTACAACATTATGAACTTGGATCGGTAGAATCCTACAGACTCCAGAAATCTAAATACGCAATCAAAAACGCAAAAATTCTAAAAGAAAAAATTACAATTTTAGTACATTTTCAAATTTTCAGGAAAAAAAGAGAACCGCGTGGTATTGCAATTCGACCTATATCGCATCCGCAATATCCCCGGTTCTACAAAAATATAACTTTTTCGAAAATCGGTTGGGAATTGAGATTATTAGGACCTATTTTCATTTATGCACGTTAAAGATTTACTTCACTTCAGGTCTGTTCAGAACTTTCGCAATACTTCTAAGTAGTTACTGCTTAAAACATAGAAAAAATCATTATTCAGAACTCTATCTGCTCTAGTTTCAGAGATCTACACGAGAATGAAAAAAAAAAAACAGTTTTTCGAATGGGACAAAAAAAAAGATCGTGTCAGATCATAACCAAAACCAAGAATCATACCTTTCAACATCAACTTATCAACATTTGTCCAGAGGGGTGCCTTCCTTATAAATAGTTTCGGTAAATAGCGTCATTTTCGCTGGTATCATATGATGGCGTCATGTAGACAAAAAAACCTGGGATAATAATTTCAGGAGTAACAGTTATTGACTAAAATGAATTATTTTCACTCTAGAAGCAGCATTACCAGATATTGGTTACCAGTAAAACACCTTTAGTTCAAATATTGCCTCTTTCAAAAAAAGCTCTCTATATAATGCTTTATACGTGGGCAAAACGTTGCGATTATGACCAACTCGGACTTTTGTCAATGTCACACCAATGTGTACACGGGACTTTGGAATCACGTCCATATCAACTACTCAAATATGCAACTGGTTCAAAAATTGATTAAATATTCAATGAAATATCTACAATTTTCTGATTTCGTGCACGTTAAAGATTTGACGTCACTACATGTAATATATAAAAATTTAATATTTATTACAGATAGAGTCCATGCTCAAACTGGTTATCTCAACTGAGAACGACATGGTTATCACAATTCGACCTTTATCCCATCCGCAATATCCCCGGCTGTACAAAAATATAATTTTTTCGAAAATCGGTTGGGAATTGACATAATTAGAACCGATTTTCATTCGTGCACGTTAAAGATTTACATCACTTCCGGTCTGGTTCACAACTTTCGCAATAGTTCTAAGTACCAAATGTTTAAAACATAAGAAAAATCAATATTCAAAACTCTATCTGTTTTAGTTTCAGAGATCTACACGAGAATAAAAAAAAAAACGAGTTTTCCGATTGGGACAAAAAAGTATCGTAAGTGTTAAATAATAACCAAAACCCAGAATCATGCATTCAACATTAATTTTTCAACATTTATATAGAGGAGTGCCTTCCTTATAAATAGCTTCAATAGAGAGGTTTATTTTCACTGGTATCAAATGATGACGTCATGGAGACAAAAATCCTGCGATATTAATTTGAGGGGTAACTATTATTTACTAAAACGAATTATTTTCACTCTAGAAGCACCAGTAACAGATATTGGTTACTATTAAAACACCCTTAGTTCAAATATTGCCACTTTTTAAAAAAATCTCTCTATATATGCTTTATACGTATGCAAAACGTTCCAATTATGACCAATTCGGACTTCTGTCGATGTCAAACCAATGTGTACACGGGACTTCGGAATCGCGTTTTCATGTCAGCTACTCAAATATGTAACTGGTTCAAAAATTGATTTTATATTCAATGAAATATCGGCAATTTTCTGATTTCGTGCACGTTAAAGATTTGACGTCACCAACATATAAAATTTCGATATTTATTAGTAACAGAGTCCATGCTCTAACGACATTACACTTTCTATGACCGGTGCAGTATTCGTACTTCTGCACGATACTACTGCAAGATCCAACTACAACCTCTTAAAAATTGGATTTGCTTATAAACAGCGCGAGCCGTCGATTTGTGTCGAGATGATTACGGCTATGAGGTAATTTTGGCCAAGGAGAAACAATATTAATTCAAAGACTAATTATTACAAACATAAATCAAATACTTCTGCTACAGGGTCACTATACCCTTATTTTGAATAGAAGTAAAGACTCAAAGTTGAAATACTTTTTGCCCAAATATCGTCACTGTGAGAGAAAAAGGGACTTTTGAATATGCTCTAAACGTTGCTAATACGTACAGATTGTATCAACCCTTACTGCATGTTTCACTTCACAATGAAAGGTGACGTTTTCAATTTTCGATCCCTTTGTTCTCATACTCCTGATATTTCTAACTGTTGCGCAATGGTTTCATACCTAAGACTACCGATAAAACTCTCTGTAGAAGAAGTCCAAAAAAAAAAACAATTACGTTGACTTTTCGAGAAAAAGACGTCTAAAAATGCTCCAAATGGTAAAAATACGACGTTTTGGATTTTCAATCTCGTTTTTCGACTACTCATGACATTTAGAGAAATTGTACAATGGTTTCACACAATACACCACCTATAAGACTCTCGAATGAGAAAGTTTTAAAAAAATCGTAGGCGGCGTTTTCGAGAAATACGCGTCTAAAGTTGATCGAAATAGCAAAATACCTTACCTTTCAAACTCAGATAACTTTTTTTTTTTTGATAGAAACTTGTCGCTATAGTACCATCTTGTAGATAATTCACGTGGCTATCAAACGATATAATGCTTTAACTACTCGGTAAACAACCAATCGATACATCTTATTTGTCGCACAGGCACCCATTTTTATACGCCCACATTGAAATGTGGTCGTATATTGTCGTCGCCCCCGTCCGTCCGTCGGTCCGTCCGTCCGTCGGTCCGTCGGTCCGTCCGTCCGTCCGTCCGTCGGTCCGGCGTCCACAATTGCTTGTGGACGCTCTACAGGCTAAAGTTAATATCTGATTGACTTTTAATTTATACACAGTGTTTAAGGTCATGAGACGAAGAAGCCTATCGTTTTTCAGCGATTTCCGATAATAACTACCAGAGTTATGACCCTTGATCACTTCAAAAAATCTTGTGGACGCTCTAGAGGCCAAAGTTAATATCCGATTGACTTCAAATTTATACACAGCGTTTAAGGTCATAAGACAATGACGCCTATTGATTTTCGGCGATTTCCGATAATTAGTGCCAGAGTTATGACCCTTGATCTCTTTAAAAAATCTTGTGGACGCTCTAAAGGTCAAAGTTAATATCCGATTGACTTAAAATTTATACACAGTGTTTAAGGTCATAAGACGAAGAAGCCTATTGATTTTCAGCGATTTCCCATAATTAGTGCCAGAGTTATGGCCCTTGATCACTTCAAAAAATCTTGTGGACGCTCTAGAGGCCAAAGTTAATATCCGATTGACTTTAAATTTATACACAGTGTTTAAGGTCATAAGACGAAGACGCCTATTGATTTTCAGCGATTTCCGATAATTAGTGCCAGAGTTATGGCCCTTGATCACCTCAAAATATCTTGTGGATGCTCTAGAGGCCAAAGTTAATATCCGATTGACTTTAGATTTATACACAGTGTTTAAGGTCATGAGACGAAGAATCCTATTGATTTTCGACGATTTCCGATAATTAGTGCCAGAGTTATGGCCCTTGATCTCTTTAAAAAATCATGTGGACGCTCTAAAGGTCAAAGTTAATATCCGATTGACTTTAAATTTATACACAGTGTTTAAGGTCATGAGACAAAGATGCCTATTGATTTTCAGCGATTTCCGATAATTAGTGCCAGAGTTATGGCCCTTGATCACCTCAAAAAATCTTGTGGACGCTCTGGAGGCCAAAGTTAATATCCGATTGACTTTAGATTTATACACAGTGTTTAAGGTCATGAGACGAAAAAGCCTATTGATTTTCAGCGATTTTAAATAATTACTGCCAGAGTTATCTCCCTTGATAACTTCAAAAATTCTTGTGACGCTATAGAGGCCAAAGTTAACATCCGATTGACTTCAGATTGATACATAGAGTTTAAGGTGTTGAAACGAACAAGTATTTTGATTTTCAGTGAATTTAGATAACTGAACAGCTAAATCCATGATATTAAATGTTTCATGTATATACTAATTGTTAGCGTGGGGTAAAACTTTATAAAAAGCAATCAAATTCTAATGATTTTCTGATAATTACATAATGAGTTGTTACTCTTAATCAGTTTTTAGTGTATTACAAATGTTTCATTACCGAAAAAAGTAAAAATATGCGACAACCCTTGTTGACTGCCCGGACGATTTAGCTGCTGTGGGCGTATGTTTCGTTGCCTGGCAACCTATCTTTCTGAATTTTGTCAAACTTTGGATACCTTTCTTGACCACTTCCGGTGATTAGAGGATTTTCATTTATAGTTTAAGTAACAATTCAGACATCTCTGTTCATCTTACCAAAGTTTCAGAAAAATCGTTGGAGTGGTTTTAAAAAAATAAGCATTACCGTTTTTGACCAAAATGCGAAAAAAGTGAAAAATCAAAATTAATATTTCAGAACAAAACTTATATTGTTGGAATCAGATTGACGTCAGCTATCCAAAAATGTAATTAGAATTTCTAAATTCCCAAAAATAAACATTTTAGCAAATTTTTGAAAATTTTCCAATGTTCACCAAAAAATTGAGAGCGACAAAGTTTCCAAATTCAAACTTTTTCAACTGCTATCTGCTCGGAAATATCTCCCGCTATCCAAAAATATAAGTATCTGAAAATTCGATTGAGAATCAACAGAATTATGGCCGATTTCAAGCATTTCTGCTGTGCGCAGAAACCTCGAAATAGTTTTAATGAGTAACCACCACCCCATTTCCCGAGAGAAAATCAAACTTCACACCTTTATCTCTTATAGTTTCTGAGATCTAGCTTCCCCCAATAAAGAAAAAAAATAATAATATTAATCTTAGTAATAACAATAGTCTCTCACCATTAAAAATGGTGAAAGCCTAATAATAATTTTAACAAAAACAGTAGTGTTTCACACAAGCTTCGCAGTGTGAAACCCTAATAATAATTTTAGTAATCACAATAGGCTTTCAGACGAAAGTCTGAAAGCCAATAATAAGAACTAGACTTGCTTGCAAGGCTGAAGGCTTTCACCTTACCCAAGGCAGCACAAAATGCCCACCACTCACCCCTTAAAACACACACACACACACACACACACTTAAACAACTCAGACATTGACACTTTCTGTGCATGCGCATTACGATAGGAGGGAAGTGAAAAATATAGTTGAAAAATTTACAACATTATGAACTTGGATCGGTAGAATCCTACAGACTCCAGAAATCTAAATACGCAATCAAAAACGCAAAAATTCTAAAAAAAAATTACAATTTTAGTACACTTTCAAATTTTCAGGAAAAAAAGAGAACTGTGTGGTATTGCAATTCGACCTATATCTCATCCACAATATCCCCGGCTCTACAAAAATATAACCTTTTCGAAAATCGGTTGGGAATTGAGATTATTAGGACCTATTTTCATTTATGCACGTTAAAGATTTACTTCACTTCAGGTCTGTCCAGAACTTTCGCAATACTTCTAAGTACTTACTGCTTAAAACACAGGAAAAATCATTATTCAGAACTCTATCTGCTTTAGTTTCAGAGATCTACAAGAGAATGAAAAAACCCCAGTTTTTCGAATGGGACAAAAAAAAAGATCGTGTCAGATCATAACCAAAACCACGAGAATGAAAAAAAAACTGTTTTTCGAATGGGACAAAAAAAAAAGATCGTGTCAGATCATAACCCAAACCAAGAATCATACCTTTCAACATCAACTTTTCAACATTTGTCCATCGGCAAATAGCGTCATTTTCGCTGGTATCATATGATGGCGTCATGTAGACAAAAAACCTGGGATAATAATTTCAGGAGTAACTGTTATTGACTAAAATGAATTATTTTCACTCTAGAAGCAGCATTACCAGATATTGGTTACCAGTAAAACACCTTTAGTTCAAATATTGCCTCTTTCAAAAAAAAGCTCTCTATATAATGCTTTATACGTAGGCAAAACGTTGCGATTATGACCAACTCGGACTTTTGTCAATGTCACACCAATGTGTACACGAGACTTTGGAATCACGTCCATATCAACTACTCAAATATGCAACTGGTTCAAAAATTGATTAAATATTCAATGAAATATCGACAATTTTCTGATTTCGTGCACGTTAAAGATTTGACGTCACTACTTGTAACATATAAAAAAATGATATTTATTACAGATAGAGTCCATGCTCAAACTGGTTATCTCAACTGAGAACGACATGGTTATCTCAATTCGACCTTTATCCCATCCGCAATATCCCCGGCTGTACAAAAATATAATTTGTTCGAAAATCGGTTGGGAATTGACATAATTAGAACCGATTTTCATTCGTGCACGTTAAAGATTTACATCACTTCCGGTCTGGTTCACAACTTTCGCAATATTTCTAAGTACTAAATGTTTATAACAAATGAAAACTCAATATTCAAAACTCTATCTGTTTTAGTTTCAGAGATCTACACGAGAATAAAAAAAACCCCGAGTTTTCCGATTGGGACAAAAAAGTATCGTAAGTGTCAAATAATAACCAAAATCCAGAATCATTTTTTTTTTTTTTTTTCTTGTAAAAAATTTATTCAGGATAATAATATATAATACAGTACATGTTACATTGATACACGTCATGAATGGTACAATAGATGAGATAAAGTAAAAGCATTTTTTTTTTTTTTTTTTGTTTATGTAAATATTTTCAGTTATATATATAATTTAAAAAAAAAAAAAAAAAAATTAAAAACAAGAGTACCATTGCATTGTATCAGTGAATCAAACAATAAGGTGGTAAGTAACTAAAAATAAATATCTCGTATCTGAAAATTCGGAGAACCCGGCTCTCGAAGGGCGAAAGTCTTGAAAGTTTCGAGATAATTAGGTATTCCGAAAATTTAAAACTTATCGTCTCCATTTATAACTGTCACAATTATACATGTGTAGTATTAGTTAGAAGATCTCGGATAAGATAACCTTTACAAGTCGATAGTTATTGTACCATCTAGTTCATAGCATATGGACAGAGATGGTGTGATGAAAGTTTGAGTAAAATTTAGCTTATTGTTGTTATAGTATTTACTAACTATATACAAAGTATGTTTAAGAACATTTTTGAATAATTTTACAATATCAACCTCTATATAATTATCTATGGATCTCATTCTTCATTTATAGATTGAAAATCGGGCACAACTAAATATCAGGGTCCGTATTCAAAGGATATCTTAAGTCTAAGATAGTCACTTAACTACTAGCTTTCACTTAAATATACGTAACTTCCTGTAAGTTAAGGGCGGGTGATATTCAAAGGCACTGTTAAGTATCAAATTTTCCCTTAAAGTTAAGCTGCCTTAACTTTTAAGTGTTAGTCTTCAAGTGGTATTCAAAGGCCAGTTTAAGTGAGAAATATCCACTTAACTTTAAGTGACCTACGGGAGGTACCTTAAAGTTAAGTGAGATTATAATGACTTCTTTTAATGCTGTAGAAGCAGTCCCGTAATGGCGATTTTAAAAGATAGGGAATTCAGATTAAAACAAAGATAATGTCGCCGAGCGTAGCTGACCTCCAATTTATTTTTTCGTCGTCAACTTTGATGTTGTAGTGCCATAATAGAGTATAAGGTTATTACCACCGATGTAGTTAAGGATATTTCCCCCGATCATTTATCATGTTATGTTTATATGTTTCCATGGCTGTCATAAAATATAGTTAAATTCATTTGTGGAGACTTGGCTTTATAGATTTCGGAAATTATTTATACTACTACTAGAAGCAAGGCATGATCTAATTTTTACAACTCATTCCCATACATACATAATCGGTAGTATTTATTTTGGTAAAATATAATGAAGCATGATTATTTCGTACACACAATGTACCGTCAATGCCAGACCTCTCAAAATCTAAAGTGTAGGTACTTACACAATATCTATGAATTTCTCTAATGATAGATTTACAAACAACACTGTATAACAGAACTAACACAGTTATATGGGAAAACAATCACTGAGTTGGTAACTGTATAATTTGTCTAGTCTAACTTAGAAGGCAAGGGCCATTGTGTATTGCTAATAATATGTTGTTTTCTATTTGCTTTATATTGTTAAAAAATTAAAGCTTACAATATCCATCATTATACTACCACTATTTATTGTAATCTATTTGAATGGATTTTATTTTTTTAAGTCTGTGAAAACAGCTGTTTCGGCAAAGGATGCACACTATCATAATTTATGTTAAATTTTAATCATACTATATTCATGGGTTACAATATAATATTTCGACAAACATTTTCCTGGTGATGTAAACTAAGAATTTAATAGAATACAGCGATGCTCTTAAGGGGGCATAACTAGCTGGTAATGTCAGTAAATCGTGATTTTTGGCAGTGGAGGGTATTCCATAAATAAAAAAAATCATGCTTTTTGGCGAATGTGAGTATTCCATAATTTAAGTGTGCAGTTAAGTTTTCACATAGCCAAGTATGTGTAAAATACAACCTTTGAATACCGATTTAAGGTAAGACACTTGGTTAAGTGGAAAAATTAAGTATTTTTACTTAACTTTTAGAAAACCTATGAATACGGACCCTGGTTACACAAATCATTAGGATGGGACTTATTGTTAGACTGGAGTCCCAGTAATAAGCAGGTATTAAAATCGGGATCACATAACTTGTATGGTAATATATCATTGATAAATTCTTTAATTCTTAATTTAAAATAACGTAAATCTAAACATTCAATAAATAAATGTTGTAAGTCTTCAGTCTCTTCCTTACATACAGGACACATATCATTATCAGTTTTACCAATTTTATGCAGTTTGGACATTGTCCATATTATATTGTGGGCTATTTTATAATCAAGTTCAACCATTTTAGGATCTTTAAAACGCAGAAAGACATTTCTCCAAACACTTTTCCAATGGACATTGAAATTAATATTTTCATATAATAATATACACTTGGGCTCTATAAAAACGTTGTCTAGCAGTAAGTTATAACATGCTTTCGTAGTAAGTTGCTTGGGTAGTACAACTTTACCCATAATATTGAATGTATACTCTTGGTTCTTTCCAGTATAACACTCACTATTAATAATGTCTACCCAATCTTGTGGTATAGATAATAGAATAATATTATACAATTTAGTTATCTTATCTGTATCATAATCGGGATATTCTGAGTGTATAATATCAATAATAGAGTGTACAGGCACAAAACCAGGCTTCACATAATATATAATATCATATATTTTACATATATTAGACAGTTTAAAAATATCAAAGTGCAATTTTCTACCATTATTAACTATAAGTGGATTATAGAATAAAGGCTGGCATGAAACTTCATAAATATTACAAGGGTTTGGTCTAGAATTACCATTGAGTTTATTCCAGGCTAAAAGTAATGTTCTATAGAAGACAGGTAAATCTTTTAAAAACATATCATCAAAGTGTATTTTGAAAATATCGTGACTTAAACCTAGATTTGAATATTTTCTTAAAAAATATGTCATTGTATGCTTCCAAACGGCGTTATGTGTAGAGTCAAAGTATTTTATTAACCACTTGATACAAAAAGCATCTGATTTCATAGCTATATTAGGAAGGCCTAAGCCGCCTACTGATCGGCTACCGATTATCGAGTTGTATTGTATTCGAGGTGGCTTATTGTTCCAAATATAGCTTAACACGTGTTTTGTTATTTCACGTGCAACGGAGCAAGGGATAGGAATAACGCTCGCCGTGTACCAAAGTTTAGATAACAGTAAAGACTGAATGACAACAATCTTGCCATGTATTGTAATCTTCCGTTTAAACCACATGTTTAAAATACGTTTAATCTTAATAACTTTATCATCCCAATTCAATTGGTGGCACATATCTTTATTAGGGCCTAAATAAACACCTAGGATCTGTATACAATCCAGTTTAGTTATGATGGGGTTAATAAAATTAAACGATTTATATCTACATTTACCTATGGGTAACAATTCAGTTTTGTTAACATTAAAATTCGTTCCGGAGGCCTTGCAGTAAATATTTAGTATATCAAAAACCTTATCAACGGATTCTGTATTAGCAAGAGTTAGATTGGTGTCATCTGCATGCTGATAAATGATAGAAGTAAGATTACTGTATTTTATTGGTATGCCTTTAATGGGTGAATTTTTAATTAAAAGGTTTAAAGGTTCTGCACATAATACATATAGCATAGCAGACATAGGGCATCCTTGACGTAGAGATCGTGTAAGTTTAAAATAAGGAGATAAATGACCATTACATTTTACAGTGCTAACAATATCTGTATACATGATTTTAATATAAGATATAAAATTATCTCCAAAACCGAAACATTTCAGAATATTAAACAAGTATTCGTGAGATACACGATCAAATGCTTTTTCGGCATCTAATTTTAGAATAAAACCATCAATGTCTTCAGCTTCAGTGTAATCGATTACATCACGGATACTTGCAATATTCTCTGATATATCTCGGCCAGGAACAGAACAGGATTGTTCTGGAGAGATAATATATTCCAGAACTGTTCTGAGCCTTAAAGCGAGACAGCGAGATAAAAGTTTGAAATCAGTTTGTAATAATGATATGGGACGCCAATTTCTAAGATTTCTTTTGTCCCCCTTATCTTTATAAATTAAAGTTAGCACGCCTTTTCTCATAGAGCGAGACATAATTTCAGTTTCAAAAATATGATTTATAACTTTTAAATATAATGGTCCTAACATATCCCACATCTTCGTATAAAATTCTGAAGTCAGACCGTCCTGCCCGGGACTCTTTGACCTTGCCATGGAGTTGAGTGTAGCGGTGAGTTCGGATAAGGTTATCTCGCTGTCACACATCTCCCTGTCAAGAGGTGAAATAGTCTTGGTCAGGACATTTTTTATTATATTTAAAGAGGAATAATCACAATCAAGAATATCTTTAGTATATAAGGAAGAATAAAATCGTGAACATTCATGTACTATGGCACCTGTATCGTTATAAATAACGTTATCTTCATCTATCAATTCTTTTATGCAGTTCTGGGACTGTCTTTGTTTTTCAATATTCAAAAAGTAATTAGTATTCCGATCACTTTCTGTAGCATATTTCACTTTTGATCTGAGAATAGCACCCTTACATGTATTGGTTTCTAAAATCTCTAATTCTTGTTCAAGTTCTAAAATCTTATCTAAGTTCTGGTTATTTGATTTGGATAAACGAGAATATTCACGTTGCAGCTTATTTTGTATGTCATAGATCTTTTTCTTCAGAGATTTCTTTAAATTAATGGAGTATTTCTGAGCGAATGATTTCATTTTATATTTTAAATTATCCCACCAGATTAAAATATCCCATTTGAATAAATCGTTATCAGTTTCATCAGAAATAATCTCTCTAATTTTGTTACAGAAGCAAGTATCCTCTAGTAAAGTATTATTAAAAACATAAAGACCCGGACCCCGTTCACACTCAGACAGATCGAGGAGTAAACAAACAAGACTATGGTTGGATAATTTAGTGTGTGTTATCCAAGCATTTTGACAGTGTGTGATTACACGCCTACTAACGAGGATGTTATCAATTCGACTCATGCGGTATTTACCGTTAACAATCTGTCTGCGTGTGAACTGGGTTTTGTCGGGATGTTTATGTCGGAAAATATCGCATATATTATTATTACAGATAAATTGATTAAAAGCTCTAGACGAAGACATGTTTGTGTGCATATCTTTGCATCTATCAATACGGGGGTTAAGAACGGCATTGTAATCCCCACATATAAAATTATATCTATTTTCGTCAATAAAAGAATTGACTACAGTGTCTAATTAATCGACCGTCACCATCCTTAAATTCATTTAAAATACAGTTTTTATAACTGTTTTTGGTTAAAATTGCCACCCCCCGTCTGTACTTTTCACAATAATTGTTGTAATATATAGGACCGTCCCAAAGGTCTTTAATAGATTCTACCTAGGCATCGTCCCAAAATGTTTCCTGGAGACAGATTATATCGAAATTGAAATTAGACAGGTGTGAGAATACATTTGATACTTTGGCGCGGTCTCTAAGACCGTTAACGTTCCAGGAGACTATTTTTGGCATGATGGAACTTAAGGAATGATGGTGTTATCAAGGACTTAATAAAACTAATTACCTTATTTTTAGATATTCTGTAGTATATTCCCCAAAAAACAAAATTATATTCGAATTCACAATAAAAATCTTTATCCATTTGTAATATATGTCTATTCCATCTGGATTTCGGATGTTATAATTATCTAAAAAATTAAAGATCACAATTATCCGGAGACATCTGATCAAACTATACACGACGAAAAGAAAAATGTGGTCATTACTCTCTCCTTTAATACAACACATCGACACATCCATTGTATACCATCCGTTAGTCTGTTGATTAAAGATATTATTTCGGTGAAACATAAGTGGGGCTTGAGGTTCTTTTAGAACTCGAATCTTGTGCTGATGTAGATAACATCCGTTTGTTTTTCTTTTCTCTTGCTTGTCCACTTGAAAGATTTCCACTATTTTTTGTTATCTCCTCGAGTCTTATTCTACTTGCCGGTTTATTAAATAAAGTCAACTGGTACTGCTGTCTTGTTTGACGTCTGTGGTGGTATATCTGGTAAGCACCCTCTGCATCAGATTCGGTGTTTACTGAGGGGATCTCTTCGAAAACGTCTTTTTCCTTTTCTAGACCTGCTTCCTTTGATTCTCTATTTTCACTTGGCTTTATATTGACATCTTCTTCTTTTTCTTGAACTACAAGCTTTGATTCTCTATTTATACTTTCTTCTATATTCACATGATCCTCTATATCGCCTCTTTCACTCTGGACATCCTGGTCATCTATTATTGGTATTCCTTGCTTGTCGTCAGTATTTTCATGTTGTTGTGACTCCATGTTGTTAGAATTAGTGTTTTGATTATCTTCTTGGGGTAGTCTGATACATTTACATTTCCATGAATACAAATCACAGTTTTCACAAAGGGATTGTGAACAGTTTATTCTGTGGTGGCCTGGCTGGTCACATCTGTGACAAGTGTTGTTAGGGCAATCGCGTACCTCATGATCTTTACTCAGGCACTGAAAACACACCCGTGTCTGATTGTCGTGTTTAATATTAAAGCTACGGCCATCAAATTTTGTTGCATACGGTAAACTACTAATTGTAGGCGGAAATTGAACTTTTAAATAACGTGTCCCGTCTGGAATTTTTCTATCTCCATGTTGATAGTGTCTTCTTCTAATTTCACTCTTTGGATTTACACCCCACACTTCGAGTTTCTCATAGATAAAGGTGCTAAGTAGTACTCTGTCTATGGATGTTAAGTTAATTAATCAATTAAGACAAGACAATAGAAGAATTAACAGGGTATTTATTATATATTTTAAATAGTCATAATACAAACAAGAGTTGAAATAATATTCGAAGACAATATTTACATATAAAACATCGTATTCAGTTGATGCGATTAATAATAGCCATAGTTTCGTATTCAACTTTGAACTGAGTATTGTGTTTAACTTGACGTTACTATTAATATCATATATTTTAAATAGTCATAATACATACAAGAGTTGAAATATTTAATATTCGAAGACAATATTTACATATAAAACATCGTATTCAGTTGATGCGATTAATAATAGCCATAGTTTCGTATTCAACTTTGAACTGAGTATTGTGTTTAACTTGACGTTACTATTAATATCATATATTTTAAATAGTCATAATACATACAAGAGTTGAAATATTTAATATTCGAAGACAATATATCCAATAAACACAGTCAGAATTACACAGAAAAACAAGTACACTGGAAGTGAACAGCGTTCAAGGCCAACACGGGAGCTCCTTAAACACGTCCATTCACCTCGAAACCCAAGCGCACTATGAAATCCAGAATCATACATTCAACATTAATTTTTCAGCATTTATATCGAGGAGTGCCTTCCTTATAAATAGGTTCAACAGAGAGGTTTATTTTCACTGATATCAAATGATGACGTCATGGAGACAAAAATCCGGCGATATTAATTTCAGGGGTAACTATTATTTACTAAAACGAATTATTTTCACTCTAGAAGCAACAGTAACAGATATTGGTTACTATTAAAACACCCTTAGTTCAAATATTGCCACTTTTAAAAAAATCTCTCTATATATGCTTTATACGTATGCAAAACGTTCCAATTTGGACCAATTCGGACTTTTGTCGATGTCACACCAAGGTGTACACGGGACTTTGGAATCGCGTTTTCATGTCAGCTACTCAAATATGTAACTGGTTCAAAAATTGATTTTATATTCAATGAAATATCGCCAATTTTCGCATTTCGTGCACGTTAAAGATTTGACGTCACCAACATATAAATGTTCGATATTTCTTAGAAACAGAGTCCACGCTCTAACTACATTAAACTTTCTATGACCGGTGCAATATTCGTACTTCTGCACGATACTACTGCAAGATACAACTACAACCTCTTAAAAATTGGATTTGCTTATAAACAGCGCGAGTTGTCGATTTGTGTCGAGATGATTACGGCTATGAGGTAATTTTGGCCAAGGAGAAACAATATTAATTCAAAGACTAATTATTACACACATAAATCAAATATTTCTGCTACAGGGTCACTATACCCTTATTTTGAATAGAAGTAAAGACTCAAAGTTGAAATACTTTTTGCCAAAATATCGTCACTGTGAGAGAAAAAAGGAACTTTTGAATATGTTCTAAACGTTGCTAATACATACAGATTGCATGAACTCTTACTGCATGTTTCGCTTAAAGGGCCAATCCCGATAACTTTCTGAGGAATAAAACTGCTTAATTTTGTGTTAAAATCCCTTAAAACCCATTACCTAAGGCCGACCAACTAACACGATATTTGTGATACGCTTGTAAATAACATATATCTGACAGTCTTCATCTGGAAATGGAGACCGCTGTATTATACAGTATCTGGATAAAACCAGACTTTTTTTCTATAAAAATAATATGTAGGTGAAATTTACCTTTTGTTATAAGTACAGTACATGGGTCATTCACTGTATAGACCTCTCAAGAAATGTGAATCGATTATCAGGTCACCCAATGAAAAAATTGACCCGAAATCTTAAAAGGGTTACGTGTCCGGATAAGCAGTGTTGACGTTCACGTCCAAAGGACTAAATATTTTGAGCTGAAATTTTGAGACAAGATAAATACACCATGCCTCTATATTTTGGTCCATAAATTTCATAAACTCTCGGACTTTAATTTTTGAGACTCTGTTCTTATCGGGATTGTCCCTTTAACAATGAAAGGTGACGTTTTCAATTTTCGATCCCTTTGTTCTCATACTCCTGATATTTCTAACTGTTGCGCAATGGTTTCATACTTAAGACTACCGATAAAACTCTCTGTAGAAGAAATTCAAAAAAAAAATTACGTTGACTTTTCGAGAAAAAGACGTCTAAAAATGCTCCAAATGGTAAAAATACGACGTTTTGGATTTTCAATCTCGTTTTTCGACTACTCATGACATTTAGAGAAATTGTACGATGGTTTCACACAATACACCACCTATAAGACTCTCGAATGAAAAAGTTTTAAAAAAATCGTAGGCGGCGTTTTCGAGAAATACGCGTCTAAAGTTGATCGAAATAGCAAAATACCTTACTTTTCAAACTCAGATAACTTTTTTATTTTTTGATAGAAACTTCTCGCTATAGTACCATCTTGTAGATAATTCACGTGGCTATCTAACGATATAATACTTTAACTACTCGGTAAACAACCAATCGATACATCTTATTTGGCGCACAGGCACCCATTTTTCTAAATTTTGTCAAACTTTGGATACCTTTCTTGACCACTTCCGGTGATTAGAGGATTTTCATTTATAGTTTAAGGAACAATTCAGACATCTCTGTTCATCTTCCCAAAGTTTTAGAAAAATCGTAGGCGCGGTTTTAAAAAAATAAGCCTTACCGTTTTTGACCAAAATGCAAAAAAAAGTGAAAAATCAAAGTTAATATTTTAGAACAAAACTTCTATTGTTGGAATCGGATTGACGACAGCTATCCAAAAATATAATTAGAATTTCAAAATTCCAAATAACAAAAATTTTAGCAAATTTTAGCAAATTTTTGAAAATTTTCCAATATTCACCAAAAAAATGAGAGCGACAAAGTTTCTCAATTCGACATTTTTCAACTACTATCTACTCGGAAATGTCTCCCGCTATCCAAAAATATAAATATCTGAAAAATCGATTGAGAATTAACAGAATTACGGCCGATTTTCAATTTTCGTGCACGCTAAAGATTTCACACATTTCCGCTATGCGCACAAATCTCGAAATAGTTTTAAGGAGTAACCACCACCCATTTTCCCGTAAGAAAATCAAACTTCAGACCTCTATCTCTTATAGTTTCTGAGATCTAGCTTCCCCCAATAAAGAAAAATAATAATCTTAGTAATAACAATAGCCTTTCACCATAGTGAAAGCCTAATAATCGTTTTAACAAAAACAATAGTGTTTCACACAAACTTCGCAGTGTGAAACCCTAATAATTTTAACAAAAACAATAGTGTTTCACACAAGCTACGCAGTGTGAAACCCTAATAATAATTGGACTGTCAATAGACGCTTGTCAACTGGTGGTATGTATTGATAGTACTATATTGTACACACAGTGATATATATTGTGTAGATAATGTATAGTACTATGTGTAGTGCCTGTGACATCACCAGCCAATCAACCTGATTTTAATCAAGGTCTTAATTGAAAAATTGAAAAGCGTTTGGGCGTGTCAGATACCCAAACGTTAACAGCCGACTCAGTTTTAATCAGTATGGTGTGAATCATTGGCTATACGTACAAGAAATTAAGATTTTTCATCTTACGTGGTTTAAACTTTTACTTTTTATGAACAATGTAAATACACTTTCTAGGGAATTGACATTGAGGTCAATGAAGTGAGAATACATGTATGTGTGATATCAGTGAAATTATCCATGTTATGTTGAGAAACATTGTGCCCTGCTTGCCGAACAAAGCATGGAACTATTAAAGTTCCAATAGCATTTTTTTAAGTTATATTTTTAAAATTTATTAAAATAAAGCCCCAAAATAGATTGAACCTATAAACAGTCCTACCTTGTTAAAGAATAATCCTATTAATCCTATAATTCAGTACTGCCAGTTGAGAAATTGGCAAAAATATCATTTTCAACTTCAAATTCAAACGTTTGAAGATGGCCGTCCATGGAGAAGAATAGGAAAACAAGGGAGGTAATTGAGTAACTATTTCCTCAATCAACCAGTGTCACCCTTTTTACCCCCCCCCCCAAAAAAAAATTTTGTCCATGATCGTATAATAGTGAGTTGACAACCTTTTGAGCAAAAAACATAGAAATAATTATATTTTGACTTTCTTAGAAAAAGTGAAATTGGAACTTTAAAATGGTTTCGACGGTCTCTCTGTTCATAACACTCTATGGGACACAATATAACTGCTTCTCATTGAGGTAGAATTTGATGTAAATTTTCATTAGTTAAATGTCTTGACCAGTTTCAATGATGAGCATGTTCTGCTTAGACTAAGCAGAACTAATAATTTGATTTGTCAAGACAAAGGGATGGGCCTCAAATAATTAATATAATGAAGAAACGTTATGGATGGTGGTCAAGCCAAGATCTAATTCCTTGACAACTGAAAGATGCTTTTGGGATCACATTGCCTATATATAAATGTTGTTTAGTTAAACAGGCCTTATTCAAGAGCTACATTTGCCTGTTACACGCATTAAGTGTTATATAAACTATTAATTAGATATTTATTAACATGACAAGAAAATAATCAACTCTAAGCCATTTAATGGGTCCGATTTTCCACAGACTTGTATTCAATCTGCAGTTTAAAGGCTGTTGATGATTAAGTGTAAAAATAGATAATTGAGACTTCGTTTATTATCGTAACTATGCCAATCAAGGACAGTGTTATTAAAATGAGGATTTCTCGGCTTAGAGTAAATTAATTTGACTGAAATTTTCAGCATTTTTCTTTTACAAAATCTATATTATAGCGAGAACTTTCAGCTCTTTATCTAATCTTCCATAATGCCAACTTAAGCAAGCTCTCATTAATTATCTCTATTTCAGGTATTTTATAAGTTTTCTGTTAGATTCTACCATTGGTTTAGTAGTTATTTATATAGGTTTAAAAGTTACACAGATAATAGCCAGAAGAAAACAATGGAAATCTTTATATTTTGGTGTTTATGGTGAGTTCTTAGAGTTAGTCATTTTTTTTTATAATAAGAGAGAAGAAAAATAGGGTTTAACGCCCGCTCAACACAGACTAAGTCATTTCTATTTCAATAATTCGCATGCGCATATAGGCCTTTAGTCGTGGGAGGAAACCGGAGGACCCGAAGAAAACCCACGAGGATGGACAGGCGACCCTACTCCTTGTCACTTACAACCCCTTTTATAATAAGAACAAGTGTAATTCAAAACAAGTTTTAAAAATAAAAACTAGACCTGCAAGCAGCACTGAACTGGCTTTCAGGAATCAGACAGGAAGAGAGTCGTACAACAGCCCATTTATCAACCTACCAAGCGATATTTTAGTTGTTTTGATCCGGTGAAACCGGATGGTGAAATCAAGTTTTTATACGCCCACACCCACATTTTTATGTGGACGTATTATGCTGTCAATCAGTATCCCTGGTGAGTTGCCAACATGGTATAAAAAAAGTAAGCGGGTATTGAACATTATCTAGGAAATGTACACCCATTAGACATCAAAAATATCAAAAAATGAAAATTGCCTATAGAGGGTTTTTCCATGGTGAGCCAATAACTATTTTCTTAATTTTTTTTACGCGGGTAGCACATGAAAGAAACACTCTTGTTTGTTTTGTCACATTCGGGAGGGGGGGTGGTGGTGGTGGATGGCCGAATGGTTAGCGTGGGAAAGTACACCCATTACCATGGTGAGCCGGTAACTATTTTCTTAATTTTTTTTTAAACGGGTAGCACATGAAAGAAACACCCTTGTTTGTTTTGTCACACTGAGGGGGGGGGGGGGTCGAATGGTTAGCGTGAGCGCGCTGTATCATACGGCCTGCCATTGAGTCAACTGACGTTGTTTTGAATCCCCGGTTGTATGTGGAGTAGGGTCGCCTGTCCAACCTTGTGGGTTTTATCAGGGTACTCGGTAGGACAACGAAGATGCAATGATTGTATTCTCTTTATAACATCGTCCAACTGGCTACTTTCGGAAACAAGTTGGATGATGGTTGCAAACAAACGGTGTTCATATAATGAGCTGGGAATTCCAGTGAACAGGAAAAGTTCGTCCGAAAGGTTATTGAAATGCATCTCCTTCTCAGCGTAGTCAACCATCGCCTGGACCAAATCTCGATACTGGACTTTCCCGGAACAGAATACCAGCCTGGGAACTTATCCAATGTAGTGAACAGGCCTTGCGTGGACTTTAAGGCACTCTGGGAGACCGGGGACTTCGACAGTGACACAAAGAACCCAGAGTACTTAATATAACTACAGTTGCAAAAAATGATCATTTAACATGATTTCTCGCGAATGCGACAACGATGGCTAAGTGGATAAGACGCTTACCTCGCTAGCCTGGAGGTCGGGTGGCCTCCGATCGCTGCATTGTCCGAGAAAGTTTATCGAGATATTTTGACGTGGTTTCCCCCTGTCAGTGGTACAGGATGGGAGACCTGACAAGGACAGCTGTCTAATCATTCCATGTGACGAAAAACTGAGGTACCGTGTATACATTGGTATGCAACTAATAGATCAGGTTGGCATTCGACATTAGATAGACCATAGTGCCGCTGTCTGGGTACACTGTATGGCATATGCCTGTCTTCATTATCCCTTTCGGAGCAGAACGGTAGTACGTTCAACTCCATTTCATTTCATTCATTCTGATTGCGACAAAAATATCATGAGTGTTTCATGTGCTAGCCTTGTAATAGGGGGGGGGGGTGTTAAATATAAATTTTTTCGGGACCCCCTTCGAAAGTAGTAGTTACCCTATTCATGTATGAACATATTCTTTTTATTTCTTTCTGGCCCCTGTAACCCCCTCTACACACCTCTGAAGATAGCAAGGGTTAAACTCAAGGTGATATAATATAGATTTCATTAAAAATCTCCATTACTGTCCCTGTATAAACCTCATCTTGACGCCGTAGTAGGGTTTTCGGGGTCGCTGAGTTCATTGGTGATGTAAAATTTGAGATTTGAAAATCCAGAATGGCAGGAATCCAAGATGGCTGTAATATTTCCATAAATTCCATACGTGTTGATATTTTCTCAGTGTAAACGACGTCTCTAACATTTTACTGTACGTTTTCTTGTATATAAAACTTTTTATGTATACTTATCTATATTTGTCTATATATACTCACCTATGTGCGCGTATTGTGTGCTTACAGATTAAAGTAATACCATAATGAATTGATCTAGAAACAGTGGGATTTGCCAGTGGACTCCAACCTTTTAAAAAAGATATCATAACTAATATCATGTATCTGATGCGAACAACTAGGGCTGGTTAAAATGGACGTTCAATGCAGCCCTAGGTTTGACACATGCGCTTTAGAACACAGTTTATTTTGCAACGTAGTATTAGTAGATACTATTACTACCAAACATATTAAAACAAATATACTAACTCCTTACCCAAGATTTCGAAATCTCACCAAACGTGCCAGGCAAAGAAAAATGAGAAATATGAAGAGAATGTTAAACTATTTAACACTGAATATTCTCAACCGTTTGGTGTCTGTTGTGACAATACAGAGGTTGTGAAGCGCTTAGTTTTCATGGTGTGGAAAATGATCTTAATGGAGACATTAAGCATCAGAGAAACGTGCTAATGAGCAGAAAAATAAGTAACTTCTCTACTTCTCATTTGCTTGCTAGCACGCGTCTCTAATGCATCAATGTCTCCATAGTTTTTATTCACTGTTCATCAATAAAGTTTTCACTTACCATTTTCGTCTCACCTGGTTAATCAAATCAAACCTATGTGTCGTCACAAGAGATACCAAACAGTTCAGAATATTCAGTGTTAAATAGTTTAACAGTCTCGTTATATTTGTCATTTTTCCTTGCCTGGAACGTTTAGATGAGATTTTGGAATCGTGTGTAGAGCGCAAGTAAATTCGTTTTGATATTTTTGGGAGTGATGGTATATACTATACGTTGCAAAATAACCAGTGGTTTGAAAGCACATATGCCAAAACTAGAGCTGCATTATTCTTAGAACGTTCATGTTAACCAGTCCTATTTGGTCTCATTAGATACACCATATTAGTTATGATATCTTTTTTAAAAGGTAGGAGTCCACTGACAAATGCAGCTGTTTCTATATACAATTCCTCCCCTACCTATTTTCGCACCAAAGAACGAGTTGCTTTAGGTTTTGGCGAGGTCACTACGGTATTACTTTAGTCTGCAAGCAAACAACAAGCACACATAGGTAAGTATATATAGACAAATATATATAACTATACATAAAAAGTTTTATAGACAAGAAATGTAACAGTAAAATGTTAGACAGGTCGTTAACACTGAGAAAATATCAACACGTATTGAATTAATGGAAATATTACGGCCATCTTGGATTTTCGCCATTTTGGATTTTCAAATCTAAAATTTAACATCACCAATGAACTCAGTCACCCCGGAAACCTCACTATAGAGTCAATATGAGGTTTATACAAGGAAAATAATGAAGATTTTTTTTATTGAAATCTAAATTATCACCCTTAGTTTAACCCTTGCTATCTTCAGGGGGTATGTACAGGGGGTTTACGGGGATCAGAAATAAATAAAAAGAATATGTTCATACATGAATAGGGTAACGACAACTTTTGATGGGGGCCCCGAATTTGAACATCAACATTTGTAAAGTAACACCACCTCCTACTTGTAAAAATTAAATAAAATAGTTATTGCCTCACCAAGGAAAAAGCCCTCTATCCTCAATTTTCATTTTTATACGCCCACATTGAAATGTGGTTGTATTTTGTCATCGCCCCCCGTCCGTCCGGCAGTCTTTCGTCCACAATTGCTTATACACAGTGCTTGTAACGTCATGAGACTAAGCGATTTCCGATAATAACTGCCAGAGTTATGGCCCTTGATCACTTCAAAAAATCTTGTGGACGCTCTAGAGGGCAAAATTAATATCCGATTGACTTTGAATATATACTAAGGCCCATATTTTCGAAAATGGTTTAGTGCTAATCATAGATTTAATCTCTGATTTTCCGACCGGCCATATTCTGAAAAGCTGATTAAATTTTAAGCTTAGATTTTTATAAACTTTGATTAGCCTAATCATTGAGTTTATCATTGTTCGAGAATACCATAAAATGTGACTTGTACTTAATCATTGACTAAATCACCTCAATATTTAGTCATCTCGGGGAGTAGTTTAAGGAAGGATTAAGTACATGGATATGCAATTACAATGTATTCAGTATTATAGAAATGATTATTTTTCGTTGAATTCAGACACTTTACAGTTATATTTTGCTACAAATTCACATTCACGGTATATTCGGTTGAAAGAGCTAAGTCGTCCGATCAGTCAACAAGTGTTTTCACATTTGTTTTTTGGTCAGTAATGAAAACATTTACCAATCTGAAATCTGAGTACGAGTAACAACCCATTTAGTAATTATCAGAAATTAATAAAATTTGTTTTGGTTTCTAGTTCTGCCCTCAGCGAACATTTACTATACAAAACATTATAGGCATCCTTCTCCCATGAAGTTAAGCACTGTGTATAAATTTCAAGTCAATCGGATGTTAACTTTAGAGCAACTTCAAGGTTTTTCAATGTGATAATGATCGGAATTCGTTGAAAATAAATAGGATTCCTCATCCCAAGTCCTTAGACAGTGTGTATAAAACTAAAGTCAATCGCATATCTACTTTAGCCTCTAGAGCGCCCACGTCATAACGCTGGCAGTAATTATTGGAAATCATTCAATAACAATAGGCTTCTTCGTCTCACGACCGTAAACACTGTATATAAATCTAAAGTCAATCGGATATCAAGTTTAGCCAAAAGAGCGTCCACAAGATTTTTCTAAGTGATCAAGGGCACTAACAGTACTTTTCACACCACTACCCTATAACACCAGTTGATTAGGTGGCACAGTAAGATTAAACCTTACTAATTAGACCTAATCACAGATTATTTTAGACACTGTTCGAAAATACGGGCCTAAGTGTTTCAAGCTGAACTCCGGTTACAAAACTACAGAAATAATTAAATAAAAATGCTGAAAATCAAAAGGCTTCTTCGTCTCATGACATTAAAGTTGAACTCCGGTCACAAAACTACAGAAATAATTAAATAAAAAAAAATACCACCGTAAATAATCGCCAACTTGTTTTCAGTTTGTAGAACAAGCAGGCGACTGTAAGGCGTACGAAAACATAGGCAGGTGACGCCCACATCCAGTGTGTATCTTGTCTTTCAGACTGTCCACATCCGGCTAGCAATATTTCAACTACCAATTACCTCCTGACTATGGGACGTGTTTTCACTATCACTCAGTTTAACTGAACAGTTAAATCCATGATATTAAATGTTTTGTATACTAAACGTTAACATGTAACAGAAATTTATAAAAACCAAACAAATTCTAATGATTTTCTGATTATTAATGAATGAGTTGTTACTCTTAATCAGTTTTTAGTGTATTATCAATGTTTCATTACCGATAAAAGTAAAACCTGTTGACTGCCGGACGATTTAGCTGCTGTGTGCGTATGTTTCGTTGTCTGGCAACCTATCTTTTGATATTTTTGATGCCTAATGGGTGTACTTTCCTTGGATAATGTTCAATACCCGTGTACATGTTTATACGCCCATCAATAGAAACAGGAAATACAAACCAAATACAGACGATTTGATATTCAGATAAGTTTATATAAAATAATTAATAGAATACAATATCAAAAAAACATCGATTTATCCAACGTTTCGTCAGTAAAAGTATTAACTTCCTCAAGGTAAAAAAAACTAAATTATAGAAAATGACTGGAAGTCAGTTATGACATCATAGGAAGTTATGACATCGTGGGAATGATGACGTCATAGACTTAGATAGATATTCTTTATTTCACAAACCGTACATAAATACAGTGTAGAAACCATAGAAATATAGACTACAATAGCAATCACGTGACTTTTGACGTCCGATGACCCGTATCTCTCCACTCAGCCACACGCGAAAAACGATCTGCGTGGACCACAGTGTTTTGCTTGTTGGTGTTTTCTCCACAAAAATCCCTCGACGATAGCACAGGGTGTTAGTTTTCACAAGTAAGTATGAACATTTAATTAATTTGGTTTGGAAAAGCCTATTAATATTACTAGTATTAGTTTTAATTATTCATTATTATACATTATACTATTAATTATTATTAGTGTCACTCACAAGGACAAGGCCTAGTGCAATTTTACCGTGCAATCGTAATAACTAGTTGAATTATTTTTAGTCTCTATCATGCATACAAATATTCTACGAATATTAGTCTGGATGGGTCCTCAAAATTTGACGGAAAATAGGTCATTGTCTGGATTATCCAGTCTTTTAAGTTACCACGTACTGAATCTATCAAAATCGCTCGCTTGTCAACGATGACACTCTTTAAAATTTTGTTGTGTAAAGGTTTCAATTGAAATGGTAATTTTCTCTCGTCATGAATCAGACGTATGGCTTCTCACTATCTTCTTAATTCTTCATCGCGATGCATGCTTATTCCTCATCTCTATTTTGTTTCTAATAATAGATGTGCCAAGTGAATTGTGGGATATATTTCAACCACGCTTTAAAGAATCTAGCAAAATCGGCCCGGCTTCATAAGATCTAGCACTTACCGATACTTTCATTGGATACGTTAGCCAAAAGGTTCCATTGCCCATGCGTAACCAAATGTTTGGTTTTTTATGTGGTAGATTATCCAGTAATTTTCGTCAAAAATTGAGAACCGACCCAGACCCTCCGTGCGTTAAATAATAATAATAATAATATGTCCATTTATATAGCGCCAAATCCACAAAATCGTGCTCATAGCGCATAAAAAGTCCTTTGGCTCTAAGCTTTTTGTCAATTTCTGTTGTGAATTTTGAACAGATGAGTCTTTAATTGAGATTTGAAAATTGGTAAAGTAGTCACAAAACGGAGTTCAACTGGGAGTGAATTCCATTTTTCAGCGGCAGCAGCAGCAAACGCTCTTTGTCCAGAGGAAGCAAGTTTCCACTTAGGTACCACTAACTGATTGAGATTGTTTGAACGCAACTGTCTTTTAGGAATATACTGTTGATTTAAATTGCACAAGTAATCGGGAGCCTCTCCACTGACACACTGATATGTTAGGCAGAGTACTTTAAAGTCTATCCGAGCACTGACTGTTAACCAATGAAGGGCTTGGAGAACGGGCGTTATATGACAATGATGTGGAGATCTTGTGACCATTCTTGCTGTGATATTTTGGATTAGTGATCACGCTAGAGTTGAAGCTGAATCCTGTGTGAGAACATGGCGGATTGAACTGATGTTCTTCAGATGGCAGTAGCATTTTCTACACAGATCATCAACTTGTTTTGTAAAGGTCAGACCACTATCCAATAATACGCCTAGATTCTTGACCACTGATCTTGGCTGAAATTCCGTATCTCCCATGTCGAACTTTAAATTTGATAAATCTGATAATCGAGTTTTGGAGCCGAAAGGGATAACTTCGGTTTTATCTGCATTTAATTTAAATCCATCCAGGTTTTAATTTGTCCAATACTGGTAGCCATTTTTGTGAGCACCTCTGTTTGATCTGATCCATGAGTAAATGAATCTAAAAGTTGGGTATCGTCAGCATAAAGATGAGGATGTACAGAATTTTGGTTTAGAACATCTCCAAGCTGCTTTGTGTACATGGTAAATAAAACAGGTCCTAAAACAGAACCTTGAGGAACACCACACAGTAGAGGAACACATTCTGATTTGTCTGATTTTACAATCACAGGTTGATTGCGAAATGACAGATAAGACCTAAACCATTCCAAAACAGTGGCATTAATACCAAAGTCTTTCTGAAGACGGAAAAGCAGTTTCTGGTGGTCTATTGTGTCGAAGGCTGCAGAAAGATCTAACAATATCAGCAGTGAAACACATCCCTTATCGACACACATCTTAAGATCGTTAACGACTTTGTTCAAGGCTGTCTCAGTTCCATGATGAGGTCTATAAGCTGACTGAAATTCACAAAACAAATTGTTTTGTTCAAGATGTTCAAATAACCGTGTTTTGACTGCTTTTTCCAGAATCTTGGATAAAAACGACAGATTGGAAACCGGCCTGTAATTTTTAAGAATATTTGGATCGAGGGATGGCTTCTTAAGTAATGGTTTCACCACATCTGATTTGAAGAGTGCTGGAACAGTACCAGTCATGAGGCTCTTATTGATAATGCTGGTGATGGTTGGCAGTAGAATGTCCAGATATGTTAGAAAAACACTAGTCGGAATTGGATCAAGCTCGCATGATGTTGGTTTTGAGGATTTCACCAGTTTCTGAATTTCATCAACAGTAAAAGGTGTAAAATTTCCCAGTAAAGTACCGGAATAACCAGGATTGTTAAAGGCAAGACTAGAGTTATCGTGTTGATTTATCGACTGCTGAATAGTGACAATCTTATCATGGAAAAAGTTACTGAATTTGGTTGCAAGGGACTCGGTATCATTATCAACAACAGGGAGCTTCCCTTCATCATGCTTGCCCATTAAAGAAAACATAAAAGAATAAAGGGCTTTAGAACTGCCAGTGTTTGACTCGATCTGTTCTCTACAATATTCGGCCTTTGCAGACTTGAGGAGATTATTAACATCATTTCTGCGACTGACATAGATTTGTCGATGGATCTCTAAACGAAATTTTCGCCAATGTCTCTCTGCTTTCCTTCGCATACATTTAGCTAGGGCGATGGCCTCGGAATACCATGGCGATCTAGGCTTAATTCTGACACGCTTCAAGACCTTTGGAGCATCTTTATCCATCAGTTCGGTCAACGTTGAAGACTAGGGGGTTCTGGGTGACAGAGACTATAGTCGTACCAACTTTTACAAGCTCCCAACCAGTTGAAAGCGAGGTGGGTGAAATAGAAACTACCCTATTTCAGTCAACAGATCGTATGAAATTAACCAATCAGAGACGTCGAGTATTTGTACAAACACGAGTTCTCTCCCCTTGTTGTTTGTAAACATGGACGCGAAGCACACCCATGAAGAGCCGCTCAGCAAAACTGAGACAGAGAATTTTGTCAATTTTTACCTCGCACAAGCCTACTATAATTTACTGATAATTCCTCCAATTAACATTTCATACTTCAGATATATAATATAGGCTATCTTGACTGTCAGCAGGCCTGTTCCTCTCTGATTGGATTTTTTGTTAATAGGCCTACTCTTGAAAATAAATTGATCCAGATAAATAAAAAATGTTTGCTTACCGGTCAAAAAATGAAGTAACATTTTGGCAACTTCTTCGTCATCATTCATTCATTGAAATCATTGCAGTCAAAACTGGTTTTGAAATCATTCCATCTGGTTATCTCGCCGCATATATACACACATTCGTCTTTTTTCTGTCTCTTTAACGTTGCATATACTCTCTTACTTTTTTTCTTTGCAGAATCTGTCACCGTTCGCTCTCTTTTACGCTTTGGATGGTTATCCATGATGGATTGAACAATATGAAACTCGCAATTTTCATTTCTACCCGATTGATAGTCTCTATCATCCAAACAAATATTCTACAAATATTAGTCTGGATGGGTCCTCAAAATTTGACGGAAAATAGGTCATTGTCTGGATTATCCAGTTTTTTAAGTTACCACGTACTGAATCTATCAAAACAGCTCGCTTGTCAACGATGACACTCTTTAAAATTTTGTTTGTAAAGGTTTCAATTGAAATGGTAATTTTCTCTCGTCATGAATCAGACGTATGGTTTCTCACAATCTTCTTAATTCTTCATCGCGATGCATGCTTATTCTTCGTCTCTATTTTGTTTCTATGTGCCAAGTGAATTGTGGGATATATTTCAACCACGCTTTATAGAATCTAGCAAAATCGGCCCGGCTTCATAAGATCTAGCACTTACCGA
Organism: Patella depressa; assembly: GCA_948474765.1. NCBI lineage: Eukaryota > Metazoa > Mollusca > Gastropoda > Patellidae > Patella > Patella depressa. The sequence continues at coordinate 251,316 of CAOLEZ010000009.1, read as the reverse complement.
TACTTTAGCCAAAAGGTTCCATTGCCCATGCGTAACCAAATGTTGTTTTTTTTTTTATGTGGTAGATTATCCAGTAATTTTCGTCAAAAATTGAGAACCGACCCAGACCCTCCGTGCGTTGTAGACTAGGGGGTTCTGGGTGACTAGATTATTTTCTAGACTTAGATTTTTAAAAAATAAATCTTAACAGATAGCATTGCTAACTCTATACATCTCGGCCTATATGCGAGGTTTCACATGCTGGTACCGCCATACAATAGCGGTTATCATGAAATTAGGAATAGGCCCAATGAATATCGATTATGAAGTGTTGCCTAGTAGTTATACGGTGGTAGGGCCTACTACTAACGGAGTCTATTCTTAACTCTAGCCTTTTGTATGTTAGGCCTATTAGGCCTTGGCCTATACTATTTTAATTTTAAGAAATCTTCTTTTTTATATATAATAAGAGAACAAACTTGGCAAATTAATCTATATAGATGAACACAACTTCTACTTTTATTTAATAGAATAATCTATAATGTCACGTCCCTTTTATTGTCTCAAATAGTAATTTTATTCCCTTACCTCACCCCCACGCCACCTCCCCACTCCAATTTGAATAAGATCAGACATCTTAAACAAACGTTTTTGGGTTCTATTTCAGAATCGCACCTCTACCAGTTCCCGGGGTCGTAGAGACTTGAAATTTTCAGGGGATGTTCCGCTCGGTTCGAGATGACCTCACACCAAATTTTAGCAAAATCGACCAATAACTTTTCATTTTACCGACCTTTAGCTTCTCCCGTGAGATATGTTTATCCGTACGACGCCATTTGCATTTCTTGACTATTTAGACTCGAATAACAAGACACTCAAACGAAAACCAACACTCAGCGCCCCGTGCATGATGCTGCCGTTCACAATATTAATAATAATTTTCGTATATTTTAAGTATACGCCCACATGGAAATGTGGTCGTATATTGCCGTCGCCCCCGGCCGGCCGCCCGTCCGTGTGTCGTCCACAATTTCTTGTGAACGCTCTAGAGGCTAAAGTTAATACCCGATTGACTTCAAATTTATGCACAGTGTTTATTAATGTCATGAGACGAAGAAGCATATAATGGATTTTCAGGGAAATCCGATAATTACTACCAGAGTTATTACCCTTGATCTCTTCGAAAAATCTTGTGAACGCTCTAGCGGCTAAAGTTAATATCCGATTGGCTTCAAATTTATGCACAGTGTTTAAGGTCACGAGACGGAGGATCCTATGGATTTTCAGCTATATCCAATAATTACTGCCAGAGTTGTGGCCCTTGATCACTTTGAAAAACCTTGTGAACGCTCTAACGGCTAAAGTTAATTTCCGATTGACTTGAAATTTAAGCACACAGTTTTAGGTCACGAGATGAACACGCCTATCAATTTTCAGCGATATCCACTAATTACTGCCAGAGTTATGGCCCTTGATAACTTTGAAAAATCTTGTGAACGCTCTAACGGCTAAAGTTAATATCCGATTGACTTGAAATTTATGCACAGTGTTAAAGGTCACGAGACGAAGAAGCCTATGGGTATCCGATAATTACTGCCTGGGTTATTACCCTTGATCTCTCAAAAAATTCTTGTGAAAGCTCTAGCGACTAAAGTTAATATCTGATTGACTTTAAATGTATACACAGTGTCTAAGGTCACGAGACAGAGATGCCTATTGATTTTGAGCGATATCCACTAATTACTGCCGGGGTTATGGCCCTTGATCACTTTGAAAAATCTTGTGAACGCTCTAACGGCTAAAGTTAATTTCCGATTGACTTGAAACTTAAGCACACAGTTTAAGGTCAGTTTTTCGACACTTGGCCTTTGGGTACGACCTTCGCCCCATACAATATTTTAAAGGCCACAATCTTGACTTGGACCACCGACCCTGACCTTGGTCGTGTCACACACGGATCGGTCAGAAAACGGTCAAACGTTAAGGGCCTGTGTTTGAAGGGTGGCCTATGGGCCTTGTCAATATGAAAGGTCGTGGTGACCTTTGGTAATTAAGGTTAACCAGCCGTGACCTCCACTTTGACCTTGAACCCCAAATTCCCATCGAGCTCGGGGCCTTTACGTTTATGCTTGTCATGGCCCTATTGCGCGTTGCATTATGAAGGTCGATGTTCTATGTGAAAGCAGAGACGATGCCCTTCAAAACAAGTAGCAGGGTCAAAGTCATGGGTCAAGGTCATGGTACAGAAAACTAAACTCAAACTTTTCAAAGTGAGTTTTTGGACACTTGACCTTGGGTGCGACCTTCACTCCATACAATATATCAAAGGCCACAATCTTGGCTTGGACCACATACCTTGACCTTGGTCCTGTCACACACGACCCGGTCAGAAAACGATCAAACGCTGAGGGCCCGAGTTCGAAAAGAGGTCTTTGAGCCTTGTCAATATTAAAGGTCGTGGTGACCTCCGGTAATCAAGGCTAACCAACCGTGCCATCGACTTTGACCTTGAACCCAAAATTCCCATTGAGCCCAGGGCCTTTACGTTTATGCTTGTCGTCATGGCATTAATTCTCGTTGTATTATGAAGGTCGATGTTTGAGGTTAAAGCAGAAACGATGCCCTTCAAAAGGGTAACTGGGTCAAAGTCGAGGGTCAAGGTCATGTTACAGAAAACTGAACTCAAACTTTTCAAAGTCAGGTTTTGGACACTTGAAATTGGAATACGACCTTCACCCCATACAATATTTAACGACCTTGACTTTGGTCCTGTCACACACTGCTTGGCCAGAGAACGGTCAAACGTGAAGGGCCTGTGTTCGAAAGATCAATATGGAAGATCGTGGTGAAAAGTTTGAGTTCAGTTTTCTGTAACATGACCTTGACAGGGCTCGAAACGAAAGGCGCGCGAAAGCGCTCGCGTACCTACCATGCACCTAAAGTGAAACCCAGGTACATATTTTTAAACGCACCCGAATTTTATAAACAACGCTCCTCGTACCGAAGGCTAACTCACGGTTCTCTTTTTAAAATATCACCCAACCTTTTAAATGAATTAACGCGAACGCTTTTGCTTTTAATAAAATTCTCGTAAAAATAATCTATTTTTATTTAGCGGCCTCAAGCAAGGCTTGACACGCCGTCGGCCTCGGCGGCATGGCCTACGAATTTTACAATTTGGCCGCAGATTCGTGGCCGATTTTTAACTATCCACGGTCATGTATGGTCACCGATTTGTGTTGGGTATCAATAGTTATTTTGCTATCGATAATCGCAATCATTGTTTTTTAAGGCGAGTGATCGCTCTCGAGTGCCTACAGCTCACCTGAATGTCGACCCAGGGGAGTTTTTTTCCCTCCCCTTAAAATTGAAAATCACTCTCCTTTACAAATTCATTGAGGGTTTACAGTATTAACATTTATCTACCAATCACTCTCCTTAATATCAGATCACTCTCCTTAATTTCTAAATCACTCGCCTTAATTTCTAAAGCATTCATCTTATCGAAACTTGGAGAACCTTTTAGGAGAGCCATTTTTTCAATTTGTTGATTGAGGGGAGCTTTTTTTGGGGGGCTCTCCTCTGAAATACAAAAAACAACGACAGTAATCGGCATTGAAATGTATCGAAACAATCTTATTTTCACGGTCGTAACCAAGAATGGGTTACGTATTCAAAAGTCAAAACCATACGATGTTGCGATAGATGTTTTTTTGTTTGTCTAATTAATAATAAAACGTTTCATATTACGTATAAATTGTACTTAATTTTTAAAAAATGTAGCCTTGGTTCTGAATGACGAAATACGGTTGATAGGCCGATGTATGTGGAGGAACCAAAATAAAATGAGCACGAGTCGATTCAAAACATTGCGTACGTGAGAGCGACCAATACTAACATGGCGGACATACGTTGTCAATTCGCGTGCAAAAATTAAAGAAAATTTAATAGCCTAAATAACTTATCACAAATTCGTAAATTGTTTATTATTATTAAAATAATGTAGCCTTGATTCCGAATAAGAAATACAAACGTTTTTGTCATCTATCAGTCATTTATAATGAGCAGACGAATTCTGAAAGTTTAGGGGAAACTCTGGGTTATTTACACATCCGTGTATATCCAATTTAGCGAATTCCATGATATGGCGATTATTGCTTCTAATGAAAGTATTGTTTAAATGAGGGGGAATTTATTTCAATATTGTTTGGGGGAAAAAGCTACATTGAGATTGAGACTTTGAAGTAAATATAAAGTGACCGATGTAGGCTATTGTATTATTATACGAAGGATTAAGTCACAGAAAACATTGAGTCGACTCTTCACTCCCCTAGAATATCTGAGGTGAGGTTTTTAGGAGAGCGATTTTCTGAATTTGTAATTTTAGGTGCAGCTTTTAGAGCTCTCCATGATTTTATTCCTTTCAAACCCTGCCTTGACCCACGACTTTCATATTGACAAGGCTCATAGACCACCCTTCAAACACAGGCCCTTAACGTTTGACCGTTTTCTGACCGAGCCGTGTGTGACACGACCAAGGGTCAGGGTCGGTGGTCCAAGTCAAGAATGTGGCCTTTAAAATATTGTATGGGGTGAAGGTCGTACCAAAAGGCCAAGTGTCGAAAAACTGACCTTAAACTGTGTGCATAAATTTCAAGTCAATCGGTTATTAACTTTAGCCGTTAGAGCGTTCACAAGATTTTTCAAAGTGACCAAGGGCCATAACTCTGTCAGTAATTATTGGATATAGCTGAAAATCAATAGGCATCTCCGTCTCGTGACCTTAGACACTGTGTATACATTTAAAGTCAATCAGATATTAACTTTAGTCGCTAGAGCGTTCACAAGAATTTTTTGAGAGATCAAGGGTAATAAGCTAGGCAGTAATTATCGGATATCCATAGGCGTCTTCGTCTCGTGACCTTTAACATTGTGCATAAATTTCAAGTCAATCGGGTATCAACTTTAGCCGTTAGAGAGTTCACAAGATTTTTCAAAGTGATCAAGGGCCATAACTCCGGCAGTAATTAGTGGATATCGCTGAAAATCAATAGGAATCTCCGTCTCGTGACCTTAGACACTGTGTATACATTTAAAGTCAATCAGATATTAACTTTAGTTGCTAGACGGCTCACAAGAATTTTTTGAGAGATCAAGGGTAATAACCCAGGCAGTAATTATCGGATATCCATAGGCTTCTTCGTCTCGTGACCTTTAACACTGTGCATAAATTTCAAGTCAATCGGCTATTAACTTTAGCCGTTAGAGCGTTCACAAGATTTTTCAAAGTGATCAAGGGCCATAACTCTGGCAGTAATTAGTGTATATCGCTGAAAATTAATAGGCTTGTTCGTCTCGTGACCTAAAACTGTGTGCTTAAATTTCAAGTCAATCGGATATTAACTTTAGCCGCTAGAGCGTTCACTATATTTTTTGAAGAGATCAAGGGTAATAACTCTGGCAGTAATTATCGGATATCCCTCAAAATCCATTATATGCTTTTTCGTCTCATGACCTTAAACACTGTGCATAAATTTAAAGTCAGTCGGGTATTAACTTTAGCCTCTAGAGCGTTCACACGAAATTGTGGACGATAGGTGGACGGACGGTCGGGGGCGACGGCAATATACGACCACATTTCCATGTGGGCGTATAATTAAAATATACGAAAATTATTATTACTTTTATGAACGGCAGCATCAGACACGGGGCGCCGAGTGTTGGAGTTCGTTTGAGTGTCTTGTTATTCGAGTCTAAATTGTCAAGAAATGCAAATGGCGTCGTACCGATAAACATATCTCCCCGGAGAAGCTAAAGGTCGGTAAAATGAAAAGTTATAGATCGATTTTGCTAAAATTTGGTGTGAGGTCATCTCGAACCGAGCGGAACATCCCCTGAAAATTTCAAGTCTCTACGACCCCGGGAACTGGTAGAGGTGCGATTCTGAAATAGAACCCGTTTTTGTTTATATTTTGTAGAAAACCACTGGTCAGTCTATGACACCTGAATAACAGATCGACAAACAGGCATTATTTTTATTCAGAAAAGAGATGGGTTTGTTCGTAGTCACAGTTATAAACATTTCCACAATTGATTCCACAACCAAATCATAAAGTCAATTGTAGCCTATTCAACGGCGGCCCGGTAGCGACACAACAGATTGAAAATGGAATAACTGACATACTCACAGCACCACAAATCAACAGGAAGACTCTCTCCATCGCAGATGTAAGAGAGGGATAGACGTTCACAAATTGACAAGGCTAGGGCGGCCTTTTTGTCTGCTGTACAGAACATTGACAAATTCCTCACAGAAATAGAAACTCGTTTGGATGAATTAAAAGTCCTGATAGAACTTAACGTCCACAGAATTGAATTTACCGAAAGTTTGAGTAAAATTGAATATCTAACACTTGAAGACGAGACCGTTCTTAACGAAGACACTACGCTGAGAATGATATTACTGCAGAAAGAATATTCCATGCGTACACGTACACGCTGTGTAGCGAAGCCACATGGAATTAACCATCTGTGTCGTACTTTTGGTTTTGACCCCTCTGACTCTGTACCGTTGATTACAGATTAAACATCCATAAGTGTACAAATGTGTTGTTATTTATGTGATCCCATTTGAATATTGTTCACAAAATAAATAAGATATGTTTACAGGATCATTTTGTTATACGAAAAACTAAATGATGCGTTTTCTATGGCGCTCAGTATATTTGTCAAAACACGAACCCCCAAACTGCAAATAAAGCCAATGTAAAACAATCTTCGAATACTTGTCCAATTGGAATTTCGGTTTTGGCCCGCAGGAAAATGTCGCTAAATTTGATTCTGGGTGCTGGATATGTGATTTTTGTATATAATGGCAAGTAAATATTTTTGTTCGCGTGAAAAAATTCCTTATTTTTATTGTATATAATGACAAACTAGGTAGCACACTAATAAAAAGTAATACATGGTGTCCGTTGAGGTTATCGATCCAACAATTATTCTATGAAGTATGCAATATGCAAATAAGATGATTTAATTCGTGCATGCATGCTGTCAGCCAATAGTAACGGTACATTTTCCCGCGGTTAAACGTCTCTGACCAATGGAAAAAATAGTTGTTCGATCGAGTTTCTCGTGCGATATTCTATAATTAGCTGTATGACTCCCGACTTGAAGATTTATGCAATTCCATAATCCGAATTGATGTGGATTCCGCTAAGTAAAAGCATGCGTCTCAAATTATGCTTTAAATTTAATGTACATGTCTATGAAACTGCCGTTGAGAAATATGTAGACTTTGGATTCTAAAATATTTAAAGAAGCCTCCTCAATATCGCAAATATGGTCAAATTATATGTGCATACCTCGAGAACGCCACACCTCGCACCAACCTTTTATTTGGGCTGTAGATGGCTATATGTTCCATATTTCCTGTCTTGATATTTGGTTAATACATAATGGACAGTCTGAGGCTTTTATCAAACTTAAAATATAGCACCACCGAGGTACAAATAATGGATAGTTTCTAAAAGGAAAAAGCGATAAAAAAACATAATGGATGGATTCGTAAAACATGCACACGAATGCATGCGACAAAACACCCCAGTCATATATATATGTCTTCAAGTGAAGACACCATGTTTATAACACAGTCGAATATTAATGGTGAGAATATTGATACGGATTACATGCGGTGATGAACTCGATATGGAGGGAGACTAGCCATAGAATTTGGGATGTTCTTGATAGGGGGCTTAATAGTCGTCAAAGTTGTGATGGAGAGGGTTCTCACGAAAATGATATCGATATTGATAACATTCTTAGTACTGTAATTAATATAGAGAGTTTTTAGCCGTCCAAATTTTGATTTGAAATTTCATATATACTCTGATATAAGTAACAGACTCACAGGGTGAAGGACGCAAACGAATTCACGAAATTCAAAGTCAACCGTCATTATGGTATAACAGTGATATATTTGAACGATTTTTAGAATCGGGTAAAATTGTGACCTGTATAGGTTCCACGAGTTATAAACACGATTTTTGTTCAATCAGGGGTCGTAATCCAGAAAGTTACCGTTCGATATGTACCAATATCGCAAGGTCATAATTCATATCGAAAGGAACCGAGATCGTTCGGATATTTAAAACCTATATTTCAAGTTATGACCTGTAGAGTGTCCACTAACACAATTTGAACGGATGGACGTCCGGGCGGACATAGGTGGCGTCAATATCAGTGACATGCAACAGGCTGATTTATGTTGAATCCATTTTGTAGAAAAAAAACCAACTAAAATTCACTGACAACAAAATAGACAATATGGAAACCGTTAATTCTACACATTTACAAACACGTGAAATCAAGATATGATCTTTAAGTGGCATTTAGCGATCGGTAAACACATTAACAGAACACAGTTTTTATGGGTTACAATCACTAGTTTTATTCTAAAAGCACGACGTTTCGACAAGTATCCTCTTATCGTTATCAAGCACAATGACATTTAGTAAACTTGAGATCAATATATACAAAATTCATAGTGAAACCATAAACATGGATTAAAATAACAGTGCCAAAAGGGGGGATCTAAGAAGTAAAGGATATTTAACAACAACAACAACAACAAAGTAATTAACTGATTAAATAAACTCTGGGGTTGAGTAGGGGGTTGTTGACTAGTATGAGGCCCTTCAAAGGGTACCTTGAACAGGCCGGTTAAAGCTGATGAGGCACAGAAAGTGAGGCCATATAATTAACTTATTAGATAAACTCTAGTGTTGAGTAGGGGTTATTGACTATTTTGAGGCCCTTCAAAGGATGCCGTGAATAAACCTGTAGGCTGATGAGGCCATAACGGTGAGGCCATATACATGAAATAGGTAGATATGGTTTTATAACAACAGATATGACAATACACAGATAATTGAAAGGTTAGGGAGAATCTATAATAGCGAAGATTTAACAATGAAAGGGGGGGGGGAATGCAACCAAGGGTGCTAAATTGACATAGTTAAATTTTATTATGCATATTAATAACATCATCATATGCCCTGGGGATGTAAAGCCCTAAGTCCCTATTAAGTTGAGGTGAGGGTCTTCTGATGTTAATAGCTTCAAGGATCTTTCTGGTTTTCTTGTTCTGTTGATTGGCGGTGAGTATTTGGACATCATTCCATTTAACTTGATGTTGTGGGTGGTTCTGTAGATCTTCTGCTATGGCTGAATTATTAGTGACGGCTTTGGATCTATGTTCTGTTATTCTTTTATCAATTGGACGTTTCGTTTCTCCAATATAAGAGGCATCACAGGAGCAAACCACTTGATATACAACTCCTTTGGGTTGAATCGGGACAATTGGTAGCAGCTTACCATTGGCTTTGAGTATTTGTTTGAGGGTGGTGGGGACGGAGAATGTGGTATCGATGTTGGCTTTCTTTAGTAGATTGCTCACTTTGTATGTCAGATTGCCATAAAAGGGCAAGGTTATTCTGATAGGGGATTTTTCGGGTTTTTGATGGTGTGTCCTGTTGGTTTTTATCGTTTCATTGATCTGCTTATTCACTAGTAAGGGGGGGGGGATAATTATTCAGGTTACAAAACACATGGCGTAAATGGTCCAGTTCTTCCTGCAGGAATTCGGGTTCACAAATGGTAATTGCTCTGCGTGCTAGGGTGGATATAAGAGCTCTTTTGATATAATGGGGATGACTGGAGTTATAATTAATATATTGATCTGTGTGGGTTGGTTTGCGGTATATTTTAGTTTTCAGTTGATTATTCACTTTTTTAACTTGAACATCTAAGAACGGTAGTGTCTCATCTTTTTCTGTTTCAATAGTAAATTTAATTTTGGGGTGCTGTTTGTTCAGGTGTTCTAATAGGGACATTGGGTCGTCATTTTCATCAAGGACTACAAATGTATCATCAACTTTGCGAAGCCAAAGGATTGGAGTAATTGGGGAGTTTGTAAGCGCACACTTTTCAAATTCTGTCATGTAAATTTCAGAGATTAAGGGTGATAGGGGACTTCCCATAGGCAAACCATCAACTTGCTTGTATATATCGTCACCCCATGTGAAGAATGTAGAGTCTATACACATACTAACCAATTCCAGGATGCTGTCGGTTGATAATTTAGTTTCTAGTGGTGCTTCTAATTCATTTATTCGGGTACGGAGGACTTCAATGGCTTCTTGACGGGGAACGTTGGTAAACAGGTCAACAACATCGTACGAAACAATTCTACCAGGTCGGTTTAGGTCTCTGATTGTGTTACAAAAACCACCAGAGTCTTTGATAAAGGAATCAGAGGAAGTTCCTAAAGGTGCAAGTAGCTTCGACATGTATTTAGCAACATTGTAAAAAACTGAATCTCTTGAGCAGACTAATAATCTGGCCTTAATCGGGTTTTTGTGAGTTTTGATAGTGGCTCGGGCGTAAGGTGGACGTGGATGGTTGGGTTTCAACTGGTAGGAAAGATCTTTAGTTAGTTGTTGCGAGTCACATAGTTCTTTAAGCTTGTCATTTAGTTGTTTCTCTAATGTTGTTGTTGGATTTTTTCTGATTCTTCTGTAGGTATTGGCATCATTAAGCAGTTGGTCGACCGTTGAATTGTATTCGTTAGTGTTCATGATGACAGTGGATTTCCCTTTATCAGCTGGTATTATCGTTATGGACTTGTCGTTTTTTAGATCTTCTATGGCTTTAGTCTCACCCTTGGTAATGTTGTGGGAGTTCTTTTTTGTGGTGGATTTAATTATTAGGTCGGCTATCTGGTGGCGAAGGAAATCAACTTTACCCCCTGGTGCTAGTTGGCATAAACCTTTCTCAATGTTGGCGATAAATACATCATGATTCCTTGGTGTCCAGGATGGTGCGAACTTCAGACCCTTGGAAAGTAAACTGATTTGGTCGTCGGTTAGAACTTTACTGCTGAGGTTGACAACTGTCTTAGTAAGGAAGTCGGTCTTGAGCTTAGTTGTATCTGCTTTCTTGGTTGTGGTATTATCATTCTTTAGTTGTTCAAACTTTTTTAGGTGTCGTTGTTTAATTCTTTCTCCGCTAGCTCGGTTGGTGGAAGTCTGAACCTTGCGAATGGAATTGAGATCCTCTGTGGTAACTAGTTGATTAAGTTCCAAATGTGATGCCTCTATTTCTTGTCGAAACGTCGTGCTTTTAGAATAAAACTAGTGATTGTAACCCATAAAAACTGTGTTCTGTTAAATCAAGATATGGTTATCTGACATTTAGATAACTATAATTGTTTTAGACGATTGTTAAAGAATCTTGGTTTAAAACATCAAAGGGTGGCGTCATATCTATGTTTTAATGTATTTGAATGTTCTTTTTACATTTGATGGCACCATGCTCCCTTATTTTAACGATCTTCTAAATCGTATATAAAATCTGTTCCATGGATTTATTGTGTTTTAATGTACTGTGAACATTTTGATCAAACCATGTTTCCTTATTTTAACGATATTCGAATTCGCATATAAAATATATTTAGTGATATTCACGTATTTTAATGTTCATTTTTATACGCCCACATTGAAATGTGGTCGTATATTGTCGTCGCCCCCGTCCGTCCGTCCGTCCGTCGGTCCGGCGTCCACAATTGCTTGTGGACGCTCTACAGGCTAAAGTTAATATCCGATTGACTTTAAATTTATACACAGTGTGTAAGGTCATGAGACGAAGAAGCCTATTGTTTTTCAGCGATTTCCGATAATAACTACCAGAGTTATGGCCCTTGGTCACTTCAAAAATATTCGATTGACTTTAAATTTATACACAGCGTTTAAGGCCATAAGACAATGAAGCCTATTGATTTTCGGCGATTTCCGATAATTAGTGCCAGAGTTATGGCCCTTGATCTCTTTAAAAAATCTTGTGGACGCTCTAAAGGTCAAAGTTAATATCCGATTGACTTTAAATTTATACACAGTGTTTAAGGTCATGAGACGAAGAAGCCTATTGTTTTTCAGCGATTTCCGATAATAACTACCAGAGTTATGGCCCTTGATCACATCAAAAAATCTTGTGGACGCTCTAGAGGCCAAAGTTAATATCCGATCGACTTTAAATTTATACACAGCATTTAAGGTCATAAGACAATGACGCCTATTGATTTTCGGCGATTTCCGATAATTAGTGCCAGAGTTATGACCCTTGATCTCTTTAAAAAATCTTGTGGACGCTCTAAAGGTCAAAGTTAATATCCGATTGACTTTAAATTTATACACAGTGTTTAAGGTCATAAGACAAAGAAGCCTATTGATTTTCAGCGATTTCCCATAATTAGTGCCAGAGTTATGGCCCTTGATCACTTCAAAAAATCTTGTGGAAACTCTAGAGGCCAAAGTTAATATCCGATTGACTTTAAATTTATACACAGTGTTTAAGGTCATAAGACGAAGACGCCTATTGATTTTCAGCGATTTCCGATAATTAGTGCCAGAGTTATGGCCCTTGATCACCTCAAAAAATCTTGAGGACGCTCTAGAGGCCAAAGTTAATATCCGATTGACTTTAGATTTATACACAGTGTTTAAGGTCATGAGACGAAGAAACCTATTGATTTTCGGCGATTTCCGATAATTAGTGCCAGAGTTATGGCCCTTGATCTCTTTAAAAAATCATGTGGACGCTCTAAAGGTCAAAGTTAATATCCGATTGACTTTAAATTTATACACAGTGTTTAAGGTCATAAGACGAAGAAGCCTATTGATTTTCAGCGATTTCCGATAATTAGTGCCAGAGTTATGGCCCTTGATCACTTCAAAAAATCTTGTGGACGCTCTAGAGGCCAAAGTTAATATCCGATTGACTTCAAATTTATACACAGTGTTTAAGGTCATAAGACAGAGACGCCTATTGATTTTCAGCGATTTCCGATAATTAATGCCAGAGTTATGGCCCTTGATCACCTCAAAAAATCTTGTGGACGCTCTGGAGGCCAAAGTTAATATCCGATTGACTTTAGATTTATACACAGTGTTTAAGGTCATGAGACGAAGAAGAATATTGATTTTCAGCGATTACAAATAATTACTGCCAGAGTTATCTCCCTTGATAACTTCAAAAATTCTTGTGACGCTATAGAGGCCAAAGTTACCATCCGATTGACTTCAGATTGATACATAGAGTTTAAGGTGTTGAAACGAACAAGTATTTTGATTTTCAATGAATTTAGATAACTGAACAGCTAAATCCATGATATTAAATGTTTCATGTATATACTAATTGTTAGCGTGGGGTAAAACTTTATAAAAAGCAATCAAATTCTAATGATTTTCTGATAATTACATAATGAGTTGTTACTCTTAATCAGTTTTTAGTGTATTACAAATGTTTCATTACCGAAAAAAGTAAAAATATGCGACAAACCTTGTTGACTGCCCGGACGATTTAGCTGCTGTGGGCGTATGTTTCGTTGCCTGGCAACCTATCTTTAGTGTATTACAAATGTTTCATTACCGAAAAAAGTAAAAATATGCGACAACCCTTGTTGACTGCCCGGACGATTTAGCTGCTGTGGGCGTATGTTTCGTTGCCTGGCAACCTATCTTATATAATGGTGACACCTTGCTTCCTTGTTGCTACAATATTCTACATTAAACTGCATCAAACATCAAAAAAAAAATTATTGACCAAAAACAACATAATCAGTCATCCGACCGAATACAACACACTCGGTCATCCGACCAAAAACAACCACAAATTCTGCGCAAAATGTTGAAATAAGCGTACGTGCAAGATAATATAAATTAATTGGCACTATTTAATCAATTAAATCATTAGAAATTGTAACTAATCAATTACATTCATTAGAAATTGTAACGTCAATGTGAAAACAAAATTGCCGCACGATCAAAGTTCAAGATAATAGGTTGCACTATCATAAAGACGCAAAGAATAGAAAGCGCCTCGCACTTTATAGCGCGACTTGCAGTGTTTACTTTTCACGTCATACAACTTCCAATATGGCCGACTTATGGCGTCGTTGTAAAACACGTCATTGCTATTCTAGTCTATATTTCTATGGTAGAAACAATAACATTTACATTAATATGAGTATAACATATATACATGTGTGGATATGAATTAACCAGGGGTGTGTAACCTTTGTGTTATAACCTTAATTAATCCGTGTAAATTGTTTAGTACATGAGGGTGAGTACAATTAAACAATACGCTAAACTTGTTTGTATTTGGTCGTAAGTTGAACTTAGGAGATATTGACAATTTCCTTTTCTTTAAAATAACCGAATCTGTACAAATGAATAAATAGTGAAATTCGTCGCCTATTTCGTTTAGGTTGCATAGTTTACAGATTCTATTTTCTCTTGGGATTTTCTTCCATCGGCCAGTTTCTATGTGTAGCTTGATATTACAAGTTCTAAATCTACATATTAGTTTAGATTTGTACATGGGTAAAACTGATAGATATTTTTCTAGATCAAGACTATGTTTAAATAATCTATAGTTTAAACCTTTTGAAAATAATGCGATGGATGCTACTATGCCATGATTGTAAAAATTGGTCTTGCAGGGTTTGGGTAATTCGGGTTTTCAGCCATTTGATATTTAAAAGGGTTTGTGTTACGTATATATACGATAAGCCACATTCGTCAAGGATGTTTTTAATACATTTCATCCAGGGTGTATTGCACGATTTTGACAGTATATACAGTTTAGTTGTCAGTTTGTTTTCATCAGTTACTACTTTAGCCCAGAAGCATACCATTCGTACTTTAATATCAATAATTAACGAGTACCTGCTCAGTTCACCCAAGACCATCGACGAACTAGTGGAATTATTTAATGATAATATGTATTTACAATATTTCATATGGACTCGTTCGATATTGTTAGTGTTAGAGTAGCCCCAAACTTCGCATGCATATAATAATATAGGCTTTACTACTTTATCAAACATATCCAATTTACATTCTATACTTAAATTATGTTTAGTACATTTTGATAAAACTCCTTACATAGCTTTCGTAGATTTGTCATTATTATTCTTGCTATGATAGTTAAAATATCCATTTTTCGTGAAATGAACACCCAAATGTTTAGTACATTTTGATAAAACTCCTTACATAGCTTTCGTAGATTTGTCATTATTATTCTTGCTATGATAGTTAAAATATCCATTTTTCGTGAAATGAACACCCAAATACTTAAAATTATCAACAATATCAATACTAGAGTTACTAAAATAAAATGTTCAATCATCTGGTTCTTTTCCATTAAAAATCATTATCTTAGTTTTATGTGTATTCACTTTTAATTTCCATAATAGGCAGTATTCATTAAAAATATTTAGTTGTTTTTGTAGGTCCTTGCTTGTTAAAAATATGATCAACTGTGGAATAATGTTTCCGAAAGCCTGCTTGATTTTCTAAAATAATCTGATAGCTTTTGGAGAATTGGTTTAGCCGTTTGTTAATAATAGAGGTGAACAGTTTGCCCAAGCAACTCAGTAAAGTGATTGGTCGATAATTAATTGGGTTTAAATGTGTGTAAAATAGCTTTATTTAACGTCCGCTTCCACCGAGGTGATATCGCAGACAATAACATGTTATTTGTGTATGGTGAGAATATTTACAAAGTGATTAGTGGAAAATAGATAATTGAATATATTTATATATATATATGTACAGAAACATTGACTAACTGGTGTAAAGTTAAAAAGTGCTATTTGAGACGATCACAGACATAGACAGATGAGCACAGTGCAAGACATACATAAACATGGACGAACATATAGACAAAATGGACAATTACGAACAGACAAGAACATTTACATACAGAGACATGATATGTACATATATATATATTTGGTCATTTTGTCGGTCTGGTCGTTCTGTTCGGTAGAATGGCAGGGCGGTGCAACTCTTCCTTGGGGCTTGTCGGTGAGTGATAGGCCTGATCCATTCTTCCTTCCATTTGGTTTTGTTGTCCGGTATGGTGGTTCTGTTTCATCTTCGTTTTTTGTGTTCATTCCTTTTGTTTGTTGGTTCTCTGAAGGAAGAATCCAGCACCTGAAAAGAAAGAAGAAAAAAAAAAAAAAAAAAAAAAAAAAAAAGAGTATCTGGTCTTACAGCTAATCTGGGATTATTTCGTCTGAGATAAGGCTTCAGTGGATGGGGTGGGAATGGTGGCAAAGAAAGAAAAAAAAAAAAAAAAAAAAAATGGAATGGAATGAAAGGTAGAATTAAAATAAATTGGATAGAGTCCGGTAAGAGTAGTAGTAGGCATAAGGTTCACATAAAGCATAGTATATTCATAAATACATTTTATAATTCTTTATTTCAAATCCATTTGTAATTACAATACAACATTATGTGAAATTACATGGATGTACAATCAATCATGATTTAAGTATATAATTGATGATAAACGATAATAATAATGATTTGATTTCTGCAGGACGATGCGTTTCCCTCGAGGGGACATTTTTGCGCACCGTCCTGCATTGTGTTTTTTAATTGATTTGCTAAGTTGCCAGATGGGTTACGCTTCTCTCTAGGAGACATTTTTGCGTTCCACCTGGCTTACGCATGTTGCTATATATGTTTTGTTGTCCCCCGCCTTTCAAAGAAAGTTGGGGGACTATTAAAATGGGTTCGTCCG
The DNA here is from genome assembly GCA_948474765.1 of Patella depressa. Lineage (NCBI taxonomy): Eukaryota > Metazoa > Mollusca > Gastropoda > Patellidae > Patella > Patella depressa. The sequence goes on along the minus strand of CAOLEZ010000009.1, from coordinate 234,687 downwards.
TCTGTCCGTCTGTCTGTCCGTCTGTCTGTCTGTCTGTCCGTCACACTTTTTGGGACACAATAACTCTCTTCCTAATTGAGCTAGAATGTTCAAACTTGGTGTATGTGTTTATTAGGTCAATGCCTTGATGGAGTTCGAAGATGAGCATTTTCTGCTTAGGGTAAGCAGAGATAAGCAATTTGATTGGTTGATGCTTTGGGACACGATAACTTTAGTTCTAATTAAGTGAGATTGATGAAACTTGGTGTATAGTTTCATTATAGTAATACCTTGACTAAGTTCGATAATGAGCATTTTCTGCTCAGGGTAAGCAGAGCTATACGCAATTTGATTGGTCGAGAATTTGGAACACAATAACTCTCCTTCTAATTGAGTTAAAATGTTCAAACTTGGTGTATATGCTTATTAGGTCAATGCCTTGATGGAGTTCGAAGATGAGCATTTTCCGCTTAGGGTAAGCAGAGATAAGCAATTTGATTGGTTGATGCTTTGGGACACGATACCTTTAGTTGTGTTTTTTAATTGATTTGCTAAGTTGCCAGATGGGTTACGCTTCTCTGTAGGAGACATTTTTGCGTTCCACCTGGCTTACGCATGTTGCTATATATGTTTTGTTGTCCCCCGCCTTTCAAAGAAAGTTGGGGGACTATTAAAATGGGTTCGTCCGTCTGTCCGTCTGTCTGTCCGTCTGTCTGTCCGTCTGTCTGTCTGTCTGTCCGTCACACTTTTTGGAACACAATAACTCTCCTTCTAATTTAGTTAAAATGTTCAAACTTGGTGTATATGCTTATTAGGTCAATGCCTTGATGGAGTTAGAAGATGAGCATTTTCCGCTTAGGGTAGGCAGAGATAAGCAATTTGATTGGTTGATGCTTTGAGACACGATAACTTTAGTTCTAATTAAGTGAAAGTGATGAAACTTGGTGTATAGTTTCATTACAGTAATACCTTGACTAAGATCGATAATGAGCATTTTCTGCTCAGGGTAAGCAGAGCGATAAGCAATTTGATTTGACGAGACTTTGGAACACAATAACTCTCCTTCGAATTGAGTTAAAATGTTCAAAATTGGTGTGTATGCTTATTAGGTCAATGCCTTGATGGAGTTCGAAGATGAGCATTTTCTTCTTACGGTAGGCAGATATAAGCAATTTTTGGATGACATTTCGTGTTCAGTTTGATTGGTCGATACGTTTGAAAAAAATAAATGTCATCTATTTATTTTGGGATTTCGGCGGGGGACATCAGCCTCACTGTTGGCTTGTTAAACCTATTTCCTGTATGAAGTCCCAGATGAGCTGAGAGGTCCAGTATCTGTCTTCTGGTGGTGGAGAAAGTAGGGAATTGAGATTAAGCGAATTGGGTTTAAAGCGTCTCCTTTATTTTTATAAATGGGGATGATATGTCCGATTAACCAGTCGGACTGGATTATTCCTATGTCAAATACAATGTTAAACATAAGAACATAAGTCGGTACCAATGCATGAATGCTATGTTTTATACACTCGTCCGAAGATTTATTTGATTTTAGTTTTTTGACAGCTTTGAAAATTTCGTCAGCAGTTATGCTTGCGTTTATACAAACATTGCTATCTATATCGTATATTTCATTCAATTCATGCATTGGTAATACATAATCAGGAACGGCGTTATTTACATTTCTATTCACGTTATTAAAATAATCATAGAGCGATTGTAAGGGTATTTCACTATTGGCCCTGCCCCTACGGTCCTTATCATTAAGAATATTCCAATATTCCTTTGGGTCTGAACATCTGATATTTTGTAATTTTCTTTTCATGTTGAGTCTATGTAGTTTTATGAATTTATGTAGAGTTTTTTTGTAAGATGCTCCTTTTCGTATCAATTCGTTTTTAAATATTGTCCCGTCATGTTTTTTATATAGTCGCTTGGATTTTCTATAATTCTGACGCGCTAACTGGCATTCTCTATTAGACCATGATTGTTTATACTTAAATACTCTTTTGATGGAAGTTTTATTCGTACATACATGTCTGGTACCAAATGTGGACTTGCCAGCATCTGCAAGAATATTACAGACATCATGCATTAAGTTATCGACGATATCAATATTTACAGTATCAAGTTTCACATTCCTTAGTATATTATTTATTTCATCTAGTTTGGATAGGTTTTCATTTATCATAAGACAATATTTAGCTTTATTTTGGGGATCCCATCTATTGACAATTTCTTTGGTGATAGGTGTGGTTTTCTTTTGACTTTGTTCGTTATCACAATAGAATTGGGTTGTAATTAGCAAACAAATGGGTTTGTGGATATCTGAAAAAAGGTTGGAGTATTGAGAAACCTTCAATTTTAAATAAGAATTCAGAATTAGATATACAATAATCTACAATACTTGCATCATTGCAGGTAAATTCGCCGATTCCTTTATCCTTGCCTAAACGGCCATTTAATATCACAAAATTGTTATGTATAGGATATTAACCTACCCAAGGTTGATATGATAGAGAACACTTGGGCTCCGAGGGAGAGTAGGTTTATATCTGACATATACAACGTTCACCCTTAAATTTAATGGACTCTTCTAAAAAAGGCAACAGTGATTGGATAATTGCTTGACATCACGTGCACGTGTTTGTTTATACGTCGCAATGTTGTAGTAATTGAACTGAAGAAAGCTAAAACAAAATGGACGAAGTCAGACGAATAATCAATCCTTTTTAGTCATCATATTGACGATAGAATAGATGTGAATGCAACTATGATGAGGATCTATACAAAGCCTGAAGAAAATTTGGATCAAAAGGCAATCTTTTCCGATAATTCTGACAATGAACCGTGACTGAAGGTTATTTTTCGGTATGTTCAGAGAAAGAGTTGACCGACTGTTTTGAGTGGACTGTAGCCGTAGCCAAAAATACTTTACAAAGGAACTCTTGGGTGATAAATACTTTCAAGTCTTGGAGTGTGTGGAGAAATGATTTGGGCAGAAAGAAAATTCTGAAAGATATCTTAGACATGGACTAGAGTGTGGATAACCGATTTAAATAATAAATAATCTTTTTTTATTGTCAAAAGAATAAAATTTAGAGTTAGCAGGGGGGATATATATGATTCCGATAAGTAGGTTTTATCTTTTTGTAATTTAAAATTAATCCATAGAACGTATTCCCTTTTAAAATCAATCAGCTTTGCTTCACTCGATATTTTATCCTTAAAAAGATATTAACATGAAAGGTTAGCTTCACTAAAACTTAGGTAAAATTTTACAACTAAGGAAGAATTATGCATGATTATTAATGATTTTGAAACCCCTTGGATTTAACTCATTTAAACGATTAGGCCAAACTGAATTAAGTCTATGAATCCACAGACTTTCTGCTGTGTTCAATTTTTATACTCCCACATTTTCATGTGGACGCACTATGCCGTTGCCCCTGTCCGTCCGGGCGTCCACAATTTGTTTGTGGATTCTCTACAGGTCACAATTCTTATTCGATTTTGACGAAACTTGAAATATAGATATCCCACGTAAGATCTCGGCTGCTTTCGGTATTGGCATGTATCGGGTCGAAACTTCATGGATTATGGCCCCTGATTGTACGAAAAATCATGTTTTTAGCTTGTGGACCCTATAGAGGTCACAATCTTGAACCGATTTTGACGAAACTTGAAATGTATGGTTATAACCCAAATATCTTGGTTCCTTTCGATATTTGCGCTCATCGGATCCTAACTTTCTGAATTATGGCCCATGATTGTCCGAAAAATCGCCCTTTTTAGCTTGTGGTCCATGTGGAGGTCAAAATTATTATCCGAATTAAAAAACCATTTGATTGTATCACCATTACATGGTAATGAAGGTTGAGTTCGAATTTCGTGAAAATCGGACCGAAACTGACGGACAAAATGGCCGCCATTTGTACGCGAATAGTGTGAAAATATGTTGTGGCCCCTATAGAGGTCACAATTTTAATTCAATTTTGATGAAACTTGAAACACATGTTTATAACCTAAAGAATTTGGTTCCATTCCATATTTGTGCATATCGGATTGTAACTTCCTGAATTATGGCCCCTGATTGTACGAAAAATCGCCTTTATTAGCTTGTGGTCCCTCTGGAGGTCACAATTATTACCTGTTATATCACTGTTACAGGGTGATCTATGTTGAGTTCGAATTTCGTGAAAATCGGACCGAAATTGCTGAACAAAATGGCCACCACTTTTACGCGAATGGTGTAAAAATATGGTATATCAAGGTTGTGGACCCTATAGAGGTCACAATTTTAATTCAATTTTGATGAAACTTGAAATACATCTTTGTAACCTAAAGATCTTAGTTCCTTTCGATATTTGCACATATCGGATTGTAACTTCCTGAATTATGGCCTCTGATTGTACGAAAAATCGCCTTTATTATCTTGTGCTCCGTCTGAAGATCACAATTTTAGTATAACCTGTTTTAAAAAAAACAATTGATCATATCACCGTTACACTGTAATGAATGTTCGGTTCGAATTTCATGAACATCGGACCAAAATTGCTGAACAAAATGTCCGCCACTTTTATGGCCTCTGATTGGCCTCTGATTGTACTAAAAATCGCCTTTATTCTCTTGTGGTCCGTCTGAAGATCACAGTTTTAGTATAACCTGATTTAAAAAAACAATTGATTATATCACCGTTACACTGTAATGAATGTTCGGTTCGAATTTCATGAACATCGGACCAAAATTGCTGAACAAAATGGCCGCCACTTTTACGCGAATGGTGTAAACGTATGGTATATCAAGGTTGTGGACCCTGTAGAGATCACAATTTAAATCCGATTTTGACGAAACTTACAATGCATGTTCGTAACTCAAAGATCTTGGTTCCTGTCGATATTTGCACATATCTGATCATAACTTTCTGAATTATGATCCCTGATTGTACGAAAAATCACCTTTTTTTATAGCTTGTGGTCCCTTTGGAGGTCACAATTATTAACGGATTAAAAATAACATTTGATTATATCACTGACCGTAATGCAAGGGTGAGTTCGAATTTCGTGAAAAAAAACTGATGGACAAATACTATTAAAAAAATATGGTATATCAAGGTTGTAGACCCTGTAGAGGTCACAATTTTAATCTGATTTTTGATGAAACTTTAAATGCATGTTTATAATCCAAAGATCTTGGTTTCTTTAGATATTTGCGCATATCGAATCGTAACTTCCTGAATTATGGCTCCTGATTGTACTAAAAATGCACAACTATTATCCGATTTTAAAAAACGTTTGATTATATCACTTTTCACTCTAATGAAGGTTGAGGTCGAGTTTCGGACGGACGGACGGAGGCGACGACAATATACGACCACATTTCTATGTGGGCGTATAAAAAGACGATTTTTCGTACAATTAGGGGCCATAATTCTTGAAGCTATGATCGGATATGCGTGAATATGGAAAAGAACCGGGATATTTGGGTTATAAACACGCATGTCAAGTTTCATCAAAATCAGTTCAAAATTGTGACCTCTATTTAGGGTCCATACAAGCTAAAAATGTGATTTTTCGGACAATGAAGGGCCATACTCCATGATGTAGCGATCCGTTACATGCCAATATCGTAAGCAGCGGAGATTTTTTGGAGATAAACCTATAATTCAAAATTGGATAAGAATTGTGACCTGTATACACAGAGTGTCTACAAACAATTGAGGACGGATGGACGTCTATAGGCAACACACATCACCGGTGAGTTGCTGGCAGGGTATAAAAAATAGGTTGCCAGGCAACGAAACATACGCATACGACAGCTAAATCGTCCGGGCTGTCAACAAGAATTGTCGCATATTAAGTAATTATCAGAAAATCATTAGAATTTGTTTGGTTTTTATACGCCCACATTTTCACATTTTCAACTGTTAAAAAATGGTATATCAAGGTTGTGGACCCTGTGGATGTCACAATTTTAATTCGATTTTGATGAAACTTGAAATTCATGGTTAAAACCCAAAGATCTTGGTTCGTTTCGATATTTGCGCATATCGGATCGTAACTTCCTGAATTATGGCCCCTGATTATACGCAAAATCGCCCTTTTTATACGCCCACATGGAAATGTGGTCGTATATTGCCGTCGCCCCCGTCCGTCCGTCTGTCGGTCCGTCCGTCCGTCCGTCGGTCCGTCCGTCCGTCCATCGTCCACAATTTCTTGTGAACGCTCTAGAGGCTAAAGTTAATCTCCGATTGACTTGAAATTTATACACGGTGTTAAAGGTCGTGAGACGAAGAAGCCTATTGATTTTCAGCGATATCCGATAATTACTACCAGAGTTATGACCCTTGATCACTTTGAAAAATCTTGTGAACGCTCTAGAGGCTATAGTTAATATCCGATTGACTTTAAATTTATACACAGTGTTTAAGGTCGTGAGATGAAGAAGCCTATTGATTTTCGGTGATATCTGATAATTACTGCCAGAGTTATGACCCTTGATCACTTTGAAAAATCTTGTGAACGCTTTAGAAGCTAAAGTTAATATCCGATTGACTTTAAATTTATACACGGTGTTTAAGGTCGTGAGACGAAGAAGCCTATTGAATTTCAGCGATATCTGATAATTACTGCCAGAGTTATGACCCTTGATCACTTTGAAAAATCTTGTGAACGCTTTAGAGGCTATAGTTAATATCCGATTGACTTTAAATTTATACACAGTGTTTAAGGTCATGAGACGAAGAAGCCTATTGATTTTCGGTGATATCCGATAATTACTACCAGAGTTATGACCCTTTATCACTTTGAAAAATCTTGTAAACGCTCTAGAGGCTAAAGTTAATATCCGATTGACTTTAAATTTGTACACAGTGTTTAGGGTCATGAGACGAAGAATCCTATTTGATTTTCAGTGATATCTGATAATTTCTGGCACTTGATCACTTTGAAATATCTTGTGGACAAAGGCCTTGAGACAAACCATCAAAACTATTCTAATCATTTCTGATAATTATTTAATGGGCTATTACTTGTAATAAGATTATCATGTGTTGTAAATAGTAAATGTTCTCCTGACTGATAAAAGAAACAATATGCGACAACCCTTGTTGACTGCCCGGACGACTTAGCTGTTGTGGGCGTATGTTTCGTTGCCTGGCAACCTATCTTTTTAGCTTGTGGTCCCTCTGGAAGTCACAATTATTATCCGATTTAAAAAAACGTTTGATTATATTACCGTTACACCGTAAGGAAGGTTGAGTTCGAATTTCGGGAAAATCGGACCAAAATTGCCATACAAAATGGCCGCCGTTTGTACGCGAATACTGTTAAAAAATGGTATATCAAGGTTGTGGACCTTGTAAAGGTCACAATTTTAATTCAATTTTGATGAAACTTGAAATTCATGGTTATAACCCAAAGATCTTGGTTCTTTTCGATATTTGCGCATATCGGATCGTAACTTCCTGAATTATGGCCCCTGGTTATACGCAAAATCCCCCTTTCTTTAGCTTGTGGTCCCTCTGGATGTCACAATTATTATCCGATTGAAAAAAACGTTTGATTATATCACCGTTACACCGTAAGGAAGGTTGAGTTTGAATTTCGGGAAAATCGGACCAAAATTGACAGACAAAATGGCCGCCGTTTGTACGCGAATACTGTTAAAAAATGGTATATCATGGTTGTGGACCCTGTATAGGTCACAATTTTAATTCGATTTTGATGAGGAAGGTTGAGTTCTAATTTCGTGAAAATCGTACCAAAATTGCCGGACGAAATGGTCGCCGTTTGTACGCGAATAGTGTAAAAATATGGTATATCATGGTTGTGGACTCTCTACGGGTCACAATTCTTATCCGATTTTGATGAAAAGTCACATTTCAAGGTTGTGTACCGTCACACCATAATCATTGTCGGCTTCGAATTTCATGAATATCAGACTGGAACTGACCAACTAAATGGCTGCTCCCAATACAGTATGAAATACAGGACTTAATGATGTAGGAAAAATCACTTTCGGTATTGCTTGTTCTCTATCCATCTCTCGAAAATGTGGGCGTATCCTGTCTGGCAGTGCCAGCCTATCTTTAATAAGTTCTGCCCCATGCTAACGTTTAGTATACGAAACATTTAATATTATGGATTTAGCTGTTCAATTATCGATTTTCAAAAGAAATTCAAACTCAACCATCATTAATGTGTAACGGGGATATAGTCAAACGTTTTTGTCCCCCGCCTTTCGAAGAAAGTTGGGGGACTATTAAAATGGGTCTGTCTGTCTGTCTGTCTGTCTGTCTGTCTGTCTGTCTGTCTGTCTGTCTGTCTGTCTGTCTGCCCGTCCGTCTGTCCGTCTGTCTGTCCGTCACACTTTTTGGGACACAATAACTCTCTTCCTAATTGAGCTAGAATGTTCAAACTTGGTGTATGTGTTTATTGGGTCAATGCCTTGATGGAGTTCGAAGATGAGCATTTTCCGCTTAGGGTAAGCAGAGATAAGCAATTTGATTGGTTGATGCTTTGGGACACGATAACTTTAGTTCTAATCAAGTAAGATTGATGAAACTTGGTGTATAGTTTCATTATAGTAATACCTTGACTAAGTTCGATAATGAGCATTTTCTGCTCAGGGTAAGCAGAGCTATACGCAATTTGATTGGTCGAGAATTTGGAACACAATAACTCTCCTTCTAATTGAGTTAAAATGTTCAAACTTGGTGTATATGCTTATTAGGTCAATGCCTTGATGGAGTTCGAAGATGAGCATTTTCCGCATAGGGTAAGCAGAGATAAGCAATTTGATTGGTTGATGCTTTGGGACACGATAACTTTAGTTCTAATTAAGTAAGATTGATGAAACTTGGTGTATAGTTTCATTACAGTAATACCTTGACTAAGTTCGATAATGAGCATTTTCTGCTCAGGGTAAGCAGAGCGATACGCAATTTGATTGGTCGAGACTTTGGAACACAATAACTCTCCTTCTAATGGAGTTAAAATGTTCAAACTTGGTGTATATGCTTATTAGGTCAATGCCTTGAAGGAGTTCGAAGATGAGCATTTTCCGCTTAGGGTAGGCAGAGATAAGCAATTTGATTGGTTGATGCTTTGAGACACAATAACTTTAGTTCTAATTAAGTGAGAGTGATGAAACTTGGTGTATAGTTTCATTACAGTAATACCTTGACTAAGATCAATAATGAGCATTTTCTGCTCAGGGTAAGCAGAGCGATAAGCAATTTGATTTGCCGAGACTTTGGAACACAATAACTCTCCTTCGAATTGAGTTAAAATGTTCAAAATTGGTGTGTATGCTTATTAGGTCAATGCCTTGATGGAGTTCGAAGATGAGCATTTTCTTCTTACGGTAGGCAGAGATAAGCAATTTTTGGACGACACTTCGTGTTCAGTTTGATTGGGCGATACGTTTGAAAAAAATAAATGTGGGATTAATTAATATGTGTCATCTATTTATTTTGGGATTTCGGCGGGGGACATCAGCCTCACTGTTGGCTTGTTTTTTTTATTAAGAATAAAATGGTGACCTCCATAGGGTCCACAAGGTAAAAAACATGATTTTTCGTACAATCAGGAGCCATAATTAAGAAAGTTATGGTCCAATGTGTCCAAACATCGAAATGAACCGCGGTTTTTGGGTTATAAACTTACATTTCAAATTTCATCAAAGTCGGATTAAAATTGTGACCTCTACTAACAGGGTCCACAATATCATATTTTAACTCTATTTGCGTATCAGCGGCAGCAATCTGGCTTGCAGTTTTGGCCCGATTTTGAGTGTTCAAGAAGGCTACTGATTTTCATCGATTACTTCCAAAGTTATCTCCGTTGATCACTTTAAAGAAATCTTGTGATTCTCTTAGAGGCCAAACTTTCATTCGATTGACTTCAGATTGATAAAGAGAGTTTAAGATCTTGAGACGAACAAGTATATCGATTTACAATGAATTTTGATAACTGAACAGCTAAATCCATGACATTAAATGTTTTGTATACAAAACGTTAGGATGGGGCAGAACTTAATAAAAACCAAACAAATTTTAAAGATTTTCTGATAATTAGGGTTTCACATATTTTGTTGTTTCTGTTATGATTACTAAGCTTTCATATTTTAATATGTAAGCTTATTGTTTCTGTTAAGATTATTATTTTGTATGTGTGTGTGTGTTTCCTGCAATTCGGATTTCTCAGAATCTAACCATAGTATCTTTCTGAAACTTTGACCTACCCCCCACCCCCCACCCACCCACCCAAAAAAGAAAAAAAAGAATGGGTGTTGAGTATTTTTTAAATATTTTTTCAAAACGTTTCAATTTTTCTAAATCTCAGAATTTTACGAACAAAAATAATAACAATGCATAGTCGTAACTTTGGTATTTATTGACGTATTTTACTAAAAAAATTGCTTTAAGTACCTTGTAAAAATTCATTTTCATCTGCAGTTTCAGACTTTCAAATTTCGAAAATTCGTCGCTGTGATCTCGAACCAAAAGTTAGGATCAAATTGACAACTTTTTTAATAGTTGTACGATTTTCATGAAATTTAGTATGTAAGTAGATCTTACTAATGTGACTTCAAATATATAATTAGAAATTTTCTAAATTATCTCCCCTTGATGAAATTAAGGATCAAAGTTTTCAATAAAAATCAAAGAAATATAGGTCAGAATGACCTAAATAAAAAATTTCGATACTAGACTAGTAATTACTGATTCGTACACAAAATATGGAGTTTGTCGATCGCAGTGCAACCATCTTGAAACGTGAAAATCAATAAGGCTTTTGTGATATTATTGTACTTACAGACACGGAAAATATCTTTTCTGAATCCTTGAAGACATGCCTAAAAAACGTTCAGAGCAGAATTTTGATTTAGGTCAACTGATGGTCGCCATTTTGAAGTGAATATGAAAAATAGTGAAAAATTGACATTTACGGACTTGTAAAGAAATGCAATAGGACAAATTATGTTCAATGCGTCTCCTATTTCTAAAATTAATACATTTCACGATAGCCGAGATACGGGTCGAATTTTTGGTATTTGAATATTTCAAAAATTCGAATTTTGCCTTTGACATTTTTCGTGCCGACAAAGTTGCTTACGAGTGAAAAATCACTTTTAACTTCACTAGATTGTGACCGATTTCAATGACTTTGTTTTCTTGTTCGGATTAATTATATGACCCATGACATGTGGCAGAATCTAGTTATTATTATTTTATTTAATTTTTGTTTTGTGTATTATCTGCAAATCAGTTTTCTCAGAATCCAATATAGGATCTTTCTGAAACTTTGACCTACCCCCCCCCCCCCCAATGAAAATGAGGTGCTAACATTAATTAAATATATTTACAAAACGTTTTACGGATCCGAAATCACCGAATTGCACGAACGACAAAACTTTTTTTGACCGATTTTACTAATTATACGCCCACATTGAAATGTGGTCGTATATTGTCGTCGCCTCCGTCCGTCCTTTTCAGCGATTTCCGATAATTACTGCCAGAGTTATGGCCCTTGATCACTTCGAAAAAAATTTGTGGATGCTCTAGAGGCCAAAGTTAATATCCGATTGACTTTAAATTTATACACAGTGTTTAAGGTAATGAGACGAAGAATCCTATTAGTTTTCAGCGAATTCCGATAATTACTACCAGAGTTATCTCCCTCGATCACTTTGAAAAATCTTTTGTAACACCCTTAGAGGCCAAACTTATCATCCAATTGACTTCAGATTGATACACAGAGATTTAGGTCTTGAGACGAACAAGTATATTGATTTTCAATGGATTTTGATAACTGAACAGCTAAATCTAAGATTTTAAATATTTCGTATACTAAGCGTTAGCATGGGGAAGAACTTTATAAAATCCAAACAAATTCTAATGTCTTTCTTATAATTACTTAATGAGTTGTTACTCTTAATCAGATTTTAGTGTAGGCTATTATAAATTTTTCATTACCGCAAAAAGTAACAATATGCGACAACTCTTGTTGACTGCTGTGGGAGTATATTTCGTTGCCTGGCAACCTATCTTTCTTTTTTCTTTGAGTACCTTTTTTAAAAATCAATTTGATCTGCAGTTTAAAATTTAAAAAATTTGTCGCTGTGTTTTCGAACCAGAAATTGAGACAAAATTGACAACTTCTTTCATAGTTGTACGATTTTCATGAAATTTAGTATGTGAGTAGATCTTAACGATGCGACTTCATTTATTAGAAATTTTCTGAATTATCTCCCCTTGATGAAATTAAGGATCAAAGTTGTCAAAAAAAATCATTGAAATATAGGTCAGAATGACCTAATTTCTTTTGGATATAGATAAGCAATAACTGATTCGTACACAAAATTTGAAGTTGTTCGATCGAACCGGAAATGCCACCATTTTGAAATGTGAAAAATCCACGGGGCTTTTTTGATATTTTAAATACAGACATGGGAGTTATATTTTCTCAAACCTTGAAGGAATGCCCAAAAAATGTTCAGAGCAGAATTTTGATTTAGGTCAACTGATGGTCGCCATTTTGAAGTAAATATGAAAAATAGTGAAAAATTGATATACGAGCTTGTGAACAAACACAATAGGCCATAGTATGTTAAATCCTATTTCTGAAATTGATACATTTCAGGATAGCCAGGATACAGGTCAAATTTTTGGTATTTGACTATTTCAAAAATTCGAATTTCATCTTTGACTTTTTTTGTGCCAACAAAGGGTTGTTTACGAGTGAAAATAGTTTGAAGAATACCAAAATGAATACATTTCTAGATTGCTGGGATCATTTTCGAATTTTTAGTAGTTAATGGTGTCACAATTTCGATTTTTTCCTTTGACGTTTTTCGTGCCGGCAAAGTTGTTTACAAGTGAAAAATCACATCAACTTCACTAGATTGTGACCGATTTTAATGATTTTTGTCCCTTGCCTTTCGAAGAAAGTGGGAGACTATTAAAATGGGTTCATCCGTCCGTCCGTCCGCCCGTCCGTCCGTCCGTTCCATCCGTCCGTCCGTTCCGTCCGTCCGTCCGTCGTTCTGTCTGTCACACTTTTTGGACTTGGTTGAATTCGATAATGAACATTTTCTGCTTATTGTAAGCAGGGATAAGCTATGTCATTAGTTGATGCTTTGGGACACAATAACTTTTGTTATAATGAAGTGAGAGCGATGAAACTCAGAATATGGATTCATTATATCATTCATTACCTTAACTAAGTTCGATAATGAGAACTTTCTGCTTAGGCTCAGGAGCGATAAGCAATTTGATTGGTCAAGACTATTGAACATAGCACTCAGCTTTTATTTGAGGTAGAATGTTAAAACTTGATGTAGATGTTCATTAGTAGAATGGTTCAGAGACACTTATAAAAACTGGCCCACTTATCTGCCTAGTTGCTCCTTCGAAATATTTTCTAGAGTTAGCAAAAGTCAGCCCGGCGCACGTGATTTTGGATGTCGCAGCAAATTTACGTCACACGAGGTATTTTACACACATGTATTGTTATATAAAGCCGAGTAAAAAACATACTCATTAGGGGCTTCGACTTATGTGTTTATTTAAAAATGAACGTGAGCAAAAATTTCAATTGCACTCTTTGATTTAATTTTTGATTTTTGCGATTTGGGCGATTTCAATACAGAGCTAGCTGTAATAGCTTCGTTTCATTTCTAACTTTCAGGTACATGAGTATGGCGGAGTATCAGGTTCAAAATGCGATCTGCAGTTGAAAGTAGAAAATAAAAAGCAAAAGAGAAAATTCTAATCCAAAATGGACATTTTCGTGCTTTTCAACCTAATACGTCCACCTTTTCAACTTCAAGTCGTAAATATTCTACTTTCAACAACAGAATTTCTACTTTCAATAATCAACTTTCGACATTCGACTTTCAACTTCAGATTTTCTACTAAAGATTTTCTGCTCGAGATTTTCTCCATGCAAATTCTCCATCATTAAAATTCGGCAATTACCCCTAGGTACCACTGGATTTGCAGTCAGCAAACTCGGTCGATGGTTGGGTTAAAATTTGGGAATAGTTTATTTGACTTAAATAAAAAACGCAATAACTCAAATTTCATTATATTGTTTTTATATATTATATTATTTTATTGAAATGTGCCGCCCGTCCGTCCATCGGTCCGTCCATCTACAGGCTAAAGTTAATATCCAATTAAATTTAAATTTATACACAGTGCTTAAGGTCATGAGACGAAAAAGCCTATTGTTTTTCAGCTATTTCCGATAATAACTACCAGAGTTATGGCCCTTGATCACTTCAAAAAATCTTGGCTTTAAATTTATACACAGTGTTTAAGGTCATAAGATGAAGAAGCTTATTGATAATTAGTGCCAGAGTTATGGCCCTTGATCACTTCAAAAAATAATGTGGACGCTCTAGAGGCTAAAGTTAATATCCGATTGACTTTAAATTTATACACATTGTTTAAGGTCATAAGACGAAGAAGCCTATTGATTTTCAGCGATTTCCGATAATTAGTGCCAGAGTTATGACCCTTGATCACTTCAAAAAATCCTGTGGATGCTCTAGAGGCCAAAATTAATATCCGATTGACTTTAAATTTATGCACAGTGTTTAAGATCATCAGACGAAGGAGCCTATTGATATTCAGCGATTTCCGATAATTACTGCCAGAGTTATGGCCCTTGATCACTTCAAAAAATCTTGTGGACGCTCTAGAGGCCAAAGTTAATATCCGATTGAGTTTAAATTTTAACACAGTGTCTGAAGTCATGAGGCGAAGAAGCCTATTGATTTTCAGCAATTTCCGATGATTGCTGCCAGAGTTATGGCCCTTGATCACTTCAAAAAATCTTGTGGACGCTCTAGAGGCCAAAGTTAATATCCGATTGAGTTTAAATTTTAACACAGTGTCTAAGGTCATGAGACGAAGAAGCCTATTGATTTTCAGCAATTTCCGATAATTGCTGCCAGAGTTATGGCCCTTGATCACTTCAAAAAGTCTTGTGGACGCTCTAGAGGCCAAAGTTAATATCCGATTGACATTAAATTTATACACAGTGTTTAAGGTCATGAGACGAAGAAGCCTATTGATTTTCAGCAATATCCGATAATTAGTGCCAGTGTTATGACCTTTGATGACTTCAAAAAATCCTGTGGATGCTCTAGAGGCCAAAGTTAATATCCGATTGACTTTAAATTTATACACAGTCTTTACAATCATGAGACGAGTGCGTCTATAGATTTTTAGTGATTTTCAATAATTACTGTCAGAGTTATGGCTCTTGATCACTTCAAAAAATCCTGTGGCAGTTCTATAGGCCAAAGTTAATATCCGATTGACTTTATATTTACACACAATGTTTAAGGTCATGAGACAAAGAAGCCTATTGATTTTCAGGGATTTCAAATAATTACTGCCAGAGTTATCTCCTTTGATAACTTCAAAAAATCTTGTGACGCTATAGAGGCCAAACTTATCATCCGATTGACTTCAGATTGATACACAGAGTTTAAGGTGTTTTGATTTTCAATGAATTTTGATAAATGAACAGCTAAATTCAAGATATTAAATGTTTCATGTATATACTAATTGTTAGCGTGGGGTAAGACTTTATAAAAAGCAATCAAATTCTAATGATTTTCTGATAATTACATAATGAGTTGTTATTCTTAATCAGTTTTTAGTGTATTACGAATGTTTCATTTCCAAAAAAAGTAAAAATATGCGACAACCCTTGTTGACTGCCCGGACGATTTAGCTGCTGTGGGCGTATGTTTCGTTGCCTGGCAACCTATCTTTTTAGCTTGTTGTCCCTCTGGAGGTCACAATTATTTAAAAACCGTTTGATTATATCACAGTTACACCTTAAGGAAGGTTTGTGTTCAAATTTCGGGAAAATCGGACCAAAATTAAAAGACAAAATGGCCGCGGTTAGTACGCGAATACTGTTAAAATATGGTATATCATGGTTGTGGACCCTGTATAGGTCACAATTTTAATTCGATTTTGATGAAACTTGAAACGCGTGGTTATAACCCAAAGATGTTGGTTCATTTCGTTATTTGCGCATATCGGATCGTAACTTCCTGAATTATGGCCCCTGATTGTCCGAAAAGTCGCCTATGGTCCCTCTGGAGGTCACAATTATTATCCGATTTAAAAAAAAAACTCTATCACCGTTACACCCTACGGAAGGTTGAGTTCGAATTTCTAGTAAATCGGACCATAATTGCCAGACAAAATGGCCGCCGTTTGTACGCGAGTAGTGCAAAAATATGGTATATCAAAATTGTGGACCCTGTAGAGGTCACAATTTTAATTCGATTTTGATGAAACTTGAAATGCATGGTTATAACCCAAAGGTCTTGGTTCCTTTGATATTTGCATGTTTATAACCTAAAGATCTTTATTCCCGAAATTCGAACACAAACCTTCCTTAAGGTGTAACTGTGATATAATCAAACGGTTTTTAAATAATTGTGACCTCCAGAGGGACAACAAGCTAAAAAGATAGGTTGCCAGGCAACGAAACATACGCCCACAGCAGCTAAATCGTCCGGGCAGTCAACAAGGGTTGTCGCATATTTTTACTTTTTTTGGTAATGAAACATTCGTAATACACTAAAAACTGATTAAGAATAACAACTCATTATCTAATTATCAAAAAATCATTAGAATTTGATTGCTTTTTATAAAGTCTTACCCCACGCTAACAATTAGTATATACATGAAACATTTAATATCTTGAATTTAGCTGTTCATTTATCAAAATTCATTGAAAATCAAAACACCTTAAACTCTGTATATCAATCTGAAGTCAATCGGATGATAAGTTTGGCCTCTATAGCGTCACAAGATTTTTTGAAGTTATCAAAAGAGATAACTCTGGCAGTAATTATTTGAAATCCCTGAAAATCAATAGGCTTCTTTGTCTCATGACCTTAAACATTGTGTGTAAATATAAAGTCAATCGGATATTAACTTTGGCCTCTAGAACTGCCACATGATTTTTTGAAGTGATCAAGGGCCATAACTCTGACAGTAATTATTGAAAATCACTAAAAATCTATAGACGCACTCGTCTCATGATTGTAAACACTGTGTATAAATTTAAAGTCAATCGGATATTAACTTTGGCCTCTAGAGCATCCACAGGATTTTTTGAAGTCATCAAAGGCCATAACACTGGCACTAATTATCGGATATTGCTGAAAATCAATAGGCTTCTTCGTCTCATGACCTTAAACACTGTGTATACATTTAATGTCAATCGGATATTAACTTTGGCATCTAGTGCGTCCACAAGATTTTTTGAAGTGATCAAGGGCCATAACTCTGGCACTAATTATCGGAAATCGCTGAAAATCAATAGGCTTCTTCGTCGCATGACCTTCAACACTGTGTATAAATTTAAAGTCAATCGGATATTAACTTTGGCCTCTAGAGCGTCCACAAGATTTTTTGAAGTGATCAAGGGCCATAACTCTGGCACTAATTATCGGAAATCGCTGAAAATCAATAGGCTTCTTTGTCTCATGACCTTAAACATTGTGTGTAAATTTAAAGTCAATCGGATATTAACTTTGGCCTCTAGAGCTTCCACAGGATTTTTTGAAGTGATTGAAAATCACTAAAAATCTATAGACGTATTCGTCTTATTATCGTAAACACTATGTATAAATTTGAACTCAATCGGATATTAACTTTGACCTCTCGATCATCTACAAGATTTTTTGAAGTGATCAAGGGCCATAACTCTGGCAGCAATTATCGGAAATTGCTGAAAATCATAGGCTTCTTCGACTCATGACCTTAGACACTGTGTTAAAATTTAAACTCAATCGGATATTAACTTTGGCCTCTAGAGCGTCCACAAGATTTTTTGAAGTGATCAAGGGCCATAACTCTGGCACTAATTATCGGAAATCGCTGAAAATCAATAGGCTTCTTTATACACAGTGTTGAAGGTCATGCGACGAAGAAGCCTATTGATTTTCAGCGATTTCCGATAATTAGTGCCAGAGTTATGGCCCTTGATCACTTCAAAAAATCTTGTGGACGCACTAGATGCCAAAGTTAATATCCGATTGACATTAAATGTATACACAGTGTTTAAGGTCATGAGACGAAGAAGCCTATTGATTTTCAGCAATATCCGATAATTAGTGCCAGTGTTATGGCCTTTGATGACTTCAAAAAATCCTGTGGATGCTCTAAAGGCCAAAGTTAATATCCGATTGACTTTAAATTTATACACAGTGTTTACAATCATGAGACGAGTGCGTCTATAGATTTTTAGTGATTTTCAATAATTACTGTCAGAGTTATGGCCTTGATCACTTCAAAAAATCATGTGGCAGTTCTAGAGGCCAAAGTTAATATCCGATTGACTTTATATTTACACACAATGTTTAAGGTCATGAGACAAAGAAGCCTATTGATTTTCAGGGATTTCAAATAATTACTGCCAGAGTTATCTCTTTTGATAACTTCAAAAAATCTTGTGACGCTATAGAGGCCAAACTTATCATCCGATTGACTTCAGATTGATATACAGAGTTTAAGGTGTTTTGATTTTCAATGAATTTTGATAAATGAACAGCTAAATTCAAGATATTAAATGTTTCATGTATATACTAATTGTTAGCGTGGGGTAAGACTTTATAAAAAGCAATCAAATTCTAATGATTTTTTGATAATTAGATAATGAGTTGTTATTCTTAATCAGTTTTTAGTGTATTACGAATGTTTCATTACCAAAAAAAGTAAAAATATGCGACAACCCTTGTTGACTGCCCGGACGATTTAGCTGCTGTGGGCGTATGTTTCGTTGCCTGGCAACCTATCTTTTTAGCTTGTTGTCCCTCTGGAGGTCACAATTATTTAAAAACCGTTTGATTATATCACAGTTACACCTTAAGGAAGGTTTGTGTTCGAATTTCGGGAAAATCGGACCAAAATTAAAAGACAAAATGGCCGCGGTTAGTACGCGAATACTGTTAAAATATGGTATATCATGGTTGTGGACCCTGTATAGGTCACAATTTTAATTCGATTTTGATGAAACTTAAAACGCATGGTTATAACCCAAAGATGTTGGTTCCTTTCGTTATTTGCGCATATCGGATCGTAACTTCCTGAATTATGGCCCCTGATTGTCCGAAAAGTCGCCTATGGTCCCTCTGGAGGTCACAATTGTTATCCGATTTAAAAAAAAAACTCTATCACCGTTACACCCTACGGAAGGTTGAGTTCGAATTTCTAGTAAATCGGACCATAATTGCCAAACAAAATGGCCGCCATTTGTACGCGAATAGTGTAAAAATATGGTATATCAAAATTGTGGACCCTGTAGAGGTCACAATTTCAATTCGATTTTGATGAAACTTGAAATGCATGGTTATAACCCAAAGGTCTTGGTTCCTTTGATATTTGCATGTTTATAACCTAAAGATCTTTATTCTTTTCGATATTTGCGCATATCAGATTGTAACTTAATGAATTATGGCCTTTGATTGTAGGAAAAATCA
Organism: Patella depressa; assembly: GCA_948474765.1. Taxonomy (NCBI): domain Eukaryota; kingdom Metazoa; phylum Mollusca; class Gastropoda; family Patellidae; genus Patella; species Patella depressa. The sequence goes on along the minus strand of CAOLEZ010000009.1, from coordinate 215,184 downwards.
CTTTCGGTATTGATTGTTCTCTATCTATCTCTCGAACAATTATTATCCGATTTAAAAGAAAAATCTGATTATATTACTGTTGCACCGTAAGGAAGGTTGAGTTTGAATTTGGTGAAAATCGTACCGAAATTGCCGGACGAAATGGTCGCCGTTTGTACGCGAATAGTGTAATGATATGGTATATCATGGTTGTGGACTCTCTACAGGTCACAATTCTTATTCGATTTTGACGAAAAGTCACATTTCTAGGTTGTGTACCGTCACACCATAATCATTGTCGGCTTCGCATTTCATGAATATCAGACTGGAACTGACCAACAAAATGGCTGCTCCCAATACAGTATGAAATACAGGACTTAATGATGTAGGAAAAATCTCTTTCAGTATTGCTTGTTCTCTATCCATCTCTCGAAAATGTGGGCGTATCCTGCCTGGCAGTGCCAGCCTATCTTTTGTCTATTTTGTTTATTTTCCCCGAAGTTCAACTATAATTCATCTTACATACATCGGGTCGCCTGTCCAACCTTGTGGGTTTTCTCCAGGTACTCCGGTTTCCTCCCACTGTTAAGACCATGTGTTAGTCCCGAAATGACCTAGTTTGTGTCGAGTGGACGTTACACCCATCTCGCTCTCTCTCGCTCTCTCTCTCTCTCTCTCTCTCTCTCTCTCTCTCTCTCTCTCTCTCACACATACATTTGTCTTTTTATGTAAAATAGTTACTAAGAAAGTGTTGACATAAACATAATTATTGAAGGATCAATTCATAAGGCAAATAAAAGTTAAAGAATCTGAACAGATCAACCACTTTAGTTGAGTTGCCAGTCTGTCATAATTCAATCGACTTTACAAATGTATTTGCTGTCTGCCTCAAAACAAGCATTCAAAAGCACTAATGGGAGTGAACTAAGATAACAATAAGTAACCTGGTGCAAGAGTGGCTAAGTGAGTAAGACGCTGGCATGCTGGCCTGGAGGTAGCGGGTTCGCTCCCGGTATTGCTCGAGACAGTTCCTCAGGATTTTCCGGGTGCTTTTCCCCTTGTTGGTGAGGTAGGACGTCTTGTCGCTTGGATAGGATTTGCACGCATGTAAAAGGTCCCCTGTCATTTGGAATTCAATATATAAGTAGGCTGTAGCGCTGCTGCCCGGGCAAAATTTCCCTCGTAGCTCACTGAATGGCGTGTGCCCGTCTTCATAATCCCAGTCGGTGCACAACACTAGGATGTTAAATCCCATTCCATTTCATAAAGTAGCGGTGGATTACAGTGGCTAAGTTGGTAAGATGCTTGATGCCGCTGTCCGGGGAAAATTTCCCTCATTGGAGCAGAGCATTAAGACCTTTAATTTCATTAAGTAGCCCTTTCATGCTCATAACAGGGTTCCACTTTCTAGGATTATATCTCGTAGAGTGTGTTCTTTAAGTATAAGAAATGAATACAGATTCTTGGAATAGATCTTTAACACTTTATTTCAGGAGCAATAACAGCAACAAGTAAACAACTTATAACTTCCTATAAATCGGTCCTTCAACTAGCTAGTATATAGGTTCCCTAAGCTGGTCTCCCCAACTATCATTAATCGTACATACATTTCTCTCTTTATATAAATTAGTTACTTACTATTAGTTACTATACAAGTGTTAAAGGACAATATTGGTGCCAGTCATTATCACATATGTGATAGAACTGATTAAACACTTTCCAAATATAATATTAACACAGAGATCATCAATACCATAGAGGAGTAATAAAGGATTCATGATTCGGAAGTGACGAACGCTAAAGGAAAACACAAGTTATCTCTCTATGTGAATGACTGAAGTGACGAGTGATGACAGATAAACGGCCGAATTTCTGCTCACTAATAATTCCTTCGAAGACAAAAAGTTGTTATATGGGACCGCAAGAGGTTATCTCACGATACAATAAAGTAGTTAAGTGTCATAAGATAAGAGAACACGGGGAAAAATAGAAATACTCCGTACAGCCCCTTGTTTTTATTCCTTCTATAGGGGAGACCGGGGCACATTGAACCACTTTGTTCACATACATGTTTGTCCTCATTTCATATCAAATGTTTTTATTAGAAGATCTCTTTATTTCATGATCAAAATTTAAAAAAACAAAATCAGTACGCCCTCTTATATGGATCAAACCCCGGTTTATCTGGATTGTATAGATTAGACATATATGAACTAAAGTACAAGAATTTCCTAGGCTAAGAAGTTAACATGTATGGAAAATGTTTCTCTTTTAAGCGCTTTTTTGAAAAATCCACTGCCTAAGAAAATAATTGACAGAGAAATGGGTCTAAGAAGTTATCTCACTTCTGTATAGTGTTGGGTTGTATATTATTATTTATAAAGGATATATCCATGGTGGTTCAATGTGCCCCAGTCTACCCTACCTTATAAAAACATGGTAATGCACGGACTTTTAATCTGTTTTTCTTTCCTGTTCTCTTATCTAGTGGCAGTCAATTCTTTTTATGAATTGTAAGATATTCTCTCACAGTGTCACACAGCATTTTTAGGTCTTCGAGGGAATTATTAGTGAGCAGATATTCGCCCATGTATCTGTTATCACTAGTCACTACAGTTAGTTATATAGAGGAATAACTCGTGTTTTCCTTTGGCGTTCGTCACTTCCGATTCATGAATCCTTTATTACTCCTCTATGGTAGCGATGATCTCTGTGTTAATATTATATTTGGAAAGTGTTTAATCAGTTCTATCACATATGTGATAATGACTGGCACCAATATTGTCCTTTAACTTAAACATATAATTTTTGGACTAAGTCTAAAGCCATTTAACTGATCAGATCAACCACTTTAGTTGCCATAATTTAAATCGAGTGACCAATTGCTGTCTGCTTCATCTGACCTTCCAAGCATTAATGTATATTAAAATATAGATTTGAAATTAAAAATAGAATTAAACAATAATACAGTAACATGTTACCTATACATTAATCATGTGTATCCACCCTACTTCAAACAAAAACATGTTTTAAATATTAATACAATCAAAGTCCTTATTTTTCCACTAATCAAAATAACATAATCTATAACTATTTTCACGATAATAATTTTTATTTCTGTACAAAGGATTTCTGTAAGGTCTCAAATGTCTAAGGACTTGTACAGGTGGATCTTCTGAACAAACGCCTACGTAAATATGATTTTGGGTCTTAACTGCTGGTGCTTTTTGCACTAAAGCTTGCAACCTCAACATGGCCATTGTTTCTCTTGTCACCATTCACACGAGGTTGTTAAAAACAGATACATCGTTAGTATCCGGAAAATTTTAAAAACCCACATCCTTTTCATACGCCCACATTTTCATGTGGACGTATTATGTCGTCGCCCCTGTCCGTCCGGACGTCCACAATTTGTTTGTGGACACTCTACAGGTCACAATTCTTACCCGATTTTGACGAAACTTGAAATATAGGTTTATCCCCAAAAGATCTCCACTGCTTTCGATATTGGCATGTATCGGATCAAAACTTCATGGATTATGGTCCCTGATTTTACGAAAAATCACGTTTTTAGCTCGTGGACCCTATAGAGGTCACAATTTTTAACCGATTTTGATGAAACATGACATGCATGTTTATAACCCACAGATCTTGGTTCCTTTCGATATTTGCGCCTATCGGAAGGTAATTTCCTGAATTATGGCCCCTGATTGTCCGAAAAATCACCTTCTTTAGCTTGTGGTCCCTCTGGAGGTCACAATTATTATCCGATTTAAACAACTGTTTGATTATACATGTATCACTGACCGTAATGCAAGGGTGAGTTCGAATTTCGTGAAAAGCGGAATAAAATTGCCATACAAAATGGCCGCGATTTGTACGCGAATACTGTTAAAAAATGGTATATCACGGTTGTGGACCCACTATAGGTCACAATTTTAATTCGATTTTGATGAAACTTGAAATTCATGGTTATAACCCAAAGATCTTGGTACCTTTCGATATTTGCGCATATCGGATCGTAACTTCCCGAATTATGACCCCTGATTATACGCAAAATCGCCTTTTTTTTAGCTTGTGGTCCCTCTGGAGGTCACAATTATTATCCGATTTAAAAAAAAACGTTTGATAATATTACCGTTACACCGTAAGGAAGGTTGAGTTCGAATTTCGGGAAAATTGGACCAAAATTGCCATACAAAATGGCCGCTGTTTGTACGTGAATACAGTTAAAAAATGATATATCATGGTTGTGGACCCTGTAGAGGTGACAATTTTAATGCGATTTTGATGAAACTTGAAATGCATGGTTATAACCCAAAGATCTTGGTTCCTTTCGATGTTTGCGCATATCGGATCGTAACTTCCTGAATTATGGTCCCTGATTGTACGCAAAGTTGCCTTTTTTTTTAGCTTGTGGTCCCTCTGGAGGTCATAATTATTTTCCGATTTAAGAAAACCTTTGATTATATCACCGTTACATTTTAAGGTTTGACTCCGAATTTCGGGAAAATCGGACCAAAATTGACAGACAAAATGGACGCCGTTTGTACGCGAATACTGTTAAAAAATGGTATATCATGGTTGTGGACCCTGTATAGGTCACAATTTTAATTCGATTTTGATGAAACTTGAAATGCATGGTTATAACCCAAAGATCTTGGTTCCTGTCTTTATTAGCGCATATCGGATCGTAACTTCCTGAATTATGGCCCCTGATTGTCCGAAAAATCGCCTATGGTCCCTCTGGAGGTCACAATTATTATCCGATTTAAAAAAACGTTTGACTCTATCACCGTTACACCCTACGGAAGGTTGAGTTTGAATTTCTTACCCACTTATTAACATGATCCCCTACTGAAATTCACCTTTATAACCCAAAGATCTTAATTCATTTCGATATTTGCACATATCAAATTCTAACTTAATGATGTAGGAAAAATCACTTTCGGTATTGCTTGTTCTCTATCCATCTCTCGAAAGAGTGGGCGTATCCTGCCTGGCAGTGCCAGCCTATCTTTAGTGGAGGCCACAGAAACCTGTACTTTTTGGGCACCCATCTTTGCAAAAAATTCAACCTGTCTCTGTCTAACCCTTTGTATTTGGTCAAACGAACGATATTTCTTTTCCCTTTTGCGTTCTAGATAATGATTTTTCCGAGAAGCCCCCTCTTTCAAGACCCTATGATAGTTGATCCAGATTTCGCATTACTGCTACTACTGCTGAAGGAGAAATATAGTTGATATTCATCCCTTCTTCTTTAATATATAATATGTAGAATTTATGTCACTTAGCTGTACAGCTTTCTCCACAATATAACACATTTTGACTTGCAGGGAATGTAGCTGTGTGTGTTCTCAACACTTTATTTCAGGAGCAAATAAAAAACCCAACAACAATTAAACAACCTATAACCTCCTATAAATCAAAACCCCAACTAGTATATACAGTCTTCCTAAGCTGGTCTCATTGGTTGATAATGACTAGCGAAGCCCAGTCGAAACGTCGCTCAGTAATAAACAGTAATTGTATTCCATAAAATTGTGACCTGTATATGCTAAAGACCACTACGCGCAAGCGAATGATTGAAATAAAATTAAAAACCATATGTTAGTCCCGAAATGACCTAGTTTGTACATATTATATATTAAAGAAGTTACTCAATCGAACAAATCAGTCAATAAAATCAGTGAAATATCTCAGTCGAAAAAAAACAGGCAGATAATTCAGTCGAATAATCCAGTCGAAAAATCAAGTCGAATAACCGAGTCGCTCAATACGACAAGGAAAACGTGAAGCGTGACTTTATTTAGCAGTGGTGGAACATGTAGCCTACTCCTCTATAAATGCCTCCACATCTTCGTTTTCATTCCGAAGCGACTAGATACTATGCTGTCCTCATTTTTATGCATCGGACACAGACTTAACACTAACTGTTTATAGCACGGCCATTGTTTTCAGTCGCAAACATCAGTCTTTGACCCTTATCCCGAAGTTGAAGACCTTACTCTCAAAGAGAAGTCAACAGGTTGTTTAGGGGATAGCTATTAAAGAAAAATCTCAATAAAGTTTTGATTTCAACTGTCAGATTTGAGCTTGGGGGAAACAAACAACAAAGACAAAAATCAATGTAATGAAATTTGAGTTGGTGCGTTTTTTATTTAAGTCAAACAAACTATTCCCAAATTTTAACCCAACCATCCACCGAGTTTGCTGACTTGAAATCCTTGCGGTAATTTCCGTATTTTGATGACATGCAAAAATAGTCACGTAATCAAATTTATTTCCGTAATATGCATGGAGAAAATCTCGAGCAGAAAATCTGGAGTAGAAAATCTGAAGTTGAAAGTCCGAATGTCAAAAGTTGATTATTGAAAGTAGAAATTCTGCTGTTGAAAAGTAGACGTATTAGGTTGAAAAGCACGAGCGGTATATGTTTCCCACACGAAAATGTCCATTTTGGATAAGAATTTTCTCTTTTGTTTTTATTTTCTACTTACTACTGCAGATCGCATTTTGAACCCGATACCTCGCCATACATGAGAGCGTCAAGATAAACTCATTACAACATTTTGGATTTACTTTTATATAGTGGTTACACCCTTCGTTAAAGAGGCGATCACTTCATGTTAAGAAATAAATATTTACTAGCTCTAAATACGAAAAACTATTTAAGACCGGATAATAACCGAAACAAAATTTTAATTGTAGTCTTTATTTTACAGACACTTTCGGTAAATTATTTTCATAACCATAGTATCTTATTTAATTTTTGTGTAGACTTAAGCCTTTTCTAAATCTGAGACTGAGCGCTGCAAAATGGCGTTCACTGTTGATTTGCTATCCGGCATTGGTACCCCTATGATTTGACCACTGTTACAACTATACTACCGCAAACTAATTGGAACCATAAACATGGTCAATTGCGTTGCATTGGGAACGTACTAATAGCACCAATAATAAACCAGGCAGGATACGCCCACTCTTTCGAGAGATGGATAGAGAATATTAAAATGGGTTCGCCTGTCTGTCTGTCTGTCCGTCCCGTCCCGTCCCGTCCCGTCCCGTCCCGTCCCGTCCCGTCCCGTCCGTCCGTCCGTCACACTTTTTGGGACACAATAACTCTCTTCCTAATTGAGCTAGAATGTTCAAACTTGGTGTATGTGTTTATTAGGCCAATGCCTTGATGGAGTTCGAAGATGAGCATTTTCCGCTTAGGGTAAGCAGAGATAAGCAATTTGATTGGTTGATGTTTTGGGACACGATAACTTTAGTTCTAATTAAGTGAGATTTTCATTACAGTAACACCTTGACTAAGTTCGATAATGAGCATTTTCTGCTCAGGGTAAGCAGAGCGATACACAATTTGATTAGTCGAGACTTTGGAAGACAATAACTCTCCTTCTAATTGAGTTAAAATTTTCAAACTTATTGTATATGCTTATTAGGTCAATGCCTTGATGGAGTTCGAAGATGAGCATGTTCCGCTTAGGGTAAGCAGAGATAAGCAATTTGATTGGTTGATGCTTTGGGACACGATAACTTTAGTTCTAATTAAGTGAGAGTGATGAAACTTGGTGTATAGTTTCATTACAGTAATACCTTGACTAAGAACGATAATGAGCATTTTCTGCTCAGCGTAAGCAGAGCGATAAGCAATTTGATTTGCCGAGACTTTGGAACACAATAACTCTCCTTTGAATTGAGTTAAAATGTTCAAAATTGGTGTGTATACTTACTAGGTCAATGCCTTGATGGAGTTGGAAGATGAGCATTTTTTTCTTAGGGTAGGCAGAGATAAGCAATTTGATTGGTTGATACTTTGGGACAAGATAACTTGGGTTCATCTTGATTGATGATTTTTATGCCAATACAATGACTGCATTCTCATTCAGTAATGGATTCGACAGTAATAGTGTATAGAAACGATTGACTCGGACACGAGGGCCTTTTCTCTTGGCCAGAGGGGCCATTTTGTCAAGCATTGGCCGAGAAAGTTCATCTCGATTTTCCGGCGTGGTTCCCCATTGTCAGTGAGGCAGAACGGAGAGCCTGACAAGGACAGCTGTCTAATCGTTCGGATGGGACGAAAAACCAAGGTCCCGTTTACATATTGAAGTGCACGTAAAAGATCCCTTAGCAGTTGGAATTCGATACTGTTGAATAAGCTCTATACGATGACTAAATGTGCAGATTGTAGCCACCCACACTGCATGTTTCGCTTAACAATGAAAGGGTACTGTTTTCAATTTTGCTATCCTTTTATTCTTCTACTCCTGATATTTTTGACTGTTCATCGATGGTTTCATATAAAAGACAACCGATAAGACTCTTTGTAGAAGAAGTCCCCCAAAAATATATTGTTGACTTTAAGAGAAAAGGACCTCTAAAAATGCTCTTTTTTCGGCTACCCCAGTCATTTAAAAAAAATGATACAAAGCTTTCACACAACAAGCTAGCTATTAGACTCTCGATTGACAAGAGTTTCATCGCCCTCCCTTCATTATAACCAAAGTTATCGTGCCCTAAAGAATCAACAAATCAGCTTGCTTATCTCTGCTTACCCTAGGCAGAAAATGCTCATTTTTGAAAGCAATCATGACATTGACCTACCTAGTGAACGTCTACACCAAGATTGAACATTCTAGCTCAATTAAAAGGAGAGTTATTGTGTTCCAAAGTCTCTGCCCTTCAATTTGCTACAACTTTTCATATTCACTTCAAAATGGCGACTATCAGTTGAACTAAATCAAGATTTTGCTCTGAACGTTTTTTGGGCCTTCCTTCAAGGATTCAGAAAATATAACTCCCGTGTCTGTAAGTGCAATATCGCAAAAGTTCTATTGATTTTTCACGTTTCAAGATGGTGGCACTTCCGGTTCGATCGACAAACTCAATATTTTGTGTACGAATCGGTAATTAGTTATCTGGTATCCAAAAAATTTAGGTCATTCTGACCTATATTTCGACGATTTTTTTGAAAACTTTGATCCTTAATTTCACCAAGGGGAGATCATTTAGAAACATTTTAAAGTCATTTTTCAAGTCGCATCAGTAAGGTCTACTTACATACTAAATTTCATGAAAATCCTACAACTATTAAAGAAGTTGTCAAGTTGGTCTCAACTTCCTGTTCGAAATCACAGCGACGAAGTTTCGCAATTCGAAAATCTGAAATTGCAGATTTGTGGTAAATGTCTCAAGATACTCAAAGAAAAAATGAATTAGTAAAATAGGTCAAATATTCACAAAGTTACAGCATTGTAGGTCAAATGTATTCGTTCGCAAAATTCGGTGATTTCGGATTCGTAAAGCGTTTTGAAAATATATTTAATCAAGGTTCGCACACCATTTTTGGAGGGGTAGGTCATAATTTCAGAAAGATCCTGCTGATAGATTCTAAGAAATCCAATTTGCAGAAAATACACACAAAAAAAAAAATAATAATAGAAATAATAACTAGATCTGCTACTGTCCCATGCATAACAATATTCTGAAAACTAAAGGGAAATAACTGAAACTTGTATTGCTATAATCGGAATGACTTCTCTTTCCAGAAGTTTCAGAAAAATGGACGGATGAGAAAATGAAATGAAAATGGCGGGAAAGAGCTAAAAATGGCAGGTTGGACAGGCGACCATACTCCTTGTAACGTACAAACGGGGATTCGAAAACACGCTAGTTGAGTCAATGACAGGCTTTTTGATACAGCGCGCGTGCTAACCATTCAGCCACCCAACCCCTCTTTGAAATCAGACACGTGCAATATGTCATATAGGAAGAATAACAAGTCGCTCACATACAAAATGGTAAATTAATGAGTTTAGGTCAAAAGGTTGAGCTACTGTTTCAGAGTATTTAATTGTTTTAAAGAGACACGTTAAGGGTTGTTCATATTTAAATGAACTTTAATTTTAAATAAGACTAACGTCTACCAATAAAATTAGGATTTAATAATGCCAGACTAATATTAAAATAAAGTTTAAATTAAGAATAATTAATTATTGGTCTGATGCAATGAAATGTTTTGATTTGACTGATGAAATGTATGATGAGTGTCCACACTAAGTGGGTAAGGCGTTGGCCCGCTAGCCAGGAGGTCGGGTGTTCGATCCCTGCATTGGCCGAGGAAGTTCATCTCGATTTTCCGGCGTGGTTCCCCATTGTCAGTGAGGCAGAACGGGGGGCCTGACAAGGACAGATGTCTAATCGTTCGGATGGGACGAAAAACCAAGGTCCCGTGTACACATTGGAGTGCACGTAAAAGATCACTTAGCAGTTGGAATTCGATACTGTTGAATAAGCTCTATACGACGACTAAATGTGCAGATTGTAGCCATGTACACTGTATGTTGCTGTTTTCAATTTTCGATCCTTTTATTCTTCTTCTCCTGACATTTTGGACTGTTGATCGATGGTTTCAAATAAAAGACAACCGATAAGACTCTTTCTAGAAGAAGTTCCTAAAAAATATTATGTTGACTTTAAGAGAAAAAGACCTCTAAAAATGCTCCAAATCGTAACAATACGACTTTTTGGATTTTCGATCTCTTTTTTTTTTTCGGCTACCCCAGACATTTTTAAAAAATGATACAATGATTTCACACAACAGGCTAGCTATTAGACTCTCGATTGACAAGAGTTTCATCGCCCTCCCTTCATTTTAACCAAGATTGAACATTCTAGCTAAATTAAAAGGAGAGTTATTGTGTTCCAAAGTCTCGGCCCTTCAATTTGCTACAACTTTTCATATTCACTTCAAAATGGCGACCATCAGTTGGCCTAAATCAAAATTCTGCTCTGAACATTTTTTAGGCCTTCCTTCAAGGATTCAGAAAATATAACTCCCGTGTCTGTCAGTAAAATATCAAAAAAGCCTTATTGACTTTTTTAGTTTCAAGATGGTGGCACTCCCGGTTCGATTGACAAACTTCATATTTTGTGTACGAACCAGTAATTACTTATCTAGTATCAAAAAAAAAATCAGGTCATTCTGACCTATATTTCGTCAATATTTTTGAAAAATTTGGCCCTTAATTTTATCAAGGGGAGATAATTTAGAAAATTTCTAATGATATCTTTGAAGTCGCATTGGTAAGATCTACTTACATACTAAATTTCATGAAAATCGTACTATTAAAGAAGTTTTTTTTTTTTATAAACAATATTTTATTCAGGATGTCTGAATGGCATTGGGGAACAGGCTTAGCCTATGTAAAACCCCTCTCCCTAAATAGTATACATACATAATATTAAAACAATGGAACAAGATGGGTGTATATACACAGTTAAAATGGCAAAAACATGCATAAATATATTTAAATACATATATGATTGTATATATTAATGGTCACATCATCACGTGGAATTAAAACTAATATTGTAAATTAAAACTGCTAATGATTAAAATCTGTTTGACATATCAATAAACTTGTGGACTTGATTAAAAATGTTGTTTACATCGGTACAGTGGTTTGGGGAACCGAACAAGAGACAGTTTATGTTTTTATGATCGTGTTGTAATGTGTCTATGGTTGCCGTTCGTGCATTTCAAAGTAAAGAGCATTGCAAGAGATAGTGATATGGATCTTCAAAAATGTGACCGCAGAGGCATGCAGGGCTGTCAGCAACATGTCTGAGGTATTTGTGACCCTGTAGGTCAGAACATCGTAGTCTAAGTTTACTATGGATTATCTGGAGTTTCCGCAGACCATTGTAGTAAAAAGATGGTATTATTATATCTGATTTAGAGAGATGGTCGGAGAATATTTTGAGAGTTCTTGAGTTTCTTGCAGGGAGACTGAGTTTATTCCACTCTCTTATACTGGATGGTATAAATGATTTAGAAAATATTTCAGTACGACATCGAAATTCTCTAATTTTATCTTCGTTTCGAAATGTATATGTATTTGTTGGTTCTAGATTTATGAGATTCTTAAGATAGGGAGGAGTCAAGTTATTTATAATTTTGTATAATAATCTTAGTTTGTGTTGATTTCGTCGTTCTTTGAGTGGAATAAACCCAGTTTCAGCATAGAGGGAAGCGTGGCTAGTACCTTTAACTGCCCCACAAATGGTGCGTAGTGCATCAAGCTGAAGGGATTCGAGATTATTAGATAAGTAGTCGGTGCTCTCGTCCCAGATAACATCGGCATAATCAAAGTGTGGCAGAATGAAAGAAGAATATAAGGTATTTAGCGATTTTCTGTTTAAGCGATATTTCAAGGAGCGTAAGCAGTTTACTAATTTTGATACTTTACTTATAATACTATCAATGTGGCTGTTCCATTTACAATTGGTTTGAAAAATAAGACCGAGATGTTTGTGTTCCGTTGCTTCCTTTATTCTAATTTTTTTCATTAATAGGGGAGGTTTCACAATGTTGCGTCGAGTCGTGCGGGTTAGGGTTTCTGTCTTTAGGGGGTTAAAAGTCACTAGCCACGTCTCCGCCCATGCATTGATTTTTTGTAGATCTTTGTTAAGGGTGACTGCACATGCCTCTGGGTCTTCTATTTTTATATACAGGGAGGTGTCATCTGCAAATAAAGTTGTTAAGTTGGTCTAAACTTCCGGTTCGAAAGCACAGCGACGAATTTTCTAAATTCGAAATTCTGAAACTGCCGATTTGAAAAATTTTCTCAAGGTACTCAAAGAAAAAAGAATCAGTAAAATAGGCCAAATAGTCACAAAGTTACAACAATGTAGGTCAATACATTTGTTCGTAATATTCGGTAATTTCGCATTCGAAATTATATTTAATCAACAGCTACCACCCATTTTCGGGAGATAGGTAAAAGTTTTATAAAGATCCTATGGTTAGATTCTGCGAAATCCTATTTGTGGACAAAACACACTCACAAAAAAATAACAATAACTAGATCTGCTACTGTCCCATGCAGATATGAAAGCTTTCATATTCATCGTCACGATTATATCAAGTATCCTAAAGAACAGGATAGGAAGAAAAAATTATCAAAATTGGTCAAAAGCTCGCGGGAAAGAACTGAAAATGGCAGGTTGAAATACGACTTTTTGGATTTTCGATCTCTTTTTTGGGGTTACCCCGGACATTTGAAAAAAAATGATACAATGATTTCACACTACAGACTAGCTGTTAGACTCTCGATTGACAAGAGTTTCATAGCCCTCCCTTCATTATAAACAATGTTATCGTGTCCTAAAGAATCAACAAATCAGCTTGCTTATATCTGCTTACCCTAAGCAGAAAATGCTCATCTTTAACATCAATCATGACATTGACCTAGTGAACGTCTACACCAAGATTGAACATTCTAGCTTAATTAGAAGGAGAGTTATCGTGTTCCAAAATGGCGACCATCAGTTGACCTAGAAAATATAACTCCCATGTCTGTAAGTACAATATCGCAAAAGTTCTATTGATTTTTCACGTTTCAAGATGGTGGCACTTCCGGTTCGATCGACAAACTCCATATTTTGTATGCGAATCGGTAATTACTTGTCTAGTATCGAAAAAAAATTAGGTCACTCTGACCTATATTTCGTTGATTTTTTTGAAAATTTTGATCCTTAATTTCATCAAGGGGAGATAATTTAGAAAGTTTGTGATCATATTTTTGATATCCCATCAGTAGGATCTACTTACTTACTAAATTTCATGAAAATCTTGCAACTATTGGTCTGAACTTCAGGTTCGAAATCGACGAGTTTTCGAAATTGAAAATCTGAAACTGCAGATGAAAATGTTTTTTTTACAAGGTACTCAAAGAAAAAAGAATTAGTAAAATAGATCAATAAATAACAAAGTTACGACTATGCGTTGTTAGTTTTTTCGATCGTAAAATTCGGTGATTTCGAATTCGTAAAACGTTTTGAAAATATATTTAAACAACTTTTGCACCCCATTTTTTTTTGGGGGGGGGGTCAAAATTTCAGAAAGATCCTATGGTTACATTCTGAGAAATCCGATTTGCAGAAAATACACAAAAAAAAAAAAAAAAAATAATAATAATCTTAACAGAAACAATAAGCTTTTATATGTAATATGAAAGCTTAATAATCTTAACAGAAACAATAAGCTTTCATATGAAATATAAAAGCTTAATAATAATATATTTATTCAGTAATTAGGTCATAGACCCATAGATACAGAGATTGCACATTAATTTTATACATATTTAAAAAACATAGAATTCTGTAATATTCTTAATGTCAATATACAATTATGAATTATTTAGGCCTATTGCGTTGTTCCTATGTGAGAATGCTTTGTCCAAATAAATAGAAATGGCTATAATTACCTCTCTATTGTTACTAGAGCACAAATTTGAGAAACTTTGCCTATTAGTAGTATTAGTAAAGGTGTGAAATTTCATTGGAATATATGTACATCTTGAATCATTTAAATATTTACATTAAAGTACAAAATGAAATAATTCCTCTATTTCATGTCCACATAAGAGACACGCAGGGCTGTCTATCTGCTTTCGTTTGTATTGATTTGCAGCTAATGGGAATAAATTTAGACGTAATTTAGTGAAATTTCTTTTAACATGAGGACATAGATGAAATGATAAATAATTTTCTTGGCACAAATCAAGCTTAAAGCTGGAATAGTATGCTAAACTTTCACTGTTGTGTATCTTTACAGACCAACTTTGAATATTGGTTATCAGTGAGTCGCTGTTTAAAAGAATTTATAAAATGAGAAGTGTTGCCAACACATTCTGATTCCCACACATAACCAAAACCGAGGGAGTTTAATAGCAGCTTGATTTTTGTTGCCCATGTTATTGTATTCACAGAATCAAGTTTTTCTTTTTAGCATAATATAAACTTGTTTTTGATATCTGGAATTTGGCATTTGAATTAACTTGATCCAGTATTTAACACATGACGTCATATAAAATACTGCAAGGTCATGTCGCCCACACTCACCCAATGTACCAGCTGTCGAGCTGCTTTTGTGAATTTGTAGAATATTTTTACAATAATACGATTGCAAGATTCTATATCTTTTCTATATCAAAACCCCAAATGGCTGAACCATACAACAATTTAGGCTTAATAATAGAATCGAAAATTTTAAGTGAGATATGAATAGAGGGATTACATGCTTTTCGAAGTAAGCATTGAATTGGAACCAGTGCTTTTCTAGCTTTTGTGACAGGTTATTCAATGTGTTACCCCAACATAGCTTTGGGGAGAGTACGAGCCCTAGATAATTATAATATGTCACACATTATATTTTAAAGTTATTATGATAAAATCTTTCATTGTTTCTTAATACACCTCCAGTCATAAATACAACAACTTTTGTTTTCGAAATATTAACGTCAAGATCAAATTCATGACAGAATTTCTGCAAAATACTAAGTTTTTGCTGTAGGTCTCTTACACTGTCTGAGACGATTCCAAAGTCGTCTGCATACAGGAGCATAATTATATCCTCCATCTCTGGAATTGTGAAAATACCTCTAACACCCCTTGTCTCCATATACTCTACTGATTGATTTATGTAAAAGCAAAATAATATCGGACTCCGTATGCAACCTTGTCTAACCCCGGAAGTACAATCAAAACAAGGCGTTAGTTTTGAATCAACCTTGACACAGCAGGAGACTGAGTTGTACATGCTTTTTAACGCATTTTACATTTTACCTTGAATACCTAGTTTGGATATTAGGACCATTAATTTCAACAGGTTAATAGAATCGAAGGCTTTAGAAAAGTCTGCGAAAAGTACATATAGACGACCTTTAAATTTAGAAAGATATTTTTAGACATGACCCTGCAGAGTGAAAATTTGATCAACTGTAGAGTACCATGTTCTGTAACCTGCCTGTACTTCACATAACGTCTGTAATCTATTGTTTAGAACTGAGCTGTATATTACGGATCTCTGATTCAGTAATAGGAGAATTCAACGTGTCAATTCCATCTGGCACCTCAATATCATCGGCTGAGTTCAATGATTAACATTTCGAGCTGAAGCTAAGTAGAGTTAATCACTTTCATTGGTCGATGCTTTGGGGCAAGATACTCTTCATTCTATTTGATAGAGAGTGATACAACTTGGTGTATAGTTTGATTGCTTCAAACTTTTGAAAAAAAAATGTACGATTAATTAATATGTGTCATCTGTTTTTCGGGGGATTTCGACAGGGGACATCAGCCTCGCTGTTGGCTTGTTTACTTACAGACATGGGAGTTACATTTTGAAACAATGTCTGAAAAACTTTCAGAGTAGAATTTTGGTCAAATGAAGGTCTCCATTTTGAATTGATTATTGAAAAACGGTGAAAAATCCACTTTAACGGACGTGAAAATATAGGCTGTAATATGTTCAATGCGTCTCCTATTTCTGAAATGAATACATTTCAGAATAACCGGGATCAAGGTCAAGTTTTGTTGTTTGAAAATTTTGAATCTCGCCCTTAACCTTTTACGTGCCGACAAATTGTTTACGGACAAGATTCTCAATTTAATCTTAATATTTGAACAGTTGAGGTCAATCTGATTCAAAATTATCTCATTTAATTTTCGATATTTCCCTGCTTTTTAAAGTTCTTTCCCGCCGTTTTCATTTCGTTTTCTCATTCGTCCCGTTTTTAAACCACTTGATCCATTTTTCTGGAGCGGAAAGCAATTCCGATTACAGCTATGCAAGTTTCAGTTATTTCCCTTTAGTTTTCAGATTATTTCTTTGCCCGGGTGCAACGTTTGTCACTATATTTAGACTTGTAACTTTGCAAAGTTTTGACCGATTTTGATAATTATTTTTTCTTGTTCATTCTGCCACAATGCAAAATGTCCGAAATCACCGAAGATGTTGTTTTTATACGCCCACATTTTCATGTGGACGTATTATGCCGTAGCTCCTGGACGTCCGTCTGGATGTCCGTCCCTCCGTCCACAATTGTTTATGGACTCTCTACAGGTCACAATTCTTATCCAATTTTGACGAAACTTGAAAAATATAGGTTTATCTCCATAAGATAAGATCCCGACTGCTTTCGATATTGGCATGTATCGGATCGCAACTTCATGGATTATGGCTCCTGATTGTACAAAAAGTTATGTTTTTAGCTTGTGGAGCCTATACAGGTCACAATTTTGAATCGATTTTGATGAAATTTCACAGGCATGTTTATAGCCCAAAGATCTTGGTTCCTGTCGATATTTGTGCCCATCGGATTGTAGCTTCCTGAATTATGGCCCCTGGTTGTCCGAAAAATCGCCTTTATAGCTATAACTGAACAAATAAATCAATGTATACAAAACGTTAGCATGGGGCAGAACTTAACAAAACAAATTCTAATGATTTTCTGATTATAACTTAATAAGTCGTTAATCTTAATCAGATATTAGTGTATTATAAATGTTTCATTTCAGAAAAAAGTAAAATATGCGACAACTCTTGTCGACTGCCCCGCCTATTTAGCAGCTGTGGGTGTATGTTTCGTTGAAATTTGAAATGCATGTTTATAATCCAAAGATCTTGGTTCCTTTTGATATTTGCGCATATTGGATTGTAACTTCCTGAATTATGGCCCTGGTTGTACGAAATATTGTCACAATTTTGATCTGATTTTGATGAAACTTGAAATGCATGTTTATAAACCAAAAATGTTGGTTACTTTTGATATTTGCGCATATTGGATTGTAACTTCCTGAAATAATATATGGCCCCTGATTGTACGAAATATTGTCACAATTTTGATCTGATTTTGATGAAACTTGAAATGCATGTTTATAAACCAAAGATCTTGGTTCCTTTTTGATATTTGCGTTTATTGGATCGTTACTTCCCGGATTAATGCCTCTGATTGGTAATTTTTTTTAGCAATATCAGCTTGTGGATTTTCTAGACGTCACATTTTTTTTATCCGATTTTAAAAACTGTTTAGATATATTACCATTCCATCATATTGAAGCTGAATAGGAATTTCAGGAAAATCGAAATGCAACTGCCAGACACTATGGCCGCTCTTTGTTTGCAAATTTGTAATTCAATGGTTAGAGACCCTCTAAGGGCACAATTTTGATCCGATGTTGATGAAACTTAAAACATATCTTTATATTCTTTTGATTATGGCCCACATTTTGTTTTTCGCTTTTGGCTTGTTCTCTTTCCATATCTTGTAAAATGTGGGCGTATCCTGCCTGGCAGGCACTAGTTTCCTTATTTTTACGCCCACATTGAAATGTGAAACTTCCAATAGTTCCAATCAATAGAAACAGGAAACACAAACCAAATACAGACGATTTGATGGGATCAATTTTGACAAAGTCAAAATGATGCATTTAATATTCAGATAAGTTGATAGAAAATAATTAATAGAATACAATATCAAAAAAGCGTCGTTTTATCCAACATTTCGTCAGTAAAAAATACTAATTTCCTCAATGTGAGAAAACTAAATACAAAATGACTGCATGGAAGTCAGTTATGACATCATAATAAGTTATGACATCATAATAAGTTATGACTCATAGAGTTATATAGAAACTAGAGTCCGCACTGATCACGTGACTCCCATGACAACAACGTTAAAGGTTTGTGCCGGAATGAAGCGACGGCCGCCATGTTAGTTCCGGGGAGTATGGACGTAAATACCCGGATGTTCACTATGTTATCGCATCAATCAATCCGTGTCGAACTGTTTTAAATCGTGCACAAATATTACATTTTAAAATTTTCTAACCCAAATATTTATTGTTTGATAAAAATAATAATAAAGATCCACGGACCGACTTATCTCCGGGCCCCTCTTTTCACGTAAAGGTTATAGAATAATTTATTTTGACATATCGGCGATCTCGACCGCAGTGTCTCTATCTGACTATACGCTACTCACTACTACGCCTATTTTATTTACTTTACCTTCGCTTTCTGTTTTAATTTTTATTAAAACATTCATCTTTTGAATTAGTGCAATGTCCACAATATGAATTCTTATACAGTAAATTTGTTTTAAAAATGTATGGAACTAATTAATAAAGAGTGTAGAGAAATGAATGTTTTGGGTTGTTTTTTTTTTAATTTAAGCACTAAAAGTTAACAGAAAACAATAGCCCGCAGAATTATATGTACTGGTATTTTTATTTATTTGTTAATTATTTTATTTCAGGAATTTTGGGAATGGAAAGTGAAGAAAAATTAATAGCCTACGTATAATGTTGTAGGCCTATTTCTATTTACCGCCCGGTATTGATTTATTTCAATATTTGTTAATTATTTTTAGAAATATATGGAACTGAAAAGGGAAGAGAAACTAAAAACAGACAGCAGAAAATGTATTTTTATTTATTTGTTCATTTGTTTTAGAAAATTATGGAATGAAAAGTGACATGTCATTGTCAGCGATCCCGTACTCTACTTTCACTTTCAATTTAATTTCCAGTATAATATTTGATACATAAAAATATGTCCCGAATGTGTATTCTATAGTAAATATGTGCTGGTATTTTTATTTATTTGTTAATTTCAGGAAATTTGGGAATGTAAAGTGAAGAAAAATTAATAGCCTACGTAGTATAATGTGTTGTAGGCCTATTTCTATTTACCGCCCGGTATTGATTTATTTCAATATTTGTTAATTATTTTTAGAAATATATGGAACTGAAAAGGGAAGAGAAACTAAAAACAGCCTGCAGAAAATATTGTATTATTAATTATTTATTTGTTAATTTGTTTTAGAAAATTATGTAATGAAAAGTGACATGTCAGTGTCAGCGATCCCGTAGGCCTACTCTACTTTCACTTTAATTTCCAGTTTAATATTTGATACTTTAAATTATGTCCCGAATGTGTGTTCTATAGTAAATGTGACTAATAAATTTATAAATTGAAATCTTACCTTACTGTCATAAGGTTTGCTTAACTTTTTTAGGCCTATGCCATAGAGTATTATTATTAGTAAAACAGGTAAAGTAAGTAGACGCGACGCAGAGGAGAGACACTGACTGATGACTGGTGTTGTCGAGATCGCGGACATGTCAAAATAAATTATTCTATAACCTTTACGTGGAAAGAGGGGCCCGGAGATAAGTCGGTCCATTGATCTTTATTATTATTTTTTATTAAACAATAAGTATTTCGGTGAGAAAATTTAAAAATGTAATATTTGTGCACGTTTTATAACAGTTCGACACCGATTGATTGATGCAATAACATAGTGAACATCCGGGTATTTACGTTCACACTCCCCGGAACTAACATGGCGGACAAGGCTCCATGTCGGCACGCTGTCACGTGATCAGTGCGGACTCTAGTAACTCTATGTTATGACTATAGAAATATATAAATAGTCTATTTATATATTTCTATGGTTATGATATCATAATAAGTTATGACATCATAGGAAGTTATGATATCTTGGGAATGATGACGTCATAGACATAGATACATAACATAAAAGGTTAGCTTAACTAAAACTTGAGTAAAATTTTACAACAGGAAGAATTATGGCATATACATGATTATTAATGATTTTGAAACCCCCTGGGTTTAACTCATTTAAACCATTAGGCCAACTGAATTAAGTCTATTAGTAAGTGCAGGGGGACTGCACCACACACAATTCTACACAAAGACAAATATGTGGACAAGACATCATACTCAGAGACCACAAACAAAAACAATTAATAATAATAATAATAATAAATTCTTTATTTTCAAAAGGGTGATAAATTAGGCTTTGCAGCCTGTTTACAATTCTGCCCTTAAATGACAACAGACAAAACAAACACACACATATATATGCAAGGAAACTGAATAATGAAAATGTATTTTTTACATTCCAAATAACATCAGATGCAGAAAACGATAATGGTTTAAATTTAAATATACAGAATAGTTATATAACATTTTGGATATAATTATGCAGTGATTTTTTAAGAGTTGAGAGAAAATGTAATGAGTTTAAATTATTTGGAAGTGAATTCCATAAAACTGGTCCATTATAGCTAAGACTATGTTTAAATTTAGTACAATTTGGATGTGGAATTTGTAGTTTAAGATTTATAGAGTTGTAAGGAGTATTTTTAAATTGAAATAAAGAACATAAGTAATTTGGACTTATATATTTATTCATTAAATGACGTTCTTGAATGGTA
Organism: Patella depressa; assembly: GCA_948474765.1. NCBI lineage: Eukaryota > Metazoa > Mollusca > Gastropoda > Patellidae > Patella > Patella depressa. Next base: position 194,106 of record CAOLEZ010000009.1, on the reverse strand, counting down.
GGCAGTTTTAAAGATTTTGAAAGAATGGAATATGAAGAATCAGTAGCATTATTTTTAATAATAGGTTTGTTGAATATAATTTTAAATGATAATTTTTGGATAATTTTAAGTTTATGAAGAGAGGAAATTTGACAGGAGTCCCAAATGGTAGAGCAGTAGTCAAGATGTGATTGAAAGTGAGCGTTATAAAATAATTTTAATACATCAGTTGGAAGTAATGATTTGATTTTCCTAAGTTGAAAGTTTTTCTGTTTTAAAATAGTACATACATATTAGAGTCAAAATATACTCCTAAAAGTTTAAACTCGGAAACATGTTCAATGAAGGTAGAATTAATAGAAATGGACAAATGTGTAGTTAAGGAATTTATTTTAGGTTTTGAAGCAATAATCATACATTTAGTTTTAGATTCATTGATTATCATGTCATTGGAGTTGCACCATTTTATAATTTTATCAGTTTCTGACTGAAGTGTAGAGTTAAGATTGGTAGAAGAAGAATATACTGTGAATGGATACGGGGGCTAGCCATAAGCGTCCACTGCGCTGTACAGTCCCGGGCCTGTCGTAACACAGACTTCACTCATATTTGAAAACAATTGGGAATACAACCCAAAGAAATAACTATGTAATGTCAGCATGAGTCATGATCTGTCATATGTTGCAAGAAATACGAATGCAAGCATATTGTATTAATTCCGCTATACAAGTAACCACACCGGTAAATGTATCAGAGAAGTAGTTCAAAAAACTGAACGCACTAAATCAATAAAGAAGAGGATCGAAGTATATTGAATGCATTTAGGGCACATAATGCTACCGTCACAGACTTTCTGCTGTGTTCAATTTTTTTCTGGATCTTTATCAGGAGTTTTTTGTACTATAGTACACACGAAATCATGACCAGGTACATTAAAATGGAAGGCTACATGAGGGGAATGGTCAGGGGTTTTTTAAGCTTTATATTACTTCTGTGCTTATTAAGTCGAGTGCTGAAAGGAGTAATGGTTTGGCCTACATATTGCATATTACAGGTTTTACGTGTTAAACAATATACAACATAAGAACTGGCACAGTTGACAGAGTCTCTAATCTTGAACGATTTCATGTCTTTACTGGTTACTTCTTGATTATTACACATAGTCTCGCATGATTTGCATAATTTTCGTAAACAAGGTTGACATCCGTTTGAAATTTTGTCCTTAATACGGTTATTACTAGTATCAGAAGTTCTCAACTTATTTTCTTTCAAGATATCGCCAATAGTGTGATACTTTCTCTCTGCTATTATTATTTTGCTGCTATTCATTATTTTTGCCATACGTGAACTTGTGCCTAAAATACTCCTGTCTTTGGTGAAGGTGAGGTTGTTGAGGGTCAAAGGTAGTTGTCCATGGAATAATGTTCATATTGGTATCGGTCTTGGATTGGTAGGTCAATAATTCAGTCCTAGTCCTCTGATATGTACGGTTAAATGCTTTTAGAATAATTTTCTTGGGATATCCGAATTGTTTAAGATAGGATCCAAAAGTTTTTAGGTTTGATTTGATCCAGCTATCTTTACTACAAATACGTTTTATACGTAAAGCACCACTGTAAGGTATAGCATCAAAGGTGTATTTGGAATGACAACTTGATGGAGGAAGATAATGATGGCAATCTGTTTTCTTGGAATATAGATTTATCTCTAACTTTTCCTTTTCTTTCACAACTTTTACATCTAGGAAATTAACTGAGTTACTATTTATATCTACAGTAAATTTGATCTTTGGATGTTGTTGGTTTTATTTTGAAACAAAATTATTACATTCTTAATCTTTAAGTGGCATTTAGCGATCGGTAAACACATTAACAGAACACAGTTTTTATGGGTAACAATCACTAGTTTTATTCTAAAAGCACGACGTTTCGACAAGTATCCTCTTATCGTTATCAAGCACAATGACATTTAGTAAACTTGAGATCAATATATACACAATTCATTGTGAAACCATAAACATGGATTAAAATAACACACCAAAACGGATCTAAGAAGTAAAGGATGTTAACAACAACAACAACAAGCACAACAATGTAATTAACTAATTAAATAAACTCTAGTGTTGAGAAGGGGGTCATTAACTAGTATGAGGCCCTTCAAAGGGTACCTTGAATAGACCGGGTAAAGCTGATGAGGCACAGATAGTGAGGCCATATAATTAACGTATTAAATAAACTCTAGTGTTTGAGTGGGGGGTTATTGACTATTATGAGGCCCTTCAAAGGGTGTCGTGAATAAACCGGATAAGCTGATGAGGCCATGATAGTGAGGTCATATACATGAAATTAGATATGATATGGTTTTATAACAGCAGATACAGGGCTCACACTGGCTTTCAATTTTTTTCCGCCAAAATGGATGATAATTTTTATGTAAAGAAATGTTCATATATTTTTTCCGCCAACTTGAATATTTTATCCGCCAAAAATATGTGATAAAAAATTATACAATATAACAGTTTTATGTCTCAGTTAGGCTTATTACAAAACAATTACCGATATATACAATATACAACGACTTTTAACAAATCAGTCTTTGCATAATACATTTAGCAGAGTTTTGGTTTACTAAGATCGGATTTTATTTTTGGTAACTTGAGTCTCTTTTAACATCGCCGTATTGCACTATATATTCAGTATTTACACGTCAAATCTCGTACAAGGCCAAGGATTGCATGTCAAATAGACCTATTGTTATTTTCAGGTACCGTAACGGTATCTGAATCTCTGATAGAATAATATGTACTTCAATTATATTTGTAAGAAATGCTTACAATTATACCCGTCGTTCACCTTTAGACCATTTTAGCGACGGTAATATGATACAAATGGCGAACCGTTTTCTCGCTCAAGAATCGCCGATATTCAAGTAGCCTAGTTCATGCGTTTTCGACCATGATGATACAATAATTTGAAATAATGATATCCAATAGGCATACTCGTATGTTTTACATGCCGTATATGATGCCACAGTAAACGGAATTGAACCCTCTTTACTTCTTTTTGATAGAATTGTCGGCCATTTTGGTTACATGTATTACCTTTCTTCGTTTTAAGAAGAAACGAAACATCAAATAATCACCGCTTAATTTAATCATTAAGATTAAATAGTGACTTGAGATAGGTTAAATATACATCATTGGCAATTATCAATCAACTAATCATTAATCCGAGACAATTGATTAGTATTACTCGGCGACGCGATCCGGATTATCAGCCAGTTGATTAATTTATTATTGTGTTTAGACACGTGATTGACACTCAATAATGGTTAATACATTATGAATACGATTAGAATTTTAAGATTTTTTCCCGCCAGTTCTCAAAAAGAATCGCCAGTACTGTAAAATTTTATCGCAAAAATTATCTCAAAAATCAAATTTTAATCGCCAGTTTCATTTTTTTTTATCGCAAATTGCGATTTTGGCGACCGACAACAGTGTGAGCCCTGAACAGATATGACAATACATAGATAATGGAAAGGTTTGGGAGAATCTATAATGGCGAAAATTTAACAATCAAAGGGGGGTGGGGAAATACAGACAATGATGCCCTGGGGATGTAAAGCCCTAAGTCCCTATTAAGTTGAGGTGAATATCTTCTGATGTCTATAGCTTCAAGGATCTTTCAGGTTTTCTTGTTCTGTTGATAGGCGGTGAGTATTTGGACATCATTCCATTTAACTTGATGTTGTGGGTGGTTCTGTAGATGTTCTGCTATGGCTGAATTATTATTGGCTGCTTTGAATCTATGTTCTGTTATTCTTTTATCAATTGGATGTTTCGTTTCTCCAATATAAGAGGCATCACAGGAGCAAACCACTTAATACTCTACATGAGGGAGACTAAATTTCAGAAAGCAGTGCCCAGTAGTTATTACAAAACACTATAAAACATGAGCACATGGTCCACAGAGAACCCACGTAAACCGACAAGGGTTAATACATTATGTACATGGCAATAATAATATGAAATATGAATATTTTACAATATCAAAATACCATATAAAATTATGAAGCATTTAATTTAGCAAATTATTATCCGACCAGTTGAGTTTATATAAGGGGAATACCCTAAATTTTCCCTTTCCACATGTATCTTAGTCCTCGCTTAAAGGAATCATCCTATTTTTGAGATTAGCAATGTGGGATCTGTGTAGGTTCATCCTTATGTTTAGTTGTGATTCACTTTTGCCGACATATTCTTCATTACAACCTGGACATATTATCAAATATATAACATTATTACTTTTACAGTTCATAGATTGTTTTACTTTAAAATGTATATTTCCATTAATTTTTACTGCTTTCCCTTCAATAATGTTGTCACATGTTTTACATCTATTGTCACGTGAATTGACAAATAATTCGTGTTTTCAACGTTGAAGATTTTGGATGATAAGGACCAAGCTATCCAAAAATGTCGGGGTTCAAATTTTCCGACCACTTGCCCCCCCCCCACTCCCGGGAGGGTCATTTTTGAAATCGGGACCCATATGAACGGCAATGATTGTTGGATTTTCATGATCTGAAGTTCATTCTCGTGTTTTTTTTAACATGCCAACACCATTTATGATACACTTAAAGCAATTGGAATTAGTTTTCATAGACCCCAGTAAGGAATACCAACTTCCGGTGTCAAAACTCGGATTGATTTCAACCAATAATCTTTGGATTTTCATGATCTGAAGTTCATTCTGTTTTTTTTTAATCATGTCGACCCCATCTATGTTACACGTTTTCATTGACTTCCGGTGGGGAATACCAGCTGACGGTGTCAAACTCGGATTAATTTCAGCCAATAATCTTTGGATTTTCATGATCTGAAGTTCATTCTGTTTCTTCTTTTTCATCATACCGACCCCATCGATGATACCCTTAAAGAGAATGGAAGAAGTTTTCATTGACTTCCGATGGGGAATACCAACTTCTGGTAGGATATTCAACGAATTCCTGATTTAATTAAGAATGGAGAGTTGGGCGGCCGATTGGTTAACATCTGTGTGTTACATCATTAGGTCTGACATTAAGTCAACTGGCGGGGTTTCGATTTCCCGGTTGTATGTCATAAGGAGTAGGGTCGCATGGCCAATCTCGTGGGTTTTCTCCTGGCCCTACAGTTTCACTCCACTGCTAAAGACAATACGCGCAAATGAATTATTGAAATGAAATTTAACCATATGTTAGTCCCGAAATGACCTGGTATTTTTCGAGTGCAAGTTAAATCCAATTATCCCTCTGGTTTAGAAATATACACCGATTATGCAAGAGTTAAATCTGTCTATTACAGGTCTTTCTTTGGTCTGAAATGTTATAGACATTAATCAACTTATCCAGACCATAATCAACTCGCACTGTCATCGCTTGCCTGCGATATTTACTGGATTAAGGTACGATTTCCGTATGACGTACGTTCGCCTTCATTAACCCAGTCAGGGTTTAAAATTAAACCACATGTTAGTCCCGAAATGACCTAGTTTGCGTCGAGTGGAAGTTCAACTCCATTTCTCTCTCTCTCTCTCTCTCTCTCTCTCTCCAAACGACTAGATGAAACCATCACAGGGAATCGAACTATGAACATCTTAGTTAGAGCGCCCAACCTTAGCTCACTGAGCCCAGGTGCCGGTGGTAGTATTGTTTCTTATACCTTCCGAACGACTAGATGAAAACAACACAGGGGACCACACCCTGATATTCTTAGTGCGCAAGCCATTAACTCACTGAGGCACAGTCAGGCGTCGGTACTGCTTTTTGTCTCTTCCAAACGACTAGAAGAAACCAACATAGGGTATCGAACTCTGACCTTCTTTGTGCGTGACTGTGGCCCAAATGATGATTTATTCAGATATCCATTTATAACGAAAATAAATATCAAGTTTTACAGTAATGGAGTAATTCACCCTATTCGCTTGAAAGATTTCCCAAAGAAAGAAAGATCTAGTTTACGTTTTAGATATACCCGTACAATTATAAATAAATATTGAGATCAACTTTACATACACTCATATAATTATAAAAATATGAGATGGCTAAATGTTGATAACATATTGCCTAACTGGTACTTTGTTCCTGACATGGGGCGACAATCCAGCACTCGCCAGTGGAAACACCTCTCACTCAAAAGTTTTCTGAACTGAACAATTGCCATCTACGTGCTGGTAGGTTTAATGGAACGGATGAATTCCTTGACCTGCAAAGGCAAGTCACTCTTCACCAGCTCAATTGAGATGCTCTACTCTCCAAGCTTCTTGAAACAGATGCCAAGTCCAATCAGACCTTAAAACTTGTTACTTCCAATGACAAGCACTCGCTCGATCACATCTATCTCTAGATCTATGTGTTTTGCGATCTTCTCAGTTACAAACCTGAGACAATCCCGGGAGACAAAGTCCATGACATGCAAGATCTAAGAGTTTCTCAATGATGAGAACCATGTGTGATGTAGCCTTTGCTGTATCAAACAGGCTAGGATATGCTGTTGAAGGAGCAAAGGGCCAACCAGTGTCATATGCTAGCCTGGTTGATACAGCACGGGCTGCACCACCCAAAGTCTCATCATTTTATTATGGTTGAACGTCAGGGTATGAAGAAACCATCCATTATGCAGAAACACCCTGGCCAGGAAAAGGCATTCACATGCTAGTTGAGGACGCATAGTATTTGGTCATACATGAATAGAATGACACACCCCGTACCTCACCGAGTCCTTGCCTCTGTAGCTTATGGCTCACAATTCTCCTGGACATTGTATCTCGAAGCCATCTTAAGGCTTTAACTGCGGTACCCGCAAAACACTGAGAGATATATGTGATCAAACGATTACATGTCATTGAAAGTCACAAGTGTCAAGACCTGATATATTTCACATCCTCCCGATGCTAAGTTTGTGTATACTACAAAACTTGATGGTGACGACCCTGTAATCAACTGTTTTAAGAACTTTTCGAAGATGGGAAAATTACCGAATTGGTGAATTACTTTACCAGATCCCTGAACCTTCCTGCCATTGAACAAAGTAGTTGGCAGTTGGACGAGGGCATGTATGTACCTGCTCAGAATCTTACCACCGTGCTTTAACTAAACTAGCAGAAAGTGGTTGTAAAACATGCTGTATGGGGCGGTGCAGTTACCGGAATAATTGTTTTAATATTGAGCATACCAATATGACCAGGGGTGTGCAAGGGGACAAGGATGATGCATCGTTGAGTCCGTGAACTGCATATATATTTCCCAAGATAAGAATTTCGCTGTGTATGTTTCTTTCGACTTATTTCTTTTTGTTTTTGATATAAAACTTGTTTGCTTGTCACAAATGCCAGATTTGTCTTGAATCTCATGACAAAACATTCCAATGTCCCAAAAATGACTGCCCGAAACATTTAGCATGCTTCAGATGTCACAAAAAGTGATACTGCGTGATAGATTTCTCTAAACTTAAATCGATCCCAGTTTGATGTGGAATTTGATATTTCAATATAAACTACTTCCATTCGCTTGAAGTGTACCATAGATAGGGCTGGTCTGGTGAAAAAGTCACCCAGAATGAGACTTCAGACCATGAAAATCCAATGATTATTGGCTGATATCAATCCGAGTTTAACACCGAAAACTGGTATTTACCACCGGAAGTCAATTGAAACTACTTCCGTTTGACTTTAAGTGCATCATAGACGGGGTGGGCATGATGAAAAAAAAAAGAACAGAATGATCTTCAGATCATGAAAATCCAAAGATTGTTGACTGAAATCGACCAGAGTTTGACACTGGAAATCGGCATTCCCCAACGGAAGTCAATCAAAAATAATTCTAATCGCTTTTAAAGTATTACAGATGGGATCGGCATGATGAAAAAACACGAAAATAGACTTTAGATTTTGAAAATCCAACCATTATTGGCGGAGATAGTCAGGTTCTCGTACAGAGGGGTTCCGATTTCATAAATGCCCCTCCCATAGCGGTCAAGGGGTCGGAAAATTTGAACCCCAGCAATTTTGGATAATTTGGTCACTAAGCAACCCAAAACAACAAAAAAATCAATTTTAGCAAACAAATCCTACGGGAGCTGTTTTTATGACATGTCATACCACACTAAAACATGAAACCCCCAAAATGTCAGAAACTGTTCGAATATAACATAGTGAATGGGTTTTATGTCGAAGATTTACTTTTCCCCACCAGATTACGACACTTACAAGGTTCAGTCTAGTTTAGTATCACTAGAACATTTGAATTAGGTTAAAAGGTGAATTATCGATGTTATTAATGGCGATGGCTCTATGATCTGGATATGTCTTCCTTTTTATACGCCCACATTGAAATGTGGTCGTATATTGTCGTCGCATCCGTAGATTGTCTAGAGGCCAAAGTTTATATCCGAATAACTTTAAATTGATACACCGTGTTTAAGGTCTTGATACGAAGAAGCCTATTGATTTTCAGTGATTTCTGATAATTTCTCCTTTGATCGCTTTGTGATGCTGTTGAGGCCAAAATTACCATCCGATTGACTTCAGATTGATACACAGAGTTTAAGGTCTCGAGACGAACAAGTATATTGATTTTCAATGAAATTTGATAACTGAACTGCTAAATCCATAATATTAAATGTTTCGTATACTCAACGTTAGCGAGGGGAAGAACTTTATAAAAACCCAAACATTTCTAATGATTTTCTGATAATTTCTTAATGAGTTGTAACTCTTAATCAGATTTTAGTGTATTATAAATGTTCCTTTACCGAAAAAAAGTAAAAATATGCGACAACTCTTGTTGACTTCCCGGATGATTTAGCTGTTGTTGACGTATGTTTCATTGCCTGGCAACCTATCTGTAAATTTTAGGTTGCTACGATTTAACAAGTATTGAAACTGGCTGAAGCATGAAGTCGAGTCAACTAATAGCTGCTAAAATATAACGAGAACCATTCCCCCTTACCTAAAGGTTATCTAGAAATAAAAAGATATTGCTGAGACCGTATTAAATGAATCAGGCCCCGAGTTCACAAAGCATTCTCAGACTTAAGTTGAGAATTTACTCAAAATTGTCCACCATATTTTAAGTAGAATATAGAACTTTATATTAATTTTGTTGTTTTAATGTATCAAATACATCAATAAGAAACTATGTGCAAAATTTTGTGTTTCTGGATCAAAGATATTTCTCATAAACCATGATTGAAAGTTGAGCAAATTCTCAACTTAAGTCTGAGAATGCTTTGTGAACTTGGGGCCAGGTCTACTTTTATTCCAAATTTCACGAAAATCTTGCTAATATTAAAGAAGTTGTCATATCTGTTTTTAGTTCAGAAATAAAATGTCATTGGCATACTTTTTGAAGTTCTGAAATAGCAGATTTAAAGTAAATGTTTCTAAGTACCCAAAGGAATATGAAGATGTAAAATAAGTGAAATATTCACAAAGTTACAGCTATGTAGGTTAATTCTTTCGTCATTAACATTTGGTGATTTCGGATTTGTAAAGCATTTTGAAAATACATATTCCATTGTCAATATCCATTCTGGGAGACAAGTTAAAGATTTAGAAAGTCAGGAAATAAGGCACCCGTCACTGACAGATCCAGGCACAGATTCAGGCTTTTTCAGGCACAAATCCTCTTCTGCCTGTCACGCCTGGCACTGATTTGTCTTTTTAAATTATATTATTAATACATATCCTGCACTAAGTTGAAAATGTCAGGTACTATTTCATTATTGCCTGACATTTTGTCAGGTACATCTAAATCCGTTATTTTCAGGCTTGGCTAATAGGAGACGGATTCTCTAAACCACAACCTATTGTATATGTTTTCAAGACCATTAATGTGGATTTTTCACTATTTTTCATTTTCAATTCAAAATGGCGTCCATCATTTGCCAGAAATAAAAATTCTACGTCCTACATTTTATGGGCTTTCCTTTAAGGATTCGGAAAATATAATTCGTGTCTTGTCTTTGGAACACAAAAATAGGTTGCCAGGCAACGAAACATACGCCCACACAGCAGCCAAATCGTCCGGGCAGTCAACAAGAATTGTCGCATATTAAGGAATTATCAAAAAATCATTAGAATTTGTTTGGTTTTTATAATCAAACGTTTTTTTTTAAATCATATAATAATTGTGACCTCCAGAGGCACCACAAGCTAAAAAGGGTGATTTTTCGTACAATCAGGGGACATAATTCAGGAAGTAATGACCCGATGGGCGCAAATATTGAAAGGAACCAAGATCTTTGGGTTTAAAACATACCTGTCAAGTTTCATCAAAATCGACTCAAAATTGTGACCTCTATAGGGTCCACAACCTTGATATAACATATTTTCACACTATTCGTGTACAAATGGCGGCCATTTTGTCCGTCAATTCTAGTCCGGTTTTCATGTAATTCAAACTCTCTCTTCTTTACCATGTGACGGTGATATAGTCAAACGTTTTTTTAAATCGGATAATAATTTTGACCTCCAGAGGGACCAAAAGCGAACAAAAGCGATTTTTCGGACAATCCGGGGACATAATTCAGGAAGTTATGATCCAATGGGCGCAAATATCGAAAGGAACCAAGATCTTTGGGTTATAAACATACATGTCAAGTTTCATCAAAATCGGTTCAAAATTGTGACCTCTATAAGGTCCACAACCTTTATATAACATATTTTCACAATATTCGTGTACAAACGGCGGCCATTTTGTCCGTCAATTTTGGTCCGATTTTCACAAAATTCATACTCAACCTTCATAACCATGGAACGGTGATATAATCAAACGTTTTTTTTAAATCGGATAACAATTTTGACCTCCAGAGGGACCACAAGCTAAAAAGGGCAATTTTTCGGACAATCAGGGGCCATAATTCAGGAAGTTACGATCCGATTGGCGCAAATATCAAAAGGAATCAAGATCTTTGGGTTATAAAAATGCATTTCAAGTTTCATCCAAATCGGTTCAAAATTGTGACCTCTACACTGTTCACAACCTTGATTTAACATATTTTCACACTATTCGCGTACAAATGGCGGCCATTTTGTCCGTCAATTTTGGTCCGATTTTCACGAAATTCAAACTCGACCTTCATAACCATGGAACGGTGTTATAATCAAACGTTTTTTTAAATCGGATAACAATTTTGACCTCCAGAGGCACCACAAGCTAAAAAGGGCGATTTTTCGGACAATCAGGGGCCATAATTCAGCAAGTTACGATCCGATTGGCGCAAATATCGAAAGGAATCAAGATCTTTGGGTTATAAACATGCATTTCAAGTTTCATCCAAATCGGTTCAAAATTGTGTCCTCTACACTGTTCACAACCTTGATATAACATATTTTCACACTATTCGCGTACAAATGGCGGCCATTTTGTCAGTCAATTTTGGTCCGTTTTTCACGAAATTCAACCTCGACCTTCATAACCATGGAACAATGATATAATCAAACGTTTTTTTAAATCAGATAACAATTTTGACCCCATAGGGACCACAAGCTAAAAAGGGCAATTTTTCGGACAATCAGGGGCCATAATTCAGGAAGTTACGATCCGATTGGCGCAAATATCGAAAGGAACCAAGATCTTTGGGTTATAAACATGCATTTTAAGTTTCATCCAAATCGGTTCAAAATTGTGTCCTCTACACTGTTCACAACCTTGATTTAACATATTTTCACACTATTCGCGTACAAATGGCGGCCATTTTGTCCGTCAATTTTGGTCCGATTTTCACGAAATTCGAACTCGACCTTCATAACCATGGAACGGTGATATAATCAAACGTTTTTTTAAATCGGATAACAATTTTGACCTCCAGAGGGACCACGAGCTAAAAAGGGCAATTTTTCGGACAATCAGGGGCCATAATTCAGGAAGTTAGGATCCGATCGGCGCAAATATCGAAAGGAACCAAGATCTTTGGGTTATAAACACACATGTCAAGTTTCATCCAAATCGGTTCAAAATTGTGACCTCTACGCTGTTCACAAGCTAAAAAACGTGATTTTTCGTACAATCAGGGGCCATAACCCATGAAGTTACAGTCCGATACATGCCAATATCGAAAGGAACCGAGATCTTATGGTGATAAACCTATATTTTAAGTTTAATTGAAATCGGATAAAAATTGTGACCTGTAGACTGTTCACAAAAAAATGTGGACGGACGGACGGACGGACGGACGGACGGACGGGGGCGACGACAATATACGTCCACATAAAAATGTGGGCGTATAAAAACTCTACTTCTAATTGAGTTAAAATGTTTAAACTTGGTGTATGTGTTTATGAGGTCAATGCCTTGACTGAGTTCGAAGATGAGCATTTTCTGCCAAGGGTAAGCAGGGATAAGCAAGTTGATTGGTTGATACTTTGGGACACAATAACTTTAGTTCTGATTAGTGAGGGTGATGAAACTTGGTGTATAGTTCCATTACATCAATACCTTGACTACGATAAATAATGAACACTTTCTGGTCAGGTTAAGCAGAGCGATAAGCAATTTGATCGTTCGAGACTTTGGAACGCAATAACTCTCCATCTAACTGAGCTAGAATGTTCTAGCTTTAGGTATGTGTTCATAGGTGAATGTCTTGATGCGGTTCGATGTTGAACATTTTCTGCTTACAGTGAGCAGAAATAAGCAATTTGTTTGATTGATGCTTTGGGGCACGATAACTTTAGTTATGATGAAGTGAGAGAGATTTAACTCAAAATATAGATTCATTATATTATTACCTTGACTAAGATCGATAATTAGAATTTTCTGCTTAGGAGTGATAACCAATTTGATTGGCCAAGACTTTGGAACATACATGTAATAGCTCTGCTTTTAATTGAGGTGGAATGTTTAAACTTGGTCATGTAGATTTTCGTTAGGTGATTGTCTTAACTGAGTTCAATGATTAAAATTGGAGCTGAAGCTGAGCAGGGCTAATGTAGTAATAACAATAGTCTTTCGGACGAAGTCTGCAAACCTAATTACAGAATTTTTGCTCCATCTTTTTCTCCCTGCCCCTATACCTGATCTGGATGTTCCCTGTACATATACTAATCTGGGTAGTAGACTTATTCCAGTGCATAGCAGATTTTTTTCGAATTGTTCCAAATTTTGATTTTTGCATTGGCATAGATTGCTCTTACTGTCATTTGGCAAATATATCCTTCCTTCAAACTGCAAGAAGTCATACTGCTAAACATATATTGTTTTTATTTTTACAGGTGACCCTCCAAATTGTACATCATGGATAGGGCAATGCCTATTATATATTCTGGTTGTGTTGGTAGAAAAATTTCTCATGACTTTATTAGTTCAGTTCCGCTTCTGGACAGACGTAAGTGATAAAACATATATTAGTAGAGATATAATACAAGGCAAAATAATCTATCTTCATTAATCAGCTAAGTGATAAATCATATATTAGTAGAGATAATACAAACAAAAATATTTTTTGTGTTTCCATTCAAATAACACCACATCCCCGCAACCAATTAAAGAACAAAGAAACGGATGATGTACAATATCATTTATTGACTAATCAAATGAAATATGATTTATCAATGAATAACAAAGAATACTACTAAACGCTAATAATACAAAATAAAATCGTATTTCAGGCTTAAAACTGAGGGTTGGGCTTAAAATTAAACAAATAAAATGCCCATCAACGAATAAAAATCCTTAACAAAGAATACTACATGTATAAACACTAATCATACCAATTAAGCATACTACATGTATAAACATACTCGTACAATTTAAAATTCAAATTCAGTCCTGACAGTTAAATGGCACATTAAACGGACAATGACATGTTAAACAAGTTATACTATAAGCGTTAAGTGCAAGGCGGAGCAGGGAAGGTGGATGGTTATTAACGGAATTATCGTGGATCAACACACTAGTCCTGTCTGTGGCACTGCGAAGTCTGTTTCGATGAAGAGCGGGAAAAACACGCGGGAACCTAGCTCATTTACATTATCATGAATATATATGGAATAGACGAGGGCTAGGTCGAGAGTAACCAAACATGGACGAGGACTGTAACACAAAATTCATTATTGACAATAATGTGTATTTGTGTTTCCTTTCAACTAACCCCACACCCCCGCAACCAATTAAAGAACAAACAAAGGAACGGATGGTGTACAGTGTCATTTATTAATGACTACTCAAATGAAATATGATTTATCAATGAATAGCAAAGAATACTACATGTATAAACACTAATAATATTAAATAAAATCATATTTCAGTCTTAAAATTGAGGGTTGGGCTTAAAATTAAACAAATAAAAAGGCCAAACACATCACAACTTGTGATGTCGTGCCCAAACCTAAAGACACCACCCGCATGATAAACAAAAATATTATAACAAATAAGGAACAGTGATTGGCATACCTAAGCTTACTGACTAAAGTCACTACATACAAATTACAGTAACAACTGTGAGAACTAAAGAAATAAATTAAGTGAGAACTAAATAAACAAGTGTCAAGACAGCCTACCCGGTGCCGATTAAAACAGGGGCAAGTTACATATCCACTTACAATCAAACAACTAATGCTAACTGAACCGGGGTCAGTTAGCCTATATTGTATATACAGAAAACACTAAAAAGGCTAAAAGCTACGGGAAAAGAATCATGACATACATATATAATTTTTGGCATTTAGGGACAATTTTATATTATAAAATTCATATCTTATCAGCACAATATAGAGACACAGCAAATAACTGTGTAGCTAACTAAGCCTTATCTACATACGTATTAGTCTACACAGATCCAACTTAATAATTGTGAACCGGAATATCGGGTAACCACCTTTCGGGGGATCTATGTCAACAAAACGAGTAGTCGGATGTATGATTTAACTGCGGAACTTTTCCAGCGACCCATTGTTCGAATCGATTCTTCCGAATGCCCCAGAATAAATGCTGTTGTTGCGCCAATTCTAAACGAATATAACTTGTACTGGTTTGTCGGCAAACCAATAAACGTCAATTTTTTTTGTAACGACACATTGACAAAATTGTAACGCATGCTGCATCAGCAAACTGGAATAAAGGACCAGAGGCATGGGGGGAAAGTTACTGTAACAGCAGATATGGGGCACAAGTCGAAAAGTGTGTACCTTCCAGACATTTACAAGAAATAAAGAGATGCATTGGGGATGAAGTAGTTTTGTGTTTAAAGTTTTCCATGGCAATTCTGACAAAGGCCAATTAACTTATTGTGATCAAAGGAAAACTGTACATTATGAGTTAGAATTATATTTGCAACTGATGATTTAGACTTGAAAACCAATTCACCTAATCGGAAAAAACCTGCAAACGCCAGCGAAAAAATTGCTCGCAACAAAACTCAATGGTATTTCAGGGAAATCACTGTTGGAATAGCGCAAATAATGCCTGTCAGTATTTCAGAAGTAATAGTGGTCGTCTCTTCAATGGCGATAGTCTGCCAGTTGACGTCAGATGTTAGAACGTCAAACAATTTCAACAATAAGGGCGATAATCCGGATAGATTTCGGAAAACGCTAAAACAATAGGTGTAGTGAGCAAACAATAAGTCGGGAGCAAAACCCGACAACGAGAACGTTCTGCAGTACGAGGGGCTAAAACTCTACTCTAAATAGTAAGTGCAGGAGGACCGCACTACACGCAAAACAAAAACCTATAAGATTAACTTGCGGAAAATATCAAATCAAGTGAATGGATCCGGGGGCCAGCCGTAAAAGAATTAATGGTATCCAAATATCCTAACAGCTTTTGGACGAACGCTAGAACAGATGCATAGGATGTGATTGTACATGGTGAGAAACCAGAATAAAACATATTAGCAAAGTAATTAACCACGAGTGGATTAGGCAGAGGGAAACACGGAGACAGGTGACTGTCTTTACAAAACAATACAAATCTCATCCATGCCCGTAAATAAGTTGCTTTTAAAGATGGAGCTAAAGCTGCGCCAATTAAATTAAGTGTAGATGGTGTTAGATTTTCAAATGGTCTAGATCCAAAACCTGAGGATTGTCATCCAACCATGGAGCCCGGTGCCTGGCCTGCTGGAATTTAAAACGAGACAAGCAATCAGCAACAAGATTAGATTTCCCTGACAAATATATTGTACTTTATGGCAGCAAATATTAGTCGACTTTGAAGTGGCTTTGTTTATAACAAACACAACACACTCATTGTCAGATAACAAGAGGATTGTATGATTTCGCAATAAAGGTCACCAATGTTCAAGCAAGAACAATTGGGAAAAGTTCCTGAACATTAATACTCATATTCTGCATTTCTTGAGGCAATGTTCCATAAAACCACTTTGAATTCAACACTGCTGCATACCTTGTGGATGATGCTGCATCAGTGAACAACTTCAAATAATCTGAACCCAACCAGGCATACAACGACCGTTGAATCCCTGCATGAATTCGTGCCATAACCTTATATCAACTTTGGCAGAGTTATTTAATCTTATTTTGTTATAAGGCTTCGCAACCCCGACCATGCAGTCTGCGAAGAAATGCACGGCCGGGGACAACTACCAAAGTGGCAAAATTTAAGAGGCCTTGAAGGGACAGGAGTTGCTTAAGGGTAACTCTGTCTTTACTTAGGAAGTCAGACAAAGCAGTTATAATCTTAACTACCTTTTCTTCCGGTAAGCGACTCAGCATCTGCAAGGAGTCGATCTCAGTTCCGTAAATGACAATTTTTCCGTAGTGGGCTCAACTGTTTTGGAAGCCGTAATGGGAATATGCAGATAATGCGCAAGGGGTTGATGGGCGCAACATGCGAAATTCTGCATCGTAATACAAAAATGACCTGTCGCCGTAAGTGCCAATCCGGATATGAGTGACGAATATGACAATAACTTGGATGCCACCAGCGGGTCTTTCTGTACCACGACATCCATAAAAATTGAAAATCTTTTCTGCCACAGATCAAATGACAGCAACTTGGATTTCGGTGACGAGGAAATCTTTATAGTAGGTTCATCTTCAGTGTCCAAGATATTCAATGCCAGCTGGGTTTGTACTGCATTACACGACAGGAGTAACGATAAATCCACAAACTTATCAGTCAAAATATCCTGACGGAGCCTATCAGAAATATGGCGGGAAATTGACATGCATGTCCTACTTGTCATAGTGCCTTGGTGCTGATGGATTGGTACAGCAGAATCGGGAACTTGGAACATGTCTGCCGCATTAATTGAGAACATTCTCGGTCCTGATGCCAGAGGTCCACTCTGGTTTGAGGTATCCGCAGACGTTGAAGGTTGGTTTGACGCAACTGGCAGATCTGAAGTTGCTATATGGACGGATGCAGCTGAGGCAGGGGTGCTCACAAACGTAGATTGGGTACTGTTGGCGATGGATGTACCATGACCAACCTTCTTTGGATTAGTTTTGCAATCAACAAATCTGTTAGCCTTTCTTCTGCAGTTGTTGTCATGGGTCCTTGTGCCGACTTATCTTCGCTCTCTGAAGCGACAGATGGAACTTGATCCTCTCTTTTCCTTTTAGACATCTTGAGGCTGTAAAAGATAAGAAGTTAAGGGTGGCCACAATGGAGCTTAAAGATAGAAACAAGTACATGTATGGTTTAATGGTAAGCCCACAATCAGTCTGCATAATGCAAGAACGTGAATTAGATTCAGACAAAGTCTATGTACTCCAAACTCGAGAAGCCCTCTAAAACAAACGATTTCAAATGAACATTACCACAGACAATATGTCTGCTATACATAATGCATGCACACATACTAAAGACCATAGTACCAAGAGCATGTACACATACTAATAACCATAGTAGAATTAACGTATAAACAATTGTTACTACAATTGATGTCACAGTAACATTCACTACCACGCATGTAGATCAAGACAATATATCACAAATGGATCATTATCAGTACCTTAATACATAAGTATACGACACAACCAAAGAGTTCGAACACAATTATGAGTGTAAAAAATTTATAACCGCAAAATACCAGCGGATATGTCGTAATAATGCATCCCTGATGCTGCGCATAAATAACATATATTACCAACTGTATTTGATAAATGAATGCCATCATTTGAGTAAATATGCTGAAGAGGCTGTCTAAGCCCAGCTTTATGTCGCAAAATCAGACTCATTGCGGAGTTGCATCAAATCCAGGTTCGTTGGCTTAATCAGGTCATTAAAACCCCGGAACGGCTCGCCAAATCTCGGTAAAAGTTGGCTAACAATGACACATTTTGAGGCTTTACCGAGTCATAAGTAAAGACGCACAGTTCACAACTGCGATAGACACTTTGTGTTGCAAAAACTCGCCAGATGCAACATCGTTCGAACCTAAGTGTAAAATGATAATGTCAGTCTGTCGAAAAAAGCTGCTATGTGCCGCACGCACAAACCGCCCATGTGGAACTCGTAAGCCGCCATGTCCCCAGCAATGTACATCACATAAATTCAAATCTAAATTCGAATGGCCGTAATTCTTTAAGAATGTATCTAAATGTTTAACATATGACGAGCCATACAACACGATCCTAAGAAGGCTAGATGGTATTAATTGTATGCTACGAAACGACTTTCTCACTGTAAACAAAGGACCCGTAATCTTAGCTGAAGTAGATGTATCGCACGCCATGATGAAAGTTAGAACGAGGCGGCGACAAATATTATTGTGAATTCACAATTTCAGCTTACGAATTACCTCGTATATAGACCAATGAAGGTAAACTAAAATTGCACCTCACGACAGCCACAGACCCGAAATATTAACACATACACGTCACTGTAAAATATTTTTAACGGAATTATCGTGTATCAACACACACATCCTGTCTGTGGCACTGCTAAATCTGTTGTGATGAAGAGCGAGAAAAACACGCGGGAACCTAGCTCATTTACATAATCAGCTTTTAATTGTACTTATTGATGAATATGTATATGATTTTCATTCGCCCACATGGAAATGTGATCGTATATTGTCGTCGCCCTTTCCGTCTGTCTGTCCGTCCGTCCGTCGTCCACGATTTCTTGTGAACGCTCTGGAGGCTAAAGTTCATATCCGATTGACTTTAAATTGTTAAAGATCGGCGAATCTGCTTTGGCTAAGCGACTCGTTGATTCGCACAATTCTATCATCTGTATCCACGGGAATCCCGCAAAGGATCATGGTACCACACTAACGTACTAAATTGAATACTTTACAGTTGAGTTGTAGAATTCAAATTTTAAAATATCCGTATTGAATTGAAGATCAAAGCAAATCACACATGGCACCGTATTTACTATACTATTCAAAAAAAGTAGGGGATATTTGATTTTTAAGTGTTATTAAAGTCACCTAATGAAACTGACGAAGAAACAAATGACAAAATGAAATGAAGTTCACATTCATCGATTTATTTCAAATGATCGTTAGACTAAGTAAGACACAGACTGACCATTATAAGGGTAAAATGATACCCGGGGTCAAACAGCAAAGTTACCACAGCATCACAACAATGTCAGTAACGGGTAAATCATCCTCTGTTTGCCAAACAAGCATTGATCCGACGTGGCATACTCCTAATGAGACGTCTAAGGTCATTTTGGTCCAGATTGTCCCATTCCTGTTGCAACGCAGCAGCAAGTTCTTGGACATTGGCAGGACGTTGTTGACGTTGACGTAACCCCTGTCCAAGCATGTCCCAGACATGCTCGATGGGGGGGGGGGGTCGGGATTCAGTGCTGGCCAAGGTAATGTGGTGATGTTCTGTTGTTGGAGGTAACCTGTAACGATCCTGGCCCTGTGACATCTTGCGTTGTCATCCTGGAAGATGAAACGGCGGCCATGACGTCGTGCGAACGGCACAACATGGACTGCCAAGATGTTGTCCCGGTAGTACTGGCCTGTAACACGCCCTGCAACAACGTGTAAAGCCGTTCTTCCGGCAACAGTGATGCCTCCCCACACCATAACAGAACCACACCCAAATCGATCATGTCTGATGACGTTAACGTCTTGGAAGCGCTCGTTTCGACGACGCCACACCCTCCTACGTCTGTCGTCCAAAAATCAACAGTGAACCTGGACTCATCTGAAACCATCACATTGCTCCAGCGTCGATTATCCCAGTGTTGACGATCCCTACACCAACGACGTCTTGCCTGAATGTGATGATCTCTCTAAGAAGGGATCACGCGAGGACGTCGGGCGCGAAGGTGACCCCTATGCAGTCGATTCCGAATCGTCTGGCCACTCACTCTCACACCAGTGTCTGTTTGAAGACGAGCGCTGATCTGATTTGCTGTGTGCTGTGATGACACGATTTCTCAAGGCCAAGGTACGGATAAATCGATCCTGGGCTTGAGTTGTCGCCCTTGGTCGACCTGAGCGTGGTCTGTCCTGTACAGATTGTGTATCACGGTATCTTGACCATAGCCTGCTTATGACAGACTGAGAAACATTCATCGTCCGCGCCACAACCGCCTGTGTTGTGCCGATCTGTAGCATGCCAAGGGCACGTAACCTTTCATTTTGGGTAAGCCGACGCATATCAAAATTTGTTTTCTGGTCACTAAAACAATTAAACTGATGTTTCCACCCTGGAATTCAATGCCACAATGACTGTAACATTCAAAGTCAGAGTCGTGCAAATCTTGGGTTGGACCCCCATGATGATCCCAAGCATCACCCGCATTCCATGCGGTAGCTATTGGTGCGTTTGGGCGTCACATGTAACTGGAAATGTTTCTTCTGTTAGGTTCTATAGTGACTTTTTTCGTAGTCATTTGCATATTTTAGTATTATGCCCCCAAAATCAAATATCCCCTACTTTTTTTGAATAGTATATTACAGTCACTGTATTACATGTACCGCGTGCGAAAGACAGGTGGCGCCATCGGGACTAGCCTATATTTACGCTACAAATTATATTTTTAATTTTTATAGGAGATATTTTTCCGACCTGATTATTTGATTTTGTGAATTTTATATATCTTTATTTCCTCCAATTCTGAAGATTTTCATAAATAATTACATAATAAATGCATAATAAATATATACATAGAAATGGTTCAAGATAAGATTGCAATTAAACAAAAATAAGTTAAACATGGTTTTATAATCCATTTAGATAATTAATTTGCATCATAAAAAATACTGATCATTGGTTAAGGGAGACAACCTGACCTTTCGTAAAGCGCCGAATACAAAGTGTAAAATACTTTTCTGAACAAGAAGATACGTGTCTGGAGTAAGTATCGTTTTGTATGGATCGAAACTGAATAAGAAAGACAAAAATTCTAATTCATTTGACAGGAGCTTGGACAGGACATTTTGGGGTAATTGTAGTTCTATTTGTAAAAAGAATATATTTCGTATGTTTTCAAACCAGTTGCAATACACTAATGCGTGAATGACAATACACGAAAACATCTGGCGGCATTTTTCACAGAGTACCTGGCGAGTATAACAGCTTATCCGGGCAATGGAGAGAGCTTTTATGAATAAAAGGCAGCAATGTTTATACTGGGGATGGGAACGCCAGAATGAAAATATCGGATGGGGGGAAAATTCTCTTTGGACACATCGGAATAAGTCAAACGCTGGATCCGACTTTAAGCGAATCTTCCACTGATCTATTTCGAATTGTTTTATAGCATTTTTAACGGCTGTTTTCCAAATACGATTTTTAACAAACACATACGAATCCAGGAAGTTATTGATAAACGAGATTAAATTATATTTCTTAAGTATACGGAATATGTCAGGAACAAATCCTATATTAGTGGAATTGCAGGAGTACTTGTATTCAAGTATTCTGGTGATGACAAGTTGGCGCGGTAAGTATCTAGGATCAAGATTTAGCAATTGACCAAAGAATAGCAACTTCTGGCGGTCAATGTATGACTCAACAGAGAACCAGGCGAGTAAACTAAGGCAAATATCAGTTCGTGTTCTACTGTGTAGGTTTTGGATGCGTTTACATACATATCTTTGGGCGCGTTCTCGTGACATAATATCGGATTCTGGAATGTCGAACCAAAGCTGACAGCCATACAGGGCTTTGGGATATACACAACTATTAATAAGTTTAGATGTTGTCAGGGGATTAAGAACAACCGAGTGTTGTATTATAGCCGAATGGGATCGAATAATTCTACAGGCTTCTGCAGTTCTGTCTTTGTTATTTCTGCTGGAATTTAAGATAACACCGACATGTTTGACAGACTCATTGACTGGTAGATATGAGTCAAAAAGTGACACTCGCGTTTTAGTTACAATTCTGTTCGGTTTACATTGGAACTTAAGGAGAACACTTTTACTGGTCGAAAACTTGAAACGCCAATTTGAACTGTAAGTCTGGCACGTATTCAGTAGGTCTTGTAAGCCAGTTTCACTCGGACTAACTATGGCAATATCATCCGCTTGTGTTGGACAGCTGCAATTTATGTCTAGTACAAATGCTCCATTCGAAGAACTAGATACATCGTTAAGAAGCTGGTTGATATAAAGGAGATAGAACTTTGCTGATAACACACCGCCCTGTCGTATTCCACGCTGTAGGACAAACTTGCGGGAGTAAGCTCCATCGGACCTGACGCTACTAGTCATATTCGTATACATCGAGTCGATAAGATTCCAGAGGGTGGGGGGAGTCTTTGCATCGTAAAGTTTAAAAAGGAGTCCATCATGCCACACAGAGTCAAAGGCTTTGGTGCTGTCCAAAAAAGCCACGGAGATATCAGTTGACCGTTCGTGGAAATGGTTAATAGTTTCTTGGATCACAAAGGACGCATGCAAGGACGACAAACCTTTTTGATAGGCAACCTGCAGAGGATTGGGAAAGTTGTTTTCTTTATTTAGGATAACCAGGCGTTTCTCAATAACCTTTTCGAATAATTTGCCTATAGCTGGTGTGATCGAAATACCTCTGTAGGAATTAGGGTCGCTGCGATCATTGTTCACGTCTTTAAAAATTGGTATGATAAAACTATGTTTAAAAGATGCAGGAACCACTCCTATTTTCAGAATAGCATTAAAGATATTCGCTAAATGATGATAAAGAGTTCGACCGCCATATTTTAGATGCTCGTATGTAATTCCGTCAATATCGGATGCTTTATTGTTCTTTAAAGAGTTACAGATTTCGCTTATTTCATGTGGGGTAGTAAGCAAAGACTCTGGACAGCCGGCATTCTTTAGTTTTTCTCTTAAATTTTTGACTTGAGACGTGATATTATCGCCGAATTGCTGATTATAGGTAGTTTCATCCCTGTTAGAAAATACAGACTCGAAGTGATCTGCCCAAGCGTTCAGTATTGATGTAGATTCATTCGCAGTTTGTCCTTGAACATTTAAATATTTGACAGAATTGGAGACGTTTCCGTTCCTAGAATTCTTGATTAAATGCCAGAAAAATTTATCGTCGATATCTGAAGAAGTGTCAATTTTATGAAAGTGTTCACTTAGGTACCTAGATGACGAAGCTCGTAATTCTCTGCGAAATTGCCTTTTACACTTTTTATAACTGACGAATAAGTTATTGTCGCAACCTCTTGGTTTATCACTGGATATCCAATGATGGCGGGCAACGCGCATTCTACCATGGTAATTCTTGACAGATTTGTTCCAGTATGGTTTTAAATGTTTAAGGAACTTTTTCTTCGGAAGAAACTCTAAAGAGGCATTCATTATCGCACTTGTAATTTCACTTAAACAGTTATCAATTTCACTGATCGTTGTTGAATCTTGTGAGTTAACCGACCAGAGAGAATTTGACAGAGCAAAGGTATAGTCGTACAAACAACCGTCGTTTATTGCCTTTGACCATGAGATATTACCATAGTTGGGAACGATCTGTGGTATAGTAATTGGGTTACATTCAAAATCGAAATTTGCGAAAACCGGAAGGTGGTCAGATAGATTGTACATATTATGATTTAAAATACACATGTTAATTACATTAATCAATATATCCTTCGAAATAAGTATATGGTCAATGAGGGACATAGGCCCGCCTTCCCAGGATTGAAATGTCCAACTTGGGCCACTGCAGGCATCTTCCAGACACAGGGAAGTCAAATTGTGGTTTTGTAGAAACTTATTAAAGGCCCTCACACGTGTGTCGTTTGTATTTGAATTAATTCTGCAGTTGAAGTCCCCCAGTAGTATGGGAATTCCAATATTGGAATAAGTAGAGTAAAGGACATCGATGACATCAAGAGATTCTAGGAAATTAGCTATTCCTTTCGATGCCGGTGGTAGATATGACGTAAATATAAAAAGGGGATATCTTGTTGGGATTGATATCTGAATTCCAAGAATATTATCATAGTGTACTTCAATTTCAGAAACAAAAGGACGAAGATGGGATTTGACTAAGATGGCTACCCCACCCATATAGGTAGACCTGAAGTGGTTTCCATTATTCGATGATTGACATTTGAAAATTGCAAAGTAATCTGCATGGATATTTGAAAGAAGAAATGCGGAATTTGGTGTAAGCCAGTGCTCATTCAAACACAGCACATCGATTTCATATTTATCTAAACACTCTATGATAAAAGGCACGCTCGTAAACAAACCACGACAATTCCATGTCATAATTCTTAAGAACGTAACTGTTTCTGTTCACTGAATTTTCTCCACGACAGCCAAGGTTTTATCACTATGCCATCGGGCCACATATTCGCATTGTTCATAATTTCACATGACTCGTTTTGGACGTTAACTTGAGCTGAAGCGAAACGTCGTGGCGGATTGTTAAAGAAACGAACAAATGTATATTTAACATTTAGCCGAGATAAAAAGTCTTTTATACCAGCTTCGGTGGAATCTTTTGTAATTCGACCGACATAGAATCTAGAGATGTTTAACTTGCCTTTAAAAACTAAGTTTGAGCCAGGCGTGGACGAGCGATTTGACGAAATTATTGTCTCAATTGGGTAGGTCTTAGCTGCATCGGAGTACGTTTTAATTGTACTGTCGTGAATCCTATGACTAGGTTGACTTGTAACAATATCTTCCTGGAACAATGGCGTAGTAATTTGAGATGCCTGTGTACTGTTATCCTTACTGGATTGATCAAGATCGCTGCACTTATCATTTGAGTTTAAAGATGATTTTTCCAATCTAAGGAATAGGGTATTAAGTTTTTCCAGGTTCTTAGAAACTTCAATATTATCATCGCACAGATTTACAACCGTGGTCTTCATATCGGACAATTCTGTACTTACACGTTGTTCTGACGATTCACAGTCATTAACCTTGATTAGTAACGCCTCGTTCTCTGACTTGAGGTTGCTAATGATTTCGTTTGATTGTCGTAGTTCATAAGACAAATGCTCAACTTGTTGTTTAAGTTCCGAGTTATCGGTTTTAACTGCATTGAGAGATAACTTAAAATCACCCATATCTTTAACAAACTCGCTTCGTAAATTGATTACAGTTCTTTCCAACCTGATCAGATTTTCTTTCAAATCACGGCTGTCGCTATAATCTGACGAGTTTTGTGAACTGTTGTTAACATTTTCACTCAACAATGTTAATGCTTTTTGTTTGTTTGACGCCGTAAATGTATCTAATAAATCCGGCAAAAAATCCGCCTGTGTAGCTTTTGATAAATAAAAACAGTCTTTTGCAAGTTTTAATTGCAAAGAATCATTGATTTTATTACTGGCTTTTCGTCGATCCTTCAATGTGTAGTTGGGATATGGGAAATCGGGTACTTGACAGGCTGATAAGTACAGATGATATCGTAGACTTTTTAAGTCGTTGATATTTTTCTTTGTCAGGGAAAGCAAACTTGACACAAAGGAATCTTTTGGCTTTTGGGTATATTCACTACTAATAATGGTGTACAGAAGAGTTTTAAATCTGGTAGTATTACCTTGCATTTGAATACTGATATCTTCGATAATCTCATTATGTCTATCTTGTGATAATTGAATCTGACTAGATATGAGATCATCTGTACTGCTATCATCTACACAATTTGTAACATCTGACACATAAGCACTATTAATACCACATATATTGTTCAAATCCACATTAGTAAGATCTGTATAAGTTTTCTCTTCTGTTAACTCTTTACATTCAGTTAGAAACTTATCAATTTCGGAGAGCGATACAGCTGGACTTTCGCCGTCCGCCATCTTAAATGAGTTTTTGCTTTTCCATTCCAGTCACATTTTATCATTTACTGTGGTGTCGTTACGGTAGAATTATTTCAGGTGACGTTTCAATTTATTTAGATATAATACTCCATGAAAAAAAAATAGTGTCAAGCAGAGGAGAATAAGCGTAGATGGTGTGAAATTCATTGTTATAAGATTGTCTTCTGCCAAACTGTGAGTAACTGAAGTCTGCGACAGAGCGAATTGTAAACAATACAAATGTCGGCTTTTCACAGTATTTGCGTGCTCAATTCTTGCATTTAGAAACGAATAATTAAATGTACGTGACGTGGACGTGAGTATTGTGGTCAATTTACTGAACATCAAGTAAAATTTAGTCCACCTGTCGCAAGCGACAACCGAACACAAATTGGCGACCTATTCGCCTAGCGAGCTATTCGACCGATCCAGTTGGCAACCTGTTCGTTGGCAACCTATTCAGAATAAAGAAAACAATCGCCCAAACTCATCTATTTTTATCAACCAATAAAATCCAACATTACGTCTATCAAATGAAAGTAGAAAATACTATTGTTTTAGCCATTCCTTTAGCTCGGAATAGAGGTGCAAGTTCGCCGTTATCTTACAAAATTCTAGACATCCAACTAAATATATTCCGTTAGGTAATTGAATAAGCTTTCCCAATATAATTAGTAAAAGTTGGCACACTGATATTTAAGGTGCTCGCTCTCACCCTGAACATAGCCAATTCTTTTTTTTTAAATCTCGTGTCAAAATTCGGACCACCGTATAAAATGCTGAGCATCCTGCTATATATTATATATATTCTGAAAGGTAATTGAATAAGTTTTCCAAATATAATTAGTAAAAGTTGGCACAATCATATTAAACGGGTGCGCTCTCATCCTGAGCATAGCCACTTTTTCAATATTCTAAATGTAAAGATAGACAGGTATTTTTTGCGAAGTCCGAATTCGGACCATTGTACAAAAAATTCTGAGCATCCAGCTATATATATTCTGAAAGGTCATTGAATAAGCTTCCCCAATATTATTAGTATAAGTTGGCACAATCATATTAAAGGTGTGCGCTCTCATCCTGAACATAGCCAATTTTTTCAATAATCTAAATGTAAAGATATTTTTTGCGAAGTCCAAATTCGGATCATCGTACAAAATTCCGACCATCCAGCTATATATATTCTGAAAGGTAATTGAATAGGCTTTCCAAATATTATTAGTAAAAGTTGGCACCATCATATTAAAGGGGTGCACTCTCATCCTTAACGTCGCCAATTTATCAATATTTTAAAGTGAAAGAACGGTAATATTCCGAGTCAAAATTCGGACCATCGTACAAAATTCTGAGCATCCAGCTATATATATTCTGAAAGGTAATTGAATAAGCTTTCCAAATATAATTTGTAAAAGTTGGCACAATCATATTAAAGGGGCGCGCTCTCAACCTAAACATAGCCAATATTTCAATATTCTAAATGTAAAGATAGACCGGTATTTTTTGCGAAGTCCGGATTCGGACCATTGTATGAAATTCCGAGCATGCAGCTATATAAATTCTGAAAGGTAATTGAATAAGCTTTCTGAATATTATTAGTAAAAGTTCATAAAACCTACCTGACATATATATACATATGGATTTCCTTTTTGCGCTATTTATAACTCGCACTTTCCGGAAATAGACCAAACCAGACTACCGGGAGTTAAAAAACGTGTGTACTACGTCATCATAATGTGACTTCCCGCACACGTGATATAATATGTCAGTTTCCTTTCTCGGCGCGTGGAAATCGCACGTGTTTTTTGTGTGAAGTTTTGTTTGATGTCCGACCGAAATTTCGAGTGATTCATCTACAACGATGACTTCTCTTTCCACTGTGGGGCCCAGTAAGATGCCTACGGCTTTGGATGGTGAAGCCGATGGAGGTAGTATTAGTAATAATCGGATTGCCAGTTTTGATCATGCGAATGGTCGTGATCGTGTCACTTCAACGAAAGATACAGCTACAGATGAGGTAAGAATTACTTCTAAAAAGAATAAATCCCACAAGAAGTCGAAGACAAAAGCTAGATTAAATGCTTTAGAGATTAAACTCGATCATATTTGTCAACCGATCGAAGGTAATGGCTGCAATGTTTTGGCCAAAAAGCCAGTTACCTCTCCTGAATCATGTAGACGGACAGAACATCGAGAGAATTTAGCCCATGTTAGAACGGCTAATACTTGCAGAATTTTCTCAAGGAATGAAAATTCTTATGAATCAGATGACATTTTGTCTATTCAACCAGGACAGCAAGAACGTATAGACTCTGATGACGCTAGGCCTGATGTTGAAATGCCTGTTATGAGTCGGGAAAATGATCAAACGTCTAACACCTTTTCCGACAACATTATGAAAAAAAAGTGTTATTTTCCATTTTTGGCAAGGATGCATTGACCAAAAAGGAGGTTAAAAATTGTGGTATCAAATTGGATGACTCTCAAAGAGAAGTTCTCTCTCAAAGTTGGAGAGCTGTAAATCCTTGTAGCATTTCTGCTTTTCCTGAAGAAAATTTGGAAATGTTTGTCATTGATGAGAAAACAAGAACATTTTTACAATGGATGATTTGATCGAAGTCTGCTTAATCCAAAAGCATGGTCCCAAAGCATCTTTTGCTAAATCTGGTCGCTCATTACACAAACAACCGTACAGAGCGGTAGAGAAAGTAGCATATAGGGGACAGCAGGCAGCTTTTATGGGTATTGATATTCAATTTTATATCCAGCAGGCTTTGGGTGAAATTATGCAACAATTTTTGGATAGTCAAGATCTGAACTCTATAAAAGAGAAATTAGTACAGCAAGTACAGAACATTTTTGCAATGATAACCAAAACTTTCGATCAAATAGGTAGAGTGGGGCCTTTCCACCACATTATAAGACCTTCTGTAGCCATGACCGATACGTCACTTTTTGAATTAGAAAATTGAAAGATTGTATCTAATCTGCCTCTTACAGGAGATGGTGTGTTCGGTCTTAATTTAGAAAAAACTGTGAACGAGAAAAAAGACCAAAAGAAGGCAGTACAAGACTTGTTACCCGATGTGCATCGTCGGGAACGAAAGCGTAAGGGGGCGTTTGTTACTAAGTCTTCCACAGCCAAACGAAGCGCATCTTTCCACCCATCTAGTAGTAGGGAAATGCGATTTAATACAGGGTCTTTTCGTGCCCCAACTCAGACGTTCACAAGTAGGCCTTTTGAAAGAAAGGGGTCTTATCCTAACAAAGGCTAACACAATACCTGCAAACCTTCCTTTACAGTCAGCTCACATAGCAAAGACAAAGATCCACAACAATGACGAGGTGAGTGTTTTAATGAGGTGCCCAGAAGTGCCTGTCGGGGGACGTCTCTCTCTTTTTCTGGAACAATGGCAAGAGTTAACCACGGACAAATGGGTTTTATCAACCATAAAAGAAGGTTACAAAATGGAATTTCTTCAGATACCCCCTTTCTTAGGAATATGGGTGTGGAAAATTTAAAACTTATAAAACAAGAAATTTCTTCTCCTTTGCAAAAGAACGCCATAGAGATTGTTCCAGGAAGGGAGAAAAGTGCAGGTTATTACAGTACGCTTTTCTTGGTTCTCAAAAAGAACGGGGAGTTGAGACCCTTCATCAACCTACGATCCTTAAACGAGTATCTCAAGAAAACTCGTTTGAAAATGGATACGCTACGGAAAGTCTTGAATTTAGTCGAATCAAACGATTGGGCAATCTCGATCGATTTAAAAGATGCTTATCTCCATATTCCCATTTTCCAGGGCTTATTTTATCCCACTTCAGAGAGGGTGGGAAGTCTGTTTTTATACGCCCACATTGAAATGTGGTCGTATATTGTCGTCGCCCCCGTCTGTCCGTCCGTCCGGCGTCCACAATTGCTTGTGGACGCTCTAGAGGCTAAAGTTAATATCCGATTGACTTTAAATTTATACACAGTGTTTGTCATGAGACGAAAAAGCCTATTGTTTTTCAGCGATTTCTGATAATAACTACCAGAGTTATGGCCCTTGATCACTTCAAAAAATCTTGTGGACGCTCTAGAGGCCAAAGTTAATATCCGATTGGCTTTAAATTTATACACAGTGTTTAAGGTCATAAGACGAAAAAGCCTATTGATTTTCAGCGATTTCAGATAATTAGTGCCAGAGTTATGGCCCTTGATCACTTTAAAAAAATCTTGTGGACGCTCTAGAGGCCAAAGTTAATATCCGATTGACTTTAGATTTATACACAGTGTTTAAGGTCCTAAGGCTCAGAATCCTATTGATTTTCAGCAATTTCTAATAATTAGTGCCAGAGTTGTGGCCCTTGATTACTTCAAAAAATCTTGTGGATCCTCTAGAGGCCAAAGTTAATATCCGATTGACTTTAAATTTATACACATTGTTTAAGGTCATGAGATAAAAAAGCCTATTGATTTTCAGCGATTTCTTATAATTACTGCCAGAGTTATGGCCCTTGATCACATCAAAAAACCCTGTGGACGCTCTAGAGGCCAAAGTTAATATCCGATTGACTTTAAATACACACACACTGTTTAAGGTCATGAGACGAAGAAGCCTAATGATTTTGAGCGATTTCAAATAATTACTTCCAGAGTTGTCTCCTTTGATCACTTCAAAAAACCTTGTGATGCTATAGAGGCCAAACTTATCATCCGATTGACTTCAGATTGATACAGAGTTTAAGGTGTTGAAACGAACAAGTATTTTGATTTTCAATGAATTTTGATAACTGAACTGCTAAATCCATGATATTAAATGTTTCCTATACTAATTGTTAGCGTGGGGCAAAACTTTTATAAAAAGCAAACAAATTCTAATGATTTTCAGATAATTACATAATGAGTTGTTACTCTTAATCAGATTTTAGTGTATTACAAATGTTTCAATATTAAAAAAAGTAAAAATATGCGACAACCCTTTTTGACTGCCCGGACGATTTAGCTGCTGTGGGCGTATGTTTCGTTGCCTGGCAACCTATCTTTATCTGTTCAAAGCCTACTCAAAGATCAGTGCACAGCAAGGCATTATCTACGTCTCTTGGGGATAATAGCGTCTTGTTTAGAATTCCAAATTCAAGACTAGCAATGAGACCCATTGAATTTCACATTTTAGGTGTTTGGAAACCTGCAACAATGAGTTTAAATGTGAAGGTGCCTGTTGGCCAAGTCTAAGATCTCATCTGCAGTGGTGGTTACAGGAAGCAAAAATTTTGAAGGGTCGCTCATTATGTCACATTCACCCTTCAATAACGATAACCACAGATGCCTCATTGAACGGCAGGGGAGGTCATGTCAACGATCTCTTTGTTCAAGGAGTTTGGTCGAAAGCACTGAGAACACAGCATATCACTTTTCTGGAATTGAAAGCAGTGTACTTAACGATCAAACACTTTGTTCCAGTTCTTATGAACAGAGATATACTAGTTTGTTCAGACAACACTACAGTTGTGCAATATCTAAACAAACAAGGGGGAACAAAATCTGCACAGCTCTGTCAGGAAACGATGGAAGTGTGGAATTTGGCGCTCAAGAACAACAGACAGCTCATTTAGCGGGGGTAAACAATACTTTAGCAGATCGCCTCAGCAGGGGCAAAATTCTATCAACAGAATGGTCACTAAATCAAGACTTAGTCAACATCATTTTTCAGATGTGGGGATATCCGACCATAGATTTATTCGCAACTGCACTCAATCGCAAGACTCTGATCTTTTGTTCGTGGCTACAGCACCCTCTGGCCCATGCAATAGATTCTGTCCATGTTCGGGTATGGCTACCTACCAATAAGTTTGATTCCGTTAGTGTTACGACACATTCAAAATTGCCAGTGCGAAATCATTCTCATAGCACCGTGTTGGCCACGGCAGCCTTGGTATCCTCAACTATTACAACTACTTATAGCCCCTCCTCTGAAGTTGCCAAATTCAAGATATTGTTGGAGAAGAGCAACCCAAAAATATTTCACCCGAACCCAACAATGTTTCAATTGACTGCATGGCGGTTGTCGACAAACGCTTCGAGACAAAGTGGTTTTCTGCGAACACTAGAAAATTACTAACAGCCTCCTGGAGTTCGGGAACAAAGAATGATTGATTACACGTCAAAATTCAGACGATGTGTTAGCTGGTGTATTGAACGGGAAATTGATCACTATGCTTCAACTTTAGGCAACTGTGTAGATTTCTTGTCGGTTCTGTGCAGATTTCTTGTCGGATCTGCGCAGATTTCCTGTCGGATCTGTACGATGGCGGTCTGAAATATAGAACGATTGCGGGGTATCGTTCTATGTTATCAACAGCATTACAGCCTATTAATGGGGTACCAGTGGGACAGCACCCATACATAATTCGCTTGCTGCGGGGTGTGTTCAACTCCAGACCACCCATTCATAAACTTTTACCAGAATGTGATCTTCCACGAGTTTTGGAACTTTTGAAAAAGCCACCCTTTGAGCCATTGAGAAAATCTAAGTTAAAATATGTAACTTTGAAAACAGTTTTCTTGTTTGCCATTACAACTTTCAGAAGATGTGGAGATCTTCAGTCTCTAAAATTAGGGAAAGGTAATATTAATATACACTCACGTGTGGTTACTTTTATTCGTCATGGTCTTTCAAAACAGGACAGTGCATCTCATATGAATCCAACTATTTTTATTCCATGTTTTTCAGACTGTAAATTATTGGATCCAAAAAGAGCTTTTTCTATATATTTAAGAAAACGGAGATCTTTCGTCAACAAAATTGAGAAAATCAGACAAAGGTCTTCTTTGGTGGGGGTTGGGATGGCCTAGTGGACTAGAGTGCCGCGCTTCGACCTCTAGCTGGCCGGTCACCTCTGGCTTGCGGCTGTGGTTTCGAGCCCTGGTATGAGCGTATGTGGCATGGAGATAGGGGCGCCTTCTCAACCTCGTGGGTTTCCTCCGGGCACTCCGGTTTCCTGCCACTGCTAAAGACCCCTACGCGCAAGCGAATTATTGAAATAAAATGAAACCATATGTTAGTCCCAAAATGACCTAGTTTGTGTTGAGTGGACGTTAAACCCCATTTCTCTCTCTCTCTCTCTCTTCTTTGGTAGTAAGAAGCCTCATCGTACGGTAACGGCACAGACGGTGTCTAGGTGGATTGCTAATACGGTTAAAATTGCCTACACAGGTGATGTGGAGCCAGATCTGCTGGGACATTCAACTAGAGCGGTAGGGGCATTTTGGACTCTGTATAAAGGGGCATCCATGAAGAGAATCAGGGAGAGTGTGGATTGGACTCAAGCCTCCACGCGTTTATTGATTTTTATCTACATGATGTTAATGCATTTTTTTTACAAACACAGTGACTGTTTAGTGAGATGTTTTACTGAAATTTCGGCTATAAGTCGAGTGGTTATTTGTTTTTAATTCCGGGCGAGTTTTTCGGGAAGGTATGTAATTTCTTAACTATTATATTTAGTATGAACAACTATAAGGTGGTTCTTAAAAGTTTAGGTAAATGAGCTGATCTTGAACCCACCACCTTTGTAATGGTACTGCTTGGGAAATCTAGGATTAATCCATATATGTCGGGTATGTTTAATGAAATAAAATTAACAAATTTGATGAAAATTCAAATTTTTTTGAATAATATACCTACCTGACATATGTACCAAGATTAGTTAAACACAGGCGTTTTCACACGCGTCTCGTTCAAACTGACATATTATATCACGTGTGCAGGAAGTCACATTATGATGATGTAGTACACACGTTTTTATACTCCCACATTGAAATGTGGTCGTATATTGTCGTCGCCCCCGTCCGTCTTTCCGGCGTCCACAATTGCTTGTGAACGCTCTAGAGGCTAAAGTTAAAATCCGATTGAGTTTAAATTTATACACAGTGTTTAAGGTCATGAGACGAAGAGGCCTATTGTTTTTCAGCAATATCCGTTAATTGTTGATAGAGTTATGAGGCTAAAGTTAATATCCGATTGATACACAGTGTTTAAGGTCATGAGAGGAAGAATCCTATTAACTTTCAGCGATTTCCGATAATTACTGCCAGAGTTATGGCCCTTGATCACTTCAAAAAATCTTATGATCGCTCTAGAGGCCAAAGTTAATATCTGATTGACCTTAGATTTATACACAGTGTTTATGGTCATGAAACAAAGAAACCTATTGATTTCCGATAATTGCTGCCAGAGTTATGGCCCTTGATCACTTTGAAAAATCTTGTGAACGTTCTAGAGGCTAAAGTTAATATCCGATTGACTTTTATACACATAGGCCGACAGCTAAAATTTCTAGCGTGCAACTCCGCTACACGGTCCACCATAAAATAATCTGCGATCATTATAAAGTAGATGATCATGTTTTAAAGAAAATTTACTAGTGTTCCAAGCTTCGGCAGCGCAATTTAAGGGTGATATAAATTTATTCGTACGGGATTTGTTTGACTCGCGCTGTTATAAAGCGTAGGGAAATAACTGGTGATTGGTCACCATGGGTCAATCAGGAGCTCGTTTTGTGAACTGCTGACCCGATCTTCAAAGTTGTAAACAACAACACACGTGTAATGGCTGCGCCCATGAAAGAACGTGAATCGACTGATATTTCATCAAATTTACGCTGTATTCATTACGAAGGATTAAGAAAGGAAGGAGAACAATTATTTACAAAATCTCGCTGGGATAAATTCCGTGAATGTGCCCATGAATGGCTTAAACTTGATGGGCGAGGGAAATGGATAGCTGAACAGGGGACTTCGAGTGATTAATCTAATCAACAAGGAATTTATCGACGCGCCAAAAGATACTGGATTTCAACCAACATGCTACAGGCGTTTTACAGAAAAATTCCGCATTGTGTCTGCCCGTAAAAGTATGGAGAAAGGAAAAGGAAAATACCCGGCTACAAGCCAACCAAGGGGGGGCGAGAGTGTAGACGATCTGGGACCTAGCACTCCAAAGAAATTACGATCAAAAACCAGAATACATACCGTCACTTCAGCCGTTCCAGAAGCAAAAAGAAAGAGTAAATCGGTGTTGCCTATTGTGTGTATTTTATGCAAAAAAACGTGACAGATTTGTCACTGTTGGAGAAAATAGAAAGAAGGATGTATTAACCCAGGTTCAGACCCAAACAGCAGGTAGGCCTAATGTTAATGTTACTTACTAAATTTATAATTATTACTAATAAATATTAAATATATTCATCATACACTGTCCTACAGTTTTTAATTATTGTTGTTGTTTTTGTTGTAAATGGAATCAGAGGTGCTACTGCGATCACTGTAAAATTGTTATGAATAAGCTAGCCAGTAAAGCCCTTTACCCCATTTGTTGATTTGGCACAGTCATTGGTTAAAGTGTTGCACATTCGCTTCCACAAGGTAGACATGGCAAGGTTTGGGGGCGTTTTGAAAAGTGGACCATGAAAAATTTGCTTGAACAATAATAATGTAAAATGTGGGGAAAATATATTCTACAAAATTTTATTCTGTTGTGTGCTCTCAAACATTTCATCTCAGACCCCCTGAGATCCAAAGGTATTAGAGTTAGTAAAAAATCAAAAAAAAATCATTAATTTCTTCTCAGACCCCTTATATACCTGTGTGGTACCACATTCCACAAGATTTTCGACTTAGAATAATTTTGATAATGTTATTTGTCTGTGATGTTTTTTACCACAACAGTTCCACAAGATATTGGACTTAGAAAGAAAAAATTTTTTTCTCCAAAATTTCTTCTCAGACCATCTATATGCCTGTGTGGTACCACATTCCACAAGATTTTCGACTCAGAAAAAAAAAGTGTTATGGGTCTGTGGTGTTTTTTACCACAAGAGTTCCACAAGATATTGGACTTAAAAATTTTTTTTTTTTTCTTCAAAATTTCTTCTCAGACCCTCTATATGCCTGTTTGGTACCACATTCCACAAGATTTTCGACTTAGAAAAGAAAATAAAATTTTCTCCAAAATTTCTTCTCAGACCCTCTATATGCCTGTGTGGTACCACATTCCACAAGATTTTCGACTAAGAATAATGTTGATAGTGTTTTGGATCTGTGGTGTTTTTTACCACGAGAGTTCCACAAGATATTGTGGAATGTGGTACCACACCGGCATATAGAGGGTCTGAGAAGAAATTTTGGGAAAAAAAAAGATTTTTTTCTAAGTCTAATATCTTGTGGGACTGTTGTGGTAAAAAACACCACAGACCCATAACACTATCAAAATTATTCTAAGTCGAAAATCTTGTGGAATGTGGTACCACACCGGCATATAGAGGGTCTGAGAAGAAATTTTGGAAAAAAAAAAAGATTTTTTTCTAAGTCTAATATCTTGTGGAACTGTTGTGGTAAAAAACACCACAGACCCATAACACTATCAAAATTATTCTAAGTCGAAAATCTTGTGGAATGTGGTACCACACCGGCATATAGAGGGTCTGAGAAGAAATTTTGGAAAAAAAAAAAAGATTTTTTTCTAAGTCCAATATCTTGTGGAACTGTTGTGGTAAAAAACACCACAGACCCATAACACTATCAAAATTATTCTAAGTCGAAAATCTTGTGGAATGTGGTACCACACAGGCATATAGAGGGTCTGAGAAATAATTTTGGAGTAAATTTTTTTTTTTTTTTCTAAGTCCAATATCTTGTGGAATTGTTGTGGTGAAAAGCTCCACACAAATGCCCCCAAACCTTGCCATAAATGCCACAAGGGATGAAACACAGAGAAGTTAACTTGTTTTTTATTTTCTTGGCCCACTTGCAGGTGCCTTGCTAAGACGATCTGTCTCTAAACAGTTTCTGCTCACACAAAGGATCTGAACCACAACCGCATGCCAGAGTTGACCAGCCATGTACATGTAGGCCTCAAAGTGACATTCCCTCCCCCACCCTTGAGCACACTCAACATTCAACACTATATGGTGTATAATTTGTTTGCAAATTTGTTTGTAGGCCAACTGTTGAAAGCTGCTGAATTGAAAGAGGATGAAGATATTTTAATGCATATCAGAGGGCAAGATTGTGTGGCCATTGAGATATCACCAAAAATGTTACAGTATAGGCAATATACATCCCACGACCGTTTCACCCCGGGCTGTTTTATCCCAAAATTACAAGGGTCATTTCATCCCACTTATATCGGGCCGTTTCATCCCAAAAATTAAAAAAGAAGTATTACGTGTTGTTAATATTTTATCAATACATTAAAAACAATAACAAAATATGTAGTGCTTTACGATTGACACGAGCGATTGCTCTCGCTCTTCTCGGCTCGCGCAAACGAGAGAGAGAGAGAGAGAGAAATGTGGTTTAACGTCCATTCAACACAAACTAGGTCATTTCGGGACTAACATATGGTTTAATTTTATTTCAACAATTCGCTTGCGCGGAGGGGTCTTTAGCAGTGGGACATACGCTCACACCAGTGCTCGAAACCACAGCCGCAAGCCAGAGGTGACGGGTAGCTAGAGGTCGAAACGCGGCACTCTAGACCACTAGCCCCCCCCCCTCGCGCAAACGACGAATTATCAATAATAAAACGTAATACACGTTGAGGTTATTGGTCCAGACATTATTCAATGAAGTATGCAGTAAGCAAAAAAGATAGTTTGATTTGTGCATGCATGCAGTCATTCAATAGTAATTGTAAATTTTCCCGCGGTTAGGCGCATCTGACCAATGAAAAAAGTAGTGGTTTGATCACTACAAAGTTCATTCGAGGATTCGAGCTTCTCGTGGGATATAGTAATTAACCTATTATTTATAATTTTCCACATCACAAATTATCTATGCACACAAATACGACATCGACCGGACTAATATTTCGCACGAATTGCCGGATTAGCTGTAAGTCTCCGACTCGAATTGAGGTGGATTGACATGGATTCCGCTAAGTAAAAGCATGTATCCCAAATCATGCTTTAAATTTAATGCACAGGTCTATGACATTGCCGTTGATATATATGTAGAATTCGGATTCTAAAATATCGGTATAAAATTGAATATCAAACACAACGTCGCACCTGTACATGACACTATTCTAATCACGTGCAGAGGACAGCTGATCGCGCCCCCTGGAATCCCTTTCTCACATTCTGACTAATTTACGCAAAAAATTACATGTCAAAGATTGATACTACAGAAGTGAAACGAATACATAGATCATTGATTAATTTTAATTGTTAGATTATCTGTGTAAATACAACTCAACCCTCACCGAATATTTTCATTACTAATCCAAAACGATTACGTGTTTATTTATGTAATAATAAATAACAAAGTACATGTTTATTTAACAAAAAGTATGTGTTGAACAGTTTATTTAACAATAAGTACAACTCAGTTAATTAACTGCTATTCTTATAACAAGGGGGATGAAACAGCCCGGGATGAAACAGCCCGATAAAAAATTAGGTTGGGATGAAACAGCCCGGGGTGAAACGGTCATGAGATGAACTGACCCACATCCCTTTCTTAGACGGTTATCAGAAAGGTAAATATTTTTGATGTTTTTTTTATTTGTATTCTCCGCCTTCTTGCCACTGGTATTATTCAAATAAAACTGAACCATGGGTCAGTCCTGTAATTACTATGTTTTTGTCCAGTGGACGTTAAACCCCAATTCTCCTCTCTATCTCTCCTTGTACTGCTAATGCCTTCCTGTCTTCATTAGCTGGTTTCTGCATGAAAATAAGATGTTAACCCCTGTGTAAGTGTCTTATTCCTCTGTTCTACGAAATTAATGAGAGTAAACCAAGCTCCAATATTTTGTTTTAATTGTGTACATGTATATGTTTATTTATATTTTTCAGCAAAGGTGACAAGCCCTCCGTCAAATATTTAACCACATACAATATATTCTGTGAAGACGTCATAAGAGAAAGAATCATAAATGGCCAGGAAATCATTCGAATGGTCAAGCTTTATGATATATTTGTTCGCCTTGCTAGTCAACATGAAAATGTTGATGCTTCCAGCTATATGTACATGTATTATTCATTTTAGTTTTGTCTCATTTATGCTTCTTGGTACACCCAAATATATGTCAGCTGCTGAATGCTTTTACTAGGACTAGTCCAGTCACTAAATCCTCTAAGATATTTTTCCGGCAACAATTTTGACATGTCTACCTAATTTACCCTACAGATTTGTGTACTTTGATAATGTCCCCAGAGCAGTTTGCATATGGCTCGTCGGGGCATATTTTCTCAGTGCAATGTTCAGGGACTAATTTGGATTGAATGAAACTGAGCCTTACATTAAATTTTCAATACATGTATTGTTTTCAATTTAGCTCAAATGTAAAATCATACGGCCTGCCGCCTGCCATTGAGTCAACTGGCGTGGTTTCGAAACCCCGGTTGTGCGTGGCAAAGAGTAGGGTCCCCTGTCCGACCTCATGTGTTTTCTCTGGGTACTCCGGTTTCCTCCCACTGTTAAAGACCCCCACGCGCATGCGAATTATTGAAATAAAATTAAACCATGTTAGTCCTGAAATGACCAAATTTGATGCTAATACATTTAGTGACAGTGGTGATGATGATGAAGATTAACTTTGATGACATTTGATTTGCAGTGTAACTGTTTAATTTTTATTTTCAATGATTGTTTCACTTTAATAAATAATTTCACAACTGTTCATCCTGTTTTCTAACCCTTCCCTTCATACCAGCCCAGATACAGAATTATTTTTTTTAACTTATATCTACATGTATGTTTGTTATTTGACCATTAATCGTATCCGAAATAATAGTTCACAGCTACATGTGCATGTACAGTTGTAAAAATACTGTAGTGGCTAATTGAAAGGGAACATGTATGTGGGTTTAGAATGTTTATCTTAGTGGAAAAAAATCATGTGGTTCAATGCTTATAAAGTGCAACTGATCTCCATTATTTTAAAAGCACATCATTTAACTACTGTCAAACATATCCCCTGGCTAGGATATGCTACAAATCGACTCTAGCATGTTCCATACAAGCGATAATTTCTGAGCAAACATCCAACAACCCTCAAAGTCCCCTGAAATCTTATACTCCGCGCAGCGTTTCGTTTGATTAGAGGTAAGCCTACTACACACTGCCATTATGAGTGGATATTATTGTTTTAAATTTTGATTGGTCAGTAGTCTGTCTACCAGCCAATCACTAGCTGCCCTACTAAAGCTTTACATTTAAAACGAGTGCCAATATTGGACCAAATATGTTTACATAACGTTACGTCATGGCTCACGACTTTATTATGCCCAATTAACCCGTGCATAGAAGAATACTGCAGTAAAATTAATTGCGTGACAAATGAGGTTATCAAGTCGAATGAAATGTAAACAATACTGTTTGGAAACGAACATACTTTCACCGTTTTGAATACCTTAAATCACTGTCCAAAGTATTAGGGAAGACCCAGATTAAACGAAGGACTGTCATGTTGCTGTACTTAAGTGATAGCTTTCATTGAACGGAAAGAACAGACACACCGCCGCATAAGTTCAAGAAACAGACGCTATTCCAGCAATGGCCAGAGAGGGATTTCTCGGGCCATTGCTTCAGGAATATGCTTAGATCCAAGAAACAAAATATTTATTAGGCTTGTGTGCCCACACCTGGTCTTGTTCGTCATACAAAACCAGCAGTCACCATACACCATAGTCTATCAATTACAGACATTTGACAGAAAGGGAGATAACTCTTTTTCACCGTTAATGGATTTCCAGAATTCTTTATTCACCCATGACATTTGTGTTTTGAGCGTTTTTATTTACATCAAAATCTATCCAATAAACTGTTCATTGACAAGGATGAAGGCATGATGTGTTTTAGCGACTATTTAATTTTATGTCAACTTCAGAATTGTTAGTACAAAAATAGCATTTATTTGACAATTTTGACGAATTTCATCTGGCCCTAAATCAATAAATTGCAAACATTTTGCTTGGAACTCCCGGATTTCGTGTTCCTGGCGTCATAAGCTTTCCAAAAATGTATAGTTTTTCTTTTAGGGAAGACCGTGTAGCGGAGTTGTGTTTCTAAGCTAGCTAGAAATTTTGGGTGCAGGCCTAACAGTGTTTAAAGGGCCAATCCCGATAACTTTTTTGGGAATAAAACTGCTTAATTTTGTGTTGAAATCCCTTATATCCCATTACCTAAGGCCGACCAACTAACCCGATATTTGTGATATGCTTGTAAATAACTTAAATCTGACAGTCTTCATCTGGAAATGGAGACCGTTGTATTATACAGTATCTGGATAAAACCAGACTTTTTTCTATAAAAATAATATGTAGGTGAAATTTACCTTTTGTTATCAAGTACAGTACATGGGTCATTCGCTGTATAGACCTCTCAAGAAACGTGAATCGATTATTAGGTCACCCAATCGAAAAATTGACTCAAAATCTTAAAAGGGTTACGTGTCCGGATAAGCAGTGTTGACGTTAACGTCAAAACGACTCAATATTTTGAGCTGAAACTTTGAGCCAAGGTAAATACACCATACCTCTATATTTTGGTCCATAAATTTCATAAAGGCTCGGACTTTAATTTTTGAGACTCTGTTCTTATCGGGATTGTCCCTTTAAGGTCATGAGACGAAGAATCCTATTGATTTTCAGCGAATTCTGATAATTACTGTCAGAATTATCTCAGCTATAACAAGATGGCGTCACGTTAAGACACGGTAAATTTCGTTGCGTGGATTATTGCTTGTTCATGAAGAAACACTTTTAAAGAATCTACACGAAAGTTTAAAGTGATACGTGACTGGATTATACTATAAACTAATCAACTTGTAATCAGTAAAAACAACAAAAACAGTGAGTTTTCTGCGATTGATTTATTATCCTCTGGTTTTGTTTACATTTTCAATGGCGTCCCCAGCAACACCGACACCAAGCAGGAAAAGACCAAACACTGTCTCACCAATAGACATGCAACGTGAGATATTATTAGCATCAAGTTTGTCCAATTCTGTCCTGAAAAGAACTAAACAAACCAAAATAAAATCAATGTTTATCCAATCCGGAAATGA
Source organism: Patella depressa (assembly GCA_948474765.1). Lineage (NCBI taxonomy): Eukaryota > Metazoa > Mollusca > Gastropoda > Patellidae > Patella > Patella depressa. The sequence goes on along the minus strand of CAOLEZ010000009.1, from coordinate 151,888 downwards.
TGATGATAAAACATATAGACCTACATCTGAATACGAAGATGATACTTTGTCTGACATTTCATTAACACAAGTCGACCAAACCAACTCTGACTTTAATAACTTCGTTGGTACTATTGACAAAGAGCAGACAAATCTTAAAGAAATCGACACATCTACTTCATTAACTGACGAAAATACTGCAAAAACACACCCTATAAACACTTTCTCTGAACAGGACGATTCCATTTTTGATAAAACCGTAGAGGCACTCACTCATCAAATTGCCCTGTCTTTTCACAGCAGGCAAGTTAAGGATGCTATCAGGCCCTTCATAGAACAGATGGTCCAAGAAGAGATTAAAAAACAAGTTGCTCCTCTCCAAAATGAAATCGAGTCCCTAAAATTACAGTTAGCCACAACATCCCTCCATCTCAATGCATCAGTACAAGACAAGTGTGACGAGCTCGAACAATATAGTCGAAAAAACTGCATACGCATAAGCGGAATTAAAGAAGATTTAAATGAAAATGTTGAAGGTAAAATCATGAAAGTTCTCTCCACTATTGATAACTCCCTAAGCCCAAACAACATCGAAAACTGTCATCGTCTAGGTAGAAAACAAGCCAACAAGCATCGCCAAATAATTGTAAGACTTAAAAGCTACAAAACAAAAGTACATATTATGAAGAACAGAAAAATGGCTCAAACAGCAATAAAAGGCGTATATATAAATGAAGACCTGACTAGATACAGAGCATACGTAGCAAGTATAACACGCTGGTCATACAAACAGGGTTTTATTGCTGCTTGCTGGACCAGAGACGGTAAAATATTCATACGTGAAAACAGTACTGTTCCAGGTAAGAATGGCCCGACTCGTAAACTAACAAGCCCGGTTGAAGTGCCCGGTTATAAACCAACAAGTGAAGAACTAATTAATTACAATCTAACCATCTTCTTTGAGTGGCATTTAGCAATTGACATACGTAATAAACACAAAAACATATTATGGAACACAATTACTATTTTAATTAAAGCGACGTCGCTTTAATTAAAATAGTAATTGTGTTCCATAATATGTTTTTGTGTTTATTACAATCTAACCAGTTCACTGCAAGCTCAGACCGACTCTCCATCCGCTGAAATATAGTGTAACATAGAAAATCTGTACATCATTGTTAATATCAATACCTGTGAAGATAACCCTGCCCCCTCAATAACCGACAATAATTCATAAGTGTCTACCCTTTAGAATATAAATCTCCAAAATGTTTTGCCTGTCAAATTTGCATGATAGATCTAAAAATGAATTTATAAACTTATATATCTGTGAATTTTGCACAGTTGATGTTAAAGGGAAACAACTCTCTATAATGCACCATCAATATCCCATTGAATTTTTAATATTACTTATATATATTATTATATGTATTAGTTATACTAATTTTTATGATTATGATATCTTTATTAAGTTTACTTAAGATTGAACTTTATAGCCAACAAACATTATAGTTCTTGTAATAAGTAATTGGAATTTCTATTATGATGGTTTCAATAACAAACTTGCATAACCAATTGTACACACCTATAGACTTTACCCATATTATATATTCGTTTGTATATTAGTCTGTCTGTACAAAGCTGGTCTGAAATGTTCTCTGAATCTCCTGCAAAATAGTGCAAAACATAAAATCAAGTAGTTAATCATCTTTAGTAGCCTATTGCAAAGTTTGTAAATCACCTGACTATAGTAAATCAGAAATCATAATACTACACTATTTAGAGTTGTCATTTGTATTGTAAAAGACTGATAATAAGTTGAGTGTACATGTATATGATGCTATATATGATGTTTACAGGTTTGCTGTCATTAACTGCTATGCATGTTATGCTAAGAGTAAGATTATAATAATACATACTGTTTTAAGTTAGATGAAACTGATTACAAACCAGACAAGTAGTAATCTCAAAATTACCTAATACCATGTATGTAAAGTAAAGAATATCATGGATTATTAAACATATACTGTACGAGGGCTAGGTTTTGCCTATTGCAGTTATATAGACTGTTCATTGGACATTCTTTACAATGAAACAACCACAATCAACTCTATGATAGAATTCAATCGACCACAATCAACTCATTGATAGAATTCAATCGCTAATTGCTTAGTTCCGAGTGGAGCATACTTCCTTTATATTTTTTAGTTTTTATCTATATTTATAACTGACAGCTCAAATTCTCAATTAGTATAATATGAATCTTTAAATATCAAGACAGCTATGTAAAATACTTACCCTTATTAGTCTCTGTGCTATGCATGTGTATATTAACTGTCTGCAGTTTACTCATCTAAAAAAAGCAAAAATAACCCCAATGATAGTTAATGCTCAAATAACACTGTAGGCCTCAAGGCTTTTATGCAGTAAAATTACCAATAACCCTATGATATATCCAGCCGTCACAGTGCAAATTGTTTTCTTAGAAGAGTGTCAATACCCAACTTTAAACATAGACTTACAGAGGCCTGCTCCACGAAACTCTGATTGGGATGGAATCTAAGTTTTAGTAATATGATTGGATAATTAGATCGTTTTTATTGCCTAGCCAATCAAAATTGAAGTATTTACTGACATTTGAATTTTATCCTCGGTTACTTTTTCAAGAAGCAGTAGCCCTGAATTGTCAATCCCCATGGGGTCTTCTTCAAGTTTTCTGGTTACTTCTCAATGCTAGGGAACTATTTAAATAAAATTGAAGCATATGGTAATCCCAAACTTACCTAGTTTCTCTCTCTTTTCTCTCAACAATAACAGTGTCATTTTTACCTGAAATAAGAATTACTATGTAATAACACAAATCTGTTGAACTTGAAGTGACAAGTCAGAAATAGAAAACAGAACACCAAATTATAAATAATGATAGTATGCTGTGAAATTGCAAAATACTCCTAAATAGCCCTTGCACGTCATCACTAATAATGGTAATTGAGATTAAGCTTTGTAACTGTGCTAACTCTCCTAAATATGTACATTGTCTACTTACGATTAACTTTAAGCAGGTAGGCCTACTAGGTAGTCTACGAATGAATGATTGTTGTTTATTGTTAGTATGGAGTATTAAAATTTTATATATTATAAACAATGTTGGAAACTTTAGCCTTGTTGAGTAATTAACGGTTATGGGCTTGTATTATTAATTAACAAACTGCATAACTCAAATTAAAACTGTTTATCAAACCAAACTACATGTGAATTTACTCACCACCTAAATTGTCCGTTATCTTCTAAACTGTATTGAGCTGTAAACACCATGCTCTCTTCCCTTGTCGAGCTCAACGTGCCAATCAAAAAAAATCACGTGACTCTTCCATTCGCACAACATCAACACATTTGCTGTTTTATTATTTGATATTATCTGTGTTCTTTTCTTCTTTTTTTTTGTGGGGTTTTATTATTTGATATTATCTGTGTTCTTTTCTTCTTTTTTTTTGTGGGGGGGGGGGGGCGCTTGATGTTTTTGTTTTTTGTATTTTTGTGTTTTTTTTTGTGTTTTTTTTTTTTTTTTTTTACGGATTACTTTTAATTGGTATCAATCCTTTTCATTTTCTCGGATTAGTTTACTTTCTTATTTCTACCAATCCACACAGCGCCGCATGATCAATGCTATACCGTGATTATCGATCTTTTATTTGTAAATATGTATATAGATGTGATAACCAATATTTTTGTAAATATGCATATAAGTACTATTTAAATCATTACCAATGTACATCATCAAATTTTTATGTGTATGTGTGTTCTCCTGTTTATAGCTTTGCTTGTTGTTTGTTATTTTTTCAATACGTCCCAAATATTATATCTATGACCCTCTTAGTTTCTGGTGATATTGAAAGCAATCCTGGCCCTCCCCGCAATTTGTCTATTGTCCATCTGAATATAAGGAGTCTCCGCCACAAAGTTGATATTTTAGCAGCTGAACTATCTGAAAAATTTGACATTATTCTCCTCACTGAAACATGGCTTGATAAATCAGTAGACACCAACACATTACTACTAAGATCTTTCCACGCACCTATAAGAAATGACAGGACGTACGGACAGGGTGGGGGTATTGCGACTTACATACGGGACACACTTTCTGTGACAAGAAGACCTGACCTGGAAGTCGACGGTACTGAATGCATATGGTTACAACTAAATACTTCAAACAAAACTATTTTGATAGGTACATTTTATACACCTCCAAGTTCTACTGCCGAACAAAACAATAAAATTTTTGATTCGATTGCTAAGTCAGCATGCGATAATGTCGATAACTGTTTTATATTTGGCGATTTTAATATCGATTTTATGACTTCAACTCAATCGTTTTTACACAATGCAATGATACTTTTTGATTTTTCCCAAATAATTAAAACTCCAACGCGTTTCGGAAATTATAATAACTCACTTATAGATTTAATTTTAACTAACTGTCCTAACTATATAAAAGAATCAGGCTGTCTAGATAATTTTTGTAGTGATCATTGTCCTGTGTACTGTCGACTTTCATTTCAAAATCCAAAATTAACATGCTACAGACGAGTTGTTTGGCACTTTAACAATATTAATATAGAGAAAATGAGACGGGACGCTACTGACACGGACTGGGAAAGCTTAATTAACACATATTCGATTAATACAGCTTGTGTTAACTTCACAAGTGAGCTGACAAGGCTAGCAAAAAAACACATTCCTAATAAAACAGTAACTATTAGACCAAATGACCAACCATGGATGAATAATGCGATTCGAAAATTGAGTAGGAAAAAAAATAAAATACATAAAAAGGCAGTCCAAAGAAATTTAGAATCAGATTGGCATAAGTTTAGAACTATTAGAAATGAATATATAAACCTAATCAGAAATTGTAAAAAGGAATACTTTGACAAAATCGACAACAAAATCAATAATTGCAATAATTTTGGAAGCAAAAATTGGTGGGGCCTTGTCAACTCATTTATGAAAAATAAACGTGCTGGCACTAGCAATGAACTACCGCCTCTATCAGTGAACGACACCACATATTACACACCTTCCGACAAATGTAACTGCCTTAACGATTTCTTTATTAGCCAATCTAACATTGATAGCGACAATGCACAACTTCCTGCACTAGAAAGAATACCCAACTCATTAACTACTATTATCCTCCACCAGAAGGAAGTTGAAGACATAATTACTACTATTGATCCCTCGAAAGCCAATGGTCCCGATAACATCAGTGGAAAACTAATAAAACTAATATCCAGCGAAATTTCTGAACCTCTATCTAAATTATTTAACTACTCTCTTTCGACGAAAACAGTACCGAACATCTGGAAATTTGCCAATGTAACTGCCATATTAAAAAAAGGTGACCCATCAAATTGTGGAAATTATAGACCCATATCTCTACTTAGTATCCTAGTTAAAATATTCGAAAAATGCATCTACAAAAATGTCTTCAACTTCCTAAGGGAGAATTCTGTCCTAACTAACCTCCAGAGTGGCTTTTTGCATGGTGATTCATGTGTTAACCAACTTACAGATATTGCACACTACTTTTGTCAAGCCATTGATCAGGGATTCTATACGAGAGCAGTGTTCTGTGACATCAGTAAAGCCTTTGACAGGGTCTGGCATGCTGGACTCTGTCACAAGCTTGAAGCTGCGGGGATAAGGGGAGACATCCTTCAATGGTTTCACAACTATTTAGAGGGAAGACAACAATCAGTTGTTTTTGGGGGTGTCTCTTCCACCGCAAAAACCATTCCCTCGGGCGTGCCACAGGGCTCTGTTCTCGGTCCCCTCCTTTTTCTCATTTATATCAATGACGTTGTGAATGATATTTCATCAAATGTTCGACTCTTTGCTGATGATACTTCCCTCTATCTAAAAATTGATGACCCTACCGAATGCGCAAATATTCTAAACAATGACCTGAATAAAATTAACGCGTGGGCTAAAACATGGCTGGTATCCTTCAACCCACTAAAGACCGAAACACTAGCACTGACAACCAAACAAAATCCCATTTTACCTACCCTGACTCTAAATAATGTTCCCATCAAGGAAGTCCCCCATCATAAACATTTAGGCTTGACATTTCAACAAAATTGTAAATGGAACCAACACATTAATGACGTTATAGAAAAAACCAGCAAATCTGTCAATTGTTTAAGATCCCTTAAATATAGACTTAACCGGAAATCGCTACAAACCATCTATACCTCTTTTATCCTACCCCATTTTGATTATTGCGACGTCATCTGGGACAACTGCACAGACCAACTAGCTAACAAATTAGAGCACCTACAACTGGATGCACTTAGGTCCATATGTGGTGCTGTTAAGGGTACCAGCCATAGACTGTTATATAAAGAAACCGGTTTTATTACGCTAAAAGAGAGACGCAGAAGACATAAACTCAAATTCATTTATAAAATTATAAACGGCCTTTCTCCATCCTATCTCCATGATTTAATCTTGACAAAAAGCGCACACTATAATCTCCGAAAAACAAGCCTACCCGAATATAAATGCAAAACAAATATCTTCTATAATTCTTTCATACCATCGTCAATAAGAGAATGGAACAAACTAAGTTCGGAGACAAAAAATTCAACATCTCTAAATATTTTCAATTCGAAACTCATGGCTCAAGATCCGATACCCCCTAAAACATTCACTTTTGGAACCCGTGTAAACCAAATCATTCATTCTAAACTGCGTCTCTCTTGCAGCAATCTAAACGGACATAAATTTTTACGCCATATTTCTGATAACCCATCCTGCAGATGTGGTCATCAATTTGAAGACACTGAACATTTTTTATTGAATTGCTCCTTATATTCAGATGCCCGAAATAATACAATAAATAATTTACCTACTATTCACCGAAATACTACAACCCTATTGTATGGAATTGACAACATAGAAAACTCATTCATTATTTTTAAAACTGTTCACTCGTTTTTCGAAACCACCAGACGATTCCAGGGACAACTATAACCATATAACCATTCACTGTAAATATATTTTCACTTGTACATTATTTGCCTATTTGCTTATTACTAAACTGTAAATCCATTCCAGAGACAACTATAACACACTCATTGTAAAATATTTGCACTTGTACATTGTATGTTTCCTTATGTAAATACATGTATCTATATCTGACAGGGAGAAGGGTTTAATATAGGCTATGCCTGTTCCCCAATCCCTATTCAGATAGAAATCTGAATAAAAATATTGCTTACAAAAAAAAAAAAAAGAATTATCTCCCTTGATCACATTGAAAAATTTTTTTTGTAACGCTCTAGAGGCCAAACGTATCACCAATTTATCTTCAGATTGATACACAGAGATTAAGGTCTTGAGATGAACAAGTATATTGATTTTCATTGAATTTTGATAACTTATCAGCTAAATCCATGATTTTAAATGTTTCGTGTACTAAGCGTTAGCATGGGGCCGAACTTTATAAAAACTAAACAAATTCTAATGATTTTCTAATAATTACTTTATGAATTGTTAATCTTTATCAGATTTCATAGTATTATAAATGTTTCATTACCGAAAAAAGTAAGCATATGCGACAATTCTTGTTGACTGTCCGAACGATTTAGCTGCTGTGGGCGTATGTTTCGTTGCCTGGCAACCTATCTTTTAACTTCCGGTAGACTGGTTTAGTCTTTTTCAGGAAAGTGCGAGTTATAAATAGCGCAAAAAGGAAATCCATATGTACATATTTCAGATAGGTATATTATTTATAAAATTTGAATTTTAATCAAATTTTTTAATTTTTCAATATTTTAAAGTGTAAGTACGGTAATATTCCGGGTCACATTTGGGACCATCGTGCAAAATTCTGAGCACCCAGCTATATATATTCTGAAAGGTAATTGAATAAGTTTTCCAAATATAATAAGAAAAAGTTGGCACAATCATATTAAATTTTTCAATTTTTTAAAGTGAAAGAACGGTAATATTCCGCCCCTTTAATATGATTGTGCCAACTTTTACTAATAACATTTGAAAGGCTTATTCAATTACCTTTCAGAATACAATATAGCTGGATGCTCAAAAATTTGTACGGTGATCCGAATTTGGACTTCGCACAAAAATACCGGCCTCTCTTTACTTTAGTATATTGAAAAATTGGCTATGTTCAGGTCGAGAGCGTGTCCCATTAATATGATTGTGCCAAATTTTACTAATGATATTTGGAAAGCTTATTCAATGACCTTTCCGAATATATATAGCTTGATGCGCGGAATTTTGTAAGATGGTCCAAATTTTGACTTGGAATATTACCGTTCTTTCACATTAAAATATTGAAAAATTGGCGACGTTTAGGATGAGAGGGCATCCCTTTAATATGACTGTGCCAACTTTTACTAATAATATTAAGAAAGCTTATTCGATTACCTTTCAGAATATATATAGCTGGATGCTCAGAATTTTGTACGATGATCCGAATTTGGAATTCGAAAAAAAATACCGGTCTATCTTTACTTTTAGAATATTGAAAAATTGGCTATGTTCAGGTTGAGAGCGCACCCCTTTAATATGATAGTGCCAACGTTTACTGATAATATTTAGAAAGCTTATTCAATTACCTTTCAGAATATATATAGCTGGATGCTCAGAATTTTGTACGATGGCCCGAATTTTGACTCTGAATATTACCATTCTTTCACTTTAAAATATTGAAAAAGAACGTAACCCTTTAAAAAGATTCTGCCAACTTTTACTAATAATATTTAGAAAACTCATTAGATTACCTTTCAGAATATATATAGCTGGATGCTCAGAATTTTGTACGATGATCCGAATTGGGACTATCATATTAAAGTGGCGCGTTCTTAACCCGATTGACTTTAAATTTATACACAGTGTTTAAGGTCACAAGACGAAAAAGCCTATTGATTTTCAGTGATATCCGTTAATTACTGCCAGAGTTATGGCCCTTGGTCACTTTGAAAATCTTGTGAACGCTCTAGAATCTGAAGTTAATATTCGATTGACTTAAATTTATACACATTGTTTTAAGGTCATGAGACAAAGTAGCCTATTGATTTTTAGTGATATCAGATAATAACTGCCAGAGTTATAGCCCTTGTTCACTTTGAAAAGTCTTGTGGACGCTCTAGAGGCTAAAGTTTATATCTGATCGACTTTAAATTTACAAACAATGTTTAATGTCATGAGACGAAGAAGTCTATTGATTTCCAGCGATATCTGATGATGTCTGCCAGAGTTATGGCCCTTGATCGCTTTGATATGTCTTGTGGACGAAGGCCATGAGAAAAACAATCAAAACCATTTTAACCACGTCTGATAATTACGTAATGGGCTATTACTCGTAATAAGATTTACATGTGTTGTAAACGTTCTCCTTACTGACAAAAGAAAAAATATACGACAACCCTTGTTGCCTGTCCGGACGACTTAGCTGTTTTGGGCGTATATTTCTTTGCCTGGCAACCTATCTTAGAAATTGTAGCCGTCTCCAGTATTTGCAATATCATTGAACAATTTTTAGCACTGTACAACTTGATTTACTATAGTATAAACAAACGTTAATTTGATAGCCAGGCAATTTAAGAAATAAGTATAGCCTATCTGATAATGTTATCGTTTGTAGGATTCAGTGAGTTTGTAGATGACCACAAAATAGTATGTTTTAAATCCATGCAACTTGATATGGTGTTTTTACTGAATTAGACAATCTTATTGATCAAAATCTGTAAAGTAACCTAGTAATCAAATAATACCCGTATGTCTAGAAAACTGTTCTCCACTATCTATACAATAGAATACATAAAGAGATTAAGTATTTGATTTATGAAATTTTAATTTTATTTCCAGGTGCGCAGGTTTATTATGACTCCAATAAAGGAACCACAATTTGAATTAGTGATAGTTATGTTTCTTGTGCCCTTAGTTGTAAATGTAAGTATAACTATTACCGGTATTTACTTTTCAGAGTTGTTGGTAGAAATTCCAAGATTGTTATATATATAAGAATTATAAGACAGTTGCTGTAGTAATACAGAAGATGTAGATCTCTGTTCTATCCACTGATGTCTTTCTGTGATATACAAGAAATTTAATATTATTGTTTTATAAATGTATGAGTACCGTATTTTTCGGGGTATAAGTCGATACTTTTTCCGCCGAAGTCCGACCTTCGTCTTATACTCTGCTTCGACTTATGTACGGATGAAGATAAAAAAAAATGACATCTTAGAGCTATGGACATTGTTTCACTTTGTTGAACGCTATTACGCCAACAATTATCCGATTTCTGTGAAATTTATATGCATTACCAACCGCCTCTTGAAGACTCAGCAGGTACTCCGTAGGTTTGTATCACTCGGCCGTAGCAACCGCCCATATCAACTGCCTATTGAAGACTGCAAATATCATTCTGCCTGATTCATGGAGACAATATTCGAGATTAAAATAAATTTTATTAACAGAGGAGTATAGTAGCTTACATCATCAAAAGCCACCTTCGATTTCATACTTGTTAAAAAATATGCACGATATGGGAATACGAAAATAAATGCGTACACATAATGTATAACTTGTTTCTCTTTAAATGGTCAACGATGTACATGTAAACAAAATCTTTGTTCTGGACAATGTTAATAATAATAATAACTAGACCTGCAAGCAGCACTGAACCGGCTTTCAGGAATCATACAGGAAGTTTATTATACAATGGCCGACCCATTGAGCTACCGAACTATACTTTAGTTGTTTTGTTTCAGTGACACCCTCTATCATATGTAAAAGTAATATTTGCTGGCGAAAAGACCGGTCAAAATTATGGCAAAATTACATCACTTCCGGTGCCGAAAGAAATTTTTATAGGTGAAAAATAAGTCGAAAATTTGCAACATACAAAATACAAACTTTGTTTAATACATATCGGGCAATGAATAATTAACCTCTAACCCATCAACTGAAATTAAGAAGGTAAAAAAAATTAAAAGTGACCCTGGGAAAATTGGCTATTATTCGACAAGGGAACATGCTAGAAGCCTTTTCTTGATATCAATATGATGGTATTGATTCAATCTTACTGCCCATTAGAGTCAGACGTTATAAAGTTAACCGAATAATAAATATAAATCCCTTCAAAAAATGTTTGTTTTGAAGGCTAAAAATACGTTTTTTGCAAATATTACAGTACTTCCGGTGATATTGAAAATGTTAACTTAGTTGATAGAAGTTGTAAATGGCATAAGGCATCAAGTGGAAAAACATTTATAAAAATCGAATAATAATTGACACTTTTATAGACCAAAAACCTTGAAAAGTGACTTATTTCTCTGTAACCGTACAAGTTAGAAACCATTTTGTGGTATCTGTATGGTCGTATGGCTTCATTCTATTCGTTGATGGGAATCAAATATCATAATTTTAAAAATATTATAAGGCAGACTCATTTGAATAAAATATTTGTTTTTTAGGTTAAAAATACAGTTTTTGCACAAATGACGTCGTTTCAGGTCACAGTGAAATTGTAAAATTGGCTTGACCTAGTCCACATTGCAAATCGAATAATAATTCACTCTTTTATAGGCAAAATAACGTGAAAAGTGGTGCATGCAAAACTGCATATTTCTCGGCAACTGCTCATATTAAAAACTAATTTTCGCATACATTCTCTTCGTCTGGAATATTGCTACGAGTTTATGAAAATTACAAATAAATATTTCAAAATATGAAGACGCTGATTGAATTGTAAATAATTGAATTTTACACTTTATTTTACATTTTATTCGAAATTGCCCGAAAATGAAATTGAAATTAAAAATCTGAGCTAAAGATTTTCTGCACCTTTGCAGGGTGCATCCTTTTAGTTATATCAGTTTTGAAAAGAAAAATATTTGCTTTCAAAATGTGGTACCGAACTGTCAAAATTGTAGTTTTTGTTAATATTACGTCACTTCCGTTGCCGACAGAAAAATTTCACCGTAACAAAAAAAATTACAATTGGGACCACGGAGCATATGAACTTTGTTTTATACAAATCGAACAATAAATAATTTTTCTGGTTACGAAAAGCTAAATTAGCCGATGGCGGCTAACGCAAATTACCGAGACAATTTTTTTTATCATTTCTGCTCATTTAGGATGATATTTTAACCCTGTGTAAAATACCATCAAAAAATATTCATAAAAAAAAAGGTTTTCGTAAAAAAAAAAAAAAAAATTCAAAATATCGGACATTTTTTCGACTACTTCCGGATTTACGGTCATTGTCGTGACAGCTTTACGAAGTTCTTTGGATACTTAACTTTCTGTACCAGCAGTGTCAGAAACATCCATTGACTAGTTTTGGAAAAAAAAAGATAAATTAAAGAGCGTTTCCAAAAATTTAACGATTTTTCAATTTTTTCAAAGTTTGAGGCCATTTTTGGACCACCTATATTATTTCAATGCCTTTCATTTTGGATTCACTATATAGACAATCGATAGGACTTTGGGTAAGAAAAGTTTAAGAAAAATCTGCGGCGTCGTTTTCGAGAAAAGTGCGTCTCAGAATGTTAAAAAATCGGGAAATACTAGATTTTTGGCATACAATAATTTATTTCCTTACCATCGAAATCGTATTATTTAGATACCATATGATGGTTCATTAATAGGTCTATCCAACGAAACTTTAGTTCTTTTGGTCCGCTATTTCCTAAGGGAGACATCCAAGTTTTTCGCAAGTGCGACAATGTTTTTAACCTTTTTTTTCATTTTTTTGAATACTTCCGGTATGGTTATTATTGTCGGAATAGTTTTAATAGCTGGTTTGGGCACTAAAATAGCCACAGGGCTCTGTAATGATATATTACATTATCTGATCAAATAAAATCCCCCCGAGAAATCCTATGTTCAAAAGTGCAAAAAAATTAAAATATCGAAAATTAAATTTCAATTACTACATACACATTATACATTGTTAGAATCTTAATTAGGTCAGCTATCTGAATATGCAATCTTTTTTTGAAAATCTCTTAAAATAAAAAAATAGCAGAGCATTTTCCAAAATTTCACGATTTTTCGACTTTTTTCGATTTTCAGTCCGTTATTTCACCTATTCCAGATATTTCAAAGTCTTACTGGATGGTTTCATGCAAAATAACTCCGAAAGGACTCTCGATAGAAAAAATTAAAAAAAAGTTGCGGTTAAGTTTTCGAGATATAGGTGTCCAAAAACGCTCCAAATCAGAAAATACTTGATTTTCAGCGTGCCATATTTTGCTTCCTGCTCATCGTATCCGTACTAATTGGGTATCATTCAGTGGTCCAATCACCGCCCGACCAAATGATACCTTAATTTGTTTAATCCGTTCATATCGGACGGAGAAATCGTGTTTTTACCCAAAACACCAATTTTTCACGTTTTTTTCAAAATATAGCATATTATTTCGACAACTTCCGGTTTACGGATTGTTGTTGAAATTGCTTTAAACGGTGGTGTGACCATATAGCTTTATGTTCCAGGAATTTCAGAAACGTCGATCCGGCCGTAAAACGAAACTTAAGCTCACCAAATGTGAAGAAAATTCGAAAAAATTCGAAAAATAAAGGGTGATAACTCTGAATGAAACTTATATTACTGGAACCGGATTGCCTTCAGGTATCCAAAAATGTAGGTCAAATTTGAAAATTTTGAAAAATAACAAAAAAAGTTTGTCTTAAACAACATATTTTCATTTTTCGAACGCTAGAAGTCGGCGGCGAAGTTTCGAAATTGCAAAATTTTCAACTGCTATCGTCCGAGAAAAGTCTCAAGGTTTCCGAAAATGTAATTTGTATGAAAATAGGTACAGAATTGACGAATCTACGTCCGTTTTTTTATTTTTTTTGCACCGCACGAAATTCGGCCACTTCCGATCTGCGCAGAAGTTTCAAATACAGTCGATCAGGTGGCCACCATATGGTTTCCTGATAAAAATATTATGTCCCAGATCTGTATCTGTTACAGACATTGAGAAATAGGCTCCCCCGAAAAATAAATTAATAATAACAAATAATAATTTTAGTAATCACAATAGGCTTTCAGACGAAAGTCTGAAAGCCTAATAATAATTTATTCTTATATAGCGCATTACATAACAGCATAGAAATGACATAAAAATCTCAACGCACTTTACAATAATATTAACAATAAAAATATAATATAATTATCAATGAACCATAATTTAAAAACACAAATTAATGTATCGATAAAAATTTGTTTAAAAGATACTTAAAAATTAAATGTAATTACACATAGATAAAATGGATTAGTGCATGGACGAAAGAACAAAGTGTCGTTTAAAAAGGATTGTTTTAATTGTGGATTTAAAAACCTCGATACAAGTTTCGGAATGTATTTCAAGAGGTAGAGAGTTCCATAGAGTAGGAGCATATTGACCAAAAATTCTATCACCATAAAATTTATTTTTAGATTTTTTTTTAGGGTAAACTAGAGACGGCGCTTGTGTAATCCTAGTTGATACAAGTGGACGTTTCACCGATACAAGTTCATTTAGATATGCAGGGTTTTTATTATTGACAATTTTAAAAATAGTCAGAAGTACTTTAAATTCACATCTTTCAACAAATTGGTAGCCAGTGTAGCCTATAGAGAATAGGAGTGATGGGATCACACTTCCGTGACAGGGTAACTATTCTGGCAGTGGCATTCTGTAAGCTTTGGAGTTTTTTAAATTGTGAACTACTCATATTGTAGTAAAGGGAGTTACAATAATCTAATCTAGATGTTATCATTGCATGAACAAGTTTTTCGGTGGATTTCACGCCAAGAAGTCTACGAATTCTGCCAATCTTGAACAGAGACACAAAACTCTCCATCGAGCAGTTAGAGTCAAATATCACTCCTAAATTCTGTACGGATGCGGACGGTGTGATGGCTTCGTCACCAACTCGAATAGATTTAATGGTTTGTGAGTCATCAAAACGTGACTTAAAGTGCATAACCTCGGTTTTAGCATCATTGAGAACTAGTCGATTTCCGTACATCCACGATCGGATTTTATCTAGACATTCTTCCACTGAAGCAGTTACACTATCGGGAATTTTACATATAAACCTGAGTATCGTCAGCGTATATCATGGATTCTAAACCGTGTCTGGCAATGATGTCTTCTATGGGAGAGGTATACACTGGGAAAAGAACACGCCCTAAAACTGTCCCCTGCGGTACACTGCGCTTCAAGTACTGCCGTGAAGAAGTGTGACCTTTTCCAATAACAACGGATTGACTTCTATCTCTCAGGTATGACGAAAACCATCCGAGAACACTTCCAGATATGCGAAAACAGAATTTCGTGATCCAAAGTATCAAAAGCAGCGCTCAGGTCAAGCATCAATAGAATAACATGCGATCGCGAATCTAGGGCATTAACAATGTCACTGTGAACTCGTGTATGGTTAGGCCGATATGCACTTTGACACTTAGAATATAATGAATTGTCACAGAGATAATTTCGTAAGCGGACCATAACAATTTTTTCAAGGATTTTGAACACAAAAGGCAAATTTGACATTGGTCGATAATTCTTAAGAATGTCTGGATCCAAACCTGTCTTTTTAAGAAGCGGTCTCACTATGGCAATTTTATAAGTATCTGGCACGACTTCTGTTAACAAGGATTCATTTCTTAGGTCTCTAATGAAAGGTGCTAGGATATTCACATGCTTTTTCACCAGTTCTGTAGGCATTGGATCCAATTCACAGGATTTGGAAGGCGCTGCTAAGATCAACTTTCTCACTTCTTCTAATGAGGCTGGTTCGAAGATTTCCAATCTTGAGTGTTAGTTTTCCTTCTGCAATTCACTGGAGGTACTTGAATCAAACTTTTCACACAGTTTGTCGATCTTCTCGATAAAGAAGTCTGAAAGCATTTCTGCAGCGGCCTGTTCCGATGGTGCTGTGCTCGGGAAGATATTGCTGACAGTACTTTTTTGACCAATTAGTTTCTCACAAATCTTAAAGAGTCCTTTCGAGTCTGCTTTTTGAATCTAATTTTGGTGGTATTCCATTCTGGTTTGTTCGAGAAGGTTGTTGTATTTCTACCTTTCGACTTTGAAAATCTGTTTGTCAATCTCACGACCATGCGATTTTAGCTGTCTCTCTGCTTTTCGCATAATTCTCCTGGCAGACAGATCTGGAGTGAACCAAGGAGCTTTGGGTTTAATTGTTATAGTCTTTGTTGAAAGCGGTGCTAATTTATCCAGGGCAGTCTCAATGACCGAGTCGTAGTGATCTTGGGTTTTTTAAATGATTCCATTAACGCGTATTTCAATGAATTGTGGTCTAAATCTACAAGTTTTCTACATTTGATGGTTTTCTTTTGATTAGCTGGTCTAGTAATGTTAAGGTTTATGGGAATTTCACTGTGGTCTGAAGGTAACTCATTTCCAATGTTAATTTGGCTTATGATATCATCAGAATCCCTTGTCAGCAGTAAATCTAGCATATGACCCTTGTCATGCGTAGCTTGCGTAATGTGCTGAATAAGCCTAAAAGAGGTAAATAGGTCCATCAATTTCAGTGCTTCGGGCTTCGGCGATTCGCAATGCACATTGAAGTCTCCTCCAATCAATAGGTGACCTGGCCGTGAGATAGAGACTTCTAAAAGTGATCTAAATTCAGAGGTAAAGCCATCAACTGTGATAGGCCGCTTATTTCCATTCATGGCATTATTTGATTTAGTAAAATGAAAAATCCTGTCAAATTTCAGCAATTTATGTAAACTACTAGTTGAGGCCCTTAGTTCATTTTGTAAAACCTTATGAAGCTTTAAAGCGACAAAAGTTATAATCTGATCTGTGTGGAACCCAATTACCTACAAACGAATAAATATGAGATAACCCTTCTTGACCACCTGAATGATTTAGCTTCTGTGGTTGTATGTTTTGTTGTTTGGCAACCTTTCTTTTAGCTTGTGGTTCCTTCTGGAGGAAACAATTATTATGCGACTTAAAAAAAAACGTTACACCACTGTTACACCAGAACTAAGGTTGAGTTCTAATTTCGAGAAAATCGGACCAAAATTGCCAGACAAATTGGCCCCCCGCTTGTACACGAATAGTGTAAAATTTTGGTATATCAAGGTTGTGGATCCTGTATAATGTAGAGGTCGCAATTTTAATCCGATTTTGATGAAACTCGAAATGCCTGTTTATAAATAACCCAACGATTTTGGTTCATTTCGATATTTGCGCATATCGGATCGTAACTTCCTGAATTATGGCCCGTGATTGTACGAAAAATCGCGATTTTATACGCCCACATGGAAACGTGGTCGTATATTGCCGTCTCCCCCGTCCGTCGGTTCGTCGTCAACACTTTCTTGTGAACACTCTACAGACTCCATTTATCATCTGATTGTTTTGAAATTGAAGTACATGTATGCTGTTTGCATTAGTGAGATTTAGAAGCCTATTTAATTTCAATAACTTCCGTTAATTTCTTCTAGAGTTTTGGCCCTTGTTTCACTTTGTTGCACATTTGGTATGCTCTAACGACAAAAGTTATCCACCGATTCGTATGGAATTTAAATGTATCTTTAAAATTAGTAAAACAAAGAAGCCAGTGGAATTTCTACAATTTCCGTTAGTTACATCTAGAGTTATGGCCCTTGTTTCTCCTTGTTGAATCTTGTGAACGCTCTAATGACATCAGTTATCATCCGATTTGTTTGAAATTTAAATGCATCATCTAAATTAGTGGAATGAAAATGCCTGACCAGTTTCGGTCGTGAGTTATGGCCCTTGTTTCACCTTGTTGTACCTTGTCAATGACAAAAGTTATTATCTGATCTGTATGAAATTTATATGTATCTTTTAAATTAGTAAAACAAACAAGCCTATTGACTTTCAGCAAAATACCATTAATAACATCTAGATCTTGGTTCCTTTCGATATTTGCGCCCATCGGATCGTAACTTCCTGAATTATGTCCTCTGATTGTCTGAAAAAATCGCTTTTTTAGCTTGTGGTCACTCTGGAGGTCAAAATTATTATACGATTAAAAACAATGTTTGATTATATCAACTTTACATGGTAATGCAGAATGAGTTTGAATTTCGTGAAAATCGGACCAAATTTGACTTACAAAATGCCCGAGGTTTGTACGCAAATAATGTGAAAATATGTTATATAAGGTTGTGGACCTTATAGAGGTCACAATATTGAACCGATTTTGATGAAACTTGAAATACATGTTTAAAACCCAAAGATCTTGGTTCCATTGCATATTTGCACATATCTCATCGTATAACTTTCTAAATTAAGGCCCCTGATTGTACGAAAAATCGCCATTTTTTAGCTTGTGGTCCATTTGGAGGTCACAATTATTAACGGATTTAAAATAACGTTTGATTATATCACTGTTTCACCATAATGAAGGGTGAGGTTGAATTTCGTGAAAATCGGACCAAAACTGATGGACAAAAGGGCCGCGCTTGTACGCAAATACTATAAGAATATGGTATATCAAGGTTGTAGACCCTGTAGAGGTCACAATTTTAATCTGATTTTGATGAATCTTTACATGCATGTTTATAGTCCAAAGATCTTGGTTCCTTTCGATATTTGCGCATATCGAATTGTAACTGAATTATGGCCGCTGATTGTACTAAAATCACTTTTTTAGCTTGTGGTCAGAGGGACCAACTATTATCCGATTTTAAAAAACGTTTGATTATATCATCTTTTCATTGTAATGAAGGTTGAGGTCGAATTTCGTAAAAATCGGACCAAAACTGCCGAACAAAATGGCTGCCGCTAATACGCGAATAGTGTAAAGATATGATATATCAAGGTTTTGGACCCTGTAGAGGTCACAATTTTAATCCGATTTTGATGAAATTTGAAATATAAGTTTACAACCCAACGATCGCGGTTCCTTTTGATATTCGGGCACATTGGACCATAACTTCCTGAATTATTTCCCCTGATTGTACGAAAAATCATGTGTTTTACCTTGTGAACCCTATGGGTGTCACAATTTTATTCGGAATTAAAAAACCGTTACACATTAATGATGGTTGAGTGTGAATTTCTTGAAAATCGATAATTGAACAGCTAAATCCATAATATTAAATGTTTCGTATACTTAACGTTAGCATGGGGCAGAACTTTATAAAAACCAAACAAATTCTAATGATTTTCTGATAATTACTTAATATGGGACAACTCTTGTTGACTGCCGGACGATTTAGCTGCTGTGTGGGCGTATGTTTCGTTGCCTGGCACCCTATTTTTAGCTTGTGGATTCTCTAAAGGTCACAATTTATTTTTTTTCCGATTATAAAACCGTATAGATATATCACCATTCCACCATAATGAAGGTTTAATTGGAATTTCGATACAATCGAAACTGCTTGACAAAATGGCCGCACTTTGTATGCGAATTTGTAATTGAAAGGTTATGCATTAATGATGGGTTTTCAAAACTTTTCTTGTCAAACATTTTTTCCCGATAATAAAGGGGCATAACTCTTATTGTTATTTAAGCAGGCGTGTTCAAACCACGAATAAGAATCAACTGTCAACAAAATATTCAAATTCATGCGTAATAAAAAAATAGGTGCACCTCGTTATTTTTCATATTTAATTCCCGTACGGTATTCAAATTTATGTCAATAATATTCCTACAAAATTACATGACATTGTAATACCATAAAATGAAAGCGTGCCGACTACTGTCGATCCGTAACTGTTTCAAACTCCCCCAAAATTACCGTATTTTTCGGGTCATAAGTCGATACATTTTTCAGCAAAGTCCGGCAATTGTCTTATACTTCGTTTCGATTTGAATACGGAGGTAAAAAAATGACTTTTTGGACGTTAAATATGTAATAAACAACAAACAAACAACATATAACACCTGGAATCAACAAAAATTGTATATGATATCTTGTCTATGATATTTTTTCAGTCGAAGCCGGAGTTAAAAATAAAGCTATTTCAAACACACGCATGGCACATACAGTTCAGTAAATAAAATGAAAAAAGAAATCTCGTGTGACACGTCACATTAAGAGACGTATACGTGCCGAATCTAGTATGCCTGATGCTGGAGAAAAGATTCTATTTTGATGGCATATTGTCGGATTTATGATCATATTTTGAATGAGGTTTATGTTTTTAAATAAATGAATAAACACGCTAAGAAATGTTGACGAATATTTCGATTGGAATCACGTAAGTAGTTAATTGTTTTAGACGATAGAGTCGAATGCAGTTATTTAGCACTCGTTGTATTATACTCAGAGAGATGTTTACTACGTTTTGCTGCCAAATAAATTTCGGAATGTCATTTTTATACGCCCACATTGAAATGTGGTCGTATATGTCATTTTTATACGCCCATATTGAAATGTGGTCGTATATGTCATTTTTATACGCCCATATTGAAATGTGGTCGTATATCGCCCCTGTCCGTCGGTCCGGCGTCTACAATTGCTTGTGAACGCTCTACAGGCTAAAGTTAATATCCGATTGACCTTTGGTTAACTGCCAAATAAATTTCGGGATGTCATTTTTATACGCCCCCGTCGTATATTGTCGTCACCCCCGTCCGTGGGTCCGGCCTCCACAATTGCTAGTGGACGCTCTAGAAGCTAAAGTTTTAACATCCGATTGACTTTAAATTTATACACAGTATTTAAGGTCATGAGACGAAGAAGCCAATTGATTTGCAGCGATTTCCGATGATTAGTGTCAGAGTTATGGCCCTTGATCACTTCAAAAAATCTTGTGGACGATTTAGCTGCAGTGGGCGTATGTTTCGTTGCCTGGTAACCTATCTTTTGTTGACATGTGATTCTTAATTGTGGCTTGAAAACACCTGCTTAAATAACGATAAGAGTTATGCCCCTATATCTTCGGGAAAAAATGTCCGACAAAAAATTTGAAATCCCATCACTGGTCTTTGACCTTTGAATTACAAATTCGCATACAAAGAGCGGCCATTTCGTCAAGCAGTTTTGTTGCGATTGTTCAAAATTCTAATTAAACCTTCATGGTGGAATGATGAAATATTTATACGGTTTTAAAATTGGAAAAAAAAATTGTGACCTCTAGAGAATCCACAAGCTAAAAATGAAATTTTTCACCAATATGCGCGAATTTCAGTAGGAACTAAGTACGAATTTCAAGTTTCATCAAAAACTGTTCAAAATTGACCTCTTGTCTGTCCACGAGCTAATTATGTGATTTTTTTTTTCGAAAATAAGCCTTTATTAGCTTGTGGCCCCTCTCCCTCTGTAAGTCACAATTATTACCCGATTTTTTTTTAATAAAAAAAACAAAACAATTTGATTATAATATATCACCGTTACACTTTACTGAAAGTTGAATTCGAATTTCGTGACCAAAATGACCTGACAAAATAGCTGCCGCTTGTTCGCGAATAGTGTAAAAATATGGTATACAAAGTTTGTGGACCCTGTAGAGGTCACACTTTTGATCCGACTTTGATGAAACTTGAAATGCAAGTTTATAACCGAAAGATCTTGGTTTCTTTCGATACTTGGGCATATCAAATCGTAACATCCTGAATTATGGCTCCTGATTGTACGAAAAATCGCTACTAAATCGGGTCTGTCTATCTGTCTGTGTGTCCGTCTGTCCGTCCGTCACACATTTTGAGACACAATAACCCTCTTTCTAATTGAGCTAGAATGTCCAAACTTGTTGTAGGTGTTTATGGAGTTCGAAGATGAGCATTAACTGCTCAGGGTAAGAAGAGCAATTTGCAATTGGATTGGCCGAGACTTTTGAACATAATAACTCTGCATCTTATTGAGCTAGAATGTTAAAACTTTGTGTAGGTCCTTTATTAGGTCAATGCATTGATTGAGTTCGATAATGAGCATTTTCTGATCAGGAAATCAGAGCAATTTGCAATTTGATTGGCCGAGACTTTTGAACACAATAACTCTCCATCTTATTGAGCTAGAATGTTAAAACTTGGGTGTTGGTCTTTATTAGGTCAATGCGTTGATGGAGTTCGAAGATAAGCATTTTCTGCTTACGGTAGACAGATATGCAATTTGATTGGTTGATGGTTTGGGACACTATAACTTTAGTTCTAATTAAGTCAGAGTGATGAAACTTGGTGTAAAGTTTTATTACATCAGTACCTACATTAAGTTCCACAATGAGCATTTTCTGCTCAGGATAAGCAGAGCGATAAGGAATTTGATTGGTCAAGAATTCGAAACACTATAACTCTCCATCTAGCCGAGCTTGAATGTTTAAACTTGGTGTAGGCGTTCATTAGGTGAATGCCTTGATGGATTTCGATGATGAACATTTTCTGCTTACATTAAGCAGAGATAAGCAATCTGATTGGTTGATGTTTTTGGGCACGAAAACTTTGGTTATAATGCAGTGTGGGCGATGAAACTCAGAATATATCATTACCTTGACAAGTTCGATGGTGAAAATTTTCTGCCAAGGGTTACAGTTCGAGCTGA
Source organism: Patella depressa (assembly GCA_948474765.1). Taxonomy (NCBI): domain Eukaryota; kingdom Metazoa; phylum Mollusca; class Gastropoda; family Patellidae; genus Patella; species Patella depressa. Next base: position 129,375 of record CAOLEZ010000009.1, on the reverse strand, counting down.
AGCTAAGCAGAGCTAATTAAGTCCATTGGTCGATGCTTTGGGACAAGATAATCTTGATTCTATCTGAAAGAGAGTGATGAAAATAAGTGTATTGTTTGATTGCTCCATACTTTTGGAAAAATAAATGTGCGATTGAATAATACGTGTCATATATTTATTTTGGGATTTCGGCGGGGGGCATCAGCCTCACCGTTTGCTTGTTTTAGTTGTTCTCTATCCATCTCACCGAAAATGTGGGCGTTTCCTGCCTGGCAGCTGCTGGTTACTTTGATTGTTCTAATGACCGGGAGCCCAGAGGGTCGAACCTAGACGAACGAGGTACCAATATCTGACCATATAGGCATCTACATACTAACCTGGGATTCACAGAAGTGGGCGTCTGCCGGGGCCCAGTCCATGGGTGTGACCCTGGTGACCCCTATAATGACCCCAAAAATGGGGTAAACTCATACATTCGAGGTACCGGTCAAAACCAATTTTAAATGAAAGAATACGCTCTGACATCCCAAATATAGATCCCAGAGGACTTGAAAAAAAAATTATATTCATACATTCGAGGTACCAGTTGAAACCAATTACAAATGAAAGAGTATATCCAACTGAGTACGAAATTACCCATAACAGACGATTAGACCCCTGGGGTGGCCCAGACTGACACCCCAAAGCCGAAGGGATGGGGTGGGGCAAAAATAGGGTTTGCTCATACATTCGAGCTACCGGTCAAAACCAATTTAAAATGAAAGAGTACATCTCACTGAGTACACAATTGCTGATAACAGAAGATTTCTGCCCTGGGACTTCCCAAAGTGGACCCCCATCCCAGGGGCTTAAAAAGGGACTGGGTCATATTCATACATTCGAGTTACCAGTTGAAACTAATTTCATATGGAAGAGTATATCCCACTGAGTACAAAATTACCCATAACAGACGATTGGACCCTTGGGATGGCCCAGACCAACACTCCAAAGCCGAAAAGAGGTGGTTGGGGAGGGGGATGGGTGCAAATAGGGTATACTCATAGAATCTGTGGTACCGCTCAAAACCAATTCTCTTGCTCATAACAGAAGATTTCAGCCCTGGGACTGCCCAAATTGACACCCAAAACAAGACCCCGTGAGTTTAAAAAAGGGTTATACTCATACATTCACGGTACCAGTTCAAACTAATTCTAAATGAATGAATATATCCCGCTGAGTACGGAATTGTCCATAACAGAAGATTACATGGGACTGAGTACGGAATTGTCCATAACAAACGCTTGTGACCATGAAACGGCCCAAACTGACGCCATATGACCCTTGGGGCTTAAAAATGGTTATATTCATACAATCGAGGTACCAGTTGAAACTAATTTTAAATGAAAGTATAGACCCCACTGAGTACAAAATGATTCATAACAGATTTACACCCCCATATTGTTTTAAAATTATCTGTTATATATGGCCCAGGTTAATTGGTTTCCCTTTAATAGTTTTAAATACATTGATCTTGATAAATCAATAGGTTGCCAGCCCACTGCCTTTTAATGCCTGAAAGAGTTTCCTCTGTGATGGTTCAGTTATAAATGGCACCCTAATCGAAGGTCTTGCGTTTTTATACGCCCACATTGAAATGTGGTCGTATATTATCGTATATTGTCGTCGCCCCCGTCCGTCCGCAATTGTGGACGCTCTAGAGGCTAAAGTTATTATCCGATTGACTTTAAATTTATACACAGTGTTTAAGGTCATAAGACGAAGAAGCGTATTGATTTTCAGCGATTTCCGATAATTAGTGCCAGAGTTATGGCCCTTGATCACTTCAAAAAAAATCTTGTGGACGCTCTAGAGGCCAAAGTTAATATCCGATTGGCTTTAAATTTATACACAGTGTTTAAGGTCATGAGACGAAGAATCCTATTGATTTTCAGCAATTTCTAATAATTAGTGCCAGAGTTGTGGCCCTTGATTACTTCAAAAAATCTTGTGGGCGCTCTAAAGGCCAAAGGTAATATCCGATTGACTTTAAATTTATACACAGTGTTTAAGGTTATAAGACAAAGAAGCGTATTGATTTTCAGCGATTTCAGATAATTAGTGCCAGAGTTATGGCCCTTGATCACTTTTAAAAAAATCTTGTGGACGCTCTAGAGGCCAAAGTTAATATCCGATTGACTTTAAATTTATACACAGTGTTTAAGGTCATGAGACGAAGAAGCCTATTGATTTTCAGCAATTTCTAATAATTAGTGCCAGAGTTGTGGCCCTTGATTACTTCAAAAAATCTTGTGGATCCTCTAGAGGCCAAAGTTAATATCCGATTGACTTTAAATTGATACAAATTGTTTAAAGTCATGAGACGGAAAAGCCTATTGATTTTCAGCGATTTCTGATAATTACTGCCAGAGTTATGGCCCTTGATCACATCAAAAAATCCTGTGGACGTTCTAGAGGCCAAAGTTAATACCTGATTGACTTTAAATACACACACACTGTTTAAGGTCATGAGACGAAGAAGCCTGTTGATTTTGAGCGATTTCAAATTATTACTTCCAGAGTTGTCTCCCTTGATCACTTCAAAAAACCTTGTGATGCTATAGCGGCCAAACTTATCATCCGATTGACTTCAGAGTTTAAGGTGTTGAAACGAACAAGTATTTTGATTTTCAATGAATTTTGATAACTGAACTGCTAAATCCATGATATTAAATGTTTCCTATACTAATTGTTAGCGTGGGGCAAAACTTTTATAAAAAGCAAACAAATTCTAATGATTTTCAGATAATTACATAATGAGTTGTTACTCTTAATCAGATTTTAGTGTATTACAAATGTTTCAATATTAAAAAAAGTAAAAATATGCGACAACCCTTGTTGACTGCCCGGACGATTTAGCTGCCTGGGTTTGTGTTGCATGTTCTTTGTATATTTGTGTACTAATTATATATTTGCATTGTCTGTGTTATCACCGTAGGTAGGAGTGGACGTAAAACCCCAGGAACGAGCGAACATATCTGTATCATTTCCTTGATAACGTCGAGAGTATCCTTGTGGAAACATCGTTTAGTACCTTGTACATGTATATAGACGATTTTGGTCTAAGCTGACACTCTAAATTTTAAATCCCTAGACTTGAAAAAAGTTATTCTAACAAATCTTGGTTAGTCCTTTCAGTGGCAGGTATTTGATAGCTGCCCTATAGTCAGTTTTGTTCATTTCTGGTGATTCCTGATGGGTTAATCACAAGATGGTCTGGTATGAAAACAATATTAACACTACAGGTGCAGTTCTTATGTCCATGATTGTACTTGTTGGTGACAAAAGTCTGTTTCAATCTGGCCTCACAATACCATTTTATGCATTTTGTCAGTTTGAACCATAATCTTTTATGGGTCATTTCGTTATCAGGGTGTCAAGCGTCTGTTATGGGCAACTTCGTACCTAGTGAGATGTCCTTTTTCATTTAGAGTTGGTTTTGACCGGTACCGCAAATTTATGGCCCCATCGTCTTTGGGCGTCAATTTGGGTCATTCCATGGGCCCAATCGTCTGTTATGGACAATTCCGTAATCAGCGGCATATACTCTTTCATTTAATATTAGTGTCTACTAATAACTCGAATGTATGAATATAACCCTTTTTATAAGCCACCCAGGGAGGATGGGGGTTCATATTTGGGGTGTCAGTTTGGGCAGTCCCAAGGCCAGAATCGACTGTTATAAGCAATTTCGCACTCAGTGAGATGTACCCTTCCATTTAAAATTGGTCTTGACTGGTACCTCGAATGTATGAGCAAACTCTATTTTTGCCCCACCCCACTCCCTTCGGCTTTGTGGTGTCAGTCTGGGCCATCCCATGGATCTAATCGTCTGTTATGGGTAATTTCGTACTCAGTGGGATATACTCTTCCATTTGTAATTGGTTTCAACTGGTACCTCGAATGTATGAATATAATTTTTTTTTCAAACCCTCTGGGGTTCATATTTGGGGTGTCAGTTTGGGCCATCCCAGGGCCAAAATCGTCTGTTATGGGCAATTTCGTGCTCAGTAGAGTGTATTCTTTCATTTAAAATTGGTCTTGACCGGTACCTCGAATGTATGAGTTTAACCCATTTTTGGGGTCATTATAGGGGTCACCAGGGTCACATCCATGGACTGGGCCCCGGCAGGCGCCCACTTCTGTGCATCCAAGGTTAGTATGTAGATGCCTATATGGTCAGATATTGGTACCTCATTCGTCTAGGTTCGAGCCTCTGGGCTCCTGGTCTATTATGTGCCCAGACAAGTCAGATGAGTTTATTAAATATCAAAACATTAATCTGTGACAGTTTAGTGGCTACTGATAAGATAAATTTAAAAGAATTATACTACTTGATTTACAAGATTATGCCATGATTTGAATGTGGGTGGCCTGAAGCTGGATATAGCTGACACTAATGACAAAAGGACTAATTTTGATACTTTACTTTCAACGTTGACATACAAAACTAAATGAATCATTAAGACAAGTAACTTGTTGAAAGGCCTATTTTCCCCCTATAAAATTAATCCTGTTTAACTTTTATGAAAGGTTAATTATCTCTAACTCTTATTTCAGGCCTTTATATTTTGGGTGGTAGATAACTTCCTCAAACGAAGTATACTAAGTGCAAAAACAATTTATGTTAATTCTGATGAAACATCTGTTAAATTTTACAAATCTTCAGAGAGACTCAAGTGTTATAACAGAATAGAAAAAGCAGAGGAATCAGATGTTTTTCTCTCAGCTGATGAAGATGCTGATGTCAGACAAAAAAATAATGATGCATCAGAACGACTTCTGCACCCGTAGATCTTTAACATTTGTATAAATAGGAATAAAAACATATTTTTTTATAAATTATTTTTAACTGAAATGTGAAATACGTTTTTAAAACATAAAAGATGTGACAAATTTATATTCTTTATCTGTGAATGGTTAAAGTGAAAGATATAACATGATATGAATTTGTGTGTGACTGCATATTGGTTTTAGTCTGTAATAATAGTACTTTGTGTATGCATACTCTGGTTATACTCTAATTAGTCAGATGAGAATGTTTTGGATAGTTCATCATACAATAATAGTTGCTAATTCATCTGATGAGATCATTCATTTACTTTTTGATAGTTCGTCCAATGAGGTCATTTATGCAGAGATTATACATTGAATTTTTTTTAGCCTGATCTTGTGAGGTATACACTAAACACTTGTGAGGTAATACACTACTGTCTGTTCCAAGTAATACTACAACTCGAAAATCGCTTGTCATTTATTCAAATTTTAATTAAAATGGCTAAAACTTCGTGTAATACCTGGAATGGTCATCCCATTGCTTTCTGTCTTGTGAGAACTAAGTTCAGGTCATGCTTTATGTCCTTTCTCCTGTGAAAAATCGTTATTTGTTTACATCTTACTAATTGAACCTGCCATGTTTGGCCTAGTTATCTGGACGAGCCTAACTGGACAAGGGGTGCTTTAAGTCGTTTCACCCTACTTTGATTAGCAGTTGGTTGTTTCGTTCCAGTAGAATATAACTCTTTTGAAAGAGCTATTTACTGAATCCCAGACCACGACTGTTTGTCCCACTAACTTTAATTTTAGTCGCCAACCGTCCGAAGGTTGTAATTTTTTGATATCGATATAAGCTACATGTAAATTTTAACCCGCTATCAACGAAATTGTGGAAGGAGGCTGCAAGACATACTCAAAAGTAGTTACGAGAACGTAGCTAAAAACGCTGAGATATCCTGATGTGTTTGTTTTTAGCTACGATTGGATGCCTGCCTTTAGTTCCAAGTGGCAAACTCAGTTTCTTTATTCGTGCACGTAACATCTTAAAAATAAGATAATTTTACACTATAATATCCAGTTAAACAGAGCTATAAAGTCGCAGAAAACAAATTTCGGAATCATTTTACCAGACATATCTATTCAAACTTTAAATAAGGCTAACCTTTTACACCAATTTATTTATTTCTGAGAGTTCGCATGGTTATGGCATGTGCCAACTTTTCAAAATAGTTTTAATCTTTAAGTCACTCCAAATTTTCCAATGAGAATTTTTGTGCGAAATAATCAAGGTGGAAACAGAAAAAAAACATATCAATCTGAACAAAAACAATATTGTTTCACACAAGCTTCAAAGTATGAAACCCTAACAAGTATTATTGTCGCGAAAATTCTCCTTCGCTAGACATGTGTTACATTTCTTACCGAATGCACCAAATTTGTAAAGTACCTGTCTACCCTAATGCGAAATGCATGTGCTCCGTTTAACGCACGCGCATTCGTAATGTTGATGTTATGAGAAAGTGACAATATCTAAATATGTGAAATTTACAAGAGAATACTGGATTTTATCGGACTTCTAGTCATTTGGGCTAAGGGAAGAAATCAAAGGGACGTCAATTCCAGGTATGTCACAATGTTTTAGCCATTTTAATTTAAAAAATGAAGGCATCGTAAGCATTTTTTGAGTTGGAGTATCACCTGGAACAGACAGTAAACACTTGTGAGCAGAGAGCATAAACAAATTTTTGATACTTCATCTTGTGAGGTCATACACTAAACACATGAGAGTAGAGATCATACATAAACTTGTGATAGTTCATTTGGTGAGGTCATACACTAACCAGTAGAGATCATACACAGAGTTGTGGTAGTTCATCTGGTTAGATAGCTCACAATATTGTTTAAAACATTATACACAAAATAGTTGAGAGCCCATCTGGTGAAATGAAACCTATGCATTAATTAGATCATCTAATGCAGTCTTGTTATATAGATCATGGATATCACAATTAATAATTCTATATTTTACATCCACTATGATAGATAGATAAGGCAGCTACTGTAATATATAAATGTAACTATAACCATATTTACACTTGGCCGTGATAAGCGTGCCGTGTAAGGCACGGTGCCAGGCCGCGATAAATTTTAAAAAAATATACCCTTCTCGGAACCATGCCAAGCACGCCAAATGTTGAACTCTTCACAGAAAAGTTAATTTCAGTCCCTATGCAAGTTACCCAGATGAAAACAATTATGGCGGTTGATGTTATTGAGAGTTCGAAAGAAATCAAGTAAGAATGGCCAATTTGTAACTGATTTGATGCCTATTTTGAATGAGTTAGCAGTATTGTTGAGTTATTCAATGATATCGTGCTACCAGACGCGATGAAAGCGAATAATCATGTCGTTTATAAATAGAATTGTATTACTCGTAGCTTGTATTAGCCATTTTGACAGAACTTATGAAAGACTTAAAGTTTGCGGGAAAAAAGGTCATGGATCATTTGGCGCATGCGCAGTAATCCGTGCTCAGACCGGTTAGCGTTTACACTACGAAAATTTAAAGCGTGCCGTTCCTGGAACCGCACCGAGACCACATCACTTCAGTGGGCCAGAATGGCAACGTACCAGTCCTGGCACGATTACGTTTGATCCGTTCAGATTACAAAAAAACAAAAAAACAAACGAAGCGTGCCATACCTGGTACCGTTCTTGATACGCTTTAAATTTGTAATGTAAACAGGGTTTTTGATTAGGGGAGGCAGTCTTTGTCATTTCCTGGTTTGTCTCTCTTACAAAAATGAAACGGGGTTAAACGTCCTACTGTTCTGCTCCTAACCTGGGCTGTTCAAGACGGGAATACGCATACAGTGCGCTATGAGAGAAAATTTGCCCGGACAGCGACGCTATGGCCTACTCTTTTATCGAATTCCATCTGCTAAGGGATCTTTTACATGAACGCCAATGTGTACATGGAACCTCGGTTTTTCGTCCCATTCAAACGACTAGACAGCTGTCCTTGTCGGACCCTCCGTCGTGCATCACTGACAAGGGAAAATCACGCCTTAAAATCTTGATGAACTTTCTCCGCCAAAACAGGGATCTAAAACCCGACCTCCAGGCTAGCGAGCCAGCGCCATAGACATGTGATCGCCTTAGTATGATAGACGTCAGGCGCGGATCCAGAGAGAGGCCCTGGGGGCCGTGCGCCCCCTCCCCACCCCCGTCATTCCCAGTGTGACATAGTTGATAATCGTTTTCGCTTGCTTTGTTACTGTTGTAGTTCACATATCTGCTCTTTAATAGATGATAGAGCTGGGCGATATCCCTTTATCAGTTTATCTCTTTTTAAATATAAATAAACATGTGTAAAAAGTTGGAAATAACCCTCAATATTATTATTTCTAGTCGATATAATTTTTAGCCTACAGTACCAAATTTACAAAACTTAATTCGAGCTGGTTCAAACCAAGATCTATCGCCATGAAAACTTGCTAAAGTTGTTGTTTTTTAAAATTTGAATATTCGAAATGTTAATTATAACATTTTATTTAAATCAAAAATATTTCGAATGTTATTTATTACAATTTTAATATTCAAAATATTAATTATAATATTTAATTTTAATCAAAAATATTTCGAATGAAGGAGGCCCCAAAAACATTTAAAAAAAGTTTGTGTTCTTTCGGCCGTGCATAGGCTGTTGTATAGCTACGCTACGAGTGAATGCGTTTCATTTAAACTTGGAAACTCGTTTTTTTCTCATTCACGAGTATACTTTTTTGAAAATGCATTATACAATACAAGGATACTAAATTAAACTATAATGTACTATGTCAAAAAGTGTCCATTGATTTCGATTAGTCAAATAGTATTCCCGGATTACGTCCAACGCTGAATGATAATCACTATCAGTCTACCGGAACTTTCAATGTAATTGGCATTATTTATATTTCTGCTTTATTAAAATTTAATCCAATCATAAAATCAAAGTATCGGTCTTCACAATTCGTCAAGATGTATAAAAATTGAACAGAAACGGGGATAATTCTACCGGGTGGAAAGATGAGCGAGAAGTCAAGTGATCGACACAAACAAAGCCCCTTGTCGACATTTGCAATTTTTATGGAATGAATACTCGAGAGTTTATAGCAGTTATTTTCATCATTAAGCAATAAAATATCGTAAATAATATAAAAAAGAAAATAGTTTGTTCAATATTTTGTTAAATACTATCTAGAAAATCAAAACAGCGATATATCGCGGTATGTTCGATTTTTCGATATTCTCTGAAGACGGTATTTTTCACGGTTTTTATACGCCCACATTGAAAAGTAGTCGTACATTGTCGTCGCCCCCGTCCGTCCGTCGGTTCGTCAGTCTGTCGGTCCGGCGTCCACAATTGCTTATGGACACTCTAGAGGATAAAGTTAATATCCGATGTTTAAGGTCATGAGACGAAGAAGCCTATTGATTTTCAGCGATCTCCGATAATTAGTGCCAGAGTTATGGCCCTTGATCACTTAAAAAAATCTTGTGGACGCTATAAAGGCCAAAGTTAATATCCGATTGACTTTAAATTTATACACAGTGTTTAAGGTAATAAGACGAAGAATTCTATTGATTTTCAGTGATTTCTGATAATTAGTTCCAGAGTTGTGGCCCTTGATCACTTCAAAAAATCTTGTGGGCGCTCTAGAGGCCAAAGTTCATGAGACGAAGAAGCCTATTGATTTTCAACGATTTCCGATAATTAGTGCTAGAGTTATATCCCTTGATCACTTCAAAAAATCTTGTGGATGCTCAAGAGGCCAAACTTAATATGCGATTAACTTCAGATTGATACACGGAGTTTAAGGCGTTGAAACGAACAAATATTTTGATTTTCAATGAATTGTGATAACTGAACAGCTAAATCCATCATATTAAATGTTTCCTATACTAATTGTTAGTGTGGGGCAAAACTTTATAAAAATCAAACAAAATCTAATGATTTTCTGATAATTACATAATGAGTTGTTACTCTTAATCAGATTTTAGTGTATTATAAATGTTTCATTATGCGACATCTTTTGTTGACTGCCCAGACGATTTAGCTGCCGTGGGCGTATGTTTCGTTGCCTGGCAACCTATCTTTATTTATGTGACGGTTTTATATCAAAATACCGAAATATCGCCCTGCTCTAATAGATGATATAAACATGATTTTCGCATTATCTCTGCTGGGGACTACACCAAACCTGATTATTACCCGTTGCTCTAATGTATGGCCCCTCCCTCGACAAAATCCTGGATCCGAGCCTGGACATCCTTTCATTAATGGTGCTGTACTTTGACTTAAAAATTGCTGTGTATGAAATTTAAAGTACGGTAGTGGTATTATTTGACTTCAATATTACAAAGTCTTCACAAGCCTTAGAGCAAATCATATAAAATGTCATAGAATTCCTCTAATATTGTGTGATCCTTAAGATAAAACAGTAATTATGTTATTATCTATTGATATATACATGTATATACTCAGTAACAGAATAATAATATTTATTATAGACATATACATTGTATATATATATGTATGTTATATTCTATGTACTATGGGTCGATGAATAAAGTATTGTTATTATTATAATAGGGAAGCCTCTGTGAACGTTATTTACAAGGACTTCCTTCGCGTCTTGAGGAGAACTGAAGTGGAGATGATGCTGTCAAACCCTAACCTACCCTGTAATTTAGTTAATTTTATGGTCTAATAACCAATCTCTGGGCCCCCATAAAATCTTTTGGTACCTACCAGTCCCGGGGCCCCAAATATCCCTTACTGCCCAGGGTCCCTATTCTTGCCCACTCAGCCCAAGTACTGGTTGGCTCCATCCGGGATAAAATATTAATATGACCCAGAATTGATTGTGGGGGGGGGGGGCCTTAAATGTGGGGGACCCGGGACATTTGTCCCAATTTACCCCAAATACAATAGTCGGAGATCCATATCTCGTATTATCATAGTTTGCATGTAGTTGACAAATTTCAGAGAATGTCAATCTCCTAGACCAAGGCAGTTGATGTAAAAGTGAACCACCATCTACAACATACTTCATATCAGCGTCAGTTCTCTCATCCGCTGAACAATCCGCTATAGCAGACTTATGGGCTTCCCTCATACACCCACTGTTATCAAACAAAGTAGAATTAGCAGAACTGAAAATACTTGGTGCATATCTCCATTAACACTTGTAGCAGCAGCCAACCAACAAACGTTTCTATTTTAAGAAGAGAATGTTGATCCATGGTAATAACTTGCTTTCTCTTCCGAAAAGATAAAACTGTTACAGGTTGGTCCTTAATATTCTCTATAATGTCTTCTCCGACAGTTTTAGCCAAGTGAACATTTACATTATCTTTAGCATTTACCCCAGTCTCATTATTACACGCAACATAACAATTTTTCAAATGGATTTCTAGCTTTCAAAAAGTCGAAAACTGTAATTAAATCTTCTCTGCCATTCCTTTGCCCCTCGTCATTCCACCTGTGGATTTTAACCTTCACATTAACACGTTAAGCGTGACGTTTTTAAAACATTAACTACCCCTTTATTGTGTAATTAATTTGACAAAAAACGTCATTTTGGACCTTTTTATTGCTGGGAAAAATACCTCCAAGGCATTATATTACGCCCTACACAGTGAGTGGCAGTTGTCCAGGGCGTTATATAACGTCTTACACATGCTGCGATTGTGGGGGCAATTTCCAAGGGATTCCCCCAAGTGAAGAACTATGTTCTAAGAATAGGTTGGGGAAAATACCTTCTAGGCGTTATATTATATTACGCCCTACACACAGTGAGTGGTAGCCTTGCTCAACAGTTGATCGTACAAAGAAGCAATAACATCAGTGTCTATATCTGCGTAGTCTTCTAAATCTTCCAGTTCAAGTTTGCTCACAAACATAAAGCAAAGTTGAATAGATACTTTTATAAATCACTAGGATTCAAGTTGATTATTCGTAAGAAATTTATTGACGATTGTCCGGGAAAGGAACCTGATAAACCTGGCCCGTAGCTAGCCCAAAATTGTTAGGGGGGCAAAGGCTTCCGGGGGGCGCCGGTGGAGCTTCTGGGGGCGCCGATGTACCTACACCGCGGAAGGGTTTATAGAGTGCTCTCTATAGGCGTACGGGGGGTTCGGGTTAGCCTTACAGACGTCTAGTGGGAAAATTTGACGACCTCAAACGCGTTTCTTTGCTATTCCAGTCCCCGAGAAATGGGGTTTAACGTCCTACTCTTTTGCGCCTAACCTGGGCTAATGGAAGACGGCCATACGCCATACAGTGTGCTATGAGGGACATTTTTCCCGGACAGCGGCGCTACGGCCTACTCTTATATCGAATTCCAACTGTTAAGGGATCTTTTACGTGCACTCCAATGTGTACACGGGACCTCGGTTTTTCGTCCCACCCCAACGACTAGGCAGCTGTCCTTGTCAGGCCCTCCTTCTGCATCACTGACAATGGAAAATCACGCCGGAAAATCGAGATGAACTTTCTCGGCCAATGCAGGGATTGAACACCCGACCTCCAGGCTAGCGAACCATAGCCAGTCCCCGAGACAGTAGGTGGTCTGATAAAGCCTAACTTAGATGGCCGAGTCGAATTCCAATCAATCGTTTGTATTCCACGTGCCTGGAATGAGGCCCCCCACAAATCGTGCCGTTTTTGAAGCCCCATTGAGCAAGTTGTGGGCGCCCAACAAATCTGATTCAGCATTATGTACTATTTGCGGCCCAACATTTTAAGGCGCCCCACCATTCATGCCATTCTGGGCGCCTCTCCGAGGTAAGGCACCCCACAGATCAAGCCGCTTTGGGCGCCCAATTCATTCGTGGGCGCCTTACTAATCTCACTAGCATTATATCATCGGGGGGGCCCCTCAAATTCCTTCATGGGCGCCTAACCAGTCTCACAAGCATTATATTATGGGTTCCCATGATCTCGGCATTATGCGCGTACCCCTGGGATGAGGCACCCCACAAAACATCTCGTTTGAATTTAGAAAATTATCACGTTTTGGGCACCCAATTCATTCGTGGGTGCCTAACCAATCTCACTAGCATTATATTATAGGCGGCCGTGATCTCGACATTATGGGTGCCCATGGTCTCGGCATTATGGGCGCCCCTTTTGACTAGGGCACCCCGCAAATCATGCCGTTTTGGTCTAGTCGTGGGCGCCCAACCAATCTGATTCGGTATTATGCACTATGTGCGGCCCAACATTATAAGGAGCTCCACTGATCATGTCATTATGGGCGCCTCTCCGGGATAAGGCACCGCACAGATCAAGCCGTGTCACTCGACTTTATGTGGCGTCCCTTGCCCCCCCTCCCCGCTGGCTACGGGCCTGGATAAACTGAACCAAACGGGACACGTAGACTTGATAGGTCGAATTACTTTAAACATCAGTTCTAAGTTATCCGTTTTGTCAACTACTGGCTTGTGAATTAAATACTTGAACTTTAAGGATGGTTGTTCTTTTGGTGATTTGTAGAATTTTATGCTAATTCTACCCAAAGCTAATAGAAGGTCTGAAGAAAATGTTAGGCGTTCTAGGTTAGATTCATCTGATAAACCAGGAGTTACTGTTGCGATAATTCCGTGATATTATGATCCACATTTTTGGCGATGAGTTGTTCAGATTGAGTTTCATTCAGCTTTGAAATGTGAACACTGTTTACAGCAGCTGCACTACAGGCAGGAAGATCTTTGATGTCACTTTGAATACGTTTAGCCACTGCTTTACTTATAAACTTGATTTTTAGGATGATTGTAAAATGCATTCAGTATGAAGAAGCAGTTACCACATTAGGGATGCCATTTAATTCAGTACTGATTATCTAATCTTTAAAATACTTCAATAGTTTTTATACGCCCGTATATGCCCACGTCCCTCCGTCCGTCTAGAGGCTAAACTTGGTATCTGATTGACTTATACCCAGTGAGACGAAGAGTCCTATTGATTTTCAGTGATTTTGATAATTACTACCAGAATTATGGCCCTTAATCATAGAGGTGAGAGCGCAGATAAGAAAAGGGGTGTGAGAGGAGGTAAGCAGTGACCAGAAATATGTCAGTGATCACAACTTCTTGCAAGTTTAGATCGCAGAATAATGTTCAAGTTAGAACAGTTAATAAAAATAATCTTATACAAGTAAACTGTCATAAAAATTATGTTCTAAATCCAAAGTACCAACAAGGAAATCCCCAAATATGTTTAATTAATGCGCGTTCAATAAAAAACAAAGCTGATTCAATAAACGACTATATAAGTGACAATAAGATTGACATATGTGCAATTACTGAAACATGGTTAACAGAAAATAATGATTCAGCTATTATAGCGGAACTTCTACCAACAGGATATTCGTTTTACCAAACTGCAAGACCATCTCGTGGAGGCGGTGTTGGACTCGTGTGCAAATCATCTATTAAAGTTTCAAAACAAACAGAGGTTTGTCATTACAAGAGTTTTGGATTATTAAACTGTGTTTTATCAATCCATCGTAAACGTATACAGATCCTTGTTGTTTACCGTCCACCTAATAAAGCAAATTTCTCTGTATTTATGGATGAATTTGGAACAATTCTAGAAAGTCTTTCGTCGTTTTGTGAGCTGTTAATTTTGGGTGATTTTAACTTACATTGTGATAAATCTGATCATCTAATAACCCAACGTTTTGTGGAACTATTAGATACACATGCTCTACAACAGCATGTCACAACACCAACACACAGTCGTGGACACATCTTAGATCTGGTCATCACGCGAAAGGAAGAATTAGCTATACACAGTTTAACTGTTCTTGACACATTAATTTCAGACCATTTTCCTGTATGTGCTTTCATTGGTATAGCGAATCAACCAGTGTCCAAAATAACAATAAAGTACCGAAATATAAAATCATCATATCTTGATGACATTAAAAATGCAATTATCACTTCTTATTTAAATCATCTGCTGACATCATCAAACGTAAATGATAAAGTCGATCACCTCAATATATGTCTTAAAACTGTCTTGAACGAAACTCTCCCATTACAATGTAAAACAATACGACACAGACCTAAAACAGAATGGTTCAATGACGATATTTTGAAAGCTAAAAGAATTAGAAATAAATCAGAATCAATATGGCGCAAAACTAAACTTGAAATACATAAACAAATCTACAAAAATGATAAAAATCATGTTAATAAATTAATCAAACAAGCAAAAACGGAATTTTACTCAAACAGGATCGACACAGCCAGCGACAAACAAAAGGAACTGTTTTCTATTGTCAACTCACTAACAGACAGTAACTTTAACAGGTCAATTCTCCCAAACTGTAAATGTAAACATACGTTAGCCAATGAATTTTCTCATTTCTTCATGAATAAAATACCTGTCATTCGCGATGGTTTAGCTACCGCACATTGCCCAAATAATGATGCCACGCTGCCTTTATTAACCAGTTGTCGTTTGCTTTGTTTTGATCCAATGAATGCAGATACCGTTTCAAAGATCATAAAGTTATCAGCTCCAAAAACGTGTTCCTTGGATCCCTTTCCAACACACCTAGTAATTAGCTGTCTTGGTGAATTACTTCCTTTTATAACTTCAATAATCAACTCACCAATAGAACAATCCATCTTCCCCGCTTATTAAGAAGGCAAATCTTGATCCTGATCAATTAAAAAAATTACAGACCTGTATCCAACCTTTGTTTCATCTCTAAGATTTTAGAAAAATGCATTGATAGTCAATTAACAGCATACGTTGAGGAAAACAGTCTGATGGAAAAATTTCAAAGTGCGTATCGAAAGTGTCACAGTACCGAAACAGCACTTACACGAGTTCATAACGACATACTGCTCTCATTGGACAAACGTGATTGTGTTCTTTTAGTTTTGCTGGATTTTTCAGCAGCATTCGATACAGTCGATCACGGAATTTTATTAAACCGCCTCTCTACCGAATTTGGCATTGTCGATTCTGCCTTGAAGCTGCTGAAATCCTATCTAAAAAAATCGCAGTCAATACGTAGTCATAGATGACGTCATGTCTGACAAGGCAGAAATAATTCAAGGAGTACCACAGGGTTCTGTCTTAGGACCAATACGTTTTAGTCTGTATACAAAACCGCTGGGTTCTATTGTAAGGAAGTATGGTCTTGAGTTCCACCTGTATGCTGATGATACTCAGCTGTATTGTTCTTTTAAACCTATAAATAACAACTTTGTTCCTGCGAAAGATAGCCTAGAAAACTGCATAAGAGAAATTAAATCGTGGATGGCATTGAATTTTTTAAAACTTAATTCTGACAAAACTGAATATTTATGTATTGGATCTAAACAACAGTTACACAAGATTTCAGATACTAAAGATATTTATGTCGGAGATTGTAAAATTTTGTGCTCTAAAGTGGCTAGAAACATTGGCGTTATATTTGACCAAAATATGAACATGGAGGCACAAGTAAATACTATTTGTAAAGTGTGTTACTATTATTTGAGAAAAATTGGTCAAATAAGAAAATACATTAATAATGATGCAACAAAAACTCTAATTAATTCATATGTTACCTCAAGACTAGATAATTTCAATTCTTTGTTAGCTGGACTTCCTCTTACAGTAACTTATAAACTCCAAAAAGTACAAAATTGCGCAGCTAGGTTAATAACACAAACAAAACAGTCCTCTTATATTACTCCAATATTGTACAGTCTTCACTGGTTACCAATTCAATATCGAATTAAGTTCAAAATTCTGCTTCTTGCATTCAAATGTCTCAACAACCTCTGTCCTGCATATTTATCAGAACTTGAATTGTATACCCCTAAACGCACCCTCCGCTCTAGCTCTGACCCATGTCTTCTTGTTGCACGTTATGCAAATTTAAGTTCATTTGGTGACCGTTCATTTTATGTACAAGCCCCCCTACTTTGGAACAAACTACCACTGGATATTAGAACACGTCCATCATTGGCTACCTTTAAAAAACATCTAAAAACACATCTTTTTAAAGAAGCTTTTATATAAACGTTTCAAATGTTACTTTTATAAAATATGTTCTTATTCTTATTGGGTTTTTTTTAGCATGTGTTTTACGCAAATGTATTCTGTATGTTTTATCGTATCATTTTATACTGGTAGTTATTTTACATCGCTGCCTATTTCTCTAAATCTTTTTCTGTAACTGTTTTATTTATATGGTTTTTTTTATTTATGTATCTTTTAATTGTGTACAGCGCATATGGGCACTTTACAGTGGAAGCTATGCGCTTCATAAATGTTTCAATAATAATAATAATAATAATAATTAAGCTAGAATATTCAAACTTGGTGTAGACGTTCACTAGTTCAATGTCATGATTGAGTTCAAAGATGCCTAGGGTAAGCAGAGATAAGCGTGCTGATTTGTTGATTCTTTAGGGCACGATAACTTCGGTTATAATGAATGGAAGGTGGCGAAACTCTTGTCAATAGAGAGTCTAATAGCTAGCCCGTATCATTGTATCATTTTGTTTAAATATCAGGGATGGCAGAAAAAAAGAGATCGAAAATCCAAAAAGTTGTATTTTTACGATTTGGAGCATTTTTAAAGGTCCCTTTCTCTTCAAGTCATAATATTTTTGGGGAACTTCTTCTACAAAAAGTCTTATCGGTAGTCTTTTATATGAAACCATCGATCAACAGTCCAAAATATCAGGAGTAGAAGAATAAAAGGATCGAAAATTGAAAACGGCATCCTTTCATTGTTAAGCAAAACATGCAGTGTTGGTGGCTACAATCTGCACATTTAGTCATCTTATAGAGCTTATTCAACAGTATCGAATTTCAACTGCTGAGGGATCTTTTACGTGCACTCCAATGTGTACCCGACCTCCTGGCTAGCAGGCCAACGCCTTAGCCACTTAGTGTGGACACCCGTCGTACATTTCATCCGTCAAATCAAAACATTGCATTGCTATCAGACCAATAGTTAATTATTCTTAATTTAAAACTTTATTTTAATATTAGTCTGGCATTAATAAATCCTAGTTTTATTGGTAGACGTTTGTCTTATTTAAAATTAAACTTTCATTTAACTATGAACAACCCTTAACGTGTCTCTTTAAAACAATGAAATACTCTAAAACAGTAGCTCAACCTTTTGACCTAAACTCATTAATTTTCCTATTCTTTATGTGAGCGACTTGTTATTCTTCTTATATGACATATTGCACGTGTCTGATTTCAAAGGGGAGTTGGGTGTCATTGAGTCAACTAGCGTGTATTCGAATCTCCGGTTGTACCTGACAAGGAGTAAGGTCGCCTGTCCAACTTGGTTTTTTTCATTTTCTCCGGTTTCCTTCCACTGCTAAAGACCTCTACGCGCAAGCGAAATATTGAAATAAAATCGAACTATATGTTAGTCCCGAAATGATCTAGTTTGGGACACAATAACTCTCTTTCTAATTCAGCTAGACTTGGTGTAGATGTTTATTAGGCCAATACCTTGATGACTTTGGAACACAATAACTCTTCTTCTAATTGGGGTACAATGTTCAAACTTGGTATAAGCATTCACTAGGTCAATGTCTTGATGAAGTTCGAATATCGGCATTTTCTGCGTTGGGTAAGCAGAGATGAGCAATTTGATTGGTTGATGATTCGACACACAATAACATTAGTTCTGATTAAGTGATAGTGATGAAACTTGGTGTATAGTTTCATTAAATCACTACCTTGACTAAGTTCGACAATGAGCATTTTCTGCTCAGGATAAGCAGAGCGATACGCAAATTGATTGGTCGAGACATTGAAACACAATAACTATCAGTGTTATTCGGCTAAAATGTTCAAACTTGGCGTAGGTCTTTAGTTGTTTTGCTTCAGTGACACCCTCTCTCATTGGTAAAAATAATATTTGCTGGCGAAAAGACCGGTCAAAATTGTAAATTATGGCAAAATTACGTCAATTCCGGTGCTCCCTCAAAATTTATAGGTAAATAATAAGCCGAAAATTTGCAACATCAAAAGTACAAACTTTGTTTTATACATATCGGGCAATAAATAATTAACCTATAACCCTTAATCTTAAATTAAGAAGGTAAAAACTTAAAAAATTGACACTGGGAAAATTGGCTATTTCTCGACAAGGGAATATGCTAGAAGCCTTTTCTTGGCATCAATATGATTTTATTGATTCAATGTAACTGACCCTTAGAATAAACATTATGAAGTTAAACGAATAATAAATGTGGCACTTCCGGTTCCATCGAAAAACTCCATATTTTGTATGCGAATCGGTAATTACTTGTCTAGTATGGAAAATTTTTTTTAGGTCACTATGAATATGTAAGTGGTCGTTGAAGTGGACGGTCGTTTGAACTAGAGCGGTAAAATTAATGAAGTGTGACGAATCCCCATTATAAACTGTGTGGTTAATCTACCAATGTGATTGTGGACATACTTTTTCTTCGGTGTTTACTACTTTTTATAATATCTATTATGGATGACAGAATAGATGTATGAAGAATGCAAATAGGACTTTATTTTCATAAAATGGTGGCCACAAAGCATCGAGCAAAGTTTCTTAGTATAGGTAGTTTCACTCTTTCTACAATATTACTCTTGACAATACTGTTAATGCTTGCAGGAGACGTAGAAACAAATCCAGGCCCCCAAACAAGACAAGGACAAATCTCAACCACATGGCAAGTTGTCTATCCCCCACAACAACCCAACAAAAACATGGAGAGTAACGAGATAAATGAACTGACAATACTGATACAGTCTTTAAAATCTGATATTTCGGCGCTAAAAAAATGAAGGAAAGACATAAAGACAGAAATGAAGGAACTTAATATTAAGCTAGAAGTTTCAAAAATTAGGGCCGATGTTACTAGTTCGATATCAGAAAACGAGGACATTAGAATTCAGTTAGACAATCTTGAAAATAGGTCAAGACAAAAGAACATAATAATATACGGGGTCACAGAAAGTGATCACCCCGAAGACAGTGAACAAATAGTAAGAGATCTGCTCAGTAATCTTAAAATAGACGGTGATCTTGACGGAAGGGTTCTCTCTATTGAACGTGTAGTAGGGTGTAATAGCCCCTTTAAATATTTTAGTAGGTGTTATAATCCCTTTAAATCTTTTAGTCAGTTTCTATTGTCCTGTATATCCAGGTACATGTAGTCTTGCATTTCCAGTTGTTATATTGCTTAGGTGTATAGTTTAAAGTTGCTATTTAAAGATGGTGAGTACTGTTCCGTTACTTAGCTACTGTCCTAACATCCTGTTTCACCTTTAGTCACCTTTTCTTCTTTCTCCATCTTGGATGCACCGATTTCACTAACTCAGGTAGGTTTATATTTGTTTAACTTGACTTGACATTACTAAATATGACAATTCCTATTTAATTTAAATACTGTTTTATTCTGGCATAAATTATAAATAAGTAAATACAATAAAAATACATAAGTAATAATTTAAGTTAGATTCCAAACTGTATGTCTAATTTGGTGTTTGTTTTATCTTTTAGTGTTTCGCTATTTTCATAATTTGTATATGGGTTTCCTGCTTTTCTAGTTCTTCCTTTTCCTTATATATTAAGAGCACCTTTCTCAGGGTACGTTTTTATATATTTCCTTATTATATGTATTATGTGTATAATAGTTCTGATTCTTTTATTATTACCTGTAATAGGCAATATATCTCTTATTAGTTATCTAGTTATTAGAAGCTCTATATCTAATTCTAAGCTATATCCTTTTGTATATATATTTGCTAATTAGGGTTTCACACTGCGAAGCTTGTGTGAAACACTATTGTTTTTGTTAAAATTATTATTAGGCTTTCACCATTTTCAATGGTGAAAGGCTATTGTTATTACTAAGATTATTATTAAGCTTTCATATTACATATGAAAGCTTATTGTTTCTGTTAAGATTATTAAGCTTTCATATTACATATGAAAGCTTATTGTTTTTGTTAAGATTATTATTATTATTATTATTTTTTTTTTTTGTGTCATTTCTGCAAATCGGATTTTTCAGAATCTAACCATGGGATCTTTCTGAAACTTTGACCTACCCCCCCAAAACTGGGTGGCAGTTTTTGATTAAATATATTTTCAAAACGTTTTACGAATTCGAAATCACAGAATTTTACGAACGAGTGAATTTGACCTGCATTACTGTAACTCTGTGACTATTTGACCTATTTTACTAATTCTTTTTTCTTTGAGTACCTTGACAAAAATCATTTTCAACTGCAGTTTCAGATTTTCGAATTTCGAAAATTCGTCGCTGTGATTTCGAACCGGAAGTTGAGACCAACTTGACAACTTCTTTAATAGTTGTACGATTTTCATGAAATTTAGTATGTAAGTAGATCTTACCCACGTGACTTCAAAAATATAAATAGAAATTTTCTAAATTATCTCCCCTTGGTGAAATTAAGGATCAAAGTTTTCAAAAAAATCGAAGAAATATAGGTCAGAATGACCTGATGTTTTTTTTGGATACTAGATAAGTAAATACTGATTCGTACACAAAATGTTGAGTTTGTGGATTGAACCGGAAGTGCCGCCATCTTGAAACGTGAAAAATCACAAAGGCTTTTTTGCTATTTTACTTACAGACACGGGAGTTATATTTTCTGAATCCTTCAAGGATGGCCTAAAAAACGTTCGGAGTAGAATTTTGATTTAGGTCAATTGATGGTCGCCATTTTGAAGTGAAAGTGAAAAATAGAAGCAATTTGGAGGGCCGAGAATTTGGAACACAATAACTCTCCTTCTAATTGAGCTAGAATGTTCAAACTTGGTGTAGACGTTCACTAGGTCATTGTCTTGATTGAGTTCAAAGATGAGCATTTTCTGCTTAGGGTAAGCAGAGATAAGCAAGCTGATTTGTTGATTCTTTAGGGCACGATAACTTTGGTTATAATGAAGGGAGGGCGATGAAACTCTTGTCAATCGAGAGTCTAATATCTAACCTGTTGTGTGAAATCATTGTATCATTTTTCTTAAATGTCCGGGGTAGCCGAAAAAAAGAGATTGAAAATCCAAAGAGTCGTATTTTTACAATTTAGAGCATGTTTAAAGGTCTTTCTCGTAAAGTCAACATGTGTTTCCTGCAAATCGGATTTCTCAGAATCTAACCATAGCATGTTTCTGAAACTTTGACCTACACACCCAAAAATGGGTGGTGAGTATTGATTAAATACATTTTCAAAACGTTTAAAGCATTCGAAATCACCGATTTTTACGAACGAGTGAATTTGACCTGCATTACTGTAACTCTGTGACTATTTGACCTATTTTACTAATACTTTTTTCTTTGGGTACCCTGACAAAAATCATTTTCAACTGCAGTTTCAGATTTTCGAATTTCGAAAATTCGTCGCTGTGATTTTGAACCGGAAGTTGAGACCAACTTGACAACTTCTTTAATAGTTGTACGATTTTCATGAAATTTAGTATGTAAGTAGATCATACCGATGTAACTTTAAAGATGTCCTTAGAAATTTTCTAAATTATCTCCCCTTGGTGAAATTAGGGATCAAATTTTTCAAAAAAATCGAAGAAATATAGGTCAGAATGACCTGATTTTTTTTTTGGATACTAGATAAGTAAATACTGATTCGTACACAAAATATTGAGTTTGTGGATCGAACCGGAAGTGCCGCCATCTTGAAACGTGAAAAATCACAAAGGCTTTTGCGATATTTTACATACAGACATGGGAGTTACATTTTCGGAATCCTTGAAGGAATGCCTAAAAATCTATTAGATCAGAATTTTGATTTCGGTCACGTGATGGTCACCATTTCGAACTGAATATGAGAAAAGGTGAAAAATCGACATTAACGAGCACGTGAATGAAAGCAATAGGCCGTAGTTTGGAGAATATGTCTCCTATTTCCAAAATGAATACATTTCTGGATAGCCGGGATCAGGGTCGAAATATTGTTATTTGAAAATGTCACATTTTCGAATTTTGTCTTTGATGTTTTTCGTGCCGATAAAGTTGTTTACGATTGAAAAATCATAAAAACTTCGCTATATTTTGACCGATTTTAATGATTTTTTTTTTGTTGATGAGATTATTTACATGACCCATGACATGTGACAGGTAGTGGCTGTTAATATGAAAGCTTTAATATCTGCTTTGCAGATCTAGTTATTGTTATTTTTTTTTTTGTGTTTTATCCACAAATCGGATTTCTCAGAATCTAACCACAGTATCTTTATGAAACTTTTACCTATCCCCCCAAAAATGGGTGGTAGCTGTTGATTAAATATATTTTCAAAACGTTTTACGAATCCGAAATCACCGAAATTTACGAACGACAAAATGGACAATGCATAGTCGTAACTTTATTGTTTTTTGACCGATCTTACTGAATCTTTTTTCTTTGAATACCTTGAAAAAAATCATTTTCATCAGCAGTTTCACATTTTCGAATTTCGAAAATTCGTCGCTGTGATTTCGAACCGGAAGTTTAGACCAATTTGACAACTTCTTTAATAGTTTTGCGATTTTCATTCAATTTAGTATATAAGTAGATCCTACCGATGTGACTTCAAAAATATAATTAGAAATGTTCTAAATTATCTCCCCTTGGTGAAATTAAGGATCAAAGTTTTCAAAAAAATCGTCGAAATATAGGTCAGAATGACCTAATTTTTTTTTTCGATACTAGACAAGGAATTACTGATTCGTACACAAAATATGGAGTTTGTCAATCGAACCGGAAGTGCCATCATCTTGAAACGTGAAAAATCAATAAGGCTTTTTTGCTATTTTACTTACAGACTCGGGAGTTATATTTTCTGAATCCTTGTAGGAAGGCCTAAAAAATGTCGCGAATAGAATTTTGATTTAGGTCAACCGGGAGTCATCATTTTGAATTGAAAATGAAAAATAGAAGCAATTTGAAGGGCCGAGACTTTGGGGCACAATAACTCTCATTCTAATTAAGCTAGAATGATCAAACTTGGTGTAGACGTTCACTAGGTCAATGTTATGATGGAGTTGAAAGATGAGCATTTTTTGCTTAGGGTAAGCAGAGATAAGCATGTTGATTTGTTGATTCTTTAGGGCACGATAACTTCGGTTATAATGAAGGGAGGGCGGTGAAACTTTTGTCAATAGAGAGTCTAATAGCTAGCCTGTTGTGTGAAATCATTGTATCATTTTTTTAAATATCAGGGATAGCCGAAAAAAAAAGATTGAAAATCCAAAAAGTCGTATTTTTACAATTTGGAGTATGTTTAGAGGTCTTTCTCGTAAAGTCAACATAATATTTGTTGGGAAATTCTTCTACAAAGAGTCTTATTGGTAGTCTTTTATATGAAACCATCGATCAACAGTCCAACATATCAGGAGTAGAAGAACAAAAGGATCGAACATTGAAAACGGCACCCTTTCATTGTTAAGCGAAACATGCAGTGTGGGTGACTACAATCTACGCATTTAGTCATCGTATAGAGTTTATTCAACAGTATCGAATTCCAACTGCTTAGGGATATTTTACATGCACTCCAATGTGTACACGGGACCTTGGTTTTTCGTCCCATCCGAAGGACTAGACAGCTGTGCTTGTCAGTCCCTCCGTTCTGCCTCACTGACAAGGGGAACCACGCCGGGAAATCGAGATGAACTTTTTCCGTGCAGAACTTTCAATTCAGACAAAACGTTTATTGCATACGATTAAGCTGGTCAGTTGAAGCTTATTTTCAAAAGTTTTGTAATAATCGTCTTGTAATTAAAGTACCGTGCACATTAAACTGTTAAAACAGAAAAATTCGCCCGGTTGAAATGTTTCTTGCTATAAGTCAGCAATTTTCCGAATTCAGGGGGGGGGTTGGGATGGCCTAGTGGACTAGAGTGTCGCGCTTCGACCTCTAGCTGGCCGGTCACCTCTGGCTTGCGGCTGTGGTTTCGAGCCCTGGTGTGAGCGTATGTGGCATGGAGATAGGGGCGCCTTCTCAACCTCGTGGGTTTCCTCCGGGCACTCCGGTTTCCTCCCACTGCTAAAGACCCCTACGCGCAAGCGAATTATTGAAATAAAATTAAAAAAACCACATGTTAGTCCCGAAATGACCTAGTTTGTGTTGAGTGGACGTTAAACCCCATTTCTCTCTCTCTCTCTCCGAATTCAGGGAGGCTGGATGGCTGAATGGTTAGCATGTGCTCGCTGTATCGTAACGTTTGTCATTGAGTCAACGGGCGTCGTTTCTATCTCCAGGTTGCACGTGACATGGTGTATGATGTCCAAACTCGTGGGTTTTCTCCGTGTTCTTCGGTTTCCTCCCAACGCAAAGACCAGTACGTGCAAGCGGAGTTTTTAAATAAAATTAAAAAACATATGTTAGTCCCGAAATGACCTAGTTTGTGTCGAATGGACGTTAGGCCGCATTTCTCTCTTTCTCTTTTTAAAGTTTTGTAATAATCGGTTGGTAATCAAAGGTACTGTTAAAGTGATAAAACAGAAAATTTGGCCCGGTTGTAATGTTTCTCACTTTAAAGTCAGCAATTTGTCGATTTTAAGGGGCAAACGTTTATTGCGAACGATTAAGCTGGTCAGAGGGAGCTTATTTTTAAAAGTTTTGTAGTATTCGGTTGATAACTAAAGGTACCGTGCAAATTAAACTGTTAAAATAGAAAATTTGGCCCGGTTGAAATGTTTCTCGCTGTAGGTCAGCAATTTGCCGATTTTAGGGAGGTTGCGTGGCTGAATGGTTAGCACGTGCGCTCTGTATCATAACGTCTGTCATTGAGTCAACTGGCCTTGTTTCGATTTCTTGGTTGTACGTGACAAGGAGTATGGTCGCCTTACCAACCTCGTAGGCCGTAACGCCGCTGCCCGGGTAAAATTTTCCCTAATTGCACACTTTATGGGGTATGCCCGTCTTCATTAGCCCATTGTAGGAGCAGAACAGTAGGTCGTTAAACCCCATTCAATTTCATTTCATTTTCTCTATGTTGCATATTTATTATAGTGGATAAATATTTTTCTGGTTCTAGCAATTATTTAATTTCTGCATAGAAATCTCTGGCCAGTTTTTTTTTTATTGCAGAGTGCCATTCTTGTATATAGCAGTCTATGACCCTTTGTTTAAAACATGCTTAAGAAGTCGTCACGATTTCCTACTTATAACCAAACATATTGGAAACCATAATTATATAACATATCTTGGAAGCCCGATTACAGCTATACAAGTTTCAGTCATTTCCCTTTAGTTTAAAGATTATTTTTTTGCCCGGGTGCAATGTTTCTCACTACATTTAAATTTGTAACTTTGTGAGTTTTTGACCGATTTTGATATTATGTCTTTATAATTTTCCAAATCTACATATTTAACGTACATATTCAAACAGTTGAGTTCAACCTGATTCAAAAAGTTTTAGTTTTGTTCAAAGTTATCTCATTTAATTTTTCGATGTTTTCTTACCATTTTCATTTCATTTTTCTGAAAGTTTTGAAATCGGAAGTCATCCCGATTACAGCAACACAAGTATCAGTTATTTCCCTTTAGTTTTCAGATTACTCAATGTTTCATACTATATTTAGACTTGTAACTTCGCGAGTTTTTGACCAATTTTGATAGTTTGTTATTCTTATCCTTTTATCTGAGATACTTGATATAATCGATGACACGTGACGATGAATATGAAAGCTTTCATATCTGCATGGGACAGTAGCAGATCTAGTTATTTTTTTTTTGTGTGTGTTTTCTGCAAATCGGATTTCTCAGAATCTATCCGTAGGATCTTTCTGAAATTTTGACCTACCCCCCCAAAAACGGGGTGCGAACCTTGATTAAATATATTTTCAAAACGTTTTACGAATCCGAAATCACCGAAATTTACGAACGACAAAATGGACAATGCATAGTCGTAACTTTGTTATTTTTTGACCGATTTTACTAATTCTTTTTTCTTTGAATACCTTGATAAAAATCATTTTCATCTGCATTTTCACATTTTCGAATTTCGAAAATTCGTCGCTGTGATTTCGAACCGGAAGTTTAGACCAATTTGACAACTTCTTTAATAGTTGTACGATTTTCATGAAATTTAGTATATATGTAGACCTTACCGATGTGACTTCAAAAATATAATTAGAAATTTTCTAAATTATCTCCCCTTGACGAAATTAAGGATCAAAATTTTCAAAAAAATCATCGAAATATAGGTCAGAATGACCTGATTTTTCTTTTGGTTACTAGATAAGTAATAACTGATTTGTACACAAAATATGAAGTTTGTTGATCGAACCGGAAGTGCCACCATCTTGAAACGTGAAAAATCCCTAAGGCTTTTTTGCTATTTTACTTACAGACACGGGAGTTATATTTTCTGAATCCTTGAAAGATGGCCTAAAAATTGTTCAGAGCAGAATTTTGATTTAGGTCAATTGATGGTTGCCATTTTGAAGTGAATATGAAAAGTAGTAGCAATTTGAAGGGCCGAAACTTTGAAACACAATAACTCTCCTTCTAATTGAGCTAGAATGTTCAATCTTGGTGTAGACGTTCACTATGTCAATGTCATGATTGAGTTCAAAGATGAGCATTTTCTGCCTAGGGTAAGCAGAGATAAGCATGCTGATTTGTTGATTCTTTAGGGCAAGATAACTTCGGTTATAATGAAGGGAGGGCGGTGAAACTCTTGTTAATCGAGAGTGTAATAGCTGGCCTGTTGTGTGAAATCGTTGTATCTTTTTTTTTAAATATCAGGGATAGCAGAAAAAAAGAGATCGAAAATCCAAAAAGTCGTATGTTTACGATTTGGAGCATCTTTAAAGGTTCTTTTCTCTTAAAGTCAACATAATACTTTTTGAGAACTTCTTCTACAAAGAGTCTTATCGGTAGTCTTTTATATGGAAACTTCGATCAACAATCCAAAATATCTGGAGTAGAAGAATAAAAGGATCGAACATTGAAAACGGCACCCTTTCATTGTTAAGCGAAACATGCAGTGTGGGTGACTACAATCTGCACATTTAGTCATCGTATAGAGCTTATTCAACAGTATCGAATTCCAACTACTTAGGGATATTTTACGTGCACGCCAATGTGTACACGCGACCTTGGTTTTTCGTCCCATCCGAACGACTAGACAGCTGTCCTTGTCAGTCCCTCCGTTCTGCTCACAGACAAGGGGGAACCACGCCGGAAAATCGAGATGATCTTTCTCGTTGCAGAACTTTCAATTCAGGCCAAACGTTTATTGCATACGATTAAGCTGGTCAGTTGGGGCTTATTTTCAAAAGTTTTGTAATAATCGGTTGGTAATTAAAATACCGTGCGAATTAAACTGTTAAAACAGAAAATTTCGCCCGGTTAAAATGTTTCTTGCTATAAGTCAACAATTTCCAGATTTTAGGGAGGCTGAATGGTTCGCATACGCGCGCTGTATCGTAACGTCTGTCATTGAGTCAACCGGCGTCGTTTCGATTTCCATGTTGCACGTGACATGGAGTATGGTGTCCAACCTCGTGGGTTTTCTCCGTGTCCTTCGGTTTCCTCCCACGGCTAAAGACCCGTACGCGCAAGGGAAGTTTATAAATAAAATTAAAAAACATATGTTAGTCCCGAAATGACCTAGTTTGTGTCGAATGGACGTTGAGCCGCATTTCTCTCTTTCTCTTTTATTTTTAAAGTTTTGTAATAATCGGTTGGTAATCAAAGGTACTGTAAAAGTGATAAAACATAAAATTTCGCCCGGTTGTAATGTTTGTCACTTTAAAGTCAGCAATTTGCCGATTTTAGAGGGCAAATGTTTATTGCGAACAATTAAGCTGGTCAGGGGGAGCTTATTTTTAAGGGAGGCTGAATGGCTGAATGGTTAGCATGTGCGCGCTTTATCGTAACGTCTGTCATTGAGTCAACGGGCGTCGTTTCGATTTCGAGATTGCACGTGACATGGTGTATGATGTCCAACCTCGTGGGTTTTCTCCGTGTTCTTCGGTTTCCTCCCAACAGCTAAAGACCAGTACGCGCAAGGGGAGTTTTTAAATAAAATTAAAAAACATATGTTAGTCCCGAAATGACCTAGTTTGTGTCGAATGGACGTTTAGCCGCATTTCTCTCTTTCTTTTTTTTATTTTTAAAGTTTTGTAATATTCGGTTGGTAATCAAAGATACTGTAAAAGTGATAAAACAGAAAATTTCGCCCGGTTGTAATGTTTCTCACTTTAAAGTCAGCAATTTGCCGATTTTAAGGGGAAAACGTTTATTGCGAACGATTTAGCTGGTCAGGGGGAGCTTATTTTTAAAAGTTTTGTAATATTCGGTTGATAACTAAAGGTACCGTGCAAATTAAACTAATAAAATAGAAGATTTCGCCCGGTTGAAATGTTTCTATCTGTAGGTCAGCAATTTGCCGATTTTGGGGAGGTTGCGTGACTGAATGGTTAGCACGTGCGCTGTGTATCATAACGTCTGTCATTGAGTCAACTGGCGTTGTTTCGATTTCTTGGTTGTACGTGACAAGGAGTATGGTCGCCTGTCCAACCTCGTAGGCCGTAACGCCGCTGCCCGGGTAAAATTTCCCTCATTGCACACTTTATGGCGTATGCCCGTCTTCATTAGCCCATTTTAGGAGTAGGACGTTAAACCCCATTCAATTTGATTTCATTTTCTCTATGTTGCTTATTTATTATAGTGGATAAATGTTTTTCTGGTTCTATTAATTATTTCATTTCTGCATAGAAATCTTGCTTTGACCATTTTTTTTTATTGGAAAGTGCCATTCTTGTTTATTGCAGTCTATGACCCTTTGTTTAAAACATGCTTAAGAAGTTGTCACGATTTCCTACTTATAACCAAACATATTGGAAACCATAATTATATAACATATCTTTAATTTTGGAAGCCCGATTACAGCTATACAAGTTTAGGTTATTTCCCTTTAGTTTAAAGATTATTTTTTTGCCCGGGTGCAATGTTTCTCACTACATTTAAATTTGTAACTTTGTGAGTTTTGACCGATTTTGATAATTATGTCTTTATAATTTTCCAAATTTACATATTTAACGTAAATATTCAAACAATTGGGATCAACCTGATTCAAATTTTTTTTAGTTTTGTTCAAAGTTATCTCATTTAATTTTTCGATGTTTTCTTACCATTTTCATTTCATTTTTCTGAAAGTTTTGAAGTGGGAAGTAATCCCGATTACAGCAACACAAGTATCAGTTATTTCCCTTTAGTTTTCAGATTATGCAATGTTTCATACTATATTTAGACTTGTAACTTCGCGAGTTTTTGACCAATTTTGATAGTTTGTTATTCTTATCCTTTCATTTGAGATACTTGATATAATCGATGACACGTGACGATGAATATGAAAGCTTTCATATCTGCATGGGACAGTAGCAGATCTAGTTTATTATTTATTTTTTTTTCCACTTTGCCTATTTCTCAGCAACTATAAGAGATAGAGGTCTGAAATTTAATTTTCTGTCGAGAAACTGTGTGGTGGTTAGTGCTTAAATGTAAATCCAAATTTGTGCGCATAGCAGAAATGCGTGAAATCTTTAACGTGCACGCTAATAGAAAATCAGCCATAATTCTTCTAATTCTCAACTAATTTTTCTGATATTTACATTTTTGGATAGCTGGAGACATTTCTGAGCCGATAGCAGTTCAAAAATGTCGAATTTAGGAACTTTGTCGCTTTCATTTCTTTGGTGAAAATTGGAAAATTTTTATTTTTTGGAATTTTGAATTTCTGCTTATATTTTTGGATTGCTGACATCGATCCGATTCCAACAATATAGGTTTTGTTCTGAAATGTTAACTTTGATTTTTCACTTTTTTACGCATTTTGGTCAAATCGTAGAGTTCTTATTTTTTTAAAACGGCGCCTACGATTTTTCTGAAACTTCAGGAATAT
The DNA here is from genome assembly GCA_948474765.1 of Patella depressa. Lineage (NCBI taxonomy): Eukaryota > Metazoa > Mollusca > Gastropoda > Patellidae > Patella > Patella depressa. Next base: position 98,646 of record CAOLEZ010000009.1, on the reverse strand, counting down.
GAAGTCATGAGTCGTCTCCAGTCCTTAAACTATGGATGAAAATCCTCTAATCACCGGAAGTGGTCAAGAAAGGTATCCAAAGTTTGACAAAATTCAGAAAAATTGGCGCCTGTGCGCCAAATAAGATGTATCGATTGGTTGTTTACCGAGTAGTTAAAGTATTATATCGTTTGATAGCCACGTGAATTATCTACAAGATGGTACTATAGCGACAAGTTTCTATCAAAAAATAAAAAAGTTATCTGAGTTTAAAAAGTAAGGTATTTTGCTATTTCGATCAATTTTAGACGCGTATTTCTCGAAAACGCCGCCTACGATTTTTTTTAAAACTTTCTCATTCGAGAGTCTTATAGGTGGTGTATAGTGTGAAACCATTGTACAATTTCTCTAAATGTCATGAGTAGTCGAAAAACGAGATTGAAAATCCAAAACGTCGTATTTTTACCATTTGGAGCATTTTTAGACGTCTTTTTCTCGAAAAGTCAACGTCATTTTTTTTTTTTTGAATTTCTTCTACAGAGAGTTTTATCGGTAGTCTTAGGTATGAAACCATTGCGCAACAGTTAGAAATAACAGGAGTATGAGAACAAAGGGATCGAAAATTGAAAACGTCACCTTTAATTGTTAAGCGAAACATGCAGTAAGAGTTGATACAATCTGTACGTATTAGCAACGTTTAGAGCATATTCAAAAGTCCCTTTTTCTCTCACAGTGACGATATTTGGGCAAAAAGTATTTCAACTTTGAGTCTTTACTTCTATTCAAAATAAGGGTATAGTGACCCTGTAGCAGAAATATTTGATTTATGTGTGTAATAATTAGTCTTTGAATTAATATTGTTTCTCCTTGGCCAAAATTACCTCATAGCCGTAATCATCTCGACACAAATCGACGGCTCGCGCTGTTTATAAGCAGATCCAATTTTCACGAGGTTTCAGTTGTATCTTGCAGTAGTATCGTGCAGAAGTACGAATATTGCACCGGTCATAGAAAGTTTAATGTAGTCAGAGCATGGGTTCTGTTTCTAATAAATATCGAAATTTTATATGTTGGTGACGTCAAATCTTTAACGTGCACGAAATCCGAAAATTGTCATTGAATATAAAATCAATTTTTGAACCAGTTACATATTTGAGTAGCTGACATGAAAACCCGATTCCGAAGTCCCGTGTACACATTGGTGTGACATCGAAAAAAGTCCGAATTGATCATAATTGGAACGTTTTGCATACGTATAAAGCATATATAGAGAGATTTTTTTTAAAGTGGCAATATTTGAACTAAGGGTGTTTTAATAGTAACCCCTATCTGTTACTGGTGCTTCTAGAGTGAAAATAATTCGTTTTAATAAAATTAATATCGCAGGATTTTTGTCTCCATGACGTCATCATTTGATACCAGTGAAAATAAACCTCTCTGTTGAAGCTATTTATAAGGAAGGCACTCCTCTATATAAATGCTGAAAAATTAATGTTGAATGTATGATTCTGGGTTTTGGTTATTATTTGACACTTACGATACTTTTTTGTCCCAATCGGAAAACTCGTTTTTTTTTTTTATTCTCGTGTAGATCTCTGAAACTAAAACAGATAGAGTTTTGAATATTGATTTTTCCTATGTCTTAAACATTTAGTACTTAGAACTATTGCGAAAGTTGTGAACCAGACCGGAAGTGATGTAAATCTTTAACGTGCACGAATGAAAATCGGTTCTAATTATGTCAATTCCCAACCGATTTTCGAAAAAATTATATTTTTGTACAACCGGGGATATTGCGGATGGAATAATGGTCGAATTGAGATAACCATGTCGTTCTCAGTTGAGATAACTAGTTTGAGCATGGACTCTATCTGTAATAAATATTAAATTTTTATATGTTACATGTAATGACGTCAAATCTTTAACGTGCACGAAATCAGAAAATTGTAGATATTTCATTGAATATTTAATCAATTTTTGAACCAGTTGCATATTTGAGTAGTTGATATGGACGTGATTCCAAAGTCCCGTGTACACATTGGTGTGACATTGACAAAAGTCCGAGTTGGTCATAATCGCAACGTTTTGCCTACGTATAAAGCATTATATAGAGAGCTTTTTTTGAAAGAGGCAATATTTGAACTTAAGGTGTTTTACTGGTAACCAATATCTGGTAATGCTGCTTCTAGAGTGAAAATAATTCATTTTAGTCAATAACAGTTACTCCTGAAATTATTATCCCAGGTTTTTTGTCTACATCACGCCATCATATGATACCAGCGAAAATGACGCTATTTACCGAAACTATTTATAAGGAAGGCCCCCCTCTGGACAAATGTTGAAAAGTTGATGTTGAAAGGTATGATTCTTGGTTTTGGTTATGATCTGACACGATATTTTTTTTTCTGTCCCATTCGAAAAACTGTTTTTTTTTTTCATTCTCGTGTAGATCTCTGAAAGTAAAGCAGATAGAGTTCTGAATAATGATTTTTCCTATGTTTTAAGCAGTAAGTACTTAGAAGTATTGCGAAAGTTCTGAACAGACCTGACCTGAAGTGAAGTAAATCTTTAACGTGCATAAATGAAAATAGGTCCTAATAATCTCAATTCCCAACCGATAACCGATTTTCGAAAAAGTTATATTTTTGTAGAGCCGGGGATATTGCGGATGCGATATAGATCGAATTGCAATACCGCGCAGTTTTCTTTTTTTCCTGAAAATTAGAAAATGTACTAAAATTGTAATTTTTTTTTTTAGAATTTTTGCGTTTTTGATTGCGTATTTAGATTTCTGGCGTCTGTAGGATTCTACCGATCCAAGTTCATAATGTTGTAAATTGTTCAACTATATTTTTCATTTTCCTTCTATCGTAATGCGCATGCACAGAAAGTGTCTGAGTTGTTTAAGTGTGTGTGTGTGCGTGTGTTTTAAGGGATGAGTGGTGGGCATTTTGTGCTGACTTGGGTAAGGTGAAAGCCTTCAGCCTTGCAAGCAAGTCTAGTTAGGGTTTCACACTGCGTAGCTTGTGTGAAACACTATTGTTTTTGTTAAAATTATTATTCTTATTCTTATTATTATTATTATTATTCAGATTCCAATTTGAATAGATCTCAGCAACTACGTGTCGCATCGTTACGATTTCTTCGGTTTTACTGGGAAAGTGGGTGTGACTTAGAGGATAAAGCTATTTTGAACGTTCTGCGACAATGCGAAAAGTCCGAAATCACCGAAGTTATCGTTTTTGAAAATATTGCAGTAATTTTAACAATAATCATTGGATTTTAACTTTCGATACATTTTGGCATAGCCTGAGACAGGGCACATAGCTACGCTACTTTCGATTTTTGATTTTCGGCAAATCTTCGAAGATATTAGGCGCCAAATTTCGAAAATTTAAAATTTTACAAAAAACTTTTTTATTTATGAATATTTTTTAGTCGTATTAGGCACAGAATTAAAGAGTCATCTGACTAGTGCAAAAATGTTAAAAAATTTTGTCTCAGTAATTTACCTTGGCCGCCATTGGCTAATTCAGTTTTTCAGTCCTAGATTAATTTTTTATTGTTCGATTTGTATAAAACAAAGTTCATATGCTTCGTTGTATCAATTGTCATTTTTTTTATTACCGAAAGTGTTATCTGTCGGCACCGGAAGTGGCATAATTTTACCAAAAACTACAATTTTGACAGTTATTTTCCTTCTTCGAAAACAAATATTATTTTTTGGAAAAATTATTTGACTCAAAGAGTGTGCCCTTTCAAGGCGCAAAAAATGTCGGAAGCAGTTTTTTTAATTTCGATTTCATTTTCGAGCAAATTCGATTAAGAGGCTAAAAATGGTGTAAAATTGGCCTATTTACAACCTATTCAGGCTTTTCAGATTTTAAAATATTTCTTCGTAACTTTTATAAACTTGTAGCTATAATCCATACGAAGAAAATGTATGTTAAAATTCGTTTGTAATATAAGCAGTTACCAAGAAATGGGCAGTTCTGTACAAGTCACTGTTTTCGTTATTTTGCCTGTAAAATAGTCAATTATGATTGGATTTTTATAAAAGTGACATCATTTGATTCAAAAAGCACGTAGCGTCATATCAAGTTGATTACAATTTAAAATTGACACCGGAAGTGACATCATTTGGTCAAAAAATGCATTTTAAACTTTTTTAAATCAATGTTTTATTCAACCAAGAATAACTTAATATGTATTTATAATTTTAACTTTTGGTTTAAATTCACATATAAACAAAACTCATATGGTCATATAGATATCTTAAAATGTTTTCTAACTTGTTCGGTTGCCGAGAAATAGACGGTTTTCTACAGGTCACTTTTGAAGGTTTCGGGGCCATAAAAGTGTCAATTATTATTCGATTTTCATAAACGTCACACCATGTTATACCTAATGCCATTTGGGATTTCATACAAGTAATTTAAGATTTTCATTATCACCGGAAGTAACGTCATTTTGGCAAAAACTGTATTTTTAGCCTCCAAAACAGATATTTTATTCAAATGAGCCCGTTTTGAAATCTTTTTCAAATTATGGTATTTGATGCCAATCAACAAATAGAATGAACCCATACGATCATACAGATACCACAAAATCGTTTCTAACTTGTACGGTTGCCGAGAAATAGCCGATTTTCTACAAGTCACTTTTCAAGTTTTTTGGTCTTTAAAAGTGGCAATTATTATTCGATTTACATAAATTTTTCACTATATGATATCGTATGTCATTTCTGATTTCATAAGACTAATTGAACATTTGCATTAACACCGGGAGTAATTAAATTTTGTCAAGATCATTTGCAAGTAACAAATGTATAAAATGAATTGATATTGCTGGATTTTGTTGATTCTGCGTCCATTTTATTTGTGTGCAATGTTAAGTTGGAAACCTGTTTAGTGGTTTCGCTGGTACCGGAAGTGACATATGTTCAAGGGTAACTTGGCACCGTAAGTGACATGCTTAAGAGTAACTTGGCAACAGTGAAACCCGTCATTCCTGCATGCAGGTCTAGTTCTTATTATTATTATTCTTCTTTTGTTTTGAGTAGATCTCAGCAACTGCTTGTCGCATCGTTACGATTTCTTCGGTTTTACTGGGAAAGTGGGTGTGACTTAGAGGATAAAGCTATTTTGAACGTTCTGCGACAATGCGAAATGTCCGAAATCACCAAAGTTATCATTTTTGAAAATATTGCAGTGATTTTAACAATAATCATTGGATTTTAATTTTCGATAGATTTTGGCATAGCCGGAGACAGGGCACATAACTACGTTACTTTCAATTTTTGATTTTCGGCAAATCTTCGAAGATATTAGGCGCCAAATTTCGAAAATTTAAAATTTTACAAATACTTTTTTATTTATGAATATTTCTTAGTCGTGTCGTGCACAGAATTAAAGAGTCATCTGATTAGCGCAAAAATGTTAAAATTTTTTGTCTCAGTAATTTTCCTTGGCCGCCATTGGCTAATTCAGTTTTTCAGTCCTAGATTGATTTTTTATTGTTCGATTTGTATAAAACAAAGTTCATATGCTTCGTGGTCTCAATTGTCATTTTTTTTATTACCAAAAGTGTTATCTGTCGGCACCGGAAGTGGCATAATTTTACCAAAAACTACAATTTTGACAGTTAGGTACCATTTTTCGAAAACAAATATTATTTTTTTGAAAAATTATATGACTCAAAGAGTGTGCCCTTTCAAGGCGCAAAAAATGTCGGAAGCAGTTTTTTTAATTTCGATTTCATTTTCGAGCAAATTCGATTAAGAGGCTAAAAATGGTGTAAAATTGACCTATTTACAACCTATTCGGGCTTTTCAGATTTTAAAATATTTCTTCGTAACTTTTATAAACTTGTAGCTATAATCCATACGAAGAAAATGTATGTTAAAATTAGTTTGTAATATAAGCAGTTGCCAAGAAATGGGCAGTTCTGCAGAAGTCACTGTTTTCGTTATTTTGCCTGTAAAATAGTCAATTATTATTGGATTTTTATAAAAGTGACCTCATTTGATTCAAAAAGCATGTAGCGTCATATCAAGTTGATTACAATTTAAAATTGACATCGGAAGTGACGTCATTTTGTCAAAAACAGCATTTTAAACTTTTTAAATCAATGTTATATTCAACCAAGAATTATTTAATATGTATTAATAATTTTAACTTTTGGTTTAAATTCACATATAAACACAACTCATATGTTCATATAGATATCATAAAATTGTTTCTAACTTGTTCGGTTGCCGAGAAATAGACGGTTTTCTACAGGTCATTTTTGAAGGTTTTGGGGCCATAAAAGTGTCAATTATTATTCTATTTTCATAAACTTTACACCATGTTATACCTAATGCCATTTAGGATTTCATACAAGTAATTTAAAATTTTCATTATCACCGGAAGTAACGTCATTTTGGCAAAAACTGTATTTTTAGCCTTCAAAACAGATATTTTATTCAAATGAGTCTGTTTTGAAATCTTTTTCAAATTATGATATTTGATGCCAATCAACAAATAGAATGAACCCATACGATCATACAGATACCACAAAATTGTTCCTAACTTGTACGGTTGCAGAGAAATAGCCGATTTTCAAGTTTTTTGGTCTTTAAAAGTGGCAATTATTATTCAATTTACAAAAAAATGTTCACTATATGATATCTATGCCATTTCTGATTTCATAAAACTAATTGAACATTTTCATTAACACCGGAAGTAATGTAATTTTGTCAAGATCATTTACAAGTAACAAATGTATAAAATGAATTGATATTGCTGGATTTGGTTGATTCTGCGTCCATTTTATTTGATGTGAGCAAAGTATTTGGAAACCTGTTTAATGGTTTCGTTGGTACCGGAAGTGACATATGTTCAAGGGTAACTTGGCACCGGAAGTGACATGTTCAAGGGTAACGTGGTACCAGTGAAACCCGTCATTCCTGCATGCAGGTCTAGTTTAGTTTTATTATTATTTCAGTGCTCTTCTACTTATTCTTCTTTCTGTAAATAATTGCCTGTTTTGTTCCTGTGTGTTCCGTGTTTTGTAAATAAACTGTATAGCTGTGTTCCTGTCTTGTCTCTTTATGGTTAACCCATGACCTGGAATGGTGGATGGTCTGTCTGTCCGTCCATCGATCCTGCTACAAAATTGCGCCCAACGTTGTTTAAAGAGACACTGTTCCAGTTTTGTGCTTTGTGATCTGTGTTTTGTGTTTGTGTATTTATTGGATGTTATATCGCGGGAATCAGCGCTGTAATCTGTAAGTTTTCTTATATATACTTGGCCAAGTAAACATTTTGTTTCAATGAATATATTATAATTGTATTAATTGTAATATTGAGTAAGTTATTGTTGTGGGTGTGAATGTGTATGTATATCTGGTTACGCCTAGATTGTCTATGTCTTAGTCTTATACTTGTGTATAATATTTGTTCTTAGTATTAAGGTACATATATATTAATTACAAATAAGTTGGTAAAATATACATATCGTCGTGATTTAGACAGCTAGATTATTATAAATAATCAAGGTGACTAAAGCATTAAAATCTTTAAATCATAATTAAATACCGGTTATTTTACATAATTTACTTACTCTACTTGTATATAAGTACATATTGTATAGATAATTGTTCATGGTACATCTTACATTATACATTTATGTAGTAAAAATATTCATTTAACATATTAGTACAATCATTAAATAGTCATTTGGTAAAATACATCTTTAACATTACAGATATCAACATTACATAAATATTTAAACAATAATTAAGGTGCTATTAATTACATAACATTATAATGTAATATTAGATCCTGTGTAAAACAGACATATTTATTTATAATTAGGTTGGCTTTAAATTTCTCTTATAGGTGATAGGTTACATTGACATTGATCTACTTCCTGTGACAGTGACCTAATGACAGGACCGCCATTTTTATTTGTTTACATTTCCTATTGTTTTATAAATTAACAGCTTTTACACACACACTTGCAGGTAACATATCTTATTTTCAATACTTCTATTGTCTTAAATTACTTTACATTTTTGGGGTGATTATATATATACATTTGGTTTATAATATTCATACTTTGAATTAAATTGATCATGTGGTATCTGTAGTTGGTATTTAGATTTGTTTTATCATAACCAGATAAGTTTTACCATTTTTGACTTGTGGTTTAGACATTTTTTTTTGTCGGTGTTTTATATTACAGATTCCTTGTGTTGTTTGAACTTGTCTTCTCGATTTGTTTATTTATATATTTTTTTTGGACATAGCTTTAATTGAATTAGTTAACATTGTGGTATTAGTATTTCAGTTTATGGACTTAGACTTATTTGAAATAGTTTGGTTGATTTCTGGCTGATTCTGGACTTAGTCTGGTTAGCTGAGAGTGATAGTTATTTATAGTTTGTTTACTATTTATAATTTTACTTAGATGTTTTGTTATTTTATTAAAGTTCCGATTTCTAGTTTGATAATTTGGGGAATATTTTGTATCCAACTTATTTCAATTTTTCATCTTGTTAGAATGGCTCAATCTCAGGATTCAAATTTAACTAGGGAAGTCGTTAACGAAATTAAAGGCATTATGTCCACTTTAAATCTCGAGTACCAACAGGAAATTTGTCATGATGTTCTTGGTTATGATCCATCAGTAAGACCCAATCATTCTTCGCCAGTTACTAGTGCAGCTCCACCATACAGATACATTCCTGGTAATTACAGTTTCACTCCACAACCGATTCTTCAACCTCATTCTACTCCTTCTAGTTCTACGGTCACTAATGTTAATTCATATAGTATCCCTCCGTCATTTCAACCTGTTTATTCAAATCCACCTAGTTCTACGGTCACTAATGTTAATTCATATAGTATTCCTCCATCATTTCAACCTGTTTATTCAAATTCACCTTGGCGTTATACTTCATATTCTCCAACATATGTGACATCTGCTTTTTCGACACCTAGATTGTCTACTTTTTCTGGGGATGGTAATAAGGGAGATGTTTTATATAATCAATGGCGGTTAGAAATTATGGGTCTACAGCAAGAAGGTTCACATTCTGTGCCTGTAATAATTAATACCATTCGCAGAGCCGCACGAGGTACAGCTGCTGAATTTTTAATTGGTATTAATCCGCAAACAGTTGATGAGGTATTTATGCATTTTGATCCATTATTTGGTGATATTTTATCAGTAGAGGTTTTAATGAATAAATTATATACATCAAAGCAGCAGGAAAATGAATCTATTTCTTCATGGGCATGTAAAATCAAACATATTGTTTCCAAATTAATTACTGCTGGTATTCTAGTTGAACCTGCTTCAAATAAGATATTGAAGGACAGATTTTGGCATGGCCTGAGCAATTTGCAAGTTAAATCTAATACTAGGCACATTCTTGATGCTGATGTATCATTTTCAGTTTTAATGACTGCTGTTAGGAAAGCTGAAGAAGAGATGCATATATTTCCAACCATTTCTAATTTCGCTAGTTCACCATTTCACTTAACATCTACAACTTCAAATTCTTCAGACACTTTTCAAAATAAAATTCTTCAACAGATTTCCGGTTTGTCAGAGCAGTTGAAGACAGTTAATTCTCGTATATCTGATATGGAACACCAAATGCAGCAACCACGACAGAGGTATTATAGACAGCCACCATCACAGTTTAATTCGTCAAATATAAGAGATCCACATCATCAAGTTCACGTTCCTCCTTTTCCTCCTCCTCCTTTATTCAATCCTGCATTTCGCCCACCGAATCAATTTTCAAATACAAGCAATTATCGTCTTAGGGTAACTCCTATTTGTTACGCTTGTCAGCAACCTGGTCACAGAAGAGGGGATCGAGAGTGCTCTTTAAACTCGCAAGGACTTATTCCACGGGGCGGTCGGTAAGTCCTGATGTTTCCTGTCAACAGAATGCCTCATCTTTTATTTCAGATTTGGTTGGTTCATCCAACGTTGCACAGATTTTAATTAATGATATTTTATGTTCTGCATTATTGGATTCCGGTTCAATGGTTTTTACCATTTCTCTTGATTTTCATCGTCGTTTTTTATCCAATTTTCAGATTTATTCACTTAATGATTTATTAGATGTTCGTGCCGCAGGAGGGATTAAAGTTTCATACTTAGGATATATTTCAGTTCCTGTTAGAATTCCTGGTAGCAGTGAAGATTTGCAAGCTTTAATTTTAGTTGTACCTACAAATTCTTTTAATGCTAAGACTCCAATGTTAGTGGGTACAAATATTCTTTCAAGGTTATGTAACACATCAACAGATTCAGATGTTTGGAATTCCACATTTTCTCTTGTAACTTCACAAGTTGAATCCAGTAAAGTTCCTTGTTTTTTAAAGTCAAGTTCAAATTCGGTTAGAATTCCTGCAAATTCGTCAATGCTTGTAGCTGGTACTTCAAAATTAGTTAAACCATTACCTGGTAAATGTTATATGGCGTTAGATGATATATCACTTCCTGGTTCTCTTCATGTTGTTCCTGGTATAGTTACATGTAATTTTACACAGCCTTCTAATAAAGTGAGAATTAACATCACAACTTCTTCAAACAGACCCATCACTATTCCTGGTAAAGCAGTTCTTTGTTAACTTCAACAAGTAGACGTCGTCAATAGTTCTCCATTTTTATCGTCAAATAATTCTTCAGAAAAGCCGTTCGATGAGTTGTTTAATTTTCAATCTATTCATTCAAAATGTACAGAAGAAGAAGCTAATCAACTTAAAGACCTTTTACATAGTTATAAAGATGTTTTCAGTTTATCCGATACAGATTTTGGCAGGACAGATATTATTAAACACAGAATTCAGCTAACTGATGATACCCCTTTTAAACAACGACATCGCAGAATACCACCTTCAATGTTTCAAGAAGTGAAAGACCACATTAATGATATGCTTAAAGCAGATGTAATTCGCCCTTCCAATAGTCCGTTTGCTTCTCCCATAGTTCTTGTTCGAAAAAAAGACGGTTCCCTTCGCTTCTGTGTGGACTACAGAAAACTAAATTCCAGAACTGTTCATGATTCATATGCACTTCCCAGAATAGAAGAAACTCTTGATTCACTTCATGGTTCTAAATATTTTTCTTCATTAGATTTAAAAAGTGGTTACTGGCAGATAGAAATGGCTGAAGAAGATAAACCAAAGACAGCATTTACAACTGGTAATTTAGGCTTTTGGGAGTTTAATGCTATGCCTTTTGGGTTAACCAACGCGCCCAGTTCTTTTCAGCGTTGTTTAGAGCGTTGTATGGCTGATATTCATTTATTTCATTGTCTTATATATATAGATGACATTATTGTTTTTTCCAAAACATTCGAGGAACATCTTATTCGTTTAGAGTCTGTATTTTCTCGTCTCAGGAAGCATAATCTGAAATTAAAACCTTCGAAGTGTGAATTTCTACAATCTTCATTAAAATATTTGGGACATATTATTTCAGAAGACGGTGTAAAAGCTGATCCTGACCAAATTTCTACGCTTAAAAACTGGCCAATTCCTTCTAATGTTTCTGAAATCCGTAGCTTTTTAGGTTTTTGTGGGTATTTTAGAAGATATATTAAAGATTACTCAAGAATAGCTAAACCATTAACTGATCTACTTGTTGGTGAGCCTACATCCAAGAAGCATAAATATTCAAAATCATCAATTAATTCTTTTCATTGGTTACCAGAACATCAAGAAGCTTTCGATACTTTAATTTCATGTTTAACTTCAGCACCAGTTTTAGCTTATGCAGATTTTTCATTACCTTTCGAACTTTTCACTGATGCCAGTTCTCATGGGTTAGGTGCTATATTGTATCAAGTACAGGATGGAAGAAAGCGTGTAATTGCTTATGCTAGCCGTACATTATCTAAATCTGAAAGACATTATCCAGCTCATAAACTTGAATTCCTGGCATTAAAGTGGGCAGTGACCAAGAAATTTCACGATTATTTATATGGCAACAAATTCGTAGTAAAGACAGACAACAACCCATTGACATATGTTCTTTCTTCAGCTAAATTGGATGCTACAGGGCACAGATGGTTAGCCGATCTGTCAGCTTATGATTTTTCATTGGAATATTTACCTGGTATTCATAATGTTGCAGCTGATGCTTTGTCACGACTTCCTGTTTCAAATCTTAATAATTCTGTTGTATCTGCTATAATTAATGTCACTGACGTTGATCTTGGTAAAATTGAAACTTTTTCTTTTAGTCAGAATGTTCTAGATTGTGTTGTTTCTTCTATTGTTGGTGTTCCTGTGGAATATTCAAATTTAATGGATAAGTCAAAAATTTTCAAGGCTCAACAAGACTGTAAAGGGATTCAGTTTATAATTCAAGCAGTTAGAAATGGATGTAAACCTACAGATTTTCATAGTGTTGATAGGATACAGCTGCTATACTTCGTTCCTGGGATAATTTAATTTTAAAAGATGATATTTTATATAGAAAATACTTACCTTCATCTTCATCTGATACTGTGTTTCAAATTGTTTTACCTGTTTCTCTTCGACAACTTATATTATCATTACTTCATGACAACATGGGTCACATGGGTCGTGGTCGCACGTTGGACTTGGTCAAATCGCGCTTCTTCTGGCCTTCGATGTCAACCTATGTAGAAGATTATGTCAGATCTTGTCACAGATGTATCCGTAGAAAGTCACCTCAACATAATATCAGAGCTCCATTAGTAAGTATATCTACATCTGAGCCTTTACAACTTGTTTGTAATGATTTTCTTTCTTTGGAACCATCTAAAGGTGGTATTGAGAATATTTTAATCATAACTGATCATTTTACAAAATTTGCTGTAGCAGTACCAACAAGAAACCAGACCGCAAAAACAACTGCTAAAATCTTAATTCAACATTTTTTCTTACCATATGGCATTCCGTCACGACTTCATTCCGATCAGGGTAGAAATTTTGAATCTAATATTATAAAAGAAGTATGCAGTATCTTGGGAATAAATAAATCCAGAACAACACCTTATCTCCCATGGGTAATGGGTTATGCGAGCGTTTTAACAGAACTTTATTAAATATGCTTGGTACACTCACAGAAGATCAGAAGATTCGTTGGAAAGATTATGTTTCATTTTTAGTATACGTATATAATTCTACAAAACATGAGTCCACTTCTTATTCTCCTTTTTATCTAATGTTTGGCAGAGATCCGAAACTTCCCGTGGATATAATTCTTGGTAACAATTATTCTTCCGGTCTTAATTCTTCATATACAGAATTTGCTTCTCAGCTGCAAGAAAAATTCAATTTTGTTAATGAAATTGCAAGACAAAACATAGAAAAGGCTCAACAAAGACAGAAGTTTCACTATGATACTAAAGTTAAAGGCGCTAACCTTCATGTTGGAGATATTGTTTTGGTAAGGAACGTTCAAATTCGAGGAAAAAATAAATTAGCTGATAAGTGGGAGGATATTTGTTACACTGTAGTTTCACAGCCTGATTTCAACATTCCAGTGTATATTGTTCAAAAAGATGGCACCTCCGAAAGACGCACCCTTCACAGAAATCTTCTCTTACCTATTTGTTCTTCAGGGCGTCCTATTCCAGCTCCCCGATCTAAAGTTTCACTTGATACCACTTCGTCATTTGAGTGCAGTATTCCTGATGAGTCTTTACGTCAGGTTGGTACTAGTGATGTCATTCCTTCTGATGCAGATAGTGTTGTTTTTCAGTCTTCTGATGCAAATAAGTCTGTGGTTAATATTAATGATAATAATTTGGTTTCTGATGATCATTGTTCTACTGATAGTTCTTTGAATAAGGCTCCAGATATTTTACCACTGGATATTTCTTCTGGTCCAAGTGTGTCAGACAGTTCTTTATCACAGATTGATTCTAATTCTTCAGAAGATCCGGTTCCTGTAAAACGTCAACGAAAGCCACCTGGGTGGATGAAATCTGATGCTTGGGTTTTAGGGAATACTGTTTGGGTTTGATTTTCATTGATTATATCTACTTTTATAATTGTTCATTTTTGCATAATTAATTCGGTTAAATTAGAAATAAATGTAGTTGCTGACAGTTTTTAGGTGATGACGACTTGGATTTGTTTATGGATTATGATTTTGGTTTTGTGAGTTGGTTCATGTATATATTTATGTGTGTTGCATTTATTGAAGTGGATTATAGGCTGGTTAAGTCTGTTCGTGTCGGGACGCCACTTCTTGTGCTGGGGGGATAGTGTAGTAGGGTGTAATAGCCCCTTTAAATATTTTAGTAGGTGTTATAATCCCTTTAAATCTTTTAGTCAGTTTCTATTGTCCTGTATATCCAGGTACATGTAGTCTTGCATTTCCAGTTGTTATATTGCTTAGGTGTATAGTTTAAAGTTGCTATTTAAAGATGGTGAGTACTGTTCCGTTACTTAGCTACTGTCCTAACATCCTGTTTCACCTTTAGTCACTTTTTCTTCTTTCTCCATCTTGGATGCACCGATTTCACTAACTCAGGTAGGTTTATATTTGTTTAACTTGACTTGACATTACTAAATATGACAATTCCTATTTAATTTAAATACTGTTTTATTCTGGCATAAATTATAAATAAGTAAATACAATAAAAATACATAAGTAATAATTTAAGTTAGATTCCAAACTGTATGTCTAATTTGGTGTTTGTTTTATCTTTTAGTGTTTCGCTATTTTCATAATTTGTATATGGGTTTCCTGCTTTTCTAGTTCTTCCTTTTCCTTATATATTAAGAGCATCTTTCTCAGGGTACGTTTTTATATATTTCCTTATTATATGTATTATGTGTATAATAGTTCTGATTCTTTTATTATTACCTGTAATAGGCAATATATCTCTTATTAGTTATCTAGTTATTAGAAGCTCTATATCTAATTCTAAGCTACATCCTTTTGTATATATATTTGCTAATTTAGTTTTATTATTATTTCAGTGGTCTTCTACTTATTCTTCTTTCTGTAAATAATTGCCTGTTTTGTTCCTGTGTGTTCCGTGTTTTGTAAATAAACTGTATAGCTGTGTTCCTGTCTTGTCTCTTTATGGTTAACCCATGACCTGGAATGGTGGATGGTCTGTCTGTCCGTCCATCGATCCTGCTACAAACGTGTGCATCGAATCGGAACTAAGAAACCATCAGCCAATAGACCAAGGCCGCTAATCCTTGTCATGTCTAGCCTCAAAGATAAAGAACTCATCATAAGTACTGCTCGAAAACAATTCAGAAATACGTGTGTCCGATGATTTTACTGAGCGCATTAGAACTATTCGCAAAACACTAGTCTCGCATCTCATAAAAGCAAAATCAGAGGGGAAAAAGCTTTCCTTCGATATGATAAACTAATTATTGAAAAAGATACCTATGAAATTGACCCGTCGACAAAAAAACTAATAAAATCTAAAAATAAAAAATAGCAATAAAGTAAATGTCAAACCGCATATACCCCACAGTATATCTACAAAGACACAATCTCTATTTTCACTTGGAATTGCCAAAGCTTTTCGCGTCACATAGACAATGGTCAACTCAAATATAACTTAAGCAATTATGACATTGTTGGACTTTGTGAGACATGGTTGTGTGGAGGAAATCACTTACGTCACTGGTCACGTGATCTACTACAACTCCACTATGAACTGATCACTTTACGTCCAGACTCTTCGTTGTAAGTACCTTCTACTCGGTTACTACTACAACTGGCGTCGCCGATATTTCGATTTGTTACAAGTCGTGGAGTCACTAGTAAAGTCAATTTATTCATGACAATACAGAATATTATTTCCCGATCGATGAGATAACTTTTGGTTTTCGACGAACGTGAAGTTCATTCAGTACATTCATCATTCAGTGTGAGTTAAAAAAAATAGTTCCTCAAGGTAGACAGATAAGGTTGGATATTTTATCTTTATATCTATCTTCAAGAGTAGTGGTATACATTGAAACCTATCTAGTGAATATTTATTAGTATAGGGACCGCATTTTTCCACGTATATCTAGATTTACTTGTTATTGTATTACTACGCCATTTTCATTTTCCTTTGTTTACCATAGTTACCGCCAATAGCGTTCGAGTAATCGGTGAATATATTATTTACCGGTTTTATGAATGTTCAAATTGTTTGAACCCGTAGTCCCGATCTATCGGGAATTTTAGTAAGTGCTCATACACCGTAATCCCGATACACCGGGATTCAAGGTATGCTGTCATACCTATTTAAAGAACGCTAAATATAACGACCAATCAGGGGTAAGAATTGTGTGGTAATGCTGGGATAGCGTCACAAAGATGTCAGCCTCCATGCTTTTATCTTTGATTTGATTTTGAGGTTGATTTTTTGATAATATCGAAGCTAATTTCTACCTGTCAAAATGGAACCCAGTGGCAGCGGAACTAACAGGAAGCGTCAGTTCTATTTAGTCAAAGAAGTCTCTAATTTATTAGAGCTCAGACGAACAAAACTTAGACGAAGATTATCCTGCCGATGATATTTTATCGAAGAATTTGACAATGTGGTTTTAGACAATAATTCGAATAATTCGGAAGATATTGACCCAGGTATTCCTGACACGGCCGAGGCACAAGTCACGCCCCCATATAGAAAACGTAAGGCTCAACATGCTGCATGGACTGGCACAATAAGATTAAATATTATGATAATTTTACCTAGTACATGCTATAATTATCATTTGGCATGCTTTTGAGTTGATTATAGGTTATTAAAATGAATGTTTCAACTGTTTTTCATATATGTTTGTAAATAGCTGATTTTCCTCCAGGAGGCTAGGTACCAGTACTGTTAAGTGCCAGGAGGTCAGGGTTCAAAGGGTTAACAAGTAACGTTAGTTTATTATAAAGGCGTAGATAATATAATAATATATATAATCTTAATAATAATTGACTAATCGACTTAGCAGATTTTTGTTACTCACATTACTCAGGTTACGCTGACATTCATCATAGTAAGATCATAAAATCTGTGATTTCATTGGTCAATTGTTTTACTATTATTCCCACGCATACTACAATTGAGCACTCAGTGACCTTTAGCTGATATCAATTAATTTTGGTGTTGGTTCATGATTAACACTTTATTAAATTTAGAGGGGTAGTTACACTTTATTAAATTTAAAGGGGCATTTACATTTGAAGTCTGAATAAAAATGGCTTTAAATATGCAAACTGCTAATTTGGAACAATTGTTAAATTTACCTAATGTTGGGCGACAAAAAGCTGAAAAAATAATAGCATTGAGGGAGAAGCATGGACAGCTGACTTTACAAATGTTGCTAGAGACACCAGGCTTACCCAAAGAAAAATGGGAAGACTTCATTGTGTCTAACTTCATTGAATTCCCATCAAAGGATGTTACGGGAGCTGATAGTGGTTTCTGTACCAAGTCAGACATGGCTAACTTCATGTCCGAATTGAAGGGGATGTTTAATGATTTTACTAGATATACTGACCGAAGGTTTTCTGAATTGGCAGAAAACACAGGACATCAGATTTTGGAATTAAGAAGCGAATTTAACGCACGCATTGATTCTCTAACCATCCCTGAGACGGAAGCTCTGGCATCATTTGATCCTGCTTATACCCGTTCGCCTCCAAAATCAGTTGACCCAATGGCTCTTCCTCAGTGTAATAGTCCTTCTGCCCATCAGACTAGTAGTCCTCCTAGCTCTCCAGATTCGATAGGTTCCTTTGCTATGAGGCCCAGACTGTATTCAGATTCGGACTCTGAGGAACATGTCCGTGGACGGCGTCAATCTCGGAATTCAAGTCCTGTAACCCCTAAGATGATGCTGTTTTCGGGAGATGATAAAACATCCTGGGAGTCTTTCTTTGTGCAATTTGAGAGGGTAGGTCATTCGTGCGGTTGGTCGGAACGAAGACATTTTCAGAGGATGTCGGAATGTCTAAGGGGGAGTGCCTTGGAGTATGTCAACCGTTTAGGTATTAGGAAGTACAGCCAGTTGGTTAAAGAGCTAAGGCGTCGTTTTAGCACTCGAGATGCTCCGGTAACAGCTAGACGCGAATTACAAACTGTAAGGCAGCAGGAAGGCGAGTCTTTTGAGGAATATGCCCAGAGGGTTCAATTTCTAGCTCTTGACGGGTATCCTGACACAAAGTGGAATGTTACCGATTAGCTTGCTGCAGATGCCTTTTGGAGAAGTCTCCTAAAGATGTCCACCAGGCAGTCCGAGCTCTAAAATTTTCGCTGGCCAATGTAAAAGCCATTTTCGGGACTAAAACAGTTTCTTTTCAGCACAGGCAAGTCGCTGTTGATGACGAGGAGCAATTTGAAGTGCGAGCTACCTCAGCCTCCGTTGAAAATTCCAGACAACAACAGGAAACGAAGGAGGGAATTAAAGAGCTGCGTGACATAATGCTTGATATTCAAAAGAGGTTGCGATATCATCTTAGATATTCATCCCGATCTCCATCTCCGTCACGTTTTTACAATCAGAGGGATAATAGATTTTTTAGTTCACCACGGTATTCTAGTCAGGGCAATTTTCGACCACCCAGCCCTGACCGTTCCATATCTTCCAATCATTTCTCAAATCAATCACAAACTGTCAATGCTTCTAATAGATCTGGTGTTACTGGGGAATCACTTCCTGTTGGTAATGCTAGGTCTCATGTATTGAGCTCTCCACAAGGTAAGAATCAGGGTCCTTTAAACTCCAATCAACTGAGGATGGGGGCAGACCCTCAGTTGAACCAGCATTAGGCAAAGCCAGTTCTTGCCCCCTAAGACCAGACGATGATAACTTCTCTCCTGTGTTGGTGGTACGAGAAACTACTGGGACAAGTTTGGTCATACCAGTCACAGTGTTGGATCAAACTGTGGACACAGTAGTGGATACAGCAGCTATGATAACGATAATCAATGAGGCTTGTTTCAATAGCACTAAGGTATTGAGCTTGGCAAGGCTGTAAGATTGAAGGGAATTGGGGTAGGTTATGTTACCGGATATTTGATTGAAGATGTTGCTATACGGATTGGTTCAACAGTATTTTCTTGTAAGGTGTGTTTAGGTCCCATATCTGATCCCATGATCCTTGGGATAGATTTTCTCCAATCTTACGGCTGTGTTTTAAATCTGCGCAATTCGACTTTGTCAATAGGTGATGATATTATTACTGCCACTTTAAAGAGAACCCCTACTGCAGATATCACGGTTTCGAGGGTCCTAGCTCTAAAAAACTGAACTATTCCTCCAAATTCAGTTTCAACTATACCAGTTCATCTTGAGTATGACTTGATGGGTCCGGTTGTTCAGGAACCAGTCATGACATGTTCTGATCTTCTACTGGCAGCCTCTGTCTGTTCCGGAAATGTCTATGGTTTACAAGTCATCAATGATAGCAATCACTTTGTTAAAGTCAAATATGGGAAACATATTGCAAATGCGGAAGAAGTTGCAGATGTGTTTGGCGAATCTTCAGCTCCAGGAGACATAATGTTTATTAAGTCTTCAAAAGTTGAGGATTTTTCGATTGAGCAGCTCTGTAAGAGGGTTCCAGCTCATTTACAGGACCTCTTCAATCGGTCTATTCCTGAACTACCTGAACTACCTAAACATCATGCTCAGGAGCTTGCCAATCTACTAATTGAGTATGAAGATGTCTTCGCCAAACATGATTTTGACCTTGGATGCTTGTCAACCATACAACACAAGATTGACACCCATCTGCATACTCCAGTTAAAGCTGAACTCCGGTTACAAAAATACTGAAATAATGTAATAAAAAAAAAGTTAACGCCCGCAAGCCGCCATACTTGTTTCCAATTTGTGAAATAAGTATGGCGGACATGGAGGCTTATGACCTGGAAAGGTTAGTTGATCTTTTTTCAGTTTGTTTCTCGTCAGCTAGCTATACACATCCGGCTTTATTCTCTTCACACGGTTCACTGATTGCTGTATTTCCCCCCAACAGTATACCAAATTATTGAAGATTGCAAAATGTCTGATCAGGTAGGCCTGTAAATAATTATATGAACTGCGTCTACTACAATATAGCCTAAGCTTTACTCCAAAACAAAAGATGCAACCAGATGTCTTACCCAACCTGTTTTTCAACCAAAACAAATCACCTATACAAACTATTAGTATTGCCTTCTTCGTGTGTTCCATGTTGAATAGTGTTCATGAAAACGACCAATGGACATAACTACATGTTTGGGACGGCTCTCATTGGGGGGTGTTTGACAGTGCTAAATTTATTGATGTTATGTTTTTTTTTTCTCCATTTTACCAACGTGTAAGAAATTGATATTGTAGTAGACGCAGTTCATATAATTATTTACAGTCTTACCTGATCAGACATGTTCAATCTTCATTCAATAATTTGGTATACTGTTGGGGAAAAAACAGCAATCAGTGAACCGTGTGAAGAGAGTAAAGCCGGATGTGTATAGCTACCTGACGAGAAACAAACTGGAAGTGAGATCGGCTAACCTTTCAAGGTCATAAGCCTCCATGTCCGCCATACATATTTCACAAGTTGGAAACAAGTATGGCGGCTTGCGGGCGTTAACTTTTTTTTTATTACATTATTTCGGTATTTTTGTAACCGGAGTTCAGCTTTAAGCAGCGCATTAGAAGAACACCCCTTGGATTTGCGAAAGTGGAGGAAGAGCATTTGGACAAGTTGTTAAAGGCGGGCGTTATAGTACCATCCACTTCCGATTGGAGTTCTGCTCCAGTTCTGTTGAAAAAGAAAGATGGAAGCTGTCGATATTGTGTTGATTATCGGGCACTTAATGATAAGACAATCAAAGATAATTTTCCATTGCCTATCATTGAAGATTGCTTGGATACCTTGCAGGGTAATAAGTATTTTTGCACTTTGGATATGGCCTCTGGCTATTATCAGATAGAATTGGATGAATATTCTCGTAAGAAGACTGCATTTATTACTCGATATGGGTTATTTGAACACGTAAGAATGGGGTTTGGCTTGTGTAATGCGCCGGCCACATTCCAGCGTGCCATGCAGTTGGTGCCTCGTGGACTAACATGGAAGACTGTGTTGGTCTACATCGATGATATTATTGTTCTTGGTAAAAGTATTTCACAGACTTTTGAAAATCTTGAAGAAGTGTTCCAAAGATTTCGATTTCACAATCTTAAGCTTAAACCCAAAAAATGCTTTCTCTTTAAAACAGAGGTAGAATTCTTAGGGAAGGTCGTCAATGCAAATGGGGTTTCTGTAACTCCAGCTAAACATGAGGCGGTTTCAAAATGGCCAATTTCCACCTCTCGGGAACAGTTGATATCTATTCTGGGCTTCTTGAATTATCATAGGGATCATGTCCAGGATTTCGCAGCTCTTGCTCTTGATCTTTACAATTGCAAGGGTCCATACGAATGGTTGGACAAACATCAAGTTGCTTTCGAAAAGTTGAAACTGGCTGTCACTAGTGCCCCTTGTCTGCAATTTCCTACACCTGATGGAATGTTCATATTGGACACAGATGCCTCCCATGAGACAATAGGGGCAGAGCTTTCTCAGGTGCAGGATGGGAAGGAGGTGGTTATTTGCTTTGCAAGTCATGTTCTTTTGCCTGCTCACAAGAAATATTGCACTACCCGGAAAGAGCTTCTGGCTGTCGTCAAATTCTGTCGTCACTTCAAGCACTACTTATTAGGTAAATCATTTCTCCTGAGTACAGACCATCACAGCATATTGAAGGTCAGCTCGCTAGATGGCTGGAGGAACTGTCCCAATATAACATGCAAATTGTGCATCGACCTGGTCGAAAACATCTGAACGCTGATGGTTTGTCCAGGATCCCAAATTCCATTGATCAATGTGACTGCTATTTGGCTGGTGTTCAAATTGAGGATCTTCCTTGTGGCGGTTGCAACTATTGTCATAGAGTTCACTTTCCATGGGAATGATTCAATCAGGATGTTGATGATGTTGTACCATTAGCTGTACATATGGTCCTGAAATGTAAAAAAAAAGAGTGCATCAGATACCAATGATGTAATACAGGTCGATCAAAATTTAGATGAGAGTACAGTAGAAACTCAAACAAACTGGTGCAACATGTATAATAAAGAAGATATCATTTCTACTCAACACTCAGATAGTGAGATAAATATAATACTTAACTGGTTGAGTAATGGTCCACCTTCCGAAGCGGAACTCAAACTTAGTTCACCAGGTGTGCGAACGCTTTGGATGTTTCAAGCTCAACTGGAGGTAATAGACGAGGTTCTGTACTATCGTTGGGAGGGTGTACCCGCTGCCAGATGTTGTCTGGTTGTGCCACATTCTTTGAGAACCGAAATTCTGTTGTTCTGTCATTATTCAAAGTCTGGGGGTCATTTTGGAAGAGATAAGACCCTACAGAAGTTGAAACAGTCCTTTTTACTGGCCAGGTATGCCCACTGATTGCCAACAATATGTCTCCGGCTGCTCCACCTGCAATATTAATAAGAAGGCGAGTAAGCAAGCCAGGGCATCCCTTGGGACGTACCATGCAGGTTTTCCTATGGAACGTGTACATGTGGACATTTTAGGGCCTTTCCAGGAGAGTGAACAGAGGAACAGGTATGTACTGGTGATGGTGGACCAATTCACTAAGTGGATTGAGATGGCAGCGATTCCTGAGCAATCAGCTATATTCATGGCTCAAAAGTTCTTTATTCATTTCATTGCAACTTTTGGGTGTCCAATTGAAGTCCATACTGATCAAGGAAGGGATTTTAATGGTTCTCTTTTCCGAGCTTTTTGTGATCTTCTTGGAATCACCAAAACACGTACAACTCCCTATCACCCTTCGTCTAACGGCCAGGTAGAGCGATTTAATCGTACGATTCTGCAGATGATAAGATGCTATATTAATAAAAAGAACAAAGATTGGGACCGAAATCTTCCAATATTAGCAATGTCCATGCATTCTACTGTTAACCGCATGACAGGCTTCTCTGCAAATATGCTGATGTTGGGACGAGAGGTATTTCAGCCTGTAGATATTCTGTATGGAACCTTCAATACCTCTTCGTCCAAGCAAGGCCCTGATGAATGGATAACATATTTAGCTTCGGCTTTGGCTGAGGTTCATAAACATGCACGTACATATCTACGTACCAATCAGGGTCGCCAAAAGCATCTATATAATCGGAATCTTTACTTTAACATTTTTGAGCCGGGAGATGTTGTATATAAAGCTGATCTTTCGACTAAAATCGTGCAAAGCCGGAAACTGCAGTCACCTTGGCAGGGTCCATTTTTAGTTGTACGTGCACAATCACCCGTATACTGGATACGAAATAAAAAATAAAGAACAAGTGGTCTACCATGATCGTTTAAAATTATGTAGGGACAGGGATCTTCCTTTATGGCTGAAAAGAATGAGATACCATCTTCTCTCCGACATTGAAATAGCATTAGATGAAAGTCTAAGTGAAGAGGTTTCCATGGGCAACCATGTTGCCTCCACTTCAGATATATGTGATCCGCCGGATGTTGGTTCAGTATGCTCTTTGGAAACATCAGCTGATACCGGTGAATTAGTATCTGAAGATACTCGTATAAACTTGCCTAATGAAGGTGATCTTTCTTTACTGTTTCGAGAGAGATCCATCAGTCGTTCTGGTCGTACTATAACTAGGCATGCTCATCTGAAGGACTATATATAACGGCCCTATTCTTCACAATGGTGGTGGTTCTATATGTTCCTCTGTAAATAAAAAAACTGACACACATTCTTAATTGTATATAAAAACTAATTCATCTTTTAATTGTATATAAAAACTAATTCATCTTTTAACACGAGGAATAACCCTCTTTCTTAATGGTATATGAAAAAAATTATTTTTTCACTCACCTTTTAACACAAGTTAAAAAAGAAAAAGTTCACCTGTTTTTTTTTGTTTTTTTATATTATTTCTTTATCACACTTCCTTTCGTTTGGGTCAACATATCTGGTGCCCTTCTTTCGATTATATTTTTTTTTAGATGGCTGACTCTGATGTATTTGAGCCCGATTATTCTTATGACACCGAGGAAGTGACTGGTCTTCTCGACTCAACTGACAACTCAAGTGTTTACTTTTCTGATGGCTCTTCAACTACTTCAGATTACATTACCATTGATGAAACTGGTTCCTCTGAATATTTCAGCCCTGAAGAGGAAACTTCAAAAATTAAGA
Organism: Patella depressa; assembly: GCA_948474765.1. Taxonomy (NCBI): domain Eukaryota; kingdom Metazoa; phylum Mollusca; class Gastropoda; family Patellidae; genus Patella; species Patella depressa. The sequence continues at coordinate 74,456 of CAOLEZ010000009.1, read as the reverse complement.
AGGGTAGGACTTGTCCGGTGTGTGAGGGGAAATATAGCCACCTGAAAAGACATGTGATACTCACTCACCTACCTTTGTATTTTGCTGGGCATACGGCGTGCTGGACCTGTCATCGCCAGGAGGCCTCACCTTGCTTCTTGCGTGCTAGGCACACCCACCTCTCGGAAGGACCTGGCTTTAATGACGCCAATATCTGTCGCTGGCTGTTTCTAGTATTGGGATACTTGCATTTTCTTTGTAGCTTACTTGGTGTGGGTGACTTGGATGGCCTTTTACAAAATGTGGTATCCTGTCACCTATATCCAGTATCTGACGTCTCCGACCCATTTTCTTTTGAGGAGTTATCCATCCTGCGTTATTGTGCCTCCTTGTTATCTCTGCCTTCTCCCACCAACAGCATTTCACCACCTGCAACTATACTTACCTTACTGAATTGGTAGATTGTGGGAAGAATAATACACCAGATTCCACAATCATCGCGGAGCGCATGCAAACATCATTTTGTCTTCCGTGATTTCTTCGGTAATCTTGCATTAGAACCTCTTCCTTATATTGATCCACCACATTCTTTTATTGATTCACACTGCCACCTGGATCAAATTTTAGTAAGACAGAAGTTGAAAAGTATTGACGACCTCTGGGCAAGGTATAAAACCTCCAATCTCCTAATTGCGGCAGTTGCTAACTGGAATTTATTAAAGGATAGACAGAATTCTGACTCGGTATATTTTACTTTTGGTCTGCGCGGATTGCTCAGGACATAAAAAATATTCGCAGACGACTTGATCATCCAAAATGTGTTGGGCTAGGCGAAATTGGACTTGACAGTGGTTCCTCTATTGATATAGCAACCCAGGAGAAGTTTTTTTAAAAAATACTTTTGTTTGCTGGTACTAAAACAATTGTTCTACATTGTCGGGATGCGGGAAACGGCGAGGCAGCAAATACAGTCTTAAATATTTTAATCCAACTAAAGCTGACCAACTCTCACATTCACCGTCACTGTTTTACAGGTTCTTTGCAGCAACTCACTATTTGGCAGAATACTTTTCCCAATGTCTGTTTTGGTATAACTGCACGCTCATTTGACAATAACAACCGCCCGAACGTCTTACCGTATATCAAATTATCCTCGATAGTCTTTGAGTCTGATGCTCCATACATTGGCAAGTCACCATGGAATGTCATGTCAGTCATCAAACACTTTTCTAAGCTGCGCAATATTCCTGTCGCTGTTCTCCTAGCAATTTCAAATGCAAACTGTCGGCGTCTCTACCGCATGGTATAGCTTGGTTTGTCGCGTGCTAGAGGGTTCGCGCTATATTTGCGCTCTCTTCACGCGAGAATCGGCGCACCGAAGTTTTTTTTAAAAATTATTATTCTACTCGTTTTGTAAATATACATGGTTTTTTTGTACATATTTGTTTTGAATTTAAATGTTCTGCTAAAATTTATTTGTATAAAATTGTATGTATGTTCATTTTCGTGACGGCTAGCTTACTTCTACAAGAAGGAGGGGAATGTGGAGGAAATCACTTATGTCACTGGTCACGTGATCTACTACAACTCCACTATGAACTGATCACTTTACGTCCAGACTCTTCGTTGTAAGTACCTTCTACTCGGTTACTACTACAGTTGTATATTTCATTCTTGCAAACACATCAATGTTTTTCGTCATATAGGAAGAAAGGTAAACACGGAGGCCTGCTTGTTTATATATCCCTTTCTATAAAGGCCGGTATAACTCGAATATATGCCAACTATCCTGATACTATTAGCATCAAACTGGACCGTCAATTTTTGGGGTTTCAAATGGAGGTTATTGTTATTTTTATATATGTCCCACCCGAAAACTCTAAATACTACCACGATAAAGACTCTTCAACACTTGAATCATTAGAGGAAATCCTTGTGCTATGTCAGTCCGATTTCTCACAGTGTTCAGTACTACTTACTGGAGATTTCAATTGCAGGACTGGACAACTAGATGACTTTACTCATGATGACTCTTTGAAATATATACAGGACACCAGTAGTTAGGGCGCATGTCTGGCAATTTTTTTTTGCACGTGCGTGCACGCATGCGCGTGGGTGCATGTGCGTACACGTGACCTTGTACTGAATGCCCCCTGCACGTGCGTGACCCCCTGCACGTGCCTGACCTAGTTGACCCCCCCTGCACCTGCGTGACCATGCACGTGGGATTGCACGTACGGAGAGGGTCGCGCGCGCGCGGGAAAAGAGAGAGAGAGGAGAGAGAGAGAGAAGAAGAAGAAGAAAGGGAAAGGCAGGGGAAGGCAGGGGAAACAACTCTTTTACATTGATTCACTCGAATGCGAGCACTAGAATGTGAGGGTACGACGCACTTTATGTCGGTTGCGTCTAATGGCCTCCACTAGGAGGAGGTCTTTTCCTGAGAGGTGTTTTTAATACCTCGTCATGTAAGACAAAGATATCGTCAGGGGTAATCACGGCAAGCGTGTGACCCCTGAGATACATGAGAGTATCCGTGCTGCGGTTGTCTTCGATGCGTACGACCGGAGCATCCATTCTCATACTGATAGAGTGACAGATGTTGTACCGTTTTAAAACCGTAAGGACGAATCCATTTGATATGACGTCACGGACGAGTCCATTTATGGGTGACGTCACGGACGAATCCATTTGAAGGGTATGACGTCATGGACGAGTCCACTCATGGACACAATTTATTTTTTGTGCGTACACGTGACCTTGTACTGAATGCCCCCTGCACGTGCGTGACCCCCTGCACGTGCGTGACCTAGTTGACCCCCCCCTGCACGTGCGTGACCTTGCACGTGGGATTGCACGTACGGAGAGGGTCGCGCGCGCGCGGGAAAAGAGAGAGAGAGGAGAGAGAGAAGAAGAAGAAGAAGAAGAAGAAGAAAGGGAAAGGCAGGGGAAGGCAGGGGAAACAACTCTTTTACATTGATTCACTCGAATGCGAGCACTAGAATGTGAGGGTACGACGCACTTTATGTCGGTTGCGTCTAATGGCCTCCACTAGGAGGAGGTCTTTTCCTGGGAGGTGTTTTTAATACCTCGTCAGGTAAGACAAAGATATCGTCAGGGGTAATCACGGCAAGCGTGTGACCCCTGAGATACATGAGAGTATCCGTGCTGCGGTTGTCTTTGATGCATACGACCGGAGCATCCATTCTCATACTGATAGAGTGACAGATGTTGTACCGTTTTAAAACCGTAAGGACGAATCCATTTGATATGACGTCACGGACGAGTCCATTTATGGGTGACGTCACGGACGAATCCATTTGAAGGGTATGACGTCATGGACGAGTCCACTCATGGGTGACGGGAATAAAAGGCCGGGAGGCGACAGTTTCGATCACTCTCAAGCGATCAGCGAGCAAATCAAGATGAGTTATTCTTTACGACCCGTGGATAGACGATACAGCCGATTATTTTGAACAGAATCACTGTGTTTGGAGATAGATTTTCTGGAAGATTGGTCCCACGTTCCAGCCAACGATGTGCCACAACAATTACACTTCTGGGGCCATCATCGAGGAAATTCGCCGAACCTTGGACGCCAGAGAAAGTGACTACGTTAGAATTGCTATCAGTCACCCAGGACTCAAAACACCTATTTGGTTACCCTTCCGTGACATCGTTTGTTAAAAGCCGAAGACGTGTTACAGAAAGTGGCTGCCGTATTACAGAGTAATGAATAATTTAGACTAGATCAACGCATGTCCACGAGTATCTGTCACGTGTCCCCCCCCCCCCGATGGTTGAGGTAGCGGTGGAACAAACACGAAGAAGAGACACTGCGCAAATTTCGAAGATTATTTAAAGAAAAAGCAATGTTTGGTCACCATTAAGAATGCCGACGAACTGTGTTTTCAGCGAGCTATTGTCGTCGCCCGCCATTATGCCAACAAACAAGACACGCCTGAATGGGTAAAAGAGAAGAAGAGATTAACCAACAACACAGGACCCCGAACATGGCAGACCAGAAAAACGGAAGCCCTTATCGATGCCGTCGGTGGAGCCAAGCAAGCCTGCGCGGGTGTGGAAACCTGGGAATTGTACGCCAAGTATTTGGGAGAGCAAGGTTATCAGCTCAATGTTTTCTCTCGGGCCATCTTTGGGAAGGCGATCTATCATGGAACAAAACACGTCACAGGCACACCAAAACATCTCAACCTGTATTTACACGACAGACGTTATGACGTCATTACCTCCATGCCCGCCTTTGTGGAGAACTCGTATTTTTGCGAGACCTGTCAGGTAGGGTACGATCATGCAGAGAAACATTCGTGTCACGTCATGTGTCAAGGATGTAAGACAGTGGGTCCACCTTGTCCACCTTATCCCAACACAAAGACGTGTTATCGTTGTCATCGTGTGTTTATGAGCCGCCAGTGTTTCGATAATCACCTCGCCACCCGTTCCAGAGCCAAGTGCAGTGTATGTCATCGATGGAAGAAATGGGAGAAGTGTCAAAAAGAGTGGGACGTCATCAAGGCCAAACGAAATTTAGAAGAACACCGATGCGGAGAATACGAGTGTTCCATCTGCCGAGAGTGGCACACGGCCGAGAAACAATTTTGCTACATCCAACCACTGAAATCACCCATCGACATGAATGGAGATCGAAAGACCCAAATCGATAAACTACAGAAATCAACGTTGACCCGTTTCGTCTTCTTTGACTTTGAATGCCAGCAAGATACCGGTGAACACATTCCCAACCTATGTGTCCTGCAAACCCGCTGTCACTTTTGCATCGACAACCAAGAACCCTGCGAGCACTGCGACACGTACTGGAATCACCAACGGGAAATTGTGTTTAAAGGCCCAGACACGCTGGACGATGTGGGAAAATGGTTTTACAACTCGCTGCTCAGGGTACGGTGGTAAATGGTAGAAAACATGACAGTCACGAATCGAGTGCCGTAATTGCCGTGGCTCACAACTTTAAAGGTTACGACGGACTACTGATTTTACAGACGCTGCACAAACATTCCGTGGCGCAACCCGAAGTGATTATGAATGGTGGTAAAGCGATGACGATCACTCTCGGTACGGTAAAATTCATTGATTCCCTCAACTTTCTATCGATGGCTTTACGGGACATGCCCAAGACCTTTGGCCTGCAAGAACCCAAGAAAAGTTATTTCCCTCACCACTTTAACAAACCGAAGAACGAAGAATACGTGGGTGTCTATCCTCCCGACACCGATTACGATCCGGATGGCATGAGTGTATCGGAACGAGAAAATTTTCACGAGTGGTACCAACAACACAGTCACGATGTCTTTGATTTTCGGCAGGAAATTATGGCCTACTGTAAAAGTGACGTCGATGTCCTCCGCCGATGTTGTGGCGTGTTTCGAGAGATATTTCTCATGGACACGGGAATCGATCCCTTTGAAAAGAGCTTGACCCTGGCCTCTGCCTGCAGTCGCGTGTTATGCACGCACTACCTAAAGAAAGACACCCTCGTCGTCATTCCTCGAGCCTTGATGCAACAGCCGAAACCTGGTAAGGAGTGGCACCGCTTCTAGCTTCGACAACAGTCCAACAAAGCGCTTTCATGGTTGGAATGGGAACAACATCGACAGACCATGGCAGCTTTCCGAAACCAGACCCCACTACCCAACATTCGACACGCCCGTAACGGTAGTGAATGCCGAGTTGGCCCTTATAGTTTAGATGGTATGGACACGACCACAGGTACGGTGTACGAGTTTCACGGCTATGCCTTTCACGGTTGTCCCAAATGTTACCCGGGTCCCGTCCAAGACGTTCAGCTTAAATATCCCTACGATCCATCTCGCAGTATGAGGGACTTTTTTTTTTGTAAACAATATTTTATTTCATTTGAAAATGGATGGGAGAACAGGCTGGGCCTATGTTGACTCCTTTCCAAAATTTACAAATGTAAGTTTACTTTTTATACATACAGAACATATATACATCAAGAACCTATAAATATACAAAATATAATTTAAAATAATTAAAATATAAACGAAACATTTATACATATATACATCAAGAAACATATTTAATAATACAAAATATAAAAAAAAAAAAAAAAATTATTTAGATAAACTAAACATTTATACATATACACAATTGTCCGTTCCGTAATGTAGTAGTGCTGCAAACCCCTACCTCCAGTAAAAACCTACCTAAAAACGTGAAGTATTGTATTGGTTATATTTTGTATAGAGTAAATAAATCGACGTTAAAAACGTTTTGACAATTTTAAAAATTTATGAACAGTGTTAAAAACGAACTGATTTTGATCAAAAGAGAGGACAGTCTGTCCATTTAATAAAGTACCAATATCTTGTAATTGCTGCTTGAGTAAGCCAATAGTTTGTCCTCGGACACCCGTATGTAGGGAGCATACCAATAGATAATGGTAACAATCTTCAAAAAGGTGGCCACATGCGCAGGCGGGGCTATCCGTTAAATGTCTTAAAAACTTATGACCATTTAAATCGCTGCAGCCTAATCTCAGTTTACTGTGTATTATTTGATTTTTTCTATCTCCAATGTAAAAGTAATGTGGAATAATATCGTCGTTTTTAATCAAGCTGGAAGCAAATGATGACACAAAATTAGAATTTTGCACTTCGGGTTCCAATTTGTTCCATTCTCTGATCGTCGACGGAATAAATGAATTTGAAAAAATGTTTGTTCTACAAAAGTACTCTTCGAGATTTTTACAATTTCTTAAACGGTATGGTGATTTTTTCTCTAGTATAAGGTTAGAAATATAAGACGGAGCTAGACCATTGATTAACTTATAGAATAATTTTAGTTTGTGTCTTCGTCGACGTTCAGCTAATGGAACAAATCCTGTTTCTTTATAGAGTTTTGCATGGCTTGTACCTCTAACCGCTCCACATATAGTTCTTAGTGCATCTAACTGTAAAGTTTCTAATTGTGAAGCTAATTTATCTGAGCAGCCAGCCCAAATTACATCAGCATAATCAAAATGTGGTAGAATGAAAGAAGTATAGATGGTGTTTAATGATTTTCTATTTAGTCGATATTTTAATGATCTAAAACAGTTGATAAGTTTCCCTACTTTATTACAGATATGATTTATATGGACATCCCATTTGCAATTTGGTTGAAAGTTTAGCCCAAGATGTTTATGCTCCGATACTTCTTTTATTCGCACAGTGTCCAAATACAAGTGTGGTTTAGTGTAATTTATTTTAGTTGAAAAAGTTATTGTTTCAGTTTTTAGGGGGTTGAAAGTTACAAGCCATGACTTCGACCAGTTGTTAATAGTAATTAAATCATTATTTAGGATAGCCGCGTCTGCCTGGGGATTCGTTATTTGTAAGTAAAGGGATGTGTCATCTGCAAATAATCTAATATTCGAGTTAATATCATTTACAATATCATTAATATATAACAAAAATAAAAGAGGACCGAGAACCGAGCCCTGGGGGACACCCGCAGGGACAATCCTGGGGTCAGAGGAGGCCCCACTAACAACTACTACCTGCTTTCTGTTTTTTAAATAATCAGTAAACCAATCAAGCAGCCCCCCTCATACACCAGACGCCCTCAGCTTATGACAGAGTCCAGCGTGCCAGACTCTGTCAAAAGCCTTGCTGATGTCACAGAACACTGCCCTTGTATACTTTCCGTGATCTATGGCTTGACAAAAAGAATGAGTTAAATCAATTAGTTGATAGATAGCACTATCTCCCTTTAAGAAACCACTTTGAAACGAAGTTAGTATATTGTTTTCACAAAAGAAGTTGAAGACATGTTTATATATACATTTTTCGAATATTTTTACAACAATGCTTAATAATGATATAGGTCTATAGTTTCCACATTCATGAGGAGATCCTTTTTTGAATATTGCTACTACATTTGCTGATTTCCAAATTTCAGGGACTTTTTTATGAAAGAGGGACAAATTAAATATATAGCAGAGCGGTTGGCTTATTTCATTTACAATAGTTTTTAATATTTTCCCACTGATATCATCGGGGCCTTTAGCTTTTGAGGTATCTAAACATAGAATGATATCTTTAACTTCTTTTGGGCTAAGCACGATCTCTGTGAGAGAGTTTAGGTTTTGTTGAAGGGGTGGCAAGTAATTATTGTCGTCGTTAAGTTTTGATTGGTTAATAAAAAAAGTCATTAAGGGCATTCGCCTTGTCCAGAGGTGTAAAGTGAGTGTGGTTATTTACTTGTAGAGGTACCAGTTCATTGTTGACCGCAGATTTTGATTTCACAAATGAATTAACTAAGTTCCACCAATCCTTGGTACCGAAGTTAGCTTTATTATTAATTCTATCATCTAATCTCTCAAAATAATCTTTTTTTGCTCGTCCTTATTAAAGTTATGTGATCATTTCTGATCTTTCGAAAATTTGCCCAATCTATAGGATTCCCAGACAATTTTGCTTTTCTATGAATTTTGTTTTTCCGTCTTTTCATTTTCCTGATTTGTGAATTCATCCATGGTTTATCTTTTGGTCTTATTGTTACTAATTTGTTTGGAATGTTTTTTTTGGCTAACTTAATTAACTCACTTGTGACGTCAAGACACGTTTGACTGATATTATTTTCATCAAATAGATCGTACCAAGCTACATTAGATGCATCTAAAATAAGGTTGTCGTGGTCCATGTTCCCATAATCCCAAATAATTCTTTGTAAACATTTATAATGGGGTAAATTAAATGCTAGTTTACTAAATATCGGACAATGGTCGCTGCAGAAATTATCAAGGCAGCCAGATTCAACTATAAAATGTTGTGAATTTGTTAAAATTAAATCAATAAGACTATTTTTTCCATAATCATCATATCGAGTTGGTTCTTTGATAACCTGGTTAAGATCTAGTATTATCATAGCATTGTGTAAAAAAGTATTCTGCTTTGCTAACATATCAATATTAAAATCACCGTAAATAAAACAATTAGTAACATCATCAGATGCGGCCAAAGTTATAGACTCAACTATTAGGTTATTAATGAAATTTGTGGACTTTGGCGGTCTATAAAACGTTCCAATTAAAAATACATTATTTATAGTTTTAACTTCCAACCATATTACTTCTATATCGTCAAGTTCTAGATCATGGCGTCTTTTAAAAAGTAGTGAATTTCGAACATAGACTGCGACACCGCCACCATGGTTATTTCTGTCGTTGCGAACGGGGGTGTTATATGAGGGTATAGAAATAGAGGATGAAGGGATATCTTTGTCAAGCCATGTTTCACTTACCGTTATGATGTCATACTCAGAAAGTTCTGCTGAAATTAGGTCAATCTTGTTTCTAATGCTCCTTACATTCAGGTGTACGACGGATATACGATTAGGTGCAGTAGGACCAGGGTTCGTTTCAATATCACCAGAGAGGTTTATTAATAGAAAGATCCAATATAGGGATGTTAATTTTTCAAAAGCATATAGTCCTATATAAAATATCGAATTTACTGATAATACTTCGGTTTTTGAGCAAGTGTCTGGCGAGTCAAAATATGTAATTGAGCAGCAGTTGGGACTAATAGGGGAATAAGTAAAATTGAGGCTAACGGTATAGATGAATGTGGATATTTTTGGTTTCCAGTGTGTGTATAACGGAACGGCGCAGATATATACATACAACAATGGTTTTACATATATACATAATTGATAATAACTAAAGATGATCGATTTCTGACGGCACAGATTTCGTTTGAAACTCCACTAAGCCATCCCTAAGTGACACTTCCATTTTGCTCTATATTTAACTACACGCATATACACTAAAGGTTGTATATATGGAAAACACATGTTAGCTGAAAAGAAAACAAAATAGTCAATTATATTAAGAATATTATAAACTCATGTCAAAGACTATACGGATATCATTAACCTGCTAATATCAGTTATAATAAATGCTAATGACTAAGATCTTATAATGTAATAATAACAGTAGTAATAAATATATATAACCTAGTAATTATCATGTAGTAATAACAGTAATAATATATACAAATAACTTAGATATAATTATGTAATAATAACAGTAGTAATTCGTACAAATAGCTTAGATATTATCATGTACATGTAGTAATAACAGTAATAATACATACAAATAACTTAGATGTTATCATATAAGAATAACAGTAATAATACATACAAATAGCTTAGATATTATCATGTAAGAATAACAGTAATAATACATACAAATAGCTTAGATATTATCATATAACTAATGATTAAGAAATCATCATATAACAATGGCAGTAATAATGCATACTAATAACTAAGATATCATTATGTAAAAATAACAGTAATAATACATACAAATAGCTAAGATAATAAATAACAGTAATAATACATACAAATAACTTAGATATTATCATGTAAGAATAACAGTAATAATACATACAAATAGCTTAGATATTATCATATAACTAGTAATTAGTATATTATCATATAACAATAGCAGTAATAATACATACTAATAACTAAGATATCACCATGTAAAAATGTTAGCAACAGTGGTTTGGCAGTTAACGTTAAAGACAGGCTTTACAATAACCTGATAATACAATTGCAACAATAGTTAGATATTGGCTTAAGTTACTAAATCCCAAATCAGATAAAAACAATAACGGCTTAAAAATGACAGAGCCACAAACAGTTGTCACGATAGTTTCATGACATGTACCTAAAAGTAACCCAATGCATGTGCGAATATTTTCAATTCGTCATTATTATAACCTGACATGGCACTCATCATGTAACTAAAACAAGGTCTTATAGATGTTTGAAAAATTTCCAGCTTAGCAACTTCATTACAATTTCATAACGCACGACAGCTATGTCTGAATTTATCTGTGAATTATAGCACAATCTAAAACATGAATTGGTATATATATATATATCCCTACATAGTAGATTTGTAAATTTGGTGTCATCATTACGGCTTTGTGCATCCAGTGTGTCTACCACACAGTTAATATTACTTAGTGATTAATTTCAATTTTCATTGACTTGACAGTAGTATGGCAGGATGTGACACTGACAATGTCGCTGACAGTTGTGGGCAAATCAGTCTGGTAATATAACTAATACATGTTAAATATTTTCAATTGACAATGACATGACATTTTGAACTTGACAGTGGCATGTCAGGACATGACTACAAAGTCGCTCACAGTGTAAAACGAAAACAAGTTTCAATTTAAGTAAAGGAAATCCATTACATAGTCCGTAAGATATACTAATACATGTTAAGTGTTTCGATTGACAATGACATGCTATTTTGAACTTAACAGTGACATAACGGGACATGGCAACTGCAATGTCGCTCACAGTGTAAGACAAAGGCAAGTTTCTATTAGCTTAAACGAATGCCATTACATGCTACATAAGTCGATTCACACAGGGATAACAAGACATGGCAACTACCATGCCGCTAAATATTTTTGATCGACACTGGCAATGTCGCTGACAGTTGTGAACAAAGCAGTCACTCACTATTGGTTAAAGATAAAGCTGATAAGTATTTTCGATTAACAAAGACATGACAGATGATGTCGTATAACAGTGACATGAATTTTAACAGAATATCTAAGTACCCAATCACATGCCTATTGAGTTAAGAGAAGCCTTTTCATGTTAAATAGCCCCGATTGATATTGGCATAACAAATTCAACAGATAACTATCAAATTATAGCACAATCTAAAACATGAATTGGTATATATATCCCTACATAGTAGATTTGTAAATTTGGTGTCATCATTACGGCTTTGTGCATCCAGTGTGTCTACCACACAGTTAATATTACTTAGTGATTAATTTCAATTTTCATTGACTTGACAGTAGTATGGCAGGATGTGACACTGACAATGTCGCTGACAGTTGTGGTCAAATCAGTCTGGTAATATAACTAATACATGTTAAATATTTTCAATTGACAATGACATGACATTTTGAACTTGACAGTAGCATGTCAGGACATGACTACAAAGTCGCTCACAGTGTAAAACGAAAACAAGTTTCTATTTAAGTAAAGGAAATCCATTACATAGTCCGTAAGATATACTAATACATGTTAAGTGTTTCGATTGACAATGACATGCTATTTTGAACTTAACAGTGACATAACGGGACATGGCAACTGCAATGTCGCTCACAGTGTAAGACAAAGGCAAGTTTCTATTAGCTTAAACGAATGCCATTACATGCTACATAAGTCGATTCACACAGGGATAACAAGACATGGCAACTACCATGCCGCTAAATATTTTTGATTGACACTGGTAATGTCGCTGACAGTTGTGAACAAAGCAGTCACTCACTATTGGTTAAAGATAAAGCTGATAAGTATTTTCGATTAACAAAGACATGACAGATGATGTCGTATAACATGGCATGAATTTTAACAGAATATCTAAGTACCCAATCACATGCCTATTGAGTTAAGAGAAGCCTTTTCATGTTAAATAGCCCCGATTGATATTGGCATAACAAATTCAACAGATAACTATCAACTAAAGAGAAAAACAGATACATGTTAAATAATTTCTTTTGACAGTGAAAAAGAATTTGACTTTAGAGAAAACTAATACAATGCTAAATATTTTCAATTGACAATAACACGACAATTTGACTGATAATGATCATTGTACTTGCCAGTAGTATGGCATGATGTGACACTGGCAGTGTCGCTGAAAGTTGTGGGCAAGACTGTCTTGAGATATAACTAATACATGTTAAAAATTTCATTTAACAATGTTTTAAAATATCTGACAGATAATGATCTATGTGCTTGATAGGGGTATGACAAGAGATGGCACTCACATTGCCATGTCAGTTGTAGACAAAGTAATGTCTATTGGCTTAAGAAGACCTAATACGTGTTAAAATTTTCAACTGACAATGATATGACAATTTTGATGGAAAATGTCCGTACACCCCCTCCCCACCCCGTTATAGCAAAAGATCACCTATCAATGTGAATGATTTCTATAACATTATAAATTTACATGCGTATATAATGTCTTCATGATAATTATATGACAGTTATAATATAATACATAAAATGTAAATTATTTAATATTTATATTTGATCAGAATCAAATCTTATCAGTAAGTCATTTTAAAACGCATCATATAGTTAATATGTTGATTTACAACCGCACGAGAATTATTAACTTTGGGTTGATTTTCCTTTCTGTTGAGTTAAGTATATCTATTCATATTTTTAAGATTAACATGACAGTTAAGATAATGTCAATTGTTATTACCTGACTTTAACATTCTATAGTATAACAATAACATGTGATAAAAGAGGGGCTACGCTACAATCTATATGCATAGTCATTATAAGTATTTGCTTATTGTAGTTATTATCTAGTGGTAGGCATATTTTCAACCTGACAATGGCGTGACATATGCCATGACAAGACATGACATAGTGATGACATGCCAGAGCCTATTAGTAACTTTATTGATTTTCCATCTTATGGGCTTATCACAATCTAAAACATCGATTAAGTTATTATAAACTAGTATAAATTATATTGTATTTGACAATTAACATGGTAATTATGACAATAACATTGTAATTATGACCTACTATTTAACAGCTACTAATAAACATCTAGTGATTCGTGTGCGTTGTCTGGGTCGCCAATTTTGTAGCCAGGTATATCGCTTTTCTGATTGATTCGAATTGGATCACTCCCTTTACCATCCTTTAGGAACTCACGGAAATATATCCTTCCATCAAACGTCCAACAGCTATGCAGATCTTTGGAGCGATACGCTTTTCTAGCAAGACTAAAAAGATACGATCGTCGTCTTGTAAGATCTTCGTTTATGTAGACTGTAGTATTGTTTGCACGGGGTATTTTCAGCTTTTTACGATCACTCATGAGTTGTCTTTTGTGTTTGTAACTAGACAGTCGAACAATAATTTGACGGGGTCCGTTTTCTGTTTCTACCTCTGTATTATACTGGATTCTCTTTCTCCCTACACGATGGCAATTTTCTATGTGATCGTGACCAAAACTAGGACATACACACTTAATTATTTCAAGGGCAACGTCCTCTACGTTTTCCGAGATTCGGGTCTCAGGACGATGGCGAACAAACAAAGAAGATGACGAACCGGCAGAAAATACGGATATGACCGAGAAACTTAGACAACGATGGCTCAACTTTCGAGTGTTGAAATGTTTCCTGCCCATTATAGAAGAAAGGCAACACGAAGAGTGTATCGGCTGCAAGTACGAACATCCCAGACAGAGATACCACTCGTGTCTGGGACTAGGCGTTTCTTCCATAACGGGTCAACCTTCGCCCCCGTGGACGATTACAATCACTACCTCTGGGTGGACGAGCCGAAATGGCAAGACATCGATAACGTGCTAGGTATTCAAAGAAAAAAGAATTAGTAAAATCGGTCAAAAAATAACAAAGTTACGACTATGCATTGTCAGTTTTTTCGTTCGTAAAATTCGGTGATTTTGGATTCGTAAAACGTTTTGAAAATATATTTAAACAACGTTCGCACCCCATTTTTGGGGGGGTAGGTCAAAGTTTCAGAAAGATCCCATGGTTAGATTCTGAGAAATCCGATTTGCAGAAAATACACACAAAAAAAAAATAATAATAATCTTAACAGAAACAATAAGCTTTCATATGTAATATGAAAGCTTAATAACTTTAACAGAAACAATAAGCTTTCATATGTAATATGAAAGCTTAATAAGAATAATAATTTTAACAAAAACAATAGTGTTTCACACAATCTTCGCAGTGTGAAACCCTAACTAGACATGCATGCAGGAATGACGGGTTTCACTGGCGCCACGTTACCTTTGAACTTGTGTCACTTTCGGTGCCACGTTACCCTTGAACATATGTCACTTCCGGTACCAAAGAAACCAATAAACTGGTTTCCACATAAGCATTGCACACATCAAATAAAATGGACACAGAATCAACCGAACCCAGCAATATCAATTCATTTTATACATTTGTTGCATGTAAGTGTACAGTACTTCCGGTGATAATGAAAATGTTCAATTACTTTTATGAAATCAGAAATGGCAAAAGGCATCACATGGTGAAAATTTTATGCAAATCGAATAATATATGCCACTTTTATAGACCCAAAACCATGAAAAGTGACGTGTAGAAAATCGGCTATTTCTCGGCAACCGTACAAGTTAGAAACGATTTTGTGGCATCTGTATGATCGTATTGGTCCATTCTATTTGTTGATTGGCATCAAATATCATAATTTTAAAAAACATTACAAATCAGACTCATTTGAATAAAATTTCTTTTTTGAAGGCTAAAAAAAAAGTTTTTGCCAAAACGACATTACTTCCGGTGACATTAAAAACGTTAAATTAGTTTTATAACATCCTCTATGACATTGGGCTTCAAAGGGTGAAAATCTTATGAAAATCGAATAATAATTGACACTTTTATGGGCCAAAAACCTACAAAAGTGACCTTTCGAAAACCGCCTATATCTCGGCAATCGAACAAGTTAGAAACAATTTTATGATATCTATATGACCGTATGAGTTTTGTTAGTATGTTAATTTAAATCAATAGTTAATATTCATATTACATATTAAATAATTCTTGGTTGAAAAAAAATATCGATTTAAAAGTTAAAAATGCAGTTTTTGACCAAATGGTGTCACTTCCGGTGTCAATTTTAAATTATAATCAACTTGATATGACGCATACTTGCTTTTTGAATCAAATGATGTCACTTTTGTGAATATCCATTAATAATTGACTATTTTACAAGCAAAATTACGAAAACAGTGACTTATGCAAAACTGCCCTTTTCTCGGCAACTGCTTATATTACAAACTAATTTTCACATACATTCTCTTCGTATGGATTATAGCTACAAGTTTATAAAAGTTATGTAAAAATATTTTAAAATCTGAAAAGCCTGAATGGGTTGTAAATAGGTCAATTTTACGCCTTTTTTCACCTCTTAATCCAATTTGCTAGAAAATGAAATAGAAATTAAAAAAACTGCTTCCGCCATTTTTTGCGCCTTGAAAGGACCCACTCTTTGAGTCATATAATATTTGGTTTTGAAGATCGTAAATAACTGTCAAAATTGTAGTTTTTGGTAAAATTATGCCACTTCCGGTGCCGACAGATAACACTATCGGTAACAAAAAAAATGACAATTGAGACAACGAAGCACATGAACTTTGTTTTATACAAATCGAACAATAACAAAATAATCTAGGAATGAAAAACTGAATTAGCCAATGGCGGCCAAGGAAAATTACTGAGACAAAAATTTTTAACATTTTTGCGCAAATCAGATGACTGTTTAATTCTGTGCACAACACGACTAA
Source organism: Patella depressa (assembly GCA_948474765.1). NCBI lineage: Eukaryota > Metazoa > Mollusca > Gastropoda > Patellidae > Patella > Patella depressa. The sequence continues at coordinate 58,075 of CAOLEZ010000009.1, read as the reverse complement.
AACATATTCATAAATAAAAAAGTTTTTTGTAAAATTTTAAATTTTCGAAATTTGGCGCCTAATATCTTCGAAGATTTGCCAAAAATCAAAAATCGAAAGTAGCGTAGCTATGTGCCATGTCTCCGGCTATGCCAAAATGTACCGAAAGTTAAAATCCAATGATTATTGTTAAAATTACTGCAATATTTTTAAAAACGATAACTTCGGTGATTTCGGACATTTCGCATTGTCGCAGAACGTTCAAAATAGCTTTATCCTCTAAGTCACACCCACTTTCCCAGTAAAACCGAAGAAATCGTAACGATGCGACAAGCAGTTGCTGAGATCTACTCAAAACAAAAGAATAATAATAATAATAATAAGAATAACTAGACCTGCATGCAGGAATGACGGGTTTCACTGGTGCCACGTTACCCTTTAACATGTCACTTCCGGTGCCACGTTACCCTTGAACATATGTCACTTCCGGTACCAATGAAACCATTACACAGGTTTCCCCATAAGCATTGCACACATCAAATAAATTGGACGCAGAATCAACCAAATCCAGCAAATATCAATTCATTTGTTACTTGTAAGTGATCCTGACAAAATTACATTACTTCCGGTGATAATGAAAATATTCAATTAGTTTTATGAAATCGGAAATGACATATGACATCATATAGTGAAAATTTTATGTAAATAGAATAATATTTGCCACTTTTATAGACCAAAAACCTTGAAAAGTGACTTGTAGACAATCGACTATTTCTCTGCAACCGTACAAGTTAGAAACCATTTTGTGGTGTCTGTATGATCGTATGGGATCAATCTATTTGTTGAATGGAATCAAATATCATAATTTTGAAAACATTTCAAATCAGACGCATTTGAATAAATTATCTGTTTTGCAGGCTAAAAATTCAGTTTTTGACAAAATGACATCACTTCCGGTGATACTAAAACAGTTAAATTAGTTCTATGAAATCGTAAATGGCATAAGACATCATATGGTGAAAATTTTATGAAAATCGAATAACAACTGATTCTTTTAGAGCCAAAATGAAGTAAAAAGTGACTTGTGGAAAATCGTCCATTTCTCTGCAACCATACAAGTTAGAAACCATTTTGTGGTATCTATATGATCGTATGGGTTCATTCTATTTGTTGATGGGAACCAAATTTCACAACTCTAAAAATATTACAAATAATACTCATTTGAATGAAAAATGTATTTTTAAGGCTAAAAATTCAGTTATTGCCTTTACGTCACTTCCGGTAACAGCGAAAGTGTTAAAACGGTTTGGAATAGTCGACTGTGGCAATGGGCAACAGACAGTGAAAGAAAATTGAAAATCGAATAATAATTGATTCTTTTACAGCCAAAATAACGTGAAAAGTGACTCATGCAAAATTGCCCATTTCTCGGCAACTGCTTATATTACAAACTAAATTTCACATACATTCTCTTTGTATGGATTATTGCTACAAGTTTATAAAAGTATCGAAGAAATATTTTAATATATGAAGACACTGGATGGGTTGTAAATAGCTTATTTTTACCCCTTTTTTTACCTTTTAACCGAAATGGCCCGAAAACAAAATCGAAATTAAAAAAACTGAGTCCGAGATTTTGTGCACCTTAACAGGGCGCATCTTTTGAGTAAGATCAGATTAGTAGAAAATAGTATTTGCTTTCAAAAAGTGGTACCGAACTGTCAATATTGTAGTTTTTGCTGAATTTACGCCACTTCCGGTGCCTACAGGAAACTTTACCGGTAACAAAAAAAATGGCATTTTGAACCACGGAACCTATGAACATGGTTTTATACAAATCGAACTATAAATAATTAATGTAGGACTGAAAAACTGAATTAGCCAATGGCGGCCAAGGAAAATTACGGAAACAAAAAATGTTGACATTTTTGTTCCAATCAGATGACTCTTTAATCTTGGTTAAAATGTCATATAACAATATTAATAAATAAAAAAGTGTTAAAACGGTTTGGAATAGTCGAGTCCGAGATTTTGTGCACCTTAACAGGGCGCATCTTTTGAGTAAGATCAGATTAGTAGAAAATAGTATTTGCTTTCAAAAAGTGGTACCGAACTGTCAATATTGTAGTTTTTGCTGAATTTACGCCACTTCCGGTGCCTACAGGAAACTTTACCGGTAACAAAAAAAATGGCATTTTGAACCACGGAACCTATGAACATGGTTTTATACAAATCGAACTATAAATAATTAATGTAGGACTGAAAAACTGAATTAGCCAATGGCGGCCAAGGAAAATTACGGAAACAAAAAATGTTGACATTTTTGTTCAAATCAGATGACTCTTTAATCTTGGTTAAAATGTCATATAACAATATTAATAAATAAAAAAGTTTTTTGTAAAAATTTAAATTTTCAAAATTTGGCGCCTAATATCTTCCAAGATTCGTCGAAAATCAAAAATCAAAAGTAACATAGCTATGTCCCCTGTTTCTGGCTATGTCAAAATGCATCATATGCTAAAATCCAATGATTATTGTTAATATTACGGCAATATTTTAAAAAACGACATTTTCGGTGATTTCGGATATTTCGCAATGTCGCAGAATGCCGGGAATAGCTTTAATCTCTAAGTCACACCCACTTTCCCAGTAAAACTGAAGAAATTGTATCGATCCGACAAGAAGTTGCTGAGATATAAGCAAATTGGAAAAAAAAAAAAATAATAATAAGAAGAATAATAATAAGAACTAGACCTGCATGCAGGAATGACGGGTTTCACTGGTGCCACGTTACTCTTAAACATGTCACTTCCGGTGTCAAGTTACCCTTGAACATATGTCACTTCCGGTACCAACGAAACAACTAAACAGGTTTCCAAATTAACGTTGCACACAAATAAAATGGACGCAGAATCAACCAATCAATCCAGCAATATCAAGTCATTTTATACATTTGTTACTTGTAAATGATCTTGACAAAATTAAATTACTTCCTGTGTTAATGAAAATGTTCAATTAGTCTTATGAAATCAGAAATGGCATACGATATCATATTGTGAAAATTTTATGTAAATCGAATAATAATTGCCACTTTTAAAGACCAAAAAACTTGAAAAGTGACTTGTAGAAAATCTGCTATTTCTCTGCAACCGTACAAGTTAGAAACCATTTTGTGGTATCTGTATGATCGTATGGGTTCATTCTATTTGTTGATTGGCATCAAATATCATAGTTTGAAAAAGATTTCAAAACAGACTCATTTGAATAAAATATCTGTTTTGAAGGCTAAAAATACAGTTTTTGCCAAAATGACGTTACTTCCGGTGATAATGAAAATCTTAAATTACTTGTATGAAATCCCACATGACATTAGGTATAGCATGGTGTGACGTTTATGAAAATCGAATAATAATTGACCCTTTTATGGCCCCGAAACCTTCAAAAGTGACCTGTAGAAAACCGTCTATTTCTCGGCAACCGAACAAGTTAGAAACCATTTTATGATATCTATATGACCATATGAGTTTTGTTTATATGTGAATTTAAACCAAAAGTTAAAATTATTAATACATATTAAGTTATTCTTGGTTGAATAAAACATTGATTTAAAAAGTTTAAAATGCATTTTTTGACCTAATGATGTCACTTCCGGTGTCAATTTTAAATTGTAATCAACTTGATATGACTCTACGTGCTTTTTGAATCAAATGATGTCACATTTATAAAAATCCAATCATAATTGACTATTTTACAGGCAAAATAACGAAAACAGTGACTTGTACAGAACTGCCAATTTCTTGGTAACTGCTTATATTACAAACTAATTTTAACATACATTTTCTTCGTATGGATTATAGCTACAAGTTTATAAAAGTTACGAAGAAATATTTAAGATCTGAAAAGCCTGAATAGGTTGTAAATAGGTCAATTTTACACCATTTTTAGCCTCTTAATCGAATTTGCTCGAAAATGAAATCGAAATTAAAAAAACTGCTTCCGACATTTTTTGCGCCTTGAAAGGGCACACTCTTTGAGTCAAATAATTTTTCCAAAAAATAATATTTGTTTTCGAAAAATGGTACCTAACTGTCAAAATTGTAGTTTTTGGTAAAATTATGCCACTTCCGGTGCCGACAGATAACACTTCCGGGAATAAAAAAAATGACAATTGAGACAACAAAGCATATGAACTTTGTTTTATACAAATCAAACAATAAAAAATTAATCTAGGACTGAAAAACTGAATTAGCCAATGGCGGCCAAGGAAAATTACTGAGACAAAAATTTTTAACATTTTTGCACTAGTCAAATGACTCTTTAATTCTGTGCACAATACGACTAAAAAATATTCATAAATAAAAAAGTTTTTTGTAAAATTTTAAATTTTCGAAATTTGGCGCCTAATATCTTCGAAGATTTGCCGAAAATCAAAAATCGAAAGTAGCGTAGCTATGTGCCCTGTCCCAGGCTATGCCAAAATGTATCGAAAATTAAAATCCAATGATTATTGTTAAAATTACTGCAATATTTTCAAAAACGATAACTTCGGTGATTTCGGACATTTCGCATTGTCGCAGAACGTTCAAAATAGCTTTATCCTCTAAGTCACACCCACTTTCCCAGTAAAACCGAAGAAATCGTAAGGATACGACACGTAGTTGCTGAGATCTATTCAAATTGGAATCTGAATAATAATAATAATAAGAATAATAATTTTAACAAAAACAATAGTGTTTCACACAAGCTACGCAGTGTGAAACCCTAATAATTTTTAACAAAAACAATAGTGTTTCACACAAGCTTCGCAGTGTGAAACCCTAATAATAATAATAACTAGACCTGCATGCAGGAATGACGGGTTTCACTGGTGCCACGTTACCCTTAAACATGTCACTTCCGGTGCCAAGTTACCCTTGAACATATGTCACTTCCGGTACCAACGAAACCACTAAACAGGTTTCCAAATTAACATTGCACACAAATAAAATGGATGCAGAATCAACCAAATCCAGCAATATCAATTCATTTCATACATTTGTTACTTGTAAATGATCTTGACAAAATTACATTTCTTCCGTTGTTAATGAAAATGTTCAATTAGTTTTATGAAATCAGAAATGGCATACGATATCATATAGTGAAAATTTTATGTAAATCGAATAATAATTGCCACTTTTAAAGACCAGAAAACTTGAAAAGTGACTTGTAGAAAATCGACTATTTCTCTGCAACCGTACAAGTTAGAAACCATTTTGTGGTATCTGTATGATCGTATGGGTTCATTTTATTTGTTGATTGGCATCAAATACCATAATTTGAAAAACATTTCAAAACAGACTCATTTGAATAAAATATCTGTTTTGAAGGCTGAAAATACAGTTTTTGCCAAAATGATGTTACTTCCGGTGATAATGAAAATCTTAAATTACTTGTATGAAATCCTAAATGGCATTAGGTATAACATGGTGTAACGTTTATGAAAATCGAATAATAATTGACACTTTGATGGCCCAAAAACCTTCAAAAGTGGCCTGTAGAAAACCGTCTATTTCTCTGCAACCGAACAAGTTAGAAACAATTTTATGATATGTATATGACCATATGAGTTGTGTTTATATGTGAATTTAAACCAAAAGTTAAAATTATTAATACATATTAAGTAATTCTTGGTTGAATAAAACATTGATTTAAAAAGTTTAAAATGCAGTTTTTGACAAAATGACGTCACTTCCGGTGTCAATTTTAAATTGTAATCAACTTGGTATGACGCTACATGCTTTTTGAATCAAATGATGTCACTTTTATAAAAATCCAATAATAATTGACTATTTTACAGGCAAAATAACGAAAACAGTGACTTGTACAGAACTGCCCATTTCTTGGTAACTGCTTATATTACAAACTAATTTTAACATACATTTTCTTCGTATGGATTATAGCTACAAGTTTATAAAAGTTACGAAGAAATATTTTAAAATCTGAAAAGCCTGAATAGGTTGTAAATGGGTCAATTTTACACCATTTTTAGCCATTTAATCGAATTTGCTCGAAAATGAAATCTAAATTAAAAAAACTGCTTCCGCCATTTTTTGCGCCTTGAAAGGGCACACTCTTTGAGTCAAATAATTTTTCCAAAAAATAATATTTGTTTTCGAAAAATGGTACCTAACTGTCAAAATTGTAGTTTTTGGTGAAATTATGCCACTTCCGGTGCCGACAGATAACACTTCCGGTAATAAAAAAAATGACAATTGAGACAATGAAGCATATGAACTTTGTTTTATACAAATTGAACAAAAAAAAATTAATCTAGGACTGAAAAACTGAATTAGCCAATGGCGGCCAAGAAAAATTACTGAGACAAATTTTTTTAACATGTTTGCACTAGGCAGATGACTCTTTAATTCTGTGCACAATACGACTAAAAAATATTCATAAATAAAAAAGTTTTTTGTAAAATTTTAAATTTTCGAAATTTGGCGCCTAATATCTTCGAAGATTTGCCGAAAATCAAAAATCGAAAGTAGCGTAGCTATGTGCCCTGTCTCAGGCTATGCCAAAATGTATCGAAAGTTAAAATCCAATGATTATTGTTAAAATTACTGCAATATTTTCAAAAACGATAACTTCGGTGATTTCGGACATTTCGCATTGTCGCAGAACGTTCAAAATAGCTTTATCCTCTAAGTCACACCCACTTTCCCAGTAAAACCGAAGAAATCGTAACGATGCGACAAGCAGTTGCTGAGATCTACTCAAAACAAAAGAAGAATAATAATAATAATAAGAACTAGACTTGCTTGCAAGGCTGAAGGCTTTCACCTTACCCAAGGCAGCACAAAATGCCCACCACTCACCCCTTAAAACACACACACACACTTAAACAACTCAGACATTGACACTCTCTGTGCATGCGCATTACGATAGAAGGGAAGTGAAAAATATAGTTGAACAATTTACAACATTATGAACTTGGATCGGTAGAATCCTACAGACTCCAGAAATCTAAATACGCAATCAAAAACGCAAAAATTCTAAAAGAAAAAATTACAATTTTAGTACATTTTCAAATTTTCAGGAAAAAAAGAGAACTGCGTGGTATTGCAATTCGACCTATATCGCATCCGCAATGTCCCCGGCTCTACAAAAATATAACTTTTTCGAAAATCGGTTGGGAATTGAGATTATTAGGACCTATTTTCATTTATGCACGTTAAAGATTTACTTTACTTCAGGTCTGTTCAGAACTTTCGCAACACTTCTAAGTACTTATGCTTAAAACATAGAAAAAATCATTATTCAGAACTCTATCTGCTTTAGTTTCAGAGATCTACACGAGAATGAAAAAAAAACAGTTTTTCGAATGGGACAAAAAAAAAAGATCGTGTCAGATCTTAACCAAAACCAAGAATCATACCTTTCAACATCAACTTTTCAACATTTGTCCAGAGGGGTGCCTTCCTTATAAATACTTTCGGTAAATAGCGTCATTTTCGCTGGTATCATATGATGGCGTCATGTAGACAAAAAACCTGGGATAATAATTTCAGGAGTAACTGTTATTGACTAAAATGAATTATTTTCACTCTAGAAGCAGCATTACCAGATATTGGTTACCAGTAAAACACCTTTAGTTCAAATATTGCCTCTTTCAAAAAAAGCTCTCTATATAATGCTTTATACGTAGGCAAAACGTTGCGATTATGACCAACTCGGACTTTTGTCAATGTCACACCAAGTTTACACGGGACTTTGGAATCACGTCCATATCAACTACTCAAATATGCAACTGGTTCAAAAATTGATTAAATATTCAATGAAATATCTACAATTTTGTGATTTCGTGCACGTTAAAGATTTGACGTCACTACATGTAATATATAAAAATTTAATATTTATTACAGATAGAGTCCATGCTCAAACTGGTTATCTCAACTGAGAACGACATGGTTATCTCAATTCGACCTTTATCCCATCCGCGATATCCCCGGCTGTACAAAAATATAATTTTTTCGAAAATCGGTTGGGAATTGACATAATTAGAACCGATTTTCATTCGTGCACGTTAAAGATTTACATCACTTCCGGTCTGGTTCACAACTTTCGCAATAGTTCTAAGTACTAAATGTTTAAAACATAGGAAAAATCAATATTCAAAACTCTATCTGTTTTAGTTTCAGAGATCTACACGAGAATAAAAAAAAAACGAGTTTTCCGATTGGGACAAAAAAGTATCGTTAGTGTCAAATAATAACCAAAACCCAGAATCATACATTCAACATTAATTTTTCAGCATTTTTATTGAGGAGTGCCTTCCTTATAAATAGCTTCAAGAGAGAGGTTTATTTTCACTGGTATGAAATGATGACGTCATGGAGACAAAAATCCTGCGATATTAATTTCAGGGGTAACTATTATTTACTAAAACGAATTATGTTCACTCTAGAAGCACCAGTAACAGATATTGGTTACTATTAAAACACCCTTAGTTCAAATATTGTCACTTTTAAAAAAATCTCTATATATATGCTTTATACGTATGCAAAACGTTCCAATTATGACCAATTCGGACTTTTGTCGATGTCAAACCAATGTGTACACGGGACTTCGGAATCGCGTTTTCATGTCAGCTACTCAAATATGTAACTGGTTCAAAAATTGATTTTATATTCAATGAAATATCGGCAATTTTCTGATTTCGTGCACGTTAAAGATTTGACGTCACCAACATATAAAATTTCGATATTTATTAGTAACAGAGTCCATGCTCTAACTACATTACACTTTCTATGACCGGTGCAATATTCGTACTTCTGCACGATACTACTGCAAGATACAACTACAGCCTCTTAAAAATTGGATTTGCTTATAAACAGCGCGAGCCGTCGATTTGTGTCGAGATGATTACGGCTATGAGGTAATTTTGGCCAAGGAGAAACAATATTAATTCAAAGACTAATTATTACAAACATAAATCAAATATTTCTGCTACAGGGTCACTATACCCTTATTTTGAATAGAAGTAAAGACTCAAAGTTGAAATACTTTTTGCCCAAATATCGCCACTGTGAGAGAAAAAGGGACTTTTGAATATGCTCTAAACGTTGCTAATACGTACAGATTGTATCAACTCTTACTGCATGTTTCGCTTAATAATGAAAGGTGACGTTTTCAATTTTCGATCCCTTTGTTCTCATACTCCTGATATTTCTAAATGTTGCGCAGTGGTTTCATACCTAAGACTACCGATAAAACTCTCTGTAGAAGAAGTTAAAAAAAAAAAATTACGTTGACTTTTCGAGAAAACGACGTCTAAAAATGCTCCAAATGGTAAAAATACGACGTTTTGGATTTTCAATCTCGTTTTTCGAATACTTATGACATTTAGAGAAATTGTACAATGGTTTCACACAATACACCACCTATAAGACTCTCGAATGAGAAAGTTTTAAAAAAATCGTAGGCGGCGTTTTCGAGAAATACGCGTCTAAAGTTGATCGAAATAGCAAAATACCTTACTTTTCAAACTCAGATAACTTTTTTATTTTTTGATAGAAACTTCTCGCTATAGTACCATCTTGTAGATAATTCACGTGGCTATCAAACGATATAATACTTTAACTACTCGGTAAACAACCAATCGATACATCTTATTTGGCGCACAGGCACCCATTTTTCTGAATTTTGTCAAACTTTGGATACCTTTCTTGACCACTTCCGGTGATTAGAGGATTTCCATTTATAGTTTAAGGAACAATTCAGACATCTCTGTTCATCTTCCCAAAGTTTTAGACAAATCATAGGCGCGGTTTTAAAAAAATAAGCCTTACCGTTTTTGACCAAAATGCAAAAAAAGGTGAAAAATCAAAGTTAATATTTCAGAACAAAACTTATATTGTTGGAATCGGATTGACAACAGCTATCCAAAAATATAATTAGAATTTCAAAATTCAAAAAAACAAAAAAATTAACAAATTTTTGAAAATTTTCCAATATTCACCAAAAAAATGAGAGCGACAAAGTTTCTCAATTCGATATTTTTCAACTACTATCTACTCGGAAATGTCTCCCGCTATCCAAAAATATAAATATCTGAAAAATCGATTGAGAATTAACAGAATTACGGCCGATTTTCAATTTTCGTGCACGCTAAAGATTTCACGCATTTCCGCTATGCGCACAAATCTCGAAATAGTTTTAAGGAGTAACCACCACCCATTTTCCCGTAAGAAAATCAAACTTCAGACCTCTATCTCTTATAGTTTCTGAGATCTAGCTTCCCCCAATTAAAAAAAATAATAATCTTAGTAATAACAATAGCCTTTCACCATTTTCAATGGTGAAAGCCTAATAATAATTTTAACAAAAACAATAGTGTTTCACACAAGCTTCGCAGTGTGAAACCCTAATAATAAGAACTAGACCTGCATGCAGGAATGACGGGTTTCACTGGTGCCACGTTACCCTTGAACATGTCACTTCCGGTGCCAAGCTACCTTGAACATATGTCACTTCCGGTACCAACGAAACCAATAAACAGGTTTCCAAATAAACATTGCTCACATTAAAAAAAAAACGGGGAATCAACCAAATCCAGCAATATCATTTCATTTTATACATTTGTTACTTATAAATGATATTGACAAAATTACATTTCTTCCGGTGTTCATAAAAATGTTTTATTAATTTTATGAAATTAGAAATGGCATAGATATCATAATATAGTGAAAAAAGTTTTGTAAATTGAATAATAATTGCCACTTTTAAAGACCAAAAAACTTGAAAAGTCACTTGTAGAAAATCGGCTATTTCTCTGCAACCGTACAAGTTAGGAACCATTTTGAGGTATCTGTATGATCGTATGGGTTCATTCTATTTGTTGATTGGCATCAAATATCATAATTTGAAAAAGATTTCAAAACAGACTCATTTGAATAAAATGTCTGTTTTGAAGGCTACAAATACAGTTTTTGCCAAAATGACGTTACTTCCGGTGATAATGTAAATCTTAAATTACTTGTATAAAATGGCATTAGGTATAACATGGTGTAAAGTTTATGAAAATCGAATAATAATTGACACTTTTATGGCCCCAAAACCTTCAAAAGTGACCTGTAGAAAACCGTCTATTTCTCGGCAACCGAACAAGTTAGAAACAATTTTATGATATCTATATGAACATATGAGTTGTGTTTATATGTGAATTTAAACCAAAAGTTAAAATTATTAATACATATTAAGTAATTCTTGTTTGAATAAAACATTGATTTAAAAAGATTAAAATGCAGTTTTTGACAAAATGACGTCACTTCCGATGTCAATTTTAAATTGTATTCAACTTGATATGACGCTACGTGCTTTTTGAATCAAATGATGTCACTTTTATAAAAATCCAATAATAATTGACTATTTTACAGGCAAAATAACGAAAACAGTGACTTATGCAGAACTGCCCATTTCTTGGCAACTGCTTATATTACAAACTAATTTTAACATACATTTTCTTCGTATGGATTATAGCTACAAGTTTTTAAAAGTTACGAAGAAATATTTTAAAATCTGAAAAGCCTGAATGGGTTGTAAATAGATAAATTTTACACCATTTTTAGCCTCTTAATCCAATTTGCTCGAAAATGAAATCAAAATTAAAAAAACTGCTTCCGACATTTTTTGCGCCTTTAAAGGACACACTCTTTGAGTCATATATCTTTTAAAAAAAATAATATTTGTTTTCGTAAAATGGTACCTAACTGTCAAAATTGTAGTTTTTGGTAAAATTATGCCACTTCCGGTGCCGACAGATAACACTTTTGGTAATAAAAAAAATGACAATTGAGACAACGAAGCATATGAACTTTGTTTTATACAAATCGAACAATAAAAAATCAATATAGGACTGAAAAACTGAATTAGCCCATGGCGGCCAAGGAAAATTACCGAGGCAAAAAATGTTAACATTTTTGCGCTAGTCAGATGACTCTTTAATTCTGTACACAACACGACTAAAAAATATTCATAAATAAAAAAGTTTTTTGTAAAATTTTAAATTTTCGAAATTTGGCGCCAAATATCTTCGAAGATTTGCAGAAAATCAAAAATCGAAAGTAGCGTAGCTATGTGCCCTGTCTCCGGCTATGCCAAAATGTATCGAAAGTTAAAATCCAATGATTAATGTTAAAATTACTGCAATATTTTCAAAAACGATCATTTTTTGATTTCGGACATTTCGCATTGTCGCAGAACGTTCAAAATAGCTTTATCCTCTAAGTCACACCCACTTTCCCAGTAAAACCGAAGAAATCGTAACGATGCGACACGTTGTAGCTGAGATCTATTCAAATTGGAATCTGAATAATAATAATAATAAGAATAATAATTTTATCAAAAACAATAGTGTTTCACACACGCTACGCAGTGTGAAACCCTAATAATAATTTTAACAAAAACAATAGTGTTTCACACAAGCTTCGCAGTGTGAAACCCTAACTAGACCTGCAAGCAGCACTGAACCGGCTTTCAGGAATCATACAGGAAGTTTATTATACCATTGCCGACCCATTGATCTACCGAACTATACTTTAGTTGTTTTGTTTCAGTGACACCCTCTATCATATGTAAAAGTAATATTTGCTGGCGAAAAGACCGGTCAAAATTATGGCAAAATTACGTCACTTCCTGTGCCGAAAGAAATTTTTATAGGTGAAAAATAAGTCGAAAATTTGCAACATACAAAATACAAACTTTGTTTAATACATATCGGGCAATGAATAATTAACCTATAACCCATAAACTGAAATTAAGAAGGTAAAATAATTAAAAGTGACCCTTGGAAAATTGGCTAATATTCCACAAGGGAACATGCTAGAAGCCTTTTCTTGATATCAATATGATGATATTTATTCAATCTTACTGCCCATTAGAGTCAGACGTTATAAAGTTTAACAAATAATAAATATAAATCCCTTCAAATAAATGTTTGTTTTGAAGGCTAAAAATACGTTTTTTGCAAAAATTACATTACTTCCGGTGATATTGAAAATGTTAACTTAGTTGATAGAAGTCATAAATGGCATAAGGCATCAAATGGTAAAAAAATTATAAAAATCGAATAATAATTGACACTTTTATAGACCAAAAACCTTGAAAAGTGACTTATAGAAGATTGCCTATTTCTCTGTAACCGTACAAGTTAGAAACCATTTTGTGGTATCTGTATGGTCGTATGGTTTCATTCTATTCGTTGAATCAAATATCATAATTTTAAAAATATTATAAGGCAGACTCATTAGAATAAAATATTTGTTTTTTAGGTTAAAAATACAATTTTTGCAGAAATGACGTCATTTCCGGTCATAGTGAAAATGTAAAATTGGCTTGACCTAGTCCACATTGACATTAGGCATCAAATGGAAAAAAATATTGCAAATCGAATAATAATTCACTCTTTTATAGGCAAAATAACGTGAAAAGTGATGAATGCAAAATTGCATATTTCTCGGCAACTGCTCATATTGCAAATTAATTTTCGCATACATTCTCTTCGTCTGGATTATTGCTACGAGTTTATGAAAATCACAAATAAATATTTCAAAATATGAAGACGCTGAATGAATTGTAAATAATTGAATTTTACACTTTATTTTACATTCTATTCGAAATTGCCCGAAAATGAAATTGAAACTAGACCTGCATGCAGGAATGACGGGTTTCACTGGTGCCATATTACCTTTGAACCTGAACTTGTGTCACTTTCGGTGCCACGTTACCCTTGAACATGTCACTTCCGGTACCAATGAAACCAATATACAGGTTTCCACATAAGCATTGCACACAATAAATAAAATGGAAACAGAATCAAACAAATCCAGCATGTACATGTAAATGATCCTGACATAATTACAGTACTTCCGGTGATAATGTAAATGTTCCATTAGTTTTATGAAATCAGAAATGGCATAAGGCATCACATGGTGAAAATTTTATGTAAATCGAATAATAATTGCCACTTTTATAGACCAAAAACCTTGAAAAGTGACGTGTAGAAAATCGTCTATTTCTCCGCAACCGTACAAGTTAGAAACCATTTTTGGGTATTTATATGACCGTATGGGTTTAATCTATTTGTTGATTGGAATCAAATATCATAATTGTATAAACATTACAAATCAGACTCATTTGAATAAAATATCGGTTTTGAAGGCTTAAAATACAGTTTTTGCCAAAATGACGTTACTTCCGGTGATAATGAAAACGTTAAATTAGTTTTATAACATCGTCTATGACATTAGGCTTCAAAGGGTGAAAATTTTATGAAAATCGAAAAATAATTGACACTTTTATGGGCCAAAAACCTTCAAAAGTGACTTTCAGAAAATCGCCTATATCTCGACAACCGAACACGTTAGAAACAATTTTATGATATCTATTTGACCGTATGAGTTTTGTTAATATGTGAATTTAAACCAAAAGTTAATTTTATTATTACATGTGACATAATTCTTGGTTGAAAAAAATTTCGATTTTAAAAGTTAAAAATTGAGTTTTTGACTAAACGACGTCACTTCCGGTGTCAATTTTAAATAGTAATCAATATGATATGACGCCCACTTGCTTTTGGAATCAAATAATGTCACTTTTGTGAATATCCATTAATAATTGACTATTTTACAGGCAAAATTACGAAAACAGTGACTTATGCAAAACTGCCCATTTCTCGGCAACTGCTTATATTAGAAACTAATTTTAACATACATTCTCTTCGTATGGATTATAGTTACAGGTTTATAAAAGTTAAGTAAAAATATTTTAAAATCTGAAAAGCCTGAATGGGTTGTAAATAGGTCAATTTTACGCCTTTTTTCACCTCTTAATCCAATTTGCTAGAAAATGAAATAGAAATTAAAAAAACTGCTTCCGACATTTTTTGCGCCTTTTAAGGGCACACTCTTTCAGTCATATAATTTTTCAAAAAAATAATATTTGTTTTCAAAAAATGGTACGTAACTGTCAAAATTGTAGTTTTTGGTA
This sequence comes from Patella depressa, assembly GCA_948474765.1. NCBI lineage: Eukaryota > Metazoa > Mollusca > Gastropoda > Patellidae > Patella > Patella depressa. The sequence continues at coordinate 43,069 of CAOLEZ010000009.1, read as the reverse complement.
AAATTATGCCACTTCCGGTGCCGACAGATAACACTTTCGGTAATAAAAAAATGACAATTGAGACAACGAAGCATATGAACTTTGTTTTATACAAATCGAACAATAAAAAATTAATCTAGGACTGAAAAACTGAATTAGCCCATGGCGGCCAAGGAAAATTACTGAGACAATTTTTTTTAACATTTTTGCGCTAGTCAGATGACTCTTTAATTCTGTGCACAACACGACTAAAAAATATTTATAAATAAAAAAGTTTTTTGTAAAATTTTAAATTTTCGAAATTTGGCGCCTAATATCTTCGAAGATTTGCCAATAATCAAAAATCGAAAGTAGCGTAGCTATGTGCCATGTCTCCGGCTATGCCAAAATGTATCTAAAGTTAAAATCCCATGATTATTGTTAAAATTATTGCAATATTTTTAAAAACGCTAACTTCGGTGATTTCGGACATTTCGCATTGTCGCAGAAAGTTCAAAATAGCTTTATCCTCTAAGTCACACCCACTTTCCCAGTAAAACCGAAGAAATCGTAACGATGCGACAATTAGTTGCTGAGATCTATTCAAATTGGAATCTGAATAATAATAATAAGAACTAGACCTGCATGCAGGAATGACGGGTTTCACTGGTGCCACGTTACCCTTGAACATGTCACTTCCTGTGCCAAGTTACCCTTGAACATATGTCACTTCCGGTACCAACGAAACCACTAAACAGGTTTCCAAATAAACATTGTTCACATCAAATAAAATGGACGCAGAATCAACCAAATCCAGCAATATCAATTCATTTTATACATTGTTACTTGTAAATGATCTTGACAAAATTACATTTCTTCCGGTGTTAATGAAAATGTTCAATTAGTTTTATGAAATCAGAAATGGCATACGATATCATATAGTGAAAATTTTATGTAAATCGAATAATAATTGCCACTTTTAAAGACCCAAAAACTTGAAAAGTGACTTGTAGAAAATCGGCTATTTCTCTGCAACCGTACAAGTTAGAAACCATTTTGTGGTATCTGTATGATCATATGGGTTCATTCTATTTATTGATTTACATCAAATACCATAATTTGAAAAAGATTTCAAAACAGACTCATTTGAATAAAATATCTGTTTTGAAGGCTAAAAATACAGTTTTTGCCAAAATGACGTTACTTCCGGTGATAATGAAAATCTTAAATTACTTTTATGAAATCCTAAATGGCATTAGGTATAACATGGTGTAACGTTTATGAAAATCGAATAATAATTGACACTTTTATGGCCCCCAAACCTTCAAAAGTGACCTGTAGAAAACCGTCTATTTCTCGGCAACCGAACAAGTTAGAAACAATTTTATGATATCTATATGACCATATGAGTTGTGTTTATATGTGAATTTAAACCAAAAGTTAAAATTATTAATACATATTAAGTAATTCTTGGTTGAATAAAACATTGATTTAAAAAGTTTAAAATGCAGTTTTTGACAAAATGACGTCACTTCCGGTGTCAATTTTAAATTTTAATCAACTTGATATGACGCTACATGATTTTTGAATCAAATGATGTCACTTTTATAAAAATCCAATAATAATTGACTATTTTACAGGCAAAATAAGGAAAACAGTGACTTATGCAGAACTGCCCATTTCTTGGCAACTGCTTATATTACAAACTAATTTTAACATACATTTTCTTCGTATGGATTATAGCTACATGTTTATAAAAGTTACGAAGAAATATTTTAAAATCTGAAAAGCCTGAATGGGTTGTAAATAGATAAATTTTACACCATTTTTAGCCTCTTAATCCAATTTGCTCGAAAATGAAATCAAAATTAAAAAAACTGCTTCCGACATTTTTTGCGCCTTTAAAGGACACACTCTTTGAGTCATATATCTTTTAAAAAAAATAATATTTGTTTTCGAAAAATGATACCTAACTGTCAAAATTGTAGTTTTTGGTAAAATTATGCCACTTCCGGTGCCGACAGATAACACTTTCGGTAATAAAAAAAATGACAATTGAGACAACGAAGCATATGAACTTTGTTTTATACAAATCGAACAATAAAAAATTAATCTAGGACTGAAAAACTGAATTAGCCAATGGTGGCCAAGGAAAATTACTGAGACAAAATTTTTTAACATTTTTGCGCTAGTCAGATGACTCTTTATTTCTGTGCACAACACGACTAAAAAATATTCATAAATAAAAAAGTTTTTTGTAAAATTTAAATTTTCGAAATTTGGCGCCTAATATCTTTGAAGATTTGACGAAAATCGAAAATCGAAAGTAGCGTAGCTATGTGCTCTGTCTCCAGCTATGCCAAAATGTATCGACAGTTAAAATCCAATGATTATTGTTAAAATTAATGCAATATTTTTAAAAACGATAACTTCGGTAATTTCGGACATTTCGCATTGTCACAGAACGTTCAAAATAGCTTTATCCTCTAAGTCACACCCACTTTCCCAGTAAAACCGAAGAAATCGTAACGATGCGACAAGCAGTTGCTGAGATCTACTCAAAACAAAAGAATAATAATAATAAGAAGAAGAACTAGACCTGCATGCAGGAATGACGGGTTTCACTGGTGCCATGTTACCTTTGAACTTGAAATTGTGTCAATTTCGGTGCCACGTTACACTTGAACATATCTCACTTCCGGTACCAATGAAACCAATATACAGATTTCCACATAAGAATTGCACACATCAAATAAAATGGAAACAGAATCAAACAAATCCAGCAATATTATTTCATTTTATACATTTGTTACATGTAAATGATCCTGACATAATTACAGTACTTCCGGTGATAATGTAAATGTTCCATTAGTTTTATGAAATCAGAAATGGCATAAGGCATCACATGGTGAAAATTTTATGTAAATCGAATAATAATTGCCACTTTTATAGACCAAAAACCTTGAAAAGTGACGTGTAGAAAATCGTCTATTTCTCGGCAACCGTACAAGTTAGAAACCATTTTTTGGTATTTATATGACCGTATGGGTTTAATCTATTTGTTGATTGGAATCAAATATCATAATTGTATAAACATTACAAATCAGACTCATTTGAATAAAATATCGGTTTTGAAGGCTTAAAATACAGTTTTTGCCAAAATGACGTTACTTCCGGTGATAATGAAAACGTTAAATTAGTTTTATAACATCGTCTATGACATTAGGCTTCAAAGGGTGAAAATTTTATGAAAATCGAAAAATAATTGACACTTTTATGGGCCAAAAACCTTCAAAAGTGACTTTCAGAAAATCGCCTATATCTCGACAACCGAACACGTTAGAAACAATTTTATGATATCTATTTGACCGTATGAGTTTTGTTAATATGTGAATTTAAACCAAAAATTAATTACATAATTCTTGGTTGAAAAAAATATCGATTTTAAAAGTTAAAAATTGAGTTTTTGACTAAATGACGTCACTTCCGGTGTCAATTTTAAATAGTAATCAACATGATATGATGCAGACTTGCTTTTTGAATCAAATGATGTCACTTTTGTGAATATCCATTAATAATTGACTATTTTACAGGAAAAATTACGAAAATAGTGACTTATGCAAAACTGCCCATTTCTCGGCAACTGCTTATTTTAGAAACTAATTTTAACATACATTCTCTTCGTATGGATTATAGTTACAGGTTTATAAAAGTTAAGTAAAAATATTTTAAAATCTGAAAAGCCTGAATGGGTTGTAAATAGGTCAATTTTACGCCTTTTTTCACCTCTTAATCCAATTTGCTAGAAAATGAAATAGAAATTAAAAAAACTGCTTCCGCCATTTTTTTGCGCCTTGAAAGGACACACTCTTTGAGTCATATAATTTCTCCAAAAAATAATATTTGTTTAAGAAGAAGGAAACTAACCGTCAAAATTGTAGTTTTTGGTAAAATTATGCCACTTCCGGTGCCGATAGATAACACTTTTGGTAATAAAAAAAATGACAATTGAGACAACGAAGCATATGAACTTTGTTTTATACAAATCGAACAATAAAAAATTAATCTAGGACTGAAAAACTGAATTAGCCAATGGCGGCCAAGGAAAATTACTGAGACAATTTTTTTAACATTTTTGCGCTAGTCAAACGACTCTTTAATTCTGTGCACAACACGACTAAAAATATTCATAAATAAAAAAGGTTTTTGTAAAATTTTAAATTTTCGAAATTTGGCGCCAAATATCTTCGAAGATTTGCCGAAAATTAAAAATCGAAAGTAGCGTAGCTATGTGCCCTGTCTCCGGCTATGCCAAAATGTATCGAAAGTTAAAAACCAATGATTATTGTTAAAATTACTGCAATATTTTCAAAAACGATAACTTCGGTGATTTCGGACATTTCGCATTGTCGCAGAACGTTCAAAATAGCTTTATCCTCTAAGTCACACCCACTTTCCCAGTAAAACCGAAGAAATCGCAACGATGCGACACGCAGTTGCTGAGATCTATTCAAATTGGAATCTGAATAATAATAATAATAATAACTAGACCTGCAAGCAGCACTGAACCGGCTTTCAGGAATCATACAGGAAGTTTATTATACCATAGCCGATCCATTGAGCTACCGAACTATACTTTAGATGTTTTGCTACAGTGAAACCTTCTATCATATATAAAAGTAATATGTGCTGGCGAAAAGACGGGCCAAAATTGTAAATTATCGCAAAATTACGTCACTTCCGGTGCCGAAAGAAATTTTTATAGGGGAAAAATAAGTCGAAAATTCGTAACATACAAAATACAAACTTTGTTTTATACGTATCGGGCAATAAATAACTAACCTGTAACCCATCAACTGAAATTAAGAAGGTAAAAAAATTAAAAGTGACCCTGGGAAAATTGGCTATTATTCGACAAGGGAACATGCTAGAAGCCTTTTCTTGATATCGATATGATGGTATTGATTCAATCTTACTGCCCATTAGAGTCAGACGTTATAAAGTTAATTGAATAATAAATATAAATCCCTTCAAAAAAATGTTTTGTTTTGAAGGCTAAAAATACGTTTTTTGCAAATATTACATTACTTTCGGTGATATTGAAAATGTTAACTTAGTTCATTGAAGTCATAAATGGCATAAGGCATCAAATGGTAAAAATATTATAAAAATCGAATAATAATTGACACTTTTATAGACCAAAAACCTTGAAAAGTGACTTATAGAAGATCGCCTATTTCTCTGTAACCGTACAAGTTAGAAACCATTTTGTGGCATCTGTATGGTCGTATGGCTTGATTCTATTCGTTGATGGGAATCAAATATCATAATTCTAAAAATATTATAAGGCAGACTCATTTGAATAAAATATTTGTTTTTTAGGTTAAAAATACAGTTTTTGCCCAAATAACGTCATTTCCGGTCACAATGAAAATGTAAAATTGGCTTGACCTAGTCCAAAATGGCATTAAGCATCAAATGGGGAAAAAAAATTGCAAATCGAATAATAATTCATTCTTTTATAGGCAAAATAACGTGAAAAGTGATGCATGCAAAATTGCATATTTCTCGGCAACTGTTCACATTACAAACTAATTTTCGCATGCATTCTCTTCGTCTGGATTATTGCTACGAGTTTATGAAAATTACAAATAAATATTTCAAAATACGAAGAGCTGAATGAATTGCAAACAACTGAATTTTACACTTTATTTTACATTTTATTCGAAATTGCCCGAAAATGAAATTGAAATTAAAAAGTCTGAGCTAAGGATATTGTGCACCTTAAATTTTGCAGGGTGCATCATTTTAGTTATATCAGTTTTGAAAAAAATTAATATATGCTTTCAAAAAGTGGTACCGAACTGTCAAAATTGTAGTTTTTATTAATATTACGTCATTTCCGTTGCCGACAGAAAAATTTCACCGTAACAAAAAAAATTACAATTGGGACCACGGAGCTTATGAACTTTGTTTTATATAAATTGAACAATAAATAATTTTTCTGGGTACGAAAAACTAAATTAGCCGATGGCGGCTAATGCAAATTACCGAGACAATTTTTTTTCTCATTTCTGCTCAAGTAGGATGATATTTTAACCCAGTGTAAAATATCGTCAAAAAATATTCATAAATAAGAAGGGTTTTCGTAAAAAAAATATTTTTTTTCAAAATATCAGACATTTTTTCGACTACTTCCGGTTTTACGATTGTTGTCGTGATAGCTTTACGAAGTTCTTTGGATACTTAACTTTCTGTACCAGAAGTGTCAGAAACATCTATTGAGTAGTTTTGGAAGAAAAGATAAAATAAAGAGCTTTTACAAAAATTTAACGATTTTTGAATTTTTTTCAAAGTTTGATGCTATTTTTGGACCACCTATATTATTTCAATGCTTTTCATTTTGGATTCACTATATAGACAATCGATAGGACTTTGAGTAAGAAAAGTTTGAGAAAAATCGTAGGCGTCGTTTTCGAGAAAAGGGCGTCTCAGAATGTTAAAAAATCGGAAAATACTGGATATTTGGCATACAATAATTTATTTCCTTGCCATCGAAATCGTATTATTTACATATCGTATGATGGTCCATTAATAGGCTATCCAACGACACTTTAGTTCTTTTAGTCCGCTATTACCTAAGGGAGAAATCAAGTTTTTCGTAAGTGCGACAATGTTTTTAACCTTTTTTTTTGTTTTTTAAATACTTCCGGTATTGTTATTATTGTCGGAATAGTTTAAATAGCCGGTTTGGGTACTAAAATAGTCATAGGGCTCTGTAATGATATATTACATTTACTGATCAGATAAAATGCCACTGAGAAATCCTATGTCCAAAAGTGAGAAAAATGCAAAAAATTTAAAATATCGAAAATTAACTTTCAATAACTACATACATATTATACATCGTTAGAATCGTAATTAGGTCAGCTATCTGAAAATACAACCTTTTTTCGAAAATCTCTTAAAATAAAAAAATAGTAGAGCATTTTCCAAAATTTCACGATTTTTCGACTTTTTTCGATTTTCAGTCCGTTATTTCACCTATTCCAGATATTTCAAAGTCGTAATGGAATGTTTCGTACTTCAGACTACCACAAGGTCTCTCGATAGAGAAAGTTTCATAAAAATCGCTGAAGTAGTTTTCGAGATACAGGCGTCCAAAAATGCTAAAAATCAGAAAATACTTGATTTTCAGCGTGCCATATTTTGCTTCCTGCTCATGGTATCCGTATGAATTGGGTATCATACGATAGTACAATCCTAGTGCAGTCCAATGGTACCCTTATTGCTTTAATCCGTTGATATCGGGCGGAGAAATCGCGTTTTTCCCCAAAATATCCATTTTTTGCATTTTTTTCAAAATATTGAACATTATTTCGACCACTTCCGGTTTAAATATCCGTGTCGAAATTGCTTTATCAGTTGGTATTGGACTATAACTTCATGTTCCAGAAGTTTCAGAAACGTCAATTCTGCCATAAAACGAAACCCGAGCTCACAAAATGGGAAGAAAATTCGAAAAAAATCGAAAAATAAAGGGCGATAACTCTGAATGAAACTTATATTACTGGAATTGCATGGACGTAAGGTATCCAAAAATATAGGTCAAATTTGAAAATTTTGAAAAATAACAAAAATTGTCTCGTAAGCAACATGTTTTCAATTTTCGAACGCTAAAAGTCATAGACGAATGTTCGAAATCGAAAAATGTGAGATAGCCATTGTCTAACAAAAGATTCAGGGATTCCAAAAAGGTAATTTGTTTGAAAATGGATAAACAATTGACGAAACTATGGCCTATTTTCAATTTTTAGAAAAAATACAAAGTTCGGTCACTTCCGGTATGCGCAGAAATTTGAAAAATATTTTATCAAGTAGCCACCACATGGTTTCCCGACAGAAAATCTAATTCCAGATCGATATCTGTTTTCGATCATGGTGATCTAGGCTCCCGCGGTAAATAATAATAATAATAACTAGACCTGCAAGCAGCACTGAACCGGCTTTCAGGAATCAGACAGGATGTTTGTTATACTATAACCGATCCATTGAGCTACCAAACTATACTTTAGTTGTTTTTCTTCAGTGACACCCTCCCTCATTTGTAAAAGTAATATTTGCTGGCGAAAAGACCGGTCAAAATTGTAAATTATTTCAAAATTACGACTACTTCCGGTTTTACGATCATTGTCGTGATAGCTTTACGAAGTTCTTTGGATACTTATCTTTCTGTACCAGAAGTGTCAGAAACATCCATTGAGTAGTTTTGGAAAAAAAGATAAATTAAAGAGCGTTTACAAAAATTTAACTATTTTTCAATTTTTTTCAAAGTTTGATGCCATTTTTGGACCACCTATATTATTCCAATGCTTTTCATTTTGGATTCACTATATAGACAACCGATAGGACTTTGAGTAAGAAAAGTTTCAGAAAAATCTGCGGCCTCGATTTCGAGAAAAGGGCGTCTCAGAATGTTAAAAAAAATCCGAAAATACTAGATTTTTGGCATACAATAATTTATTTCCTTACCATCGAAATCGTATTATTTAGATACCATATGATGGTCCATTAATAGGACTATCCAACGACACTTTAGTTCTTTTGGTCCGCTATTACCTAAGGGAGAAATCAAGCTTTTTGCAAGTGCGACAATGTTTTTATCCCTTTTTTTTTTAATTTTTTGAATACTTCCGGTATAATTATTATTGTCGGAATAGTTTTAATAGCCGGTTTGGGCACTAAAATAGCCACAGGGCTCTGTAATGATATATTACATTATCTGATCAGATAAAATGCCTCAGAGAAATCCTATGTTCAAAAGTGCCAAAAAAGCAAAACATTTAAAATATCGAAAATTAAATTTCAATAACTACATACATATTATACATCGTTAGAATTGTAATTAGGTCAGCTATTTGAATATACAATCTTTTTTTGGAAATCTCTTAAAATAAAAAAATAGTAGAGCATTTTCCAAAATTTCACGATTTTTCGACTTTTTTCGATTTTCAGTCCGTTATTTCACCTATTCCAGATATTTCAAAGTCTTATTGGATGGCTTCATGCAAAAAACCTCCGAAAGGACTCTCGATAGAAAAAATTTAAAAAAAAGTTGCGGTTAAGTTTTCGAGATACAGGCGTCCAAAAACGCTCCAAATCAGAAAATACTTGATTTTCAGCGTGCTATATTTTACTTCCGGGTCATCGTATCTGTATGAATTGGGTATCATACGATACCCAAATTCCCGTGCAACCCAATGATACCCTAATCCCTTTCATCTGTTGATATCGGACAAAATAATCAGGTTTTTCCCCAAAGCACCCATTTTTTGCATTTTTTTCCAAACATCAGAAATTATTTCGACTACTTCCGGTTTACGGATCGGTGTTGAAATTGCTTTATCTAACTGTCGGACTATATGGCTTTATGTTCCAGAGGTTTCAGAAATATCGATTTATCCTTTCCAAAAAATATAAGGGTTACAAAATGGGCAGAAAATTCGAAAAAATACGAAAAATAAAGGGCGATAACTCTAAATGAAACTTATATTACGGGAATCACATAGACTTCAGGAATTCAAAAATGTAGCTCAAATTTGCAAATTTTGAAAAATAACAAAAATTGTCTCATAAACAACGTCTTTTCAATTTTCGAACGATAGAAGTCATAGACGAATGTTCGAAATTGAAAAATGTGAGATAGCCATTATCTCCGAAAAGATTCAGGGTTCCCGAAAATGTCATTTGTTTTAAAATGGGTAAAGAATTGATGAAACTATGGCCTATTTTCAATTTTTAGACGATGTACAAAGTTCGGCCACTTCCGGAATGCGCAGAGGTTTGAAAAATAGTTTATCAAGTAGCCACCACATGTTTTCCCGATAGAAATGTTGGTTCCAGATCGATATCTGTTTTCGATCATGGAGAAATAGGCTCCCGCGGAAAAAAATAATAATAACTAGACCTGCAAGCAGCACTGAACCGGCTTTCAGGAATCATACAGGAAGTTTATTATACCATAGCCAACCCATTGAGCTACCGAACTAAACTTTAGTTGTTTTGCTTCAGTGACACCCTCTACCATATGTAAAAGTAATATTTGCTGGCGAAAAGAGCGGTCAAAATTGTAAATTATGGCAAAATTACGTCACTTCCGGTGCCGAAAGAAATTTTTATAGGTGAAAAATAAGTCGAAAATTTGCAACATACAAAATTTGTTTAATACATATCGGGCAATGGAAAATTAACCTATAACCCATAAACTGAAATTAAGAAGGTAAAATAATTAAAAGTGACCCTTTTAGAAGCCTTTTCTTGATATCAATATGATGGTATTGATTCAATCTTACTGCCCATTAGAGTCAGACGTTATAAAGTTAAACAAATAATAAATATAAATCCCTTCAAAAAAATGTTTGTTTTGAAGGCTAAAAATACGTTTTTTGCAAAAATTACATTACTTCCGATGATATTGAAAATGTTAACTTAGTTGATAGGCATCAAATGGTAAAAAAATGATAAAAATCGAATAATAATATTGACACTTTTATAGAGAGAGAGAGAGGGAAATGGGGTTTAACGTCCACTCGACACAAACTAGGTCATTTTGGGACTAACATATGGTTTCAGTTTTATTTCAATAATTCGCTTGCGCGTAGGGGTCTTTAGCTGTGGGAGGAAACCGGAGTGCCCGGAGGAAACCCACGAGGTTGAGAAGGCGCCCCCCATCTCCATGCCACATACGCTCGCACCAGGGCTCGAAACCACAGCCGCAAGCCAGAGGTGACCGGCCAGCTAGAGGGCGAAGCGCGGCACTCTAGACCACTAGGCCATCCCAACCCCCCGACACTTTTATAGACCAAAAACCTTGAAATGTGACTTATAGAAGATCGCCTATTTCTCTGTAACCGTACAAGTTAGAAACCATTTTGTGGTGGTCGTATGGTTTCATTCTATTCGTTGATGGTAATCAAATATCATAATTTTAAAAATATTATAAGGCAGACTCATTTGAATAAAATATTTGTTTTTTAGGTTAAAAATACAGTTTTTGCAGAAATGACGTCATTTCCGGTCACACTGAAAATGTAAAATTGGCTTGAACTAGTCCACATTGACATTAGGCATCAAATGGAAAAAAAATATTGCAAATCGAATAATAATTCACTCTTTTATAGGCAAAATAACGTGAATAGTGATGCATGCAAAATTGCATATTTCTCGGCAACTGCTCATATTTCAAACTAATTTTCGCATACATTCTCTTCGTCTAGATTATTGCTACGAGTTTATGAAAATCACAAATAAATATTTCAAAATATGAAGACGCTGAATGAATTGTAAATAATTGAATTTTACACTTTATTCTACATTTTATTCGAAATTGCCCGAAAATGAAATTGAAATTTAAAAAATCTGAGCTAAAAATTTTATACACCTTTGCAGGGTGTATCCTTTTAGTTATATCAGTTTAAAAAAAAAAATATTTGCTTTCAAAAAGTGGTACCGAACTGTCAAAATTGTAGTTTTTGTTAATATTACGTCACTTCCGTTGCCGACAGAAAATTTTCACCGTAACAAAAAAAATTGCAATTGGGACCACGGAGCATATGAACTTTGTTTTATACAAATCGAACAATAAATAATTTTTCTGGTTACGAAAAACTAAATGAGCCGATGGCGGCTAACGCAAATTACCGAGACATTATTTTTATCATTTCTGCTCAAGTAGGATGATATTTTAACCCTGTGTAAAATACCATCAAAAAATATTCATAAATAAAAAAGGTTTTCGCAAAAAAAAAAAACAATTTTCAAAATATCGGACATTTTTTCGACTACTTCCGGTTTTACGATCATTGTCGTGACAGCTTTACGAAGTTCTTTGGATACTTAACTTTCTGTACCAGAAGTGTCAGAAACATCCATTGAGTAGTTTTGGAAAAAAAGATAAATTAAAGAGCGTTTCCAAAAATTTAACGATTTTTCAATTTTTTTCAAAGTTTGAGGCCATTTTTGGACCTCTTATATTATATTATATTATTTCAATGCTTTTCATTTTGGATTCACTATATAGACAACCGATAGGACTTTGAGTAAGAAAAGTTTAAGAAAAATCTGCGGCGTTATTTTCGAGAAAAGGGCGTCTCAGAATGTTAAAAAATCGGAAAATACTAGATTTTTGGCATACAATAATTTATTTACTAATCATCGAAATCGTATTATTTAAACACCATATGATGGTCCATTAATAGGGCTATCCAGCGACACTTTAGTTCTTTTGGTCCGCTATTACCTAAGGGAGAAATCAAGTTTTTCGCAAGTGCGACAATGTTTTTAACATTATTTTTTAATTTTTTGAATACTTCTGGTATGGTTATTATTGTCGGAATAGTTTTAATAGGCGGTTTGGGCACTAAAATATCCACAGGGCTCTGTAATGACATATTACATTATCTGATCAGATAAAATGCCCCTGAGAAATCCTATGTTCAAAAGTGCCAAAAATGCAAAAAAATTAAGATATCGAAAATCAAATTTCAAAAACTACATACATATTATACATCGTTAGAATCGTAATTAGGTCAGCTATCTGAATATACAATCTTTTTTTGAAAATCTCTTAAAATAAAAAAAAAGTAGAGCATTTTCCAAAATTTCACGATTTTTCGACTTTTTTCGATTTTCAGTCCGTTATTTCACCTATTCCAGATATTTCAAAGTCTTATTGGATGGGTTCATGCAAAATACCTCCGAAAGGACTCTTGATAGAAAAAATTAAAAAAAAAGTTGCGGTTAAGTTTTCGAGATACAGGCGTCCAAAAATGCTAAAAATCAGAAAATACTTGATTTTCAGCGTGCCATATTTTGCTTCCTGCTAATCGTATCCTTACGAATTGGGTATCATTCAGTGGTCCAATCAGCGCCCGATCAAATGATACCTTAATTCGTTTAATCCGTTGATATCGGACGGAGAAATCGTGTTTTTACCCAAAACACCCATTTTTCACTTTTTTTTCAAAATATCGCATATTATTTCGACTACTTCCGGTTTACGGATTGTTGTTGAAATTGCTTTAAACGGTGGTTTGACCATATTACTTCATGTTCCAGGAATTTCAGAAGCGTCGATCTGGCCGTAAAACGAAACTTAAGCTCACAAAATGTGAAGAAAATTCGAAAAAAATCGAAAAATAAAGGGCGATAACTCTGAATGAAACTTATATTACTGGAACCGGATTGCCTTCAGGTATCCAAAAATGTAGGTCAAATTTTAAAATTTTGAAAAATAACAAAAAATGTGTCTTAAACAACATATTTTCATTTTTCGAACGCTAGAAGTCAGCGGCGAAGTTTCGAAATTGCAAAATTTTCAACTGCTATCGTCCGAGAAAAGACTCAGGGTTTCCAAAAATGTAATTTGTATGAAAATAGATACAGAATTGACGAATCTACGGCCGTTTTTTAAATATTTGGCACCGCACGAAATTCGGCCACTTCCGGTCTGCGCAGAAGTTTCAAATACAGTGGAAGGGATAGCCACCATATGGTTTCCTAATAGAAAATTATGTCCCAGATCTGTATCTGTTACAGACACTGAGAAATAGGCTCCCCCGAAAAATAAAATAAAAATAATAAATAATAATTTTAGTAATCACAATAGGCTTTCAGACGAAAGTCTGAAAGCCTAATAATAATAATTTTTGTAAAAACAATAGTCTTTCAGACGAAAGTCTGAAAGCCTAATAAGAATAATAATTTTAACAAAAACAATAGTGTTTCACACAAGCTTCGCAGTGTGAAACCCTAACTAGACCTGCAAGCAGCACTGAACCGGCTTTCAGGAATCATACAGGAAGTTTATTATACCATAGCCGATCCATTGAGCTACCAAACTATACTTTAGTTGTTTTGCTTCAGTGACACCCTCTATCATATGTAAAAGTAATATTTGCTGGCGAAAAGACCGGTCAAAATTGTAAATTATGGCAAAATTACGTCACTTCCGGTACCGAAAGAAATTTTTATAGGTGAAAAATAAGTCGAAAATTCGCAACACACACAATACAAACTTTGTTTTATACATATCGGGCAATAAATAATTAACCTATAACCCATAAACTGAAATTAAGAAGGTAAAAAACTTAAAAGTGACCCTCGGAAAATTGGTTATTATTCGACAAGGGAACATGCCAGAAGCCTTTTCTTGATATCAATATGATGGTATTGATTCAATCTTACTGCCCATTAGAGCCAGACGTTATAAAGTTAAACGAATAATGAATATAAATCACTTCAAAAAAATGTTTGTTTTGAAGGCTAAAAATACGTTTTTTGCAAAAATTACATTACTTCCGGTGATATTGAAAATGTTAACTTGGTTCATAGAAGTCATAAATGGCATAAGGCATCAAGTGGTAAAAAAATTATAAAAATCGAATAATAATTGACACTTTTATAGACCAAAAACCTTGAAAAGTGACTTATAGAAGATCGCCTATTTCTCTGTAACCGTACAGGTTAGAAACCATTTTGTGGTATCTGTATGGTCGTATGGCTTCATTCTATTCGTTGATGGGAATAAAATATCATAATTTTAAAAACATTATAAGGGAGACTGATTTGAATAAAATATTAGTTTTTTAGGTTAAAAATACAGTTTTTGCCCAAATGACGTCATTTCCGGTCACAGTGAAAATGTAAAATTGGCTTGACTTAGACCAAATTGGCATTAGACATCAAATGGAAAAAAAATATTGCAAATCGAATAATAATTCACTCTTGTATAGGCAAAATAACGTGAAAAGTGATGCATGCAAAATTGCATATTTCTCGACAACTGCTCATATTACAAAATAATTTTCGCATACATTCTCTTCGTCTGGATTATTGCTACGAGTTTATGAAAATTACAAATAAATATTTAAAAATATGAAGACGCTGAATGAATTGTAAATAGCTGAATTTTACACTTTATTTTACATTTTATTCGAAATTGCCCGAAAATGAAATTGAAATTTAAAAATATGAGCTAAGGATTTTGTGCACCTTCGCAGGGTGCATCCTTTTAGTTATATCAGTTTTGAAAAAAAATAATATTTTCTTTCAAAAAGTGGTACCGAACTGTCAAAATTGTAGTTTTTGTTAATATTATGTCACTTCCGTTGCCGACAGAAAAATTTCACCGTAACATAAAAAATAACAATTGGGACCACGGAGCATATGAACTTTGTTTTATACAAATCGAACAATAAATAATTTTTCTGGGTACGAAAAACTAAATTCGCCGATGGCGGCTAACGCAAATTACACAGGCAATTTTTTTTCTCATTTCTGCTCAAGTAGGATGATATTTTAACTCAGTGTAAAATATCACCAAAAAATATTCATAAATAAAAAAGATTTTCGTAAAAAAAATATTTTTTTTCAAAATATCGGACATTTTTCCGACTACTTCCAGTTTTACGATCGTTGTTGTGATAGCTTTACGAAGTTCTTTGGATACTTAACTTTCTGTACCAGAAGTGTCAGAAACATCCATTGAGCAGTTTTGGAAAAAAAGATAAATAAAAGAGCGTTTACAAAAATTTAACGATTTTTCAATTTTTTTCAAAGTTTGATGATATTTTTGGACCACCTATATTATTTCAATGCTTTTCATGTTGGATTTACTATATAGACAATCGATGGGACTTTGAGTTAGAAAAGTTTAAGAAAAATCTGCGGCGTCGTTTTCGAGAAAAGGGCGTCTCAGAATGTTAAAAAATCGGAAAATACTAGATTTTTGGCATACAATAATTTATTTCCTTACCATCGATATCGTATTATTTAGATACCATATGATGGTCCATTAATAGGGCTATCCAACGACACTTTAGTTCTTTTGGTCCGCTATTACCTAAGGGAGAAATCAAGTTTTTCGCAAGTGCGACAATGTTTTTAACCTTTTTTTTTCATTTTTTGAATACTTCCGGTATGGTTATTATTGTCGGTATAGTTTTAATAACCGGTTTGGGCACTAAAATAGCCACAGTGCTCTGTAATGATA
Organism: Patella depressa; assembly: GCA_948474765.1. Lineage (NCBI taxonomy): Eukaryota > Metazoa > Mollusca > Gastropoda > Patellidae > Patella > Patella depressa. The sequence goes on along the minus strand of CAOLEZ010000009.1, from coordinate 27,060 downwards.
TATTACATTATCTGATCAGATAAAATGCCCCTGAGAAATCCTAGGTTCAAAAGTGCCAAAAATGCAAAAAATTTAAAATATCGAAAATTAAATTTCAATAACTACATACATATTATATGGCGGTATATTAGTGCCAAAATTCTAACATGCTATCGTCTAATTTCTAACCTCCATTCATGTAACTTCTAACCTCCATTCATGTAACTTCTAACTTCCATTCACGTAATTTCTAATTTAAGACAATGTATAATTCAACTTCTTTATTTGTTCAGTGTAAATATCAATTCTATTTCATCTTATTTCTATTATTGAGGCGAAAAATGTCTACTTCATTGTGGTATTACATGTTAAGCATGAACGGCAAACAAATTTAGAATTTTGATACTTCTACCTAGCAACCATCATTATGACATCGTTTGGTGTCGCCACTGTGTGCTCAATTGGATGATTGCGCACCTGATCGGGACCATAATTGGTATAAACGACCCATTCTTCGTTTGGTTGAAGGTTGGAAGGAGTGTTGAGAGAGAGAGAGAGAAAGGGTGTGAGAGAGAGAGAGAGAGAGAGAGAGGGGTCACTTAGTATTAAACTCAGTATTTGTGTAGGCCTATCCATAACATTTATACCCTGTGTTAATATAGACCAACTGCATGTAGATATTAATTATTGGCTCAACCGTAAAAAAAAATAAAATAAAATTCTCCAAATCCCGTTTAGCTTATATTTGAAATAGAAAATGAAATGAAATGAAAGAGGGTTTAACGCCCTACTGTTTTGTTCCGAACCGGGCTAATGGAGACGGACATACGCCATACAGTGTGCTTTAGGGAAATATTGCCCGGAGAGCGGATCTACGACGTGGACTTATATCGAAGTCTAATGGTCACGGGATCTTTTACGTGCACACCAACATGTACATGGAACCTCGGGTTTTCATCCCATCGGAACGACAAGACACTAATAAGGGGGAACCACGCCAGAAAATCTGGATGAACTTTTTTCGACCAATGCAGGGATCGAACTCCCGACCCACAGCCTAGCGAGCCTGCGTCTTACCCACTTAGCCACGGTATTCGAAATAATATTTGCAAACCATACATTTATATCACGTTCGATGTTGTTTAGAGGGTAGGATGGCCGAATGGTTAGCACGTGCACGCTGTAACATAAGGCCTGTCATTGAATAAACTGGCGTGGTTTCGATTTCCCGTTTTTACGTGACATGGAGCAGAGCCGCCTTTCCAACGCTCCAAAAACGCTCCAAATCAGAAAATACTTGATTTTCAGCGTGCCATATTTTGCTGCCTGCTCATCGTATCCGTACGAGTTGGGTATCATACGATAGCACAATCCTAGTGCAGTCGAATGGTACCCTAATTTCTTTAATCCATAGATATCGGGCAGAGAAATCGCGTTTTTCCCCAAAATATCTTTCAAAATATTGCACATTATTTCGACCACTTCCGGTTTAAGGATTCTTGTCGAAATTGCTTTATACGTTGGTATTGGACTATAACTTCATGTTCTAGAAGTTTCAGAAACGTCAATTCTACCATAAAACGAAACCCGAGCTGACAAAATGGGAAGAAAATTCGAAAAAAATCGAAAAATAAAGGGCGATAACTCGGAATGAAACTTATATTACTGGAATCGGATGGACTTCAGGTATCCAAAAATGTAGGTCAAATTTGAAAATTTTGAAAAATGACAAAAATGGTCTCGTAAACAACATGTTTTCAATTTTCGAACGATAAAAGTCATAGACGAATGTTCGAAATTGAAAAATGTGAGATAGCCATTGTCTCGGAATAGATTCAGGGATTCCAAAAATGTAATTTGTTTAAAAATGGATAACGAATTGACGAAACTATGGCCGATTTTCAATTTTTAGACAACGTGCAAAGTTTGGTCACTTCCGGTATGCGCAGAAATTTTTAAAAATATTTTATCAAGTAGCCACCACATGGTTTCCCAATAGAAAATCTAATTCCAGATCGATATCTGTTTTCGAGCATGGAGATCTAGGCCCCCGCGGTAAATAATAATAATAACTAGACCTGCAAGCAGCACTGAACCGGCTTTCAGGAATCATACAGGAAGTTTATTATACCATAGCCGATCCATTGAGCTACCGAACTATACTTTAGATGTTTTGCTACAGTGAAACCTTCTATCATATATAAAAGTAATAATGTGCTGGCGAAAAGACGGGCCAAAATTGTAAATTATCGCAAAATTACGTCACTTCCGGTGCAAAAGAAATTTTTATAGGGGAAAAATAAGTCGAAAATTCGTAACATACAAAATACAAACTTTGTTTTATACGTATCGGGCAATAAATAACTAACCTGTAACCCATCAACTGAAATTAAGAAGGTAAAAAAATTAAAAGTGACCCTGGGAAAATTGGCTATTATTCGACAAGGGAACATGCTAGAAGCCTTTTCTTGATATCGATATGATGGTATTGATTCAATCTTACTGCCCATTAGAATCAGACGTTATAAAGTTAATTGAATAATAAATATAAATCCCTTCAAAAAAATGTTTTGTTTTGAAGGCTAAAAATACGTTTTTTGCAAAAATTACATTACTTCCGGTGATATTGAAAATGTTAACTTAGTTCATTGAAGTCATAAATGGCATAAGGCATCAAATGGTAAAAATATTATAAAAATCGAATAATAATTGACACTTTTATAGACCAAAAACCTTGAAAAGTGACTTATAGAAGATCGCCTATTTCTCTGTAACCGTACAAGTTAGAAACCATTTTGTGGCATCTGTATGGTCGTATGGCTTGATTCTATTCGTTGATGGGAATCAAATATCATAATTCTAAAAATATTATAAGGCAGACTCATTTGAATAAAATATTTGTTTTTTAGGTTAAAATACAGTTTTTGACCAAATGACGTCATTCCGGTCACAGTGAAAATGTATAATTGGCTTGACCTAGTCCAAATTGGCATTAGGCATTAAATGGAAAAAAATATTGCAGATCGAATAATAATTCACTCTTTTATAGGCAAAATAACGTGAAAAGTGATGCATGCAAAATTGCATATTTCTCGGCAACTGCTCATATTACAAACTAATTTTCGCATACATTCTCTTCGTCTGGATTAATGCTACGAGATTATGAAAATAACAAATAAATATTTCAAAATATGAAGACGCTGAAAGAATTGTAAACAACTGAATTTTACACTTTATTTTACATTTTATTCGAAATTGCCTGAAAATGAAATTGAAATTAAAAAATCTGAGCTAAGGATTTTGTGCACCTTTTCAAGGTGCATCCTTTTAGTTATATCAGTTTTGAAAAAAAATAATATTTGCTTTCAAAAAGTGGTACCGAACTGTCAAAATTGTAGTTTTTGTTAATATTACGTCACTTCCGTTGCCGTCAGAAAAATTTCACCGTAACAAAAAAAATTACCATTGGGACCACGGAGCATATGAACTTTGTTTTATACAAATCAAACAATAAATAATTTTTCTGGGTACGAAAAACTATATTAGCCGATGGCGGCTAACACAAATTACCGAGACAATTTTTTTTTTCTCATTTTTGCTCAAGTAGGATGATATTTTAACCCTGTGTAAAATACCATCAAAAAATATTCATAAATAAATAAGGTTTTCGTAAAGAGATAAATTATTTTCAAAATATCGGACATGTTTTCGACTACTTCCGGTTTAACGATCGTTGTCGTGATAGCTTTATTAACTTCTTTGGATACTTAACTTTCTGTACCAGAAGTGTCAGAAACATCCATTAAGTAGTTTTGGAAAAAAAGATAAATTAAAGAGCGTTTACAACAATTTAACGATTTTTCAATTTTTTTCAAAGTTTGATGCCATTTTTGGACCACCTATTTTATTTCAATGGTTTTCATTTTGGATTCACTATATAGACAACCGATAGGACTTTGAGTAAGAAAAGTTTAAGAAAAATCGTAGGCGTCGTTTTCGAGAAAAGGGCGTCTCAGAATGTTAAAAAATCGGAAAATACTAGATTTTTGGCATGCAATAATTTATTTCCTTATAATGGAAATCATATTATTGAGATACCATATGATGGTCCATTAATAGTTCTATCCAGCGACACTTTAGTTCTTTTGGTCCGCTATTACCTAAGGGAGAAATCATGTTTTTCGCAAGTGCGACAATATTTTTAACTTTTTTTTTATTTTTTGAATACTTCCGGTATGGTTATTATTTTCGGAATAGTTTTAATAGCCAGTTTGGGCACTAAAATAGCCACAGGGCTCTGTAATGATATATTACATTATCTGATCAGATAAAATGCCCCTGAGAAATCCTACGTTCAAAAGTGCCAAAAATGCAAAAAATTTAAAATATCGAAAATTAAATTTCAATAATTACATACATATTATACACCGTTAGAATCGTAATTAGGTCAGCTATCTGAATATACAACGTCTTTTTAAAAATCTCTTAAAATAAAAAAATAGTAGAGCATTTTCCAAAATTTCACGATTTTTCGACTTTTTTCGATTTTCAGTCCCTTTTTTATCCTATTCCAGACATTTCAAAGGCTTATTGGATGGCTTCATGTAAAAGATTTCCAAAAGGACTCTTGATAGAAAAAATTTAAAAAAAATTGTATGTTAAGTTTTCGAGATACAGGCGTCCAAAAACGCTCCAAATCAGAAAATACTTGATTTTCAGCGTGCCATATTTTGCTGCCTGATCATAGAATCCGTATGAATTGGGTATCATACGATAGTACAATCCTAGTGCAGTCCAATGGTACCCTAATTTCTTTAATCCATTGATATCGGGCGGAGAAATCGCGTTTTTCCCCAAAATATCCATTTTTTGCATTTTTTTCAAAATATTGCCCATTATTTCGACCACTTCCGGTTTAAGGATTCTTGTCGAAATTGCTTTATAAGTTGGTATTGGACTATAACTTCATGTTCCAGAAGTTTCAGAAACGTCAATTCTGCCATAAACCGAAACCCGAGCTTACAAATTGGGAAGAAAATTCGAAAAAATTCGAAAAATAAAGGGCGATAACTCTGAATGAAACTTATATTACTGGAATCGGACGGACTTCAGGTATCCAAAAATGTAGGTCAAATTTGAAAATTTTTAAAAATAACAAAAATTGTCTCGTAAACAACATCTTTTCAATTTTCAAACGATAAAAGTCATAGACGAATGTTCGAAATTGAAAAATGTGAGATAGCCATTGTCTTAGAAAAGATTCAGGGATTCCAAAAATGTAATTTGTTTGAAAATGGATAAAGAATTGGCGAAACTATGGCCAGTTTTCAATTTTTAGACAACGTACAAAGTTCGGTCACTTCCGGTATGCGCAGGAATTTCGAAAATATTTTATCAAGTAGCCACCACATGGTTTCCAAATAGAAAATCTAATTCCAGATCGATATCTGTTTCGATCATAGAGATCTAGGCCCTCGCGGTAAATAATAATAATAATAATAATTTTAGTAATCTCAATAGGCTTTCAGACGAAAGTCTGAAAGCCTAATAATAACTAGACCTGCAAGCAGCACTGAACCGGCTTTCAGGAATCATACAGGAAGTTTCTTATACCATAGCCGACCCATTGAGTTACCAAACTATACTCTAGTTGTTTTGCTTCAGTGACACCCTCTATCATATGTAAAAGTAATATTTGGTGGCGAAAAGACCGTTCAAAATTGTAAATTATGGCAAAATTACGTCACTTCCGGTGCCGAAAGAAATTTTTATAGGTGAAGAATAAGTCGAAAATTCGCAACATACAAAATACAAACTTTGTTTTATACATATCGGGCAATAAATAATTAACCTATAACCCATAAGCTGAAATTAAGAAGGTAAAAAACTTAAAAGTGACCCTGGGAAAATTGGTTATTATTCGACAAGGGAACATGCTAGAAGCCCTTTCTTGATATCAATATGATGGTATTGATCCAATCTTACTGCCCATTAGAATCAGACGCTATAAAGTTAAACGAATAATAAATATAAATCCCTTCAAAAAAAATGTTTGTTTTGAAGGCTAAAAATACGTTTTTTGCAAAAATTACATTACTTCCGGTGATATTGAAAATGTTAACTTGGTTCATAGAAGTCATAGATGGCATAAGGCAACAAATGGTAAAAAAATTATAAAAATCGAATAATAATTGACTCTTTTATAGACCAAAAACCTTGAAAAGTGACTTATAGAAGATCGCCTATTTCTCTGTATCTGTATGGTCGTATGGCTTCATTCTATTCTTTGATGGGAATCAAATATCATAATTTTAAAAATATTATAAGGCAGACTCATTTGAATAAAATATTAGTTTTTTAGGTTAAAAATACAGTTTTTGCCCAAATGACATCATTTCCGTTCACAGTGAAAATGTAAAATTGGCTTAACCAAGTCCAAATTGGCATTTGGCATCAAATGGAAAAGAATATTGCAAATCGAATAATAATTCACTCTTTTATAGGCAAAATAACGTGAAAAGTGATGCATGCAAAATTGCACATTTCTCGGTAACTGCTCATATTACAAACTAATTTTCGAAAACATTCTCTTCATCTGGATTATTGCTACGAGTTTATGAAAATTACAAATCAATATTTCAAAATATGAAGACGCTGAATGAATTGTAAATAACTGAATTTTACACTTTATTTTACATTTTATTCGAAATTGCCCGAAAATGAAATTGAAATTAAAAAATAGGAGCTAAGGATTTTGTGCACCTTTGCAGGGTGCATCCTTTTAGTTATATCATTTTTGAAAAAAAATAATATTTGCTTTCAAAAAGTGGTACCGAACTGTCAAAATTGTAGTTTTTGTTAATATTAGGTCACTTCCGTTGCCAACAGAAAAATTTCACCGTAACCAAAAAAATTACAATTGGGACCACGGAGCATATATGAACTTTGTTTTATACAAATCGAACAATAAATAATTTTTCTGGATACGAAAAATTAAATTAGCCGATAGCGGCTAACGCAAATTACCGAGACAATTTTTTTTCTCATTTCTGGTCAAGTACGATGATATTTTAACCCTGTGTAAAATATCATCAAAAAATATTCATAAATAAAAAAGGTTTTCGTAAAAGAAATATTTTTTTTTCAAAATATCGGACATTTTTTCGACTACTTCCGTCTTTACGATCGTTGTTGTGATAGCTTTACGAAGTTCTTTGGATACTTAACTTTCTATACCAGAAGTGTCAGAAACATCCATTGAGTAGTTTTGGAAAAAAAGATAAATTAAAGAGCGTTTACAAAAATTTAACGATTTTTCAACTTTTTTTAAAGTTTGATGCCATTTTTGGACTACCTATATTATTTCAATGCTTTTCATTTTGGATTCACTATATAGACAACCGATAGGAATTTGAGTAAGAAAAGTTTCAGAAAAATCTGCGCGTCGTTTTCGAGAAAAGGGCGTCTCAGAATGTTAAAAAATCGGAAAATACTAGATTTTTGGCATACAATAATGTATTTCCTTACCATCGAAATCGTATTATTTAGATACCATATGATGGTCCATTAATAGGGCTATCCAACGACACTTTAGTTCTTTTGGTCCGCTATTACCTAAGGGAGCAATCAAGTTTTTCGCAAGTGAGACAATGTTTTTAACCTTTTTTTTCATTTTTTGAATACTTCCGGCATAGTTATTATTGTCGAAATTGTTTTATAGCCGGTTTGAGCACTAAAATAGCCAGAGGGCTCTGTAATGATATATTACATTATCTGATCAGATAAAATGCCCCTGAGAAATCCTGTGTTCAAAAGTGCCAAAAATGAAAAAAATTTAAAATATCGAAAATTAAATTTCAATAATTACATACATATTATACATCGTTAGAATCGTAATTAGGTCAGCTATCTGAATATACAGCCTTTTTTAAAAAATCTCTTCAAATAAAAAAATAGTAGAGCATTTTCCAAAATTTCACGATTTTTCGACTTTTTTCGATTTTCAGTCCGTTATTTCACCTATTCCAGATATTTCAAAGGCTTATTGGGTGGTTTCATGCAAATTAAATCCAAAAGGACTCTCGATAGAAAAAATTTAAAAAAAAGTTGCGGTTAAGTTTTCGAGATATAGGCGTCCAAAAACGCTCCAAATCAGAAAATACTTGATTTTCAGCGTGCCATATTTTGCTGCCTGGTCATAGTATCCGTATGAATTGGGTATCATACGATAGTACAATCCTAGTGCAATCCAATGGTACCCTAATTTCTTTAATCCATTGATATCGGGCGGAGAATTCGCGTTTTTCCCCAAAATATCCATTTTTTGCATTTTTTTCAAAATATTGCACATTATTTCGACCACTTCCGGTTAAAGGATTCTTGTCGAAATTGCTTTATCAGTTGGTATTGGACTATAACTTCATGTTCCGTAAGTTTCAGAAACATCATTTTGGTTGTAAAACGACACCACAGCTCACAAAATGGGAAGAAAATTCGAAAAAAATCGAAAAATAAAGGGCGATAACTCTGAATGAAACTTATATTACTGGAATCGGATTGATGTCAGGTATCCAAAAATATAGGTCAAATTTGCAAATTTTGAAAAATAACAAAAAATGTCTCGTAGGCGACGTGTTTTGAATTTTCGAACGATAGAAGTCAGCGACGAAGTTTCGAAATTGCGAAATGTGAGATTGCTATTGTCTTGGAAATGTCTCAGGCTTTCCAAAAATGTGATTTGTTTGAATATAGGTAGAGAATTGACGAAACCACGACCGATTTTTAATTTTTTACAAACGTTCAAAATTGGACCACTTCCGGTCTGCGCAGAAGTTCAAAAATTGCTTTATTGAGTAGCCACCACATGGTTTCCCGTTAGAAAGATGAACCGCAGATCGGTATCTCTTTTCGATCATAGAGAAATAGGCTCCGGCGGTAAATAATAATAATAAAAAAAAAAATAATAATTTTAGTAATCTCAATAGGCTTTCAGACGAAAGTCTGAAAGCCTAACTAGACCTGCAAGCAGCACTGAACCGGCTTTCAGGAATCATACAGGAAGTTTATTATACCATAGCCGATCCATTGAGCTACCGAACTATACTTTAGTTGTTCTGCTTCAGTGACACCCTCTATCATATGTATAAGTAAAATTTGCTGGCGAAAAGACCGGTCAAAATTGTAAATTATGGCAAAATTACGTCACTTCCGGTGCCGAAAGAAATTTTTATAGGTGAAAAATAAGTCGAAAATTCGCAACATACAAAATACAAACTTTGTTTTATACATATCGGGCAATAAATAATTAACCTATAACCCATAAACTGAAATTAAGAAGGTAAAAAACTTAAAAGTGACCGTGGTAAAATTGGTTATTATTCGACAAGGGAACATGCTAGAAGCCTTTTCTTGATATCAATATGATGGTATTGATTCAATCTTACTGCCCATTAGAGTCAGACGTTATAAAGTTAAACGAATAAAGAATATAAATCACTTCAAAAAAATGTTTGTTTTGAAGGCTAAAAATACGTTTTTTGCAAAAATTACATTACTTCCGGTGATATTGAAAATGTTAACTTGGTTCATAGAAGTCATAAATGGCATAAGGCATCAAATGTTAAAAAAATTATAAAAATCGAATAATAATTGACACTTTTATAGACCAAAAACCTTGAAAAGTGACTTATAGAAAATCGCCTATTTCTCTGTAACCGTACAAGTTAGAAACCATTTTGTGGTATCTGTATGGTCGTATGGCTTCATTCTATTCGTTGATGGGAATCAAATATCATAATTTTAAAAACATTATAAGGCAGACTCATTTCAATAAAATATTCGTTTTTTAGGTTAGAAATACAGTTTTTGCCCAAAAAACGTCATTTCCGGTCACAGTGAAAATGTAAAATTGACTTGACCTAGTCCAAATTGGCATTAGGCATCAAATGGAAAAAAAATATTGCAAATCGAATAATAATTCACTCTTTTATAGGCAAAATAACGTGAAAAGTGATGCATGCTCAATTGCATATTTCTCGGCAACTGCTCATATTACAAACTAATTTTCGCATACATTCTCTTCGTCTGGATTATTGCTACGAGTTTATGAAAATTACAAATAAATATTTCAAAATATGAAGACGCTGAATGAATTGTAAATAACTGAATTTTACACTTTATTTTACATTTTATTCGAAATTGCCCGAAAATGAAATTGAAATTAAAAAATATGAGCTAAGGATTTTGTGCACCTTTACAGGGTGCATCCTTTTAGTTATATCAGTTTTGAAAAAAAATAATATTTGCTTTCAAAATGTGGTACCGAACTGTCAAAATTGTAGTTTTTGTTAATATTACGTCACTTCCGTTGCCGACAGAAAAACTTCACCGTAACAAAAAAAATTACAATTGGGACCACGGTGCATATGAACTTTGTTTTATACAAATCGAACAATAAATAATTTTTCTGGGTACGAAAAACTAAATTAGCCGATGGCGGCTAACGCAAATTACCGAGACAATTTTTTTTCTTATTTCTGCTCAAGTACGATGATATTTTAACCCTGTGTGAAAGATCATCAAAAAATATTCATAAATAAGAAAGGTTTTCGTAAAAAAAATATTTTTTTTCAAAATATCGGACATTTTTTCGACTACTTCCGATTTTACGATCGTTGTTGTGATAGCTTTACGAAGTTCTTTGGATACTTAACTTTCTGTACCAGAAGTGTCAGAAACATCCATTGAGTAGTTTTGGAAAAAAAGATAAATTAAAGAGCGTTTCCAAAAATTTAACGATTTTTCAATTTTTTTCAAAGTTTGAGGCCATTTTTCGACCACTTATATTATTTCAATGCTTTTCATTTTGGATTCCCTATATAGACAACCGATAGGACTTTGAGTAAGAAAAGTTTAAGAAAAATCGTAGGCGTCGTTTTCGAGAAAAAGGCGTCTCAGAATGTTAAAAAATTGGAAAATACTACATTTTTGGCATACAATAGTTTATTTCCTTACCATCGAAATCGTATTATTTAGATACCATATGATGGTCCATTAATAGGGCTATCCAGCGACACTTTAGTTCTTTTGGTCCGCTATTACCTAAGAGAGAAATCAAGTTTTTCGCAAGTGCGACAATGTTTTTACTCTTTTTTTTCATTTTTTGAATACTTCCGGTATGGTTATTATTGTCGAAATAGTTTTAATGGCCGGTTTGGGCACTAAAATAGCCACAGGGCTCTGTAATGATATATTACATTATCTGATCAGATAAAATGCCCCTGAGAAATCCTATGTTCAAAAGTGCCAAAAATGCAAAAAATTTAAAATATCGAAAATTAAATTTTAATAATTACATACATATTATACATCGTTAGAATCGTAATTAGGTCAGCTATCTGAATATACAACGTCTTTTTAAAAATCTCTTAAAAGAAAAAAATAGTAGAGCATTTTCCAAAATTTCACGATTTTTCGACTTTTTTCGATTTTCAGTCCCTTTTTTATCCTATTCCAGACATTTCAAAGTCTTATTGGATGGCTTTAGGCAAAATACCTCCACAAGGACTCTCGATAGAAAAAATTAAAAAAAAATTGCAGGTTAAGTTTTCGAGATACAGGCGTCCAAAAACGCTCCAAATCAGAAAATACTTGATTTTCAGCGTGCCATATTTTGCTGTCTGTTCATAGTATCCATATGAATGGGGTATCATATGATAGTCCAGCAATCGTGCCATCAAACGATACCTTCATTCGTTTAATCCATTGATATCGGACGGAGAAATAGCGTTTTCCCCAAAAATATCCATTTTTTGCATTTTTTTCAAAATATTGCACATTATTTCGACCACTTCCGGTTTAAGGATTCTTGTTGAAATTACTTTATAAGTTGGTATTGGACTATAACTTCATGTTCCAGAAGTTTCAGAAACGTCAATTCTGCCATAAAACGAAACCCGAGCTCACAAAATGGGAAGAAAATTCGAAAAAAATCGAAAAATAAAGGGTGATAACTCTGAATGAAACTTATATTACTGGAATCGGATGGACTTCAGGTATCCAAAATTGTAGGTCAAATTTGAAAATTTTGAAAAATAACAAAAAATGTCTCGTAGGCGACGTGTTTTGAATTTTCGAACGATAAAAATCACAGACGAATGTTCGAAATTGAAAAATGTGAGATAGCCATTGTCTCAGAAAAGATTCAGGGATTCCAAAAATGTAATTTGTTTGAAAATGGATAAAGAATTGACGAAACTATGGCCGATTTTCAATTTTTAGGGAAAGTACAAAGTTCGGTCACTTCCGGTATGCGCAGAAATTTCAAAAATATTTTATCAAGTAGCCACCACATGGTTTCCTGATAGAAAAGCTAATTCCAGATCGATATCTGTTTTCGGTCATGGAGATCTAGGCCCTCGCGGTAAATAATAATAATAATAATAATAATAACTAGACCTGCAAGCAGCACTGAACCGGCTTTCAGGAATCATACAGGAAGTTTATTATACCATAGCCGATCCATTGAGATACCAAACTATACTTTAGGTTGTTTTGCTTTAGTGACACCCTCTATCATATGTAAAAGTAATATTTGCTGGCGAAAAGATCAGTCATAATTGTAAATTATGGCAAAATTAAGTCACTTCCGGTGCCGAAAGAAATTTTTATAGGTGAAAAATAAGTCGAAAATTCGCAACATACAAAATCCAAACGTTGTTTTATACATTTCGGGCAATAAATAATTAACCTATAACCCATAAACTGAAAATAAGAAGGTAAAAAACTTAAAGGTGACCCTGGGAAAATTGGTTATTATTCGACAAGGGAACATGCTAGAAGCCTTTTCTTGATATCAATATGATGGTATTGATTCACTCTTACTGCCCATTAGAGTCAGACGTTATAAAGTTAAACAAATAATGAATATAAATCACTTCTAAAAAATGTTTGTTTTGAAGGCTAAAAATACGTTTTTTGCAAAAATTACATTACTTCCGGTGATATTGAAAATGTTAACTTGGGTCATAGAAGTCATAAATTGCATAAGGTATCAAATGGTAAAAAAATTATAAAAATCGAATAATAATTGACACTTTTATGTACCAAAAACCTTGAAAAGTGACTTATAGAAGATCGCCCATTTCTCTGTAAACATACAAGTTAGAAACCATTTTGTGGTATCTGTATGGTCTTATGGCTTCATTCTATTCGTTGATGGGAATCAAATATCATAATTTTAAAAATATTATAAGGCAGACTCATTTGAATAAAATATTTGTTTTTTAGGGTAAAAATACAGTTTTTGCAGAAATGACGTCATTTCCGGTCACAGTGAAAATGTAAAATTGGCTTGACCTAGTCCGAATTGGCATTAGGCATCAAATGGGAAAAAAATATTGCAAATCGAATAATAATTCACTCTTGCATAGGCAAAATAACGTGAAAAGTGATGCATGCAAAATTGCATATTTCTCGGCAACTGCTCATATTACAAACTAATTTTCGCATACATTCTTTTCGTCTGGATTAGTGCTACGAGTTTATGGAAATTACAAATAAATATTTCAAAATATGAAGACGCTGAATGAATTGTAAATAACTGAATTTTACACTTTATTTTACATTTTATTCGAAATTGCCCGAAAATGGAATTGAAATTTAAAAATATGAGCTAAGGATTTTGTGCACCTTTGCAGGGTGCATCCATTTAGTTATATCAGTTTTGAAAAAAAATAATATTTGCTTTCAAAAAGTGGTACCGAACTGTCAAAATTGTAGTTTTTGTTAATATTACGTCACTTCCGTTGCCGACAGAAAAATTTCACCGTAACAAAAAAAATTACAATTGGGACCACGGAGCATATGAACTTTGTTTTATACAAATCGAACAATAAATAATTTTTCTGGGTACGGAAAACTAAATTAGCCGATGGCGGCTAACACAAATTACCGAGACAATTTTTTTTTCTCATTTCTGCTCAAGTAGGATGATATTTTAACCCTGTGTAAAATATCATCAAAAAATATTCATAAATAAAAAAGATTTTCGTAAAAAAAATATTTTTTTTCAAAATATCGGACATTTTTTCGACTACTTCCGGTTTTACGATCGTTGTTGTGATAGCTTTACGAAGTTCTTTGGATACTTAACTTTCTGTACCAGAATTGTCAGAAACATCCATTGAGCAGTTTTGGAAAAAAAGATAAATTAAAGAGCGTTTACAAAAATTTAACGATTTTTCAATTTTTTCAAAGTTTGATGCCATTTTTGGACCACCTATTTTATTTCAATGCTTTTCATTTTTGATTCACTATATAGACAACCGATAGGACTTTGAGTAAGAAAAGTTTATGAAAAATCTGCGGCGTCGTTTTCGAGAAAAGGACGTCTCAGAATGTTAAAAAATCGGAAAATACTAGATTTTTGGCACACAATAATTTATTTCCTTACCATCGATATCGTATTATTTAGATACCATATGATGGTCCATTAATAGGGCTATCCAGCGACACTTTAGTTCTTTTGGTCCACTATTACCTAAGGGAGAAATCAAGTTTTTTGCAAGTGCGACAATGTTTTTAACCTTTTTTTTACATTTTTTGAATACTTCCGGTATGGTTATTATTGTCGATATAGTTTTGATAACCGGTTTAGGCACTAAAATAGCCACAGGGCTCTGTAATGATATATTACATTATCTGATCAGATAAAATGCCCCTGAGAAATCCTAGGTTCAAAAGTGCCAAAAATGCAAAAAAATTAAAATATCGAAAATTAAATTTCAATAACTACATACATATTATACATCGTTAGAATCGTAATTAGGTCAGCTATCTGAATATACAATTTTTTTTTGAAAATCTCTTAAAATAAAAAAATAGCAGAGCATTTTCGAAAATTTCACGATTTTTCGACTTTTTTCGATTTTCAGTCCGTTATTTCACCTATTCCAGATATTTCAAAGGCTTATTGGGTGGTTTCATGCAAATTAACTCCGAAAGGACTCTCGATAGAAAAAATTTAAAAAAAAGTTGCGGTTAAGTTTTTGAGATA
This sequence comes from Patella depressa, assembly GCA_948474765.1. Lineage (NCBI taxonomy): Eukaryota > Metazoa > Mollusca > Gastropoda > Patellidae > Patella > Patella depressa. The sequence goes on along the minus strand of CAOLEZ010000009.1, from coordinate 12,026 downwards.
TAGGCGTCCAAAAACGCTCCAAATCAGAAAATACTTGATTTTCAGCGTGCCATATTTTGCTGCCTGGTCATAGTATCCGTATGAATTGGGTATCATACGATAGTACAATCCTAGTGCAATCCAATGGTACCCTAATTTCTTTAATCCATTGATATCGGGCGGAGAATTCGCGTTTTTCCCCAAAATATCCATTTTTTGCATTTTTTTCAAAATATTGCACATTATTTCGACCACTTCCGGTTAAAGGATTCTTGTCGAAATTGCTTTATCAGTTGGTATTGGACTATAACTTCATGTTCCGTAAGTTTCAGAAACATCATTTTGGCTGTAAAACGACACCACAGCTCACAAAATGGGAAGAAAATTCGAAAAAAATCGAAAAATAAAGGGCGATAACTCTGAATGAAACTTATATTACTGGAATCGGATTGACGTCAGGTATCCAAAAATATAGGTCAAATTTGCAAATTTTGAAAAATAACAAAAAATGTCTCGTAGGCGACGTGTTTTGAATTTTCGAACGATAGAAGTCAGCGACGAAGTTTCGAAATTGCGAAATGTGAGATTGCTATTGTCTTGGAAATGTCTCAGGCTTTCCAAAAATGTGATTTGTTTGAATATAGGTAGAGAATTGACGAAACCACGACCGATTTTTTATTTTTTACAAACGTTCAAAATTGGACCACTTCCGGTCTGCGCAGAAGTTCAAAAATTGCTTTATTGAGTAGCCACCACATGGTTTCCCGTTAGAAAGATGAACCGCAGATCGGTATCTCTTTTCGATCATAGAGAAATAGGCTCCGGCGGTAAATAATAATAATAAAAAAAAAAATAATAATTTTAGTAATCTCAATAGGCTTTCAGACGAAAGTCTGAAAGCCTAATAATAATTTTAGTAATCTCAATAGGCTTTCAGACGAAAGTCTGAAAGCCTAACTAGATCTGTTACTGTCCCATGCAGATATGAAAGCTTTCATATTCATCGCCACGTGTCATTGATTGTATCAAGTATCATAAATAAAAGGATAAGAAAAAAAAATTATCAAAATTCGTCAAAAACTCGCAAAATTACAAGTCTAAATATAGTATGAAACATTGCACCCAGGCATAACAATAATCTGAAAACTAAAGGGAAATAACCGAAACTTGTATTACTGTAATGAGACGGATGAGAAAATGAAATGAAAATTGCCGGAAAAAAAATTAAAAATGACAGGTTGGACAGGCGACTTTACTCCTTGTCACGTACAACCGAGCATTCGAAAACACGCGCGTGCTAACCATTCAGCCGCCCAACCCCCCTTTGAAATCAGACACGTACAAGCCACTCACAACAAAATGGTAAATTAATGAGTTTAGGGCAAAAAGGCGTCTACAGCACCCGGTGTTCCCAGGCGGTCACCCATCCTAGTACTAACCGGGCCCGACGTTGCTTAACTTGAGTGATCGGACGAGAACTGGTGTTTTCAACATGGTATGACCGTAGACGAGAGAAGGTGGACAGAACCCGTAGTTATACATACTTGAATTGACCCGCTTATTGATTTTTTTGGGGGGTTTTGTCGGTTTTAAAAAGCACAGCACAGCACCCGGTGTTCCCAGGCGGTCACCCATCCAAGTACTGACCGGGCCCGACGTTGCTTAACTTCAGTGATCGGACGAGAACTGGTGTTTTCAACGTGGTGTGGCCGTAGACGAGAGAAGGTGGACAGAACCCGTAGTTATACTTACCTGAATTGACCCGCTTATTGATTTTTTTTTTGTTTTTTGTCGGTTTTAAAAAGGCGCCTACAGCACCCGATGTTCCCAGGCGGTCACCTATCCAAGTACTGACCGGGCCCGACGTTGCTTAACTTCAGTGATCGGACGAGAACTGGTGTTTTCAACGTGGTATGGCCGTAGACGAGAGGGGGTGGACAGAACCCGTAGTTATACTTACCGGAATTGACCCGCTTATTGATTTTTGGGGCGGTTTTTGTCGGTTTTAAAAAGGCGTCTATAGCACCCGGTGTTCCCAGGCGGCCACCCATCCAAGTACTAACCGGGCCCGACGTTGCTTAACTTCAGTGATCGGACAAGAACTGGTGTTTTCAAGGTGGTGTGGCCGTAGACGAGAGAAGGTGGGCAGAACCCGTAGTTATACTTACCTGAATTGACCCGCTTATTGATTTTTTTTTGTGGGGTGGGGGGGAGGTGTCGGTTTTAAAAAGGCGTCTACAGCACCCGGTGTTCCCAGGCGGTCACCCATCCAAGTACTGACCGGGCCCGACGTTGCTTAACTTCAATGATCGGACGAGAACTGGCGTTTTCAACGTGGTGTGGCCGTAGACGAGAGAACGTGGACAGAACCCGTAGTTATACTTACCTGAATTGACCCGCTTATTGATTTTTTTTTTTGGGGGGGGGGGTCGGTTTTAAAAAGGCGTCTACAGCACCCGGTGTTCCCAGGCGGTCACCCATCCAAGTACTGACCGGGCCCGACGTTGCTTAACTTCAGTGATCGGACGAGAACTGGTGTTTTCAACGTGGTGTGGCCGTAGACGAGAGAAGGTGGACAGAACCCATACTTGTGCTTACTCAAATTCTTTTTGTGTCTTATTCTCTGGGGAGACGGGCCGAGCGCAGAGCTGGAGTGGTGCAAAACAGTGCGCGCTGTGGTCTGATTGGCGGAAAATTGATTTTTTCACGAAGAATCAGGGCAAAAAGGCGTCTACAGCACCCGGTGTTCCCAGGCGGTCACCCATCCAAGTACTAACCGGGCCCGACGTTGCTTAACTTCAGTGATTGGACGAGAACTGGTGTTTTCAACGTGGTATGGCCGTAGACGAGAGAAGCTGGACAGAATCCGTAGTTATACTTACCTGAATTGACCCGCTTATTGATTTTTTGTTTTGTTTTTTGTTTTAGAGTATTTAATTGTTTTAAAGAGACACGTTAAGGGTTGTTCATAGTTAAATTAAAGTTTAATTTTAAATAAGACCAATAAAATTAGGATTTAATAATGCCAGTCTAATATTAAATAAAGTTTTAAATTAAGAATAATTAATTATTGGTCTAATGCAATGAAATGCTTTGATTGGACGGATGAAATGTACGATGGGTGTTCACACTATGTGGCTAAGGCGTTGGCCTCCTAGCCAGGAGGTCGGGTGTTCGATCCCTGCATTGGCCGAGAAAGTTCATCTCGAAATTCTGGCGTGTCCCCCCATCCGCCGTGTACACATTGGAGTGCACGTAAAAGATCCCTTAACAGTTGGAATTCTATATTGTTGAATAATCTCTATACGACGACTAAATGTGCAGATTGTAGCCACCCACACTGCATGTTTTGCTTAACAATGAAAGGGTGCGGTTTTCAATTTTCGATCCTTTTATTCTACTACTCCTGATATTTTGGACTGTTGATCTATGGTTTCATATAAAAGACTACCGATAAGACTCTTTGTAGAAGAAGTTCCCCAAAATATTATGTTGACTTTAAGAGAAAAGGACCGTTAAAAATGCTCCAAATCGTAAAAATACGACTTTTTGGATTTTCGATCTCTTTTTTCTGCTACCCCTGATATTTAAAAAAATGATACAATGATTTCACACAATGGGCTAGCTATTAGACACTCGATTGACAAGAGTTTCATCACCCTCCCTTCATTATAACCGAAGTTATTGTGCCCTAAAGAATCAACAAATCAGCATGCTTATCTCTGCTTACCCTAATCATGACATTGACCTAGTGAACGTCTACACCAAGATTGAACATTCTAGCTCAATTAGAAGGAGAATTATTGTGTTTCAAAGTCTCGGCCCTTCAAATTGCTACTACTTTTCATATTCACTGCAAAATGGCAACCATCAGTTGACCTAAATCAAAATTCTGCTCCCTACGATTTTCGGGCCATCCGTCAAGGATTCAGAAAATATAACTCCCGTGTCTGTAAGTAAAATAGCAAAAAAGCCGTAGTGATTTTTCACGTTTAAAGATGGTGGCACTTCCGGTTCGATCGACAAACACTATATTTTGTGTACGAATCAGTAATTCCTTGTCTAGTATCGAAAAAAAAAATTAGGTCATTCTGACCTATATTTCGACGATTTTTTTGAAAATTTTGATCCTTAATTTCACCAAGGGGAGATAATTTAGAAAATTTCTAATTATATCTTTTAAGTCACATTGGTAAGATCTACTTATATACTAAATTTCATGAAAATCGTACAACTATTAAAGAAGTTGTCAAATTGGTCTAAACTTCCGGTTCGAAATCACAGCGACGAATTTTCGAAATTCGAAAATGTGAAACTGCAGATGAAAATGATTTTTTTCAAGGTATTCAAAGAAAAAAGAATTAGTAAAATCGGTCAAAAAATAACAAAGTTACGACTATGCATTGTCAGTTTTTTCGTTCGTAAAATTCGGTGATTTCGGATTCGTAAAACGTTTTGAAAATATGTTTAAACAACGTTCGCACCCCATTTTTGGGGGGGTAGGTCAAAGTTTCAGAAAGATCCCATTGTTAGATTCTGAGAAATCCGATTTGCAGAAAATACACAAAAAAAAAAAAATAATAATAATCTTAACAGAAACAATAAGCTTTCATATGTAATATGAAAGCTTAATAATAATAATTTTAGTAATCTCAAAAGTCTGAAAGCCTAATAATAATAAGAATAATAATTTTAACAAAAACAATAGTGTTTCACACAAGCTACGCAGTGTGAAACCCTAATAATAATTTTAACAAAAACAATAGTGTTTCACACAAGCTTCGCAGTGTGAAACCCTAATAACTAGACCTGCAAGCAGCACTGAACCGGCTTTCAGGAATCATACAGGAAGTTTATTATACCATAGCCGATCCATTGAGCTACCGAACTATACTTTAGTTGTTTTGTTTCAGTGACACCCTCTATCATATGTAAAAGTAATATTTGCTGGCGAAAAGACCGGTCAAAATTATGGCAAAATTAAGTCACTTCCGGTGCCGAAAGAAATTTTTATAGGTGAAAAATATGTCGAAAATTTGCAACATACAAAATACAAACTTTGTTTAATACATATCGGGCAATGAATAATTAACCTATAACCTATAAACTGAAATTAAGAAGGTAAAATAATTAAAAGTGACCCTTGGAAAATTGGCTATTATTCCACAAGGGAACATGCTAGAAGCCTTTTCTTGATATCAATATGATGTTATTGATTCAATCTTACTGCCCATTAGAGTCAGACGTTATAAAGTTTAACAAATAATAAATATAAATCCCTTCAAATAAATGTTTGTTTTGAAGGCTAAAAATACGTTTTTTGCAAAAATTACATTACTTCCGGTCATATTGAAAATGTTAACTTAGTTGATAGAAGTCATAAATGGCATAAGGCATCAAATGGTAAAAAAATTATAAAAATCGAATAATAATTGACACTTTTATAGACCAAAAACCTTGAAAAGTGACTTATAGAAGATCGCCTATTTCTCTGAAACCGTACAAGTTAGAAACCATTTTGTGGTATCTGTATGGTCGTATGGTTTCATTCTATTCGTTGATGGGAATCAAATATCATAATTTTAAAAATATTATAAGGCAGACTCATTTGAATAAAATATTTGTTTTTTAGGTTAAAAATACAGTTTTTGCAGAAATGACGTCATTTCCGGTCACAGTGAAAATGTAAAATTGGCTTGACCTAGTCCACATTGACATTAGGCATCAAATGGAAAAAAAATATTGCAAATCGAATAATAATTCACTCTTTTATAAGCAAAATAACGTGAAAAGTGATGCATGCAAAATTGCATATTTCTCGGCAACTGCTCATATTACAAACTAATTTTCGCATACATTCTCTTCGTCTGGATTATTGCTACGAGTTTATGAAAATCACAAATAAATATTTCAAAATATGAAGACGCTGAATGAATTGTAAATAACTGAATTTTACACTTTATTTTACATTCTATTCGAAATTGCCCGAAAATGAAATTGAAATCAAAAAATCTGAGCTAAAGATTTTATACACCTTTGCAGGATGCATCCTTTTAGTTATATCAGTTTTGAAAAAAAAAAATATTTGCTTTCAAAAAGTGGTACCGAACTGTCGAAATTGTAGTTTTTGTTAAAATTACGTCACTTCCGTTGCCGACAGAAAAATTTCACCGTAACAAAAAAAATTGCAAATGGGACCACGGAGCATATGAACTTTGTTTTATACAAATCGAACAATAAATAGTTTTTCTGGTTACGAAAAACTAAATTAGCCGATGGCGGCTAACGGAAATTACCGAGACAATTTTTTTAATCATTTCTGCTCAAGTAGGATGATATTTTAACCTTGTGTAAAATACCATCAAAAAATATTCATAAATAAAAAAGGTTTTCGTAAAAAAAAATTTTTTTTTCAAAATATCGGACATTTTTTCGACTACTTCCGGTTTTACGATCATTGTCGTGGCAGCTTTACGACGTTCTTTGGATACTTAACTTTCTGTACCAGAAGTGTCAGAAACATCCATTGAGTAGTTTGGGGAAAAAAATAAATTAAAGAGCGTTTCCAAAAATTTAACGATTTTTCAATTTTTTTCAAAGTTTGAGGCCATTTTTGGACCTCTTATATTATTTCAATGCTTTTCATTTCGGATTCACTATATAGACAACCGATAGGACTTTGAGTAAGAAAAGTTTAAGAAAAATCTGCGGCTTTGTTTTCAAGAAAAGGGCGTCTCAGAATGTTAAAAAATCGGAAAATACTAGATTTTTGGCATACAATAATTTATTTCCTTATCATCGAAATCGTATTATTTAGACACCATATGATGTTCCATTAATAGGGCTAACCAGCGACACTTTAGTTCTTTTGGTCCGCTATTACCTAAGGGAGAAATCAAGTTTTTCGCAAGTGCGACAATGTTTTTAACATTTTTTTTCATTTTTTGAATACTTCCGGTATGGCTATTATTGTCGGAATAGTTTTAATAGCCGGTTTGGGCACTAAATTAGCCACAGGGCTCTGTAATGACATATTACATTATCTGATCAGATAAAATGCCCCTGAGAAATCCTATGTTCAAAAGTGCTAAAAATGCAAAAAAATTAAAATATCGTAGGCGTCGTTTTCGAGAAAAGGGCGTCTCAGAATGTTAAAAAATCGGAAAATACTGGATATTTGGCATACAATAATTTATTTCCTTGCCATCGAAATCGTATTATTTACATACCGTATGATGGTCCATTAATAGGCTATCCAACGACACTTTAGTTCTTTTGGTCCGCTATTACCTAAGGGAGAAATCAAGTTTTTCGCAAGTGCGACAATGTTTTTAACCTTTTTTTTTATTTTTTGAATACTTCCGGTATGGTTATTATTGTCGGAATAGTTTAAATATCCGGTTTGGGTACTAAAATAGTCATAGGGCTCTGTAATGATATATTACATTTACTGATCAGATAAAATGCCACTGAGAAATCCTATGTCCAAAAGTGAGAAAAATGCAAAAAATTTAAAATATCGAAAATTAACTTTCAATAACTACATACATATTATACATCGTTAGAATCGTAATTAGGTCAGCTATCTGAAAATACAACCTTTTTTCGAAAATCTCTTAAAATAAAAAAATAGCAGAGCATTTTCCAAAATTTCACGATTTTTCGACTTTTTTCGATTTTCAGTCCGTTATTTCACCTATTCCAGATATTTCAAAGTCGTAATGGAATGTTTCGTACTTCAGACTACCACAAGATCTCTCGATAGAGAAAGTTTCATAAAAATCGCTGGAGTAGTTTTCGAGATACAGGCGTACAAAAATGCTAAAAATCAGAAAATACTTGATTTTCAGCGTGCCATATTTTGCTGCCTGTTCATAGTATCCGTATGAATTTGGTATCATACGATAGTGCAATCCCAGTGCAGTCCAATGGTACCCTAATTTCTTTAATCCATTTATATCGGGCGGAGAAATCGCGTTTTTCCCAAAAATATCCATTTTTTGCATTTTTTTCAAAATATTGCACATTATTTCGACCACTTCCGGTTTAAGGATTCTTGTCGAAATTGCTTTATTTGTTGGTATTGGACTATAACTTCATGTTCCAGAAGTTTCAGAAACGTCAATTCTGCCATACTGCCATAAAACGAAACCCGAGCTCACAAAATGGGAAGAAAATTCGAAAAAAATCGAAAAATAAAGGGCGATAACTCTGAATGAAACTTATATTACTGGAATTGCATGGACGTCAGGTATCCAAAAATATAGGTCAAATTTGAAAATTTTGAAAAATAACAAAAATCGAAAGTAGTGTAGCTATGTGCCCTGTCTCCGGCTATGCCAAAATGTATCGAAAGTTAAAATTCAATGATTATTGTTAAAATTACTGCAATATTTTAAAAAACGATAATTTGGTGATTTCGGACATTTCGCATTGTCGCAGAACGTTCAAAATAGCTTTATCCTCTAAGTCACACCCACTTTCCAAGTAAAACAGAAGAAATCGTAACGATGCGACAAGCAGTTGCTGAGATCTACTCAAAACAAAAGAAGAATAATAATAATAAGAATAATAATTTTAACAAAAACAATAGTGTTTCACACAAGCTTCGCAGTGTGAAACCCTAATAATTTTAACAAAAACAATAGTGTTTCACACAAGCTTCGCAGTGTGAAACCCTAACTAGATCTGCTACTGTCCCATGCAGATATGAAAGCTTTCATATTCATCGTCACGTGTCATCGATTATATCAACTATCTCAAATAAAAGGATAAGAATAACAAAATATCAAAATTAGTCAAAAACTCGCGAAGTTACAAGTCTAAATATAGTATGAAACATTGAGTAATCTGAAAACTAAAGGGAAATAACTGATACTTGTGTTGCTGTAATCGGGATGACTTCCGATTTCAAAACTTTCAGAAAAATGAAATTAAAATGGTAAGAAAACATCGAAAAATTAAATGAGATAACTTTGAACAAAACTAAAACTTTTTGAATCAGGTTGAACTCAACTGTTTGAATATGAACGTTAAATATGTAGATTTGGAAAATTATAAAGACATAATATCAAAATCGGTCAAAAACTCACAAAGTTACAAATTTTAATGTAGTGAGAAACATTGCACCCGGGCAAAAAAAATAATCTTTAAACTAAAGGGAAATAACTGAAACTTGTATAGCTGTAATCGGGCTTCCAAGATATGTTATATAATTATGGTTTCCAATATGTTTGGTTATAAGTAGGAAATCGTGACGACTTCTTAAGCATGTTTTAAACAAAGGGTCATAGACTGCAATATACAAGAATGGCACTCTGCAATAAAAAAAACTGGCCAGAGATTTCTATGCAGAAATTAAATAATTGCTAGAACCAGAAAAATATTTATCCACTATAATAAATAAGCAACATAGAGAAAATGAAATGAAATTGAATGGGGTTTAACGTCCTACTGTTCTGCTCCTACAATGGGCTAATGAAGACGGGCATACGCCATAAAGTGTGCAATGAGGGAAATTTTACCTGGGCAGTGGCGTTACGGCCTACGAGGTTGTTAAGGCGACCCTACTCCTTGTCACGTACAACCAAGAAATCGAAACAAGGCCAGTTGACTCAATGACAGACGTTATGATACAGAGCGCACGTGCTAACCATTCAGCCACGCAACCTCCCTAAAATCGGCAAATTGCTGACCTACAGCGAGAAACATTTCAACCGGGCCAAATTTTCTATTTTAACAGTTTAATTTGCACGGTACCTTTAGTTATCAACCGAATATTATAAAACTTTTAAAAATAAGCCCCCCCCCCTGACCAGCTTAATAGTTCGCAATAAACGTTTGCCCCTTAAAATCGACAAATTGCTGACTTTAAAGTGAGAAACATTACAACCGGGCCAAATTTTCTGTTTTATCACTTTAACAGTACCTTTGATTACCAACCGATTATTACAAAACTTTAAAAAGAGAAAGAGAGAAATGCGGCCTAACGTCCATTCGACACAAACTAGGTCATTTCGGGACTAACATATGTTTTTTAATTTTATTTAAAAACTCCCCTTGCACGTACTGGTCTTTAGCCGTTGGGAGGAAACCGAAGAACACGGAGAAAACCCACGAGGTTGGACATCATACACCATGTCACGTGCAACCTGGAGATCGAAATAACGCCCGTTGACTCAATGACAAACGTTACGATACAGCGAGCACATGCTAACCATTCAGCCATCCAGCCTCCCTGAATTCGGAAAATTGCTGACTTATAGCAAGAAACATTTCATCCGGGCGAAATTTTCTGTTTTAACAGTTTAATGTGCACGGTACTTTAATTACCAACCGATTATTACTAAACTTTTGAAAATAAGCTCCAACTGACCAGCTTAATCGTATGCAATAAACGTTTTGCCTGAATTGAAAGTTCTGCACGGAAAAAGTTCATCTCGATTTCCCGGCGTGGTTCCCCGTTGTCAGTGAGGCAGAACGGAGCGTCTGACAAGCACAGCTGTCTAGTCGTTCGGATGGGACGAAAAAAAATATCCCTAAGCAGTTGGAATTCGATACTGTTGAATAAGCTGTATACGATGACTAAATGTGTAGATTGTAGTCACCCACAATGCATGTTTCGCTTAACAATGAAAGGATGCCGTTTTCAATGTTCGATCCTTTTGTTCTTCTACTCCTGATATGTTGGATTGTTGATCGATGGTTTTATATAAAAGACTACCAATAAGACTCTTTGTAGAAGAAGTTCCCCAAAAATATTAAGTTGACTTTACGAGAAAGACCTCTAAACATGCTCCAAATTGTAAAAATACGACTTTTTGGATTTTCAATCTCTTTTTTTCGCCTATCCCTGATATTTAAAATAAATGATACAATGATTTCACACAACAGGCTAGCTATTGGACTCTCTATTGACAAAAGTTTCACAGCCCTCCCTTCATTATAACCGAAGTTATCGTGCCCTAAAGAATCAACAAATCAGCATGCCTATCTCTGCTTACCCTAAGCAGAAAATGCTCATCTTTGAACTCAATCATGACATTGACCTAGTGAACGTCTACACCAAGTTTGAACATTCTAGCTCAATTAGAAGGAGAGTTATTGTGTTTCAAAGTCTCGGCCCTTCAAATTGCTACTACTTTTCATTTTCAATTCAAAATGGTGACCATCACGTGACCGAAATCAAAATTCTGCTCCCTATGATTTTTGGGCCATCCTTCAAGGATTCAGAAAATATAACTCCCGTGTCTGTAAGTAAAATAACAAAAAAGCCGTAGGGATTTTTCATGTTTCAAGATGGTGGCACTTCCGGTTCGATCGACAAACTCCATATTATGTGTAGGAATCAGTAATTACTTGTCGAGTATCGAAATTTTTTTTTAGGTCATTCTGACCTATATTTCGACGATTTTTTTGAAAACTTTGATCCTTAATTTCACCAAGGGGAGATAATTTAGAAAATTTCTAATTATATTTTTGAAGTCACATCGGTAAGATCTACTTGTATACTAAATTTCATGAAAATCGTACAACTATTAAAGAAGTTGTCAAATTGGTCTAAACTTCCAGTTCGAAATCACAGCGAAGAATTTTCGAAATTCGAAAATGTGAAACTGCAGATGAAAACGATTTTTTTTAAGGTATTCAAAGAAAAAAGAATTAGTAAAATCGGTCAAAAAATAACAAAGTTACGACTATGCATTGTCAGTTTTTTCGTTCGTAAAATTCGGTGATTTCGGATTCGTAAAACGTTTTGAAAATATATTTAAACAACGTTCGCACCCCATTTTTGGTGGGGTAGGTCAAAGTTTCAGAAAGATCCCATGGTTAGATTCTGAGAAATCCGATTTGCAGAAAATACACACACAAAAAAAATAATAACTAGATCTGCTACTGTCCCATGCAGATATGAAAGCTTTCATATTCATCGTCACGTGTCATCGATTATATCAAGTATCTCAAATAAAAGGATAAGAATAACAAACTATCAAAATTGGTCAAAAACTCGCGAAGTTACAAGTCTAAATATAGTATGAAACATTGAG